>JADHKM010000009.1:0-600000 GCA_019925495.1 Ophiostoma fasciatum | reverse complement strand
CTGGGCGCGCCGGGAGTCGTCGGCCAGCTCGGTGGTGGTGAAGACACCGGTGATCTTGTCGGCCGAGACGGCGGAGGAGGAGGCCAGGGGCGCCTTGGAGCGGGTCAGCAGGCCAATGTTCTCGACGGCCGTGGACGCGACCAGCAGCAGGTCCTGCAGGTTTGGGGGGAAGTCGCGCAGGCGCAGGATGGTGTGGTGGGGGGGCTTGTCGCCAAAGGGCTCGACGGGGTCGTGGAGCTTCTGGTAGACAAAGGCGGGCGTGCCGTCGGCGGTCTTGCTGTTGCGGGTGACCAGGTGGTAGGCGGAGGGCGCGCCGGGGGCGGCGGCGGTCGGGCTGTGCACGACGAGGAAGACGTCGTTCTCGAGCCACGCGACCGAGGTCACGTAGCAGTCGGTGCTGGCGAGCTGGGGCGGCTTGGGGATGTGCGCCTTCTCCTGGCCGTCGGGCGTCATCTGGTAGACGGAGCCGTCGGCGCAGCCGGCCACGAGCTGCTTGCCGCGGCTGCTCCAGGCGACGCAGCTGACCTGCGCGCGCAGCACGGGCTGGCCGCTGGGCCCGGGACGCAGGGCGCGCTGCTGCAGGTCGGCCATGAGCAGGTTGCCCTTGTCGGTGACGAGGGCCACGAGCTCGGCCTTGTCGGCCATGGGGTTGGCGGCGAGCGCGCGCAGCGTCTCGCCGTTGGTGGCCAGCTCAAAGGCGGCGGCGGGCGGCGGCGTCCCGGCGGCCAGCGGCGGCGTCGGTACCGGGTAGACGGCCAGGCCGCCGCCGGTCTCGGCTGACAGCACGAGGTAGGCCTCGTCGGCGGTGAAGGCGAGCTGCGAAACGCGCAGCGGCATGGGGATGGTCATTTGTGGCGCAAACGGCCGGACGTTGTTGTCGTCGCTGGGGCCGTCGTCGGTGAAGGCGCGGCGCACGGCATCGGTGGTGGCGATGTGCACGGCGTCCGGGCCCGCCGCCGCCACGAGGCCCTTGCGCGAGGCGATGCTGAGCAGCGACGCGGTCGGCAGCGGCGGCTGCGCCCATTTCGAGACGAACTGCAGCTTGGTCTCGCCGGCCAGATTGAGGAAGCCGAGGCCCTGTTGTGCGTCCCATGTCAGCACGTCTTTTCTTCTACGTGGTCGTCGTTCGCTTCCGGCGAAAGAGAACGCACCTCGGTCTGGATCAGCTCCAGGTCCGTCCCCTGGGTCACCTGGCCGCCACCAGCACCGGCTCCTCCGCCGAGGCTGCCAAAGCTGAAGGCCATCCTGGAGTCGCGCGCTGGAGAGCCGCGCGAAAGCGACGAAGCCGGTCCTCGCAGCAAGAATGGCGCGTCGGTTGCTGCTGGTCAGGCGCTCGCCCGTCAGGGGTAGGTTGGGTGTGGGCGAGGTCGGTGTCGTTGACGAGAGAAATGGAGGAGGTTGATGCTTTTTTGGCGATCGAGCAGGACGGCGATGCTCACGAAAAGAGGGCCAAAAGTCGCTCCTTCCGTCTGGAGTCGTGCTCGCAGCGCGTGAAGTCGTGTCGGGGTGCGCCTTCCTTCCGCTCTGCGTGTTGTCGTGCCGTTTGCTCCGTCTCGTTACTTCCTTCTCTATTTTTTTTCCCCTGGCAGAGAGAGACGCGCTGCCGCGATGGACAGGCAGGAGCTCCCTTGCAGCCCAAAAAAGATCACGTGCAAAGCTATGGGTGGGTCCCGAATGGGAGCAAGGACCGGCCAATCAGGCGCAGCGACCGGTAGGCTTCTGGTCCTAGGCACGGAAGGGGCGCGTCGCAGGAGCTGTGGGTGGAAGGCAGCTTTTTAGCCTCGTCATCCGCCGACGACGAGCATCCCCGACGAGCGAGCAGCACCCACCGCCGACCGACGCCCCCATCGCACCATCAACCACCCATCGCGACGACTGGACGATCCGAAGCGACTGCCGCTGGTTGTTCTTCTTGTGATCCCTCTTCCCCCCCCCCCCCCTCACCCTCTCTCTCCAACGGACGTCGACCAGCGCGGCGAAAGCGAACAGCGACCCGGTTGCCCACGATGCCCGGCTTCGACTTCTCCAACTACAACCGCAATGCGGCGCTGCACGCGCGCGGCGTGCCGCTGCCCAAGGCGACCAGCACGGGCACGACCATTGTCGGGTGCCTCTTTGACGGGGGCGTGGTGGTGAGTAGTCGGGAGAGGGGGAATACGAGAACACGGGCAGGCAGACAAGGAGAAGGGGAGGACGGCGCCGGGCTGACCACGACCAGATTGCGGCCGACACGCGCGCGACGTCGGGCCCCATTGTGGCGGACAAGAACTGCGAGAAGCTGCACTACATTGCGCCGCAGATCTGGTGCGCGGGCGCGGGCACGGCGGCCGACACGGAGTTCACGACGGCCATCATCTCGTCGCAGCTGGAGCTGCACGCGCTGTCGACGGGCCGCAAGCCGCGCGTGGTGACGTGCATGACGCTGCTGAAGCAGCACCTGTTCCGGTACCAGGGCCACATTGGCGCCTACCTCGTCGTCGCCGGCGTCGACCCCACGGGCACCCACCTCTTCACCGTGCACGCGCACGGCAGCACCGACAAGCTGCCCTACGTCACCATGGGCTCCGGCTCGCTCGCCGCCATGGCCGTCTTCGAGACCCAGTGGAAGCCGCAGGCGCTGACCCGCGACGCCGCCGTCGCCCTCTGCAGCGAGGCCATCCAGGCCGGCATCTTCAACGACCTCGGCTCCGGCAGCAACGTCGACGTCGCCGTCATCACCAAGGACAAGACCACGCTCCTGCGCAACTACATCCGCCCCAACGAGCGCGTCCCCAAGCTCCGCAACTACGTCTTCCCCCGCGGCACCACCGCCGTCCTCAACGAGAAGATCACCGTTCGCAAGGAGGACCTCGGCAACTTTGTCACCATCCACGACGTCACAGAGACCGAGGCCGCCGAGGCCGCCGCCGCCGCTGCCGAGACCGAGACCATGGAGGTCGACCCATGAGCGGCGCGGCGCGGCGCGGCGCGGACACGGCGTACGGGGAGGCTGGGTGGCGATTTTGACGCAACCGTGTATGACCAGCTGGCTAGAACGGCCAAATATACATGATACACCACCGGGCCGCTTCCGTATCGTCGAAGCATGAGTGACAACATAATAAACGTCAAAACTAGATGCCATGGTTACACTATCTGGTTTCGTTGTGGCCCACAAGGACCGGACAAGACAAATGCAATCACGCCGTGCGCCGTGGTGTCCGGTTCAGCCGGACGTGCATAGAAGGAAATCAGACGGGAAGCGCATCCCGTAAAAACAGACAACTCCAGCCCATGAACGACAAGCAGGGGTACCGTGTGCAGCCGTGGAAAAGGACAAAGTCATCTGGAAATCATGACAGAAAACAGGGGCGCAAATGGGTATGAAAACGGGTTGGAAGAAGGACAGAAAGGACGGAAAGCAAACGACAGAGCAAAAACAAGTGTCATGAGCCGTACTTGATGCCAAAGATGTTGCGGGACCGCGACTTGGACCGTCCCTTGTCGTCCTTGAACGTCGGCGACTTGATCGACTCCTTGTCGTCGTTGTACTTGGACTTGTAGATCCTGCAGGCTGTCAGCGTGTCTTCCGGGAGGAAGCGAGCAGTTCAACGTACCAGCTGTTGCCGACCATGCTCATGCCCTTGGCTTCGGCCTGGCGGTAGAACTTGGCGCTCGTCTTCAGGTTCTTCTTGCAGCCGATGCCCTGCGCGTAGCAAAAGCCCGCTTCTGCCAGTGCATCCACATCGCCCCAGGCTGACGGTCAGCACGCGTTGCAACGAACACAAGAGGGGGTTGTAAGCTTACATCCGGCAATCTCAAAGCAGCGCAGGGCCAGGGCCTTGTCCTGCTCGATGCCCCACCCGTTCATGTAGCTGACGCCCAGCTCGTAGATGCTGAGCGCAAACTGGGCCTTGCGCGTCTTGCGGTCGACAATGTCGACATTCTTGCCTTCGCGCACGAGCGCCTCGTCGTCGGCAATCTCGATGCTGGCGCAGTCGGCGGCCTTGCGCAGCCACTCGGCGCCTTCGCGCGGGTTGGCGCGCATGCCCCAGCCGTGGCGGCAGGCGAGCGCATACAGCAGCATGCCCGTGGGGTGCCCCTGGCGGGCGGCGTGGCGCAGGTGGTAGGTGGACTCGTTGAGCAGGCCCTGCTCGTGCAGCGCGATGCCCTTGTCGACGTGCTCGTCGGCGGGGATCTCCATGGCTGTCGCAAGGGAGCGCATGGACCGCGGCTTGATCGTGCTGGCCGAGTCGCTGGTGCCGCCGCTCGTTGTCGTGGTCTTGACCGACATGGGCGTGCGCCCCCGCGAGCTCGACGCCGGCGTGTCGTGGGCCTTGGCCGCCAGCGGGCGGCCGCGGCTGCTGCTGCTGCCCTCGTCAAAGGACCGCCCGCCGTCCGTTGACGGCCGACTTGGGTTGGGCGACGGCTGCGTCGGGGGCGTGCTGGGGGCCAGGATCTCCGTGCTGAGCTTTGTGCGCTCCAGAGATGGGCGTTCCTGAGACGGGCGGGGAAAGCCGCTGCCGGCGCTCGAGGAGGGCCTGGATGGAGGCGAGGGCGGTGCTTGGCCGCCGAGCGGGAGGGTCTGGACGTTGCTCGGGGGCTGCATAGGCTGCTCCCAGTGATAGGAGGCAGCGGGCTGGCCGTCGGGGCCGTGGGCAGCGCTCACGCGCTGGAGCATCTTGCCGCGGGGGAGGGAGAACTTGGAGTAGATGTACGAAGGGGCCGTGGCGCGGGCGGCGGCGGCGGCGGCAGCAGCAGAAGCGTCGTCGGGCAGCGACGAAGACGAGTCGGGAAAGCCTTCGCTGTGCATGCTGACGGGGGTGTTGGCTGTATCGTCGGCCAGAACAAAAGACGACTGGCTATAGGAGGTGTGGCTGTCCGAGGACGCCTGGCGGGCCGGGCTCTCGAGGCTCGGCGTGCCCACGCGGCTCAGGGGACGCGAAAAGTTGAAAGACGGGCGCGGCAGCGGGGCAGACATGTCGGAGCCGAAAGAAGGCGAGCGCTGGAAGGAGCCGAGGCCGGGCGACACCATGCCGCTGCTGTTGGACAGCTTGCGGGGCGCGCCGAGCGAGTGGAAGGACGAGCCGAGGGCGCTGTGGCTGTCGTCGTCGGGCAGGTCGAGCGGCGCCGACAGGATGCTGGACGAGCGCTTGGGGAAGAGCGAGCGCGGCGGCGCGAGGCCGGCCGTCGGCAAGTCCAGCGCGCTCCTGGACAGGCGCTCGGGCGACTGCGAAAAGGGGCTCAGACTGGCGGCAGCCGGATGTGGTGGGGGTGGCTGAGGTAGAGGTTGCTGCTGCAGGTAGAACTGCTGCTGCTGCTGCTGCTGCTGCTGCTGCTGCGGTGGCTGGCGGTGCTGCAGCGGAGGCGGCGGGAGCTGGAGCTGCCATGGCTGCCTTGGCTGCGGCTGGGGCGGCTGCGCCTGCTCGGGCGCTGGCTGCGGCTGTTGCGGTTGTTGCTGCTGCACGGAGCGCTCCGCCTGTGCGGGCTCTTCTGCCAGAGACGGCGCCACTGCTGTGGCGCCGTCTGCTGTTGGTGCCGTCATGTCAGCCTCCGGCTCCCGCTCCTGATGCAGCGGCCGCGTATCGAACACATCGTCCACCAAGGGCGACGGCGAACGCTCCCGCCGCGCGCCAAAGAGGCTTGGCTGGGCCTCGGCCTCGGGCTCCCCCTCCGTCTGTGCCAAGGTCTCGGTCTCGTCCTCGTGCTCGGCCATGGCCTGCATCCGATTTTGGCGCCCACGGGCGCGGACAGGGACGGGCGGCGGCGCGCCGTGGTCATCGTCGTCGGCGGCGGTCGAGAAGGGGATGCGGCTCATGCGTGGGTGCATGGATTGGGGCCGCACAGCGGGCTCCTCAACCTCGGGCGTCCTCGCGCTGAAGCCGCCAGCTCCGGCCGGGGAAGGCTGGGAGGACGCGGACGCGGATGCAGGCGCAGGCGCAGGCGCAGGTGCAGTCGACGGGCCATTGGAAAGCGGAAAGTTGGGTTGGCTCGGGCGGCGGTGGTTCTGGGGATCGCTGCCGTTCTCGTTGTCGGAGTAGGAGTCTTGGGACAGCGAGCGGAAGTAGTCGGAGCGGCCCTGGAGAACGAGCGGGCTCTCTGTGGTCAGGGGCGGCAGGCGACTGAGGCGACGGTCGGAACGAGCGCTCTCCTCGAGCTGCTTGGCAAGGAGGCGGCTCTGGAGGGCGAAGGCGTCGAGGGGGGACAGCTCGGGGGGGACGTCGCCGGCGACATGGATGCGGGGCGACTTGAGGGGACGGGCGATCGAGGCCTGCGACTGCGCGCGCAGGTCGATGTGGCTCGGTCTGGGGGTCGTCATGTCGACGATGACGACGGCGACAACGGGGGGAGCTGAATGCGATCGTGGGCCGAGAACGGGTTCATGAGAGGACGGACGACCCGGCGGAGTCTGGCCGGTGATGACTCGGCGGGCTCAGCAGCGGACCCGACGGCGGCGTCTCGGCGGTCGAGGGGGTGTCGTCGTGCCGTCGTGTCGTCGTGTTTGGGGTGTCTTTGCTGTCTTGTGGTTGTCGTCGGTCAACAACGAGCGAGCGGGCGTGCGACGAGCGGCGGCGGACGATGCATGGGCGACGCCAGGAGGGTAGACTCTTTGTTGCCGGGAGTCGAGTCGCGCAACGGCGGCTGCTGGCCGAAGTAGGTTGTGAAAACGAGCGACGGAGAAGCGACGAGGTCGCGTGAGGGAAATGGCGGTTCAAGAGGGGGGGCGACGACGCGGCGAGATGCGAAAGGGGCGCAGAAGCGGGCGGCGTAAACAAGACGGTGACGGAAACGGGATGCGGAAAGGGACGCCAGCCCAGCCAGAGGCAAAAAAAGGGTCGAGCGTCGCAGCGTAATTTTGGCCTTTGGTCGTGAGAGAGCGAGAGAGAGAACCGAGAGCCGCGACCGACCCGTGGCGAACAGACACGAGGAAACGAGGAAACGAGTTCAGGGGGGCAATACGACGTGCGACGTTTGCCGTCTTGTCAAATGGGAGCGCGCGGCCGAGGCAAGGAGACGGCAAGGAGACAAGGAAGACAGGGGTCTGGGGGGGGGGGGGGGGGGGCAGCCTGTCGTAAAACGGAGCGGGGGGCGATGGAGAACGGACGAGGAGGGTGCAGGACCGGTGCCGAGCAGGAGCTGAAAGGCGAAAGGCGACGAGGGACGACGCAACGAGGCGCGGAGGCAAAGACACAGGGTGAGGCAAAAGAGCAAATGCGACGTCGCGAGGGCGAAAAAGAAGAGAAAAGAAAAAGAAGAAAAAGAAAAGGCGACGTGTTGCGGCAGGGCGTCGAGGAGAATGCCAGCGAATGCCAGTGGGCGTTTGGGCAGACGTGTTTTGGGTGTGCTGCTCGATCGATCGCGACGGCAGCGGGCGACGGAGGTGAGACAGGGGTTGGGTGCGAGGCGATGCGAAAAGATGGGAGACGGAGAGAGAGTCAGGAGATGTGCATGGCCACGAGCAGTTTACGAGGTCTACAACTCCGGAGTATGCTTAGGGGGACACAATACGCCTTGGCGCAGGAAGGAAGGGACAAAGGAAGAAGGAGCGGCCGACGATCGTAACAGGAAAGAGCCAGGGGCAGGCGGGCAGGGCAGCCAGGGCAGCGAGGAAAGAGCGGGCTCATTGCGCAAGTGGCGCCGGGACGGGCTAGCGCATTGGCCAACAGGAGGGCGGCAGCGGGTGCCCGAAATGGCAGGCACGCGGGCCCTGGGCCAACTGGGCGACGAGCCGTCCGCATGCTCGTATTGCGGTGCAACGATGCTGTAACGGGCCGGGCTGTGATTGGCTGAGAAGCTTGGTCGAAGGACGGCAATACACTAATTTGGCGCATGATACTCCGTACGGAGTAGTCTGAGTATATATTTACTTTGTACGGGACTTGTTCTCCGTAGCGAACTGTACTTGTAGAAGTACAACTACAACTACCTACTCGGGCTTTACTACCGTATCGAAACATCCGGCAATGTCGTCACGTGAGAGTTAATTATAGAGACGGTGGCGGATGAGCTGTGCCACGTTGAACAGCAGGGAAGAGGCTGCACAAAGCGAACGTTCTGGACAGGTCTGAGCAGGACGATGAGGAGCTCAAAGGATGGCAGGCTGACCAAGACGAGACAGAGGATGAGGAGACAGGGAGCAGACGCAGGCACAGGCCGGCGGGGGCCGGAGTAAAAATACTCCAGAAAACACCTGCGTTAGGCCAACGGTCAGCCCGCGTATCGCAGCGGAGCAGATGGGGCGGCCGAAAGCCAGGTTAGCCTGTATTAGGCGGCCGTTGCTGCAGGCGCTAGAAACGGCGGTAGATTGGTAGCTGCATGATGGCGGCAATGAGGCAGAAGCTGGCGGCAGTCGGGCGCTGCTTATACTGCTTACACGCCAAGCAGTTGTATGCTTATTGCTCGTAGAAAACATGCCGATCTTTTGAGAGCCTAGTCCAAACACTCCAAACACGGGAAATACAAGAGATACAAAGAAATACAGACACCATGCCGCCCGCTACAGGTCCTTGGACCGCAGCTTCTTCAGCCGCGTGGCGCCCTCAAAGACGGTGCGGTCGACGGCGGCGGCCACGGTCAGCGTGCCGCCCAGGATGGCACACAGGCCGGCGACGAAGCCGGCCAGCGTCTTGGCGCGCTCCTCGCGGTTGACCACCTTCATGGGCGAGATGTCGTAGCTGAAGAAGACGCCCGGGATGCCGCCGCGCGCGTGCAGCCGCTCCTGGTGGCCCTCGGCCGCGTCGTCCCCGCCCTTGAGGCTGCGCTTGTGGCTCGTCACCGAGTACTGGTGCGTCTCCACGCTGCCGTCCGCCAGCACGCCGTAGCTGCCGACCTCGGCATCGGCGTCGGCGCTGCTGCTGCTGCTGAGGAGGCCGCCGCCCCGGAGCCGCTTCTCCCAGCCCAGCGCCAGGTACGACGTCGGCACGATCTTGACAAAGTACATAAAGTTGAAGTTGGGGTCGAGCGTCTCCTGGTGGGTGTCGTCGAGCGGGTTGACGTGGTGGTTCGTCCACGGCAGGTCGGCGCCGCTGCCGCTGCCGCCGAGCTTCTGGGCGACGGAGTCGGGGATCTGCGGGCCGAAGCGCAGCGCGTGGATGGTGTGCGTAAACGAGTGCATCTGCGGCTCCGGCATGTCCCAGTAGTTCTTGAGGTCGTGCACGTGCATGTTGCCGCTGCTGAAGCTGCGCCCGGGGGCGATGTGGAAGTTGCCGACCACCTTGTTGACGCGCAGGCCGCCCTCGATGCGGCAGCCCTCGCGGCGCTGGGCGTCGAGGCGCTCGGCAAAGTGCTCGCGCTCGCACTGCTCCACGTTCTCGCCGCGGCCAAAGGCCCACGACTGGCTCGCGTACGCCTCGCGCACCTCGTCGCACGTGCTGCAGCAGCCCGGCTTGACCGCGTGCGCCGGCGCCGGCGCGCCGTAGCAGTCGCCGCAGTACGCCGGGTCCAGGTGCGCCGCCGCCTCGCCCGCCGCGTGCAGCTGCAGGTCGCGCGCCTCGATCTCCGCGCCGCCCTCGCTCTGCGGCCGCAGCCGCACCTTGCGCACGCCGTGCTGCACGCCGTGCTGCTGCTCGCCCGACACGTCCATCACGTCCAGCGTCAGCAGCTCGCACGGCATCCGCGGGAACGTGATGTTGAGGTGGATCTCCATCCGCTCGCCCCGGCCCTTGTCCACCACCAGCTCCGGCCGCACCACGATCCGCCGGTAGTCCAGCCACTCGCCCCACGCCAGGTACAGCACCACCAGCAGCGACACGATCGTCACAATGCCCCCCGACGTCGTCCGGATCCGCGCGTCCTCCACCGTCTTGGTGAACGCGTCCAGACGCGTGAACCGCGACTTGGCAGCCATGGCCGCGGCGGAAAACAAGGACGCAGAAAAGACCGACCGACCGACCAACCGACCCGGGCGTCCAAAGGCGTTCCGCCGAGACAAAAAGGCAGGCGACCCCAGACAACGGCGCTCGTTTGCTGTGCGCCCGCCGGTTCCCCGTTTCCGTGCTTGCGCTGCCTGTGTCGCAGAGAGAGGCCGGAGCCTGTGTCGCAACAGAGAGAGGAGGCACGGGCGAGACAAGGGCGAGGGAAAAAAAGAAAGAAAAAAAAAGAAGGCGACAGAAGGAGACAGCGCTCGGCCACAGCAGCCAGGGTCGCAGAAGGAGAGGCTGGACCGGACCAGGAGAGGCCACCTCTTGCTCTCCAGAGGTGCCCACTTTCTGCGGCGCAGGGGACCAAGTCAGATCGTCGGCGCGGCGATTGGATTTTCCGGGCACGTGTCAGTCTGTACAGTGGCTCGTACGAGCTCGTACGGAGTACTGTAAGTGAGCATAAGCAGACGTCGTATTGCTCCGCGTGGACGTCGCCGCTCGACGGCCGCTCGACGGCCGACGCCTCTGCCGACATCTCGACAGAGCACGCCCACCATGACGACGGCCGCCGTCTTCCCCACGGAGCCGCTGCTGCGCCTCGCCGACTGCGTGCTGCGGCCCTACCACGCGTCCGACCTGCACGCCATCGTCGCCGCCGCCGACGACCCGGCCATTGCCCGGCACATGCGCGACGCCTTTCCCAGCCCGTACGACGCGCAGGCCGCCGCCGCGTGGCTGCGCATTGCCGGCGCGGAGGGCCTGGATGGTGTGGAGGGGGGGGAGGGCCTGGATGGTGTGGAGGGCGGGGAGGGTCTGGAGGGCGGGGAGGGCCGGGAGGGGGGCCCGGCCGAGAAAGCCCCCCCGGTCCCCTCCACGGCCTTCCCCCCCAACCTCCACCTCGCCGTCTGCCTCCACGACGGCACGCTCGTCGGCGGCGCCGGCCTGCGCGCCCTCAGCGCCGACGGCACGGACCGCTACACGCGCGAGCTCGGCTACTGGATCGCGCGCCCCCACTGGGGCCGCGGGCTGGCCACGCAGGTGGCCGCCGGGCTCAGCCGCTGGGCGCTCGGCCCGGCGGTCACCACTGGGACGGGCCCCCGCCTCCACCGCATCGAGGCCGGCGTGTTTGCCGACAACGCCGCGTCGGCCGCCGTGCTGGCGCGCGCCGGCTTCGTGCGCGAGGGCGTGCGCCGCCGCGCCGTCTACAAGCACGGCCGCCTCGTGGACGTGGTCGTCTTTGGCCTCGTCGCGTCAGACTTGGACGGCCGGGACGGTGATGCTAGCACGCCACACGCCTGAAAAGCCCCTCAAGTCCAGTATTGTATACAACGTAGCCTGCTTCCATCCAATAAACAAGTCGGCGCAGATCCAGACCAGGCCTCTCGTCCTCCCCCTCTGTCGTCCCCCCCACCCTCGAATGCTACCCACGCCGGCCAAACATCTTGATCCACCGGGCGTCGTACGGGTCGAGCTGGACGGCGCTTGGCGGTCGCGGACGCCGCCGGTCTGCAACGGCGGCACCCCCGTCGGCCGACCGCTTCGCCGGCGTCACGCTGGCCGCCGTGATGTTGCCGCAGTTGGGCCGCGCCAGCTGCGCGCCAAAGATGTCCGCCGCCCACAGCAGCACGCCGTTGGTCCAGCCAAAGCCCTCCACCACGGTGTACTCGCCGCCGCTGCCGGCCCCGTTGGTCGCGTTGAACGTGTACTTTTCAAACATGGTGCCGTTGACCGACGCATCAAATCCCTGCAGCTGCGGCGTCTCCGACGTCGAGCCGCCCGTCGCGTACCACGTGCAGAACGTCGAGTCCAGGTACCGCTGCGCCAGCCGCTGCGCCAGCTGCTGCACCGCCCGGTAGTCCGCCTCGCAGTCTGCGGCGTCGCCGCCGCCGCCGCTGCAGCCGCTGCAGCCGCTGCTGCCGCTGCTGCCCGGCGCCGGCGTGTTCAGCAGGCCCTGCATCAGCACGTGCTGCAGCGGCGGCCACACGTTGGGCTGGTCCCACTGCTGGCCCGTCTGCAGGTTCGTCGCCGGGATGCCGCCGGCGTACGTGTCCAGGTAGGCCTCGACGCGCGCAAACGCCCGCCGCACCGCCCGCGGGTCGTCCTTGAGCTGCGCCGGCGCCGCGCCCGTCCAAAAGGGGTACAGCTGCGCCACGTCAAAGAGCACCTGCTGCCCCGGCGGCGCCGTGTACAGGTCGTCCGCCGCCGCGTCCCCCGCCGCCGCCGCCGCCGCCGCCGCCGCCGCCGTGGCAGGATCCCGCGGCACGTAGATGCTCTGCGCGCGGGAGCTGAGGTTGTAGTCAAAGTAGCGGAAGAGCGTGTCGTTCCACATGAGGGCGTGCATGGCCTCGCTGCGGTCGGCGGCGGCCTGCGCCCAGCGGGCGGCGGCGGTGGCGTTGCCGGTGGCGTTGAGAAAGCCGGCCAGGGTGACCTCGTTCCAGTACAGGATGGCGTTGAGGTCGACGGGCAGCAGGTTGTCAATGTTGAGCGAGCGCAGCGGGAAGGTGGTGCCGGACACGGCGTCGCCGGGGCGGGCGAGCCAGCGCGTGCCGTAGTCCCAGCCGGACTCGGCGCCGCTGGCCAGCTGCGCGTAGAGCGCGGCCTGCTGCGCGGCGTCGAGCGCCTGCTGCGGCGGCACCGGGTAGACGGTGCCGTCGGCGGCGTAGTACGAGCGGTTGTGGGCGGTGACGTAGTCCTCGAGGAAGGACTCGGGGCGCGGCTGGTTGTTGCGCACGGCGTAGCGGTTGAGCGTGTATGTTCTGGTGGTGGGGGCGCTGCTGCCGCCGTCAGGGCACGCGACGACGACGGCCACGGAGCGGTTGGCCGTCCAGAAGGCGTGCTCGCGCTCCAGCAGCGGCACGGCGCGCGCGAGGATGCTCGCGTCGCCCGTGTGCTCGACGTAGAGGCGGACCATCTGGGCCAGCAGCGGCGGCTGGGAGCGGTTGAGGTAGTAGACGCGGGCGCCGTTGGGCACGAAGCCGTAGAGGTCGACGAGGTCGAGAAAGTTCTCAATGGTGTTGCGGGCAATGGCCACGAAGCTGCCGCCGGTGCGCAGCAGGCCCTCGAGGATCCAGAACGAGTCCCAGTAGTAGGGCTCGCGGAAGCGGCCGCCGGCGACGACAAAGGTGCGGCTGACGGGCACGAAGCTCGACTGGCAGCCGGCGCAGCTCGTGTTGCCCGTGCGGCCCGTGTACCGGCGCGTCAGGTCCGGCCAGATGGCCATGACCTTTTGCACAAACTCGTGCACCACGGGGTCCGCCACCCTGCTCAGGAACGTGGCGTTGGTCGTCAGCTCGTCCTCGGGCACGCTCTCCAGCTCGCCGCCCGCCGCCGCAAAGTACGTGCCTAAAAAGGCCTGCAGCGCCGAGTCGTTGCGCACCGGCTGGCTGAGGTTGCGGAACGCCGCCACGACCTCGTCGAGCGGGCGGACCGTGGGCCTGGCGGTCAGTGTGGTCTGTGTGATTGTTTTCCTTTCCCTTCCATGCACCCATGTACGCACATGTCCACAAACGTCTTGGAGTCGGAGAACGGCGCCGCCAGCTGGATGGCCTGCAGGAGGTCGCCGTAGCAGTAGAGCGTCGAGTTGCACGGCGCCACGAGAGTGCCGTTGTCGAACAGCGAGACGGCTGGCCGGGCCAGGCAGAGAAGGGCGACGGCGGCGGCCGCTGCGGTCCGCGCGAGCGAGGCGGCCGCGCCGTGGGACACGAGACCGGCCGTCATGGGGGGCTGCAGGCACAAAGAATGTTCAAGATGGGGGCAATGTTGATACGATGTCGTCCGGGAGGGAAGACCCGCTGGTCTCTTATTTGGGGGCTCTTCCAGAAGGAGGGAAGGGGCGACCCAGGCGACCAGCGACCCAGGGGCAGCTGCCGTGTGTGCCGGAGAACGCGGCGGCCTACATAAATACAGGCGAAACAGCCCCGTGGCCACGAGACCATTGTCGGGCAGTGGCAGGCCAGTCCTGAAGAAGAAGGTCCTCCAGAAACAAGGACGCAGAAGAAAGAAGAAGAAGAAAAAAAAAGAAAAAAAAAAAGAAAAAAAGAAAACACAAACGCACGAATCGCACACAAACCAGTGTAGGATCAACCCGGAGGATCGCCGGCAACCCCGCTCAAAGGCCCGAAATGCGGAGAGACGGGCTTCTGTGACGTCAATCGGCTTGGCCCTGCCACCAACGTCATACGATGTCTAGTGCTCTCTCGTGGGATACATGGACTTGGGCGGCGGCGGCGGCGGCGGCGACCCTCCTTCTCCCGGCGCAGCCGCCCCCTCCAGCGCCTTGGCAAAGACGCGCTCCAGACGCGGCACGACGGCGGCGCGGTTCTCGTAGATCTGGTAGTGCACGACGAGGCGCTCGCCGGCGAGGCGGAGGCCCTCGTCGGCGGCCAGGGCCTCGAGGGCGGCGGCGGCGACGCCGGCGGCGGGCAGGTCGAGCCAGACCATGTTGGTGTCGACGGGGTAGCGCAGGCGGCCGCCGCGGGCGGTCCACAGGCGGCCGATGTGCTGGGCCAGCGCGTGCGCGGGCCGCAGCAGGCCGCCGGCGCCGTCGGGGCCGGCGCCAAACGTCTCGTCGACGGCCACGCGCGCCGGCGCCGCCACGACGCCCGCCTGGCGCAGGCCGCCGCCGAGCGCCTTGCGGATCCAGCGCGCGTGGCGCACGTCGGCCGCGGCGCCCACCAGCACGCTGCCGACGGGCGCGCCCAGGCCCTTGGAGAAGCACAGGCTGACCGTGTCGAAGCAGGCCGCGTAGTCGGCCAGGCTGCCCGCGCCCGCCGCCGCCGCCTCCCACAGGCGCGCGCCGTCGCAGTGCAGGCGCAGGCCGCGCGGCCGCGCCCAGGCCGCGATGCGCCGCGCCTCGGCCAGCGGCAGCACCACGCCGTTGATGGTGTTCTCCAGGCTGACCACGCGCGTCGGGCACGCGTGCACGTCGCTGCTCAGCACCGCCGCCGCCTGCACGTCCTCCAGCGTCAGGTACAGCCCGTTGCGCGGCGCCACCGCCTGCACCATGGCGCCGGTCAGCATGGAGACCCTGCGTTGTCAGCGCTGCACGTGGTCGTCTGTCGCCTGTCGTCGCCGGCTTACCCCCCCGCTTCATACTGCACAATGTGCGACCGCTGGTCGCACAGCACGGCGTGCGGCGGCTGCGTCAGCAGCGTGCGCAGCGCCACCTGGTTGCCCATGGTGCCCGACAGCACCAGCAGGCCGGCCTCCTTGCCCGTGAGCTGCGCGCAGTGCGCCTCGAGGTCGCTCGTCGTCGGGTCCTCGCCGTACACGTCGTCCAGCAGCGAGCAGTTCTGGATCGCCGCCAGCATGCTGGCCGTCGGCGTGGTCATGACGTCGCCTGGCGACGGTCGTCAGCACCTCTCCACGGGCACAGTCTCGCCGGGACCTACTCCGGAGGTCGAACCCGCCGGCGCCGGCGCTGCCGACCCATTTCGTCGCGGGCGCGGCCATGGTGGAATAGGGGTACTCTGCCAAACATCTGTCAGCACGAGAGCACCCAGCACGACGCCGTCGAGTCCTACACCGGAGATACACACCGGAGAGAGAGAGGGTCGGTCGATGCAGTCGAGACGGCCGAGGTCGAGGTCGAGAGGATGCTGGCCGCAGAGAGGACGGCACGCGAGACCCGGCCGCCTTGGGCAGCCCAATCGCATGGCTCCGCGCGGGCATCGCCGGCGTCGCCGGCCATCGGCACAGCCCTCGGACCACACGTGTCGGGCCCATAGCAGCGGCGTTGGGGGTCCTATCTTCGTTTCGACAAGCAGAGAGATTGCGGAGTTTACAACCAAGAGCTGAGGGGCAGCACTTTCCTAGTTGGGATGACAACTGTGGGGCGCCGGAGTACACAACCCCGTAACAACTCCTCCATTGCCAATGTGAAGCACTGGCAGAGAGCGAGAGCGAGCTGCAAGGCTATCGTACACAAGAATGGACGCAGCCGCTCCCAACGGCATCGTGGCCACAGCACGAGAAGACGCCTTTGTCTGATGGACCAACCCGAGCCGCCAACAGCAGCTCGATGGAGACGCAGAAGCAACAACAACACGGGGCCATGCGCTGAGTGACTCGATCGTCGCCATGACACGCTGTCCAAAGCCCGAGAACCTCTCAAAGAACTGCATCCTGTGGACGAGGAGCTCCTCTTGTGGTTCCTCTTGTGGACAACTCCTCCCCGACACAGACCACAAGCCCACACCCCTCGCCATGCATGTCCTCGTGCCCGCCCCCGGGATGGTCCCGGTCCGCACCCTGCGCACGCTCGCCGGCGTCCTCGCCTGCCTCGCCGGCCTCGCCGTGGTCTGGCCTCTCCGGCATACCAGCGGCAGCGCCGGCGGCAGCGCCGACCGGGACCTCGCCACGCAGCTGGTCTGCGCCGCGCACGGGTGGCAGCCGTTTGTGCCGGCGGCGGGCCAGCGGCGGCCGCGGCAGGTGTACGACCTGAGCCTGGTCAACGACGAGCTGGACTGGCTGGAGATCCGGCTCAACACGACGTACGACGAGGTCGACTACTTTGTCGTCGTCGAGGCGCCCTACACCTTCACCGGCCGCCCCAAGCCGCTCGCCGTCCGCGACCACTGGGACCGCTTCGCCCCCTACCACACCAAGATGCTCTACCGCGAGCTCGCCTACCCCCCGCACTTTGACCCGCCGCGCGCCTGGGACCGCGAGGACCTGCAGCGCAATGCCCTGCTGCTGCAGGTGCTGGTGGACGGCCACGGCGGCGACGGCAGGCCGCCCCCCGCGCTGCCCCCCGCCGCCGTCCCCGAGCACGGCGACGTGCTGGTCGTGGCCGACGTCGACGAGATCCCGCGCCCCGCCGCCCTGCGCGCGCTGCGCCTGTGCCGCTTCCCGCGCCGCCTCACGCTCACCAGCCACTTCTACTACTACAGCTTCCAGTTCCGCCGCCGCGGCGCCGACTGGCCCCACCCCCAGGCCACCGTCTTCGCCGGCGGCCGCACCATCCTGCCCGTGCACCTGCGCAACGGCGACGGGGGCCGCGGACTCCGGGCCAGGGGCGGCGGCGGCGTCGGCGGCGCGGTCCGGGCCCTCGTCGACGCCGCCGTCCGCGCCTGGGACTCGGCCGCGCTGCCCGACGCCGCCTGGCACTGCTCGTCGTGCTTCGCCACCATGGCCGCGCTGCTGCACAAGCTCGAGAGCGTGTCGCACGTGTGGATGAACCACGCCGTCTTCCGCGACCCCGACCGCGCCGCCGACCGCGTCCGCCACGGCCTCGACCTCTGGGACCGCCCCGCCAAGGTCTACGACCGCGTCCCCAACAACACCGACGTCCCCGCCCTCCTGCGCGCCGAGCCCGACCGCTTCCGCTACCTGCTCGACCGCGACGGGCCGTCGGCCGGCTTCCGCGACTACGGGGAGACAGAGTAGACGGCGTAGAGGCGTTGCGTTGATATAAAGCTCGCTTCTTTTGATTGGTCCTTCCATGTCCCATGTCCCTCTGTCCTCAATGTCCCCACGCCTCGGCCTCCACCACCGGCTCGACCACGCGCTGGACCACGCTCTCAAAGGCGCCGCGCTCCATGAGGGCGCCAAAGTGCAGGCAGCGCACGACGCCGACGAGCTCGCGCTTGAGCGCGTCCAGCACGGCCGGCCGCAGCAGCACCGACAGCGGGTAGCGCGCCGCCAGCTCGAACCACGCCTGCACCGGCGCCAGCTCCAGCGCCGACTGCGGGTTCAGCGACGCCGCCAGCCCGTACAGCACCTGCAGCGAGAGGTCCGGCGCCGCCCACGCCACGCCCTGCGCCGTCTGGTGCTGCTGCAGGTGCCGCCGCGTCGCCGCCGCGTCGCCCGGGTCCGTGTTGGTCGTGTACGACCCGGGCCCCGTCGCCGACCGCTGCATCGCCTCAAACGCCGCCGCCGGCGCCTCGCGCATCAGCAGGCTCGTCGCCATCAGCGCGTGGCCCGAGTCAAAGCACGCCGCCGCGTCGTTGGACCCGTAGAACTGGTGGCCCGCGTGGCCCCAGCAGACGTGTTCGAGGCTGTCGGTCGGTGTCAGCACGCACGGAGAAGCCGACAAACGCAAAGACGAGAAACATACGCGAGAATAAAGTTGACCACCTGGTGCGTCTCCGCCACCGTCAGGCGCGGCATCACCATGGCCAGCGGCGGCGGCTGCACGAGCTGCGCCGGCACCGGCACCGGCACCGGCACAGGCACCGGCACCGGCACCGGCACCGCGACCGCGCCGGAGGGCCCCCCGGTCTGCAGCATGGCCAGGTCCGTGTGGAACGACGGCACAAAGCCCGGGTCGAACGCAGACACCGCCGTCGCGGGCGTCGTGGCCCCCGTGACCGTCGGGTTGTCGGGCGACAGCGGCGTGCTGCTACTGGTGCCGAGGTCGACGCCGAGGTAGCCGGGGTCGAGGCTCGCAATCTGGAAGATGGGGTTGCCCACGACCTCGTCCAGGACCACGCTGACCATGACCTCGTCGACGTCCACGTCGGAAAACAGCTCCGGCAGCTTGTCGGCGCCGGTGCCTCCGGGCCCCGACGCGGCCACCACGCCGTCCACGTCCGCTGGCAGCTGGGATACGCCGATCTGTGCAGCGCTGCCTTCTCCGCCCGGCTGGCCGAGCTGCCGCCGGATGGCGTCGTTCTCGCTCTCAAAGACCCGCACGTCCTGCTCGGCCGCCGCGATCAGGTCGCGCAGCGTGTCCACGTCCAGCTCCAGCTGCCGCACGTACTCGGCCTTGCGCTGCCGGTGCTGCTGCTGCGCGCGGCGCACCTGCGCCCGCCGGATCTGCGCCTTTTCGCTGGCTGTGCGCGGCGGCGGCCTCGCGCTGCGCGACGACGACTCCGGGCCCGACGATCCCGTGGCCTCGCCGCGGCTCGTACGCTCGGTGCCGTCGACACCGTCGTCCCTGCCGTCGGCCGGCTGCCCCGCACGCGCGGCCTCGCCTGGCGCCGCCGCGTTCTCCTCTTCCATCTTGCCGCGGCCGCGGCCAAAGTGTGCCACTGAGGAGGGGGACGTGTTAGCCGCCTGGACAAAGTAGAGCAGACGCCGCCACGCCCGGTGCTTCTCCGCAAGGCCCATGACGAGGTAGGCCAGCCAAGAGACGAGAAACAAGAAGAGAGCACGAGAGGAACGACAAGAACACAGCACGCAGTCTGTCGGCGGGCTCGGCGGGGGCCAGGCGGCCGAGATCCATCTCGAGCGCATGCCCGCCTCCTCCTGCTCACATCACGACCAGGCCTGCTGAGCAAGCCAAACTCGGCAGCCCCGGCGGATAGACAAAGAAGACGCCCGAATGGGGCACACAGGCGGTCATCGGGGGGCGATCAGCAGGCCCAGGCAGGTCCAGCAGGGCGACCGGGAACCTGGGGGGCTGTCCCACATGCTGACACCCTCCCCCTCCCCCCACACCCCCTGGAGCTGAGCTGTGTCTTCGTATATACAAGCTTCGACAGCTGCCAGGCAGCCCGCATGGCCCTGCCTTTCTCGGGCTGGGCCGAGCGACGATGATAACGCAAAAAGATAGACGAGGCAGACAACAAGACTCGACTCTGGTAGAAACTCACCTCCTGGCACAAACGAGACCTGGCGTCGCGACGGTGACGACGGCGACAACGGCGACGATGGCGACGACGACGATGACGACACTGCTGCCGCCGCTTTCGCCTTGGTGCGCTTCCAGAACGAGGAAAACGACAGCCCCCGCGCGTCGGCCGACGGCGAGGGCGGCGCCGACGGAGGCTTGTCCATTTCCGGGACGCTGATTTGTCGGGCTGCTGCGTTCCGGTATGGCGCAAGGGCTGATATGGTGGAGGGAAGGGGAGGGGCGGCGGCGGCGGTGGCGGAGAGATTGTCCCTTTGGGCGGCGCCAAGGCGACAGTATTTGGAATCAAGGGGAGTGAGATACCGTACAAGTACACAAGTGCGTGGCGCCGCTCCGGTCGAGGTCGCTGCCGTCAGCCCGCCAGAACAAGCGCGTGTCCTGGATGCGCGCTCGCCGCGGATTGCGCCGTGTGGTCTCCGTGCCTCTGTCGTTCCGGTCGTCCTGCCGTCCTGCCGTCGCCGTCGTCGTCGTAGCATCACGTGATTTCATTTATGCACATAAGCAGTCACAGAGCATGACAAAACGTATGCACAAATCCAGTATGCAATAGTATACTTGAGCATCATCATTCGTGATCCGGTCGCCTGCCTACTCGTCCTCGTCCTCGTCGCCCTCGCTCTCGCCCTCGCTCTCGCTGGTGCTGTCGCTGTCGTCGTCGCCGCCGGCCGCGCCGCCGCCCAGGCCCGGGATCGGCGTCCACGACACGTAGTCGCCCTCGAGCCACCGCTTGCTGACGGGCAGGTGGTAGGGGTCAAAGGGAAAGTTGCCCTCGAGCTGCAGCCAGCGCTCGTCGTGGTCGAGGGCGTAGCCGGCGTCCTCGCGCAGGGCGTCGCCGCGGCTGTAGCGGCCGGACGCGAACTGCGCCAGGTGCAGGCCCTTGTTGCTCTCGATCCTAGGGAAAACGTACATGAGCCGCAGCGAGTGCGCCAGCTTGGCAAACTCGGCCACGATGGGCGGCGAGCACACCATCAGCGGGTTGAAGGGCGCGTAGATGATCTCGGTCAGCGTCGCCCGCAGGCCCGGCATCCACTCCAGGTCCTGGCCCACAAACGACGCCGCGTCCTCGGGGTCCACCAGCGCCTCCGGGTAGCCGTCCACCAGGTCGCGCCACCGGAAGCAGAACATGTACACCAGCGCCTGCACCCACACGTACAGCTCCTGGTACCGCCGCAGGTCCGGCCCCCGGCACGCCGCCGCGTGCCGCCGCCGGAACCCGTCGATGCGGTGGCACAGGATCTGCGCCACGCTGCGCACCGTCTCGCGCGGCACCCGCGCCGCCCGCGCCACGTAGCTGCTGAGGTACGCCGCCGCCGCCTGCCGCACCGCCGCCGGCCGGTTCGACTCGAAGCCCAGGTTCAGCAGCGTCCCCGTAAACAGGTCCTGCAGCGCCGGGCTCTTCTGGCTGAAGTGGAACACCAGGAACTGCGTGTGCCGCGAGCTCGGCACCGTCAGCACAAAGTTGGCAAAGTCCGACAGCATGTCCTCCAGGCACGCCCGCGCCGCCGCCGAGTCCGGGTTCGCAAACACCGGCGTGAACACGGCAAACAGCCGGTCCAGGATCGCGTCCAGCTTCTGCACCAGCTTCGTCGACCGGTCCACCCGCGCCGCCTCCTCGTCGTAGTCCGGGTCGCCAAACTGCGGCATGTCGCTCTCGTCCGCCTCCGAGTCATCGTCCGAGTCGGCGTCGTCGGCGTCGTCGGCGTCAGCGTCGGCGTCGGCATTGGCGTCGGCGTCGTTGCCGTCCTCGTCCTCGTCCTCGTCGTCTCCGTCCTCGTCGTCCTCCTCCTCAAGCCCCTTGCGGCGCCCCGCGTGCGCGCCCGCGCGGGCCGCCGCCGCGGCCGCCCGCTTCTCGTTCAGCTCGTGCTCCTTGCGTGCCAGCTCCAGCACCACCTTGGCCACCAGGTCGTCGTCCATGTCCGTCAGGTCCAGCTGGAACTCGGTGTCGATCTTGACCAGCTGCGCCGTGATCGTCTCCAGCACGTCGGGGCCCAGGCTCGGCGCGTACTCGCGCAGCCGCAGCAGGTTGTCCAGGTACAGCATGTGCACGCTCTTGGACTCGGCCGGGAAGGGGAACTTTTGCGCCACCAGCTTGCACACCGCCGTGCGCGCCGCCGGGAACAGCCGCAGCAGGTACCGCAGGCCAAAGTGCAGCCGCGTCTGCACCGTCGCCCGCGACACCGGCGCAAAGTCCGGCACCGTCCAGGCGGCCGCGCTGGGCTCCTTGAACCAGTCGACGATCATCTGACGAGGTCAGCGGCTGGCTGCACGACCGAGAGCCGGCACACCCAAAACCTACCTCGAGAACGGGTCGCAGGTACGCGCCTTGGGCGCTGACCAGGGCAGCCAGGACTGCCGCACGTTAGAAGAGTCGGCCAGCGGCGCGAAAAGCACAAGGAGGGGAAAATAGGCCTACACTGCACATAGGCCCGGAAGAACTTGTCGTCGCGGCCCAGCCACGAGCACGCCAGCACCTTGCGCACCAGGTCGACGCACGACCGGTTCAGCAGCGGCGCGCAGCTCGTGAGCGCCACCACGTACAGCACCAGGTCGTCCGGCCGCACCGTGTTGCCGCCGGTCTCGGCGCCGTCCGCCTCGCCGAGCGCACGGATGCGGCCGTCTCCGTCGCCGCCGTCGCCGCTGCCATTCCGCAGCGGATCCCGATACGCTTCCATGTCGTGGGAGAAGACGTCAAGCAGCTCGGCATACTCCTGGTCCGCGTCGAACTCGTCACCGCCGTCGACGCCGCCGCCGCCGCCGCCGCCGGGCCGCGCGGACCGGCCGGCCACTGCCGCCGCCGCGACCGCCGCGTGCTTCTGGAGCGCGCGCCGCACCGCGATCTTGGTCTCGTCGAGCGTGCGCCGGCCGGCCTCGGTTGTGATGTTGAGCGTCATGTCAAAGTGGACCGTCTTGGCCCGCTTGGTCGGCGAAGACGGCGTTGTCCTGGCGGCTTCTCCATTTGCATCCTCGCCCTGCTCCGGCTCCTTCTTATCGTCGTCGTCGTCGTCGTTGTCCTCCTCCCCCTCCTCCTCCTCCTCCTCCTCCTCCTCTGCATCGCTCGCCGCGATTCGCCGCCTCTTGTCGGCGATCCCGCCCCGCCGGCTGTCGTCGCCGCGGTCGTCCAGCTTCCGCTTGGCCGGCCGGTGCCCGGCGATCTGGGATGCGGCGGCAGCGGCCGTGCTCTCCCGCAAGATCGACTTGAACGGCACGCCCGTGTGGCTGCTGCCGGGCCGCAGCGGCGAGCGGGCCACCACCGAGGCGCGGGCCGCCATGAGGGGGTTGGAGGTCATGGGGTCGGATGTGTGTGTGCGTGTGCGTATCTGCGCGTGTGTGTCGGGAACGAGTGCGAGGCAAGGCGGCCGCTGGCTGGGGGCTGCCTGCAGCGCATCGCCTGCAGACCAGACGGAACAAGACTGGCGATAGGGATGCCACAGCCAAAGACACCCCGCCAAATCAACGCCCAAGATCGAGAATGCGTCGCTGGATGAGAAAACGGGTCGGTGTGCGCAGCAAGGCAAAGGAGGCAAAATCGAAAGTCGCTCGAGAAATAAAAGAAGGCGCTGCTGCTGCTGCTGCGCTGCTGCTGCTGCTGCTGCTCCGCCTCGACCGGGGAGAGAGAGGGACGATGGCAAATGAAATGGAGCGGGAGAAAAAAAACGATGGGGAAGAAACTTTTTTGGTGGGCCCGGCGGCTCGCGGGGATCGATAAGGCATGCGGTCACGTGTGCCGCCTTCACCGCATCAACAACACCGCCATCACAGTGCCGACTCCGTAGAGCTCACGACGGCGTCAGTGCAGCAGCCCTGGCCAACTTCAAATAGGCCGTGGCCAGCTGGATGAGCAGCCTGCTGCCCTCGCTCGCCGATGCTCACGCACGGGCTTGAGGCTGCGCGCAAGACGCCACTCTCTTTTGGTTGCACTCTTGCTCAACGATGGTTTAAAACGCCGTTTTCTCTTTTTTTCCTTTCTTTTCTTTTTTTTCCCTATCCGGTCTCCTCCGCCCTGCATGGTGCTGTGCCACCGCAGAGGAGAAATTTCCGTAGACCCGTAGACGGGCCGTGGCGAGACGGAGGTGGCCAAGAGGAGACCAGGAGGCAGCACGGGCGCGAGAGAAAAGAGACAGCGTGTCTCAGTGCCGAACAGCAGGCTTGTAATTCCCCGTGCGAGGGACAGGAGGACTAGAGGGCACCAGAAATGAGGAAGATGCCATGCGGCCTGCTTCTCTTCGTCTCATATGCCTCTCAACTGCAACTGCTGGGCGGCCTGGGCAGGCTTTGGCAGCCGGATTTCCTTCTGTTGCACGGCAGCGATGGGGGCCCTTTTGTCCAGCTGTCTATCCTGCGCCGTGACCAGCATGCACAAACTAATTCTCCAACGGCGGGATAGAAAGAAGAGACTACGGCGTCCCCGAGAACGCGTGGTCGGGGGGAGGCAGACGCCGGGGGGCTTCCCGCCACAACAAGACACAGCAATCCAAAAAGAGGGACCAATGTGTTGCGTACAGGTGACACGGCGGCCAGGCGACACAAGACGAGCAGGCGACGCACGAGCAGGCGACACAGGCGAGGACGACGACGAATGAAATTTCAAGAGCAACAACTGCCGAACAGCTCCGGGGCTCTGCTCGCGAGAGCGATCTCGGTTGTGGCAAAGAGCCGCTGGGTGAAAAACGTAGGGCGCCCTGGGGGGAATCTATCGACGGATGGGAAAGGGAAAAAGGACACCGACTGGAAAAGGGGGACCAAACGCAATCGCAACAAGGGGTGGTATGGGAGGGGGGGAGGGGGGGAGGGGGAAAAAAGGCAACGGGGAAACAAACAGCAGGAGAAACACAAGGATCAAATACATGCTGCACCGAAAAGGCCTGGCCTGCTGTTCGCTTTCTCTCTCGTTGTCGAGGTTGGGTGCCGATCCATTGCCGCCTCGGAACGTGAGCGCGAGAGAAAGAGAGAACGCGAGAGCGCGATCCAATCCGTGAGAAAAAAGTCCGTAATCCAAACAGCCGGCGCACCTGTCCGCGCACACACAAGGCAGAGCTTGTGCGTTGACTGAGAAACCCATCTCCCTTCCTTTTCCCTGTTACTGATACATACGCGCTGAAAGGAGGCAACGGAGAAACGCCGGGACGTCGGGGCCGGTCAGTAGCCATCGCCGCCGGCCGACCCGTTGTGGCTGTCCTGGGCACCGTATATGTAGCCCGAGCCCTCGCCGCCGCCCTCGGCCTGCTGGCCGGCCAGCTCGGACCCGCTGCCCTGGAAGCCGCCAGACGAGCCTTCGGCGGCGGCGCCGCCGCCCGTGGACCCGGACGCGCCGGTCGAGCCGGACGCGCCGTAGCCTTGGCTACTGGGGCGGTTCGGCTGGTTGTTGTCGCCGCGATTGGACTGAGCCTGCTGAACAGGTTAGGTTGGAAGAGCCAGAGACGACAAGGGCGATGCATACTTCGCGGTACTTGGACAGATAGATCTTGAGCGCCTCAGCGTAGTTCTCAAAGCCCAAGGACGTCATGGCAAAAAGGATGTCCTCGCCGTTGACCGTTTTTCTCTTTTCCTGGTGGCATTTCTCCGACGCTGGTGGTCAGCAGTCGTCGGCGTCGCGGCGGCTGTTCGTCGTCTTACCTTCGCTCGTGATGAAGGAGATGAACTCGCTGACACACTCCTGCATGCACTCCTTGGCCTCTTTTGCTATCTTCGCGTTCTCCGGAAGGGCGTGCTTCATGATGCGAGCAACTGGGGCAAAGTTTCGAATGTTAGCATCGTAGACGTCGTGCCGGTCGGCTCGTGTAGACGCGCCGCCCCGCCGTTCGTTCGCCGTCCGGTTGGAAGAGGAGTGCTTTCGGGACATGGGGGAAAGGAGGAAGAGAGACAAAAGGGAGGGAGAGGGAGAGATCGGGGTCGAAGGGACTGCGTCTGGAAGGCCAGCGTCTGTTCGTCGTGTGATTTTCTTTCCTTTGTCTTCTGGGAGAGAACAGCAGGCCGGCAACACATGCAGGCGAGTTCGGAAGACGGTCGGAAAAGGAAGAGGAGGGAAGGGGGGGGGGGGACTTGTGAATCAGACAACAGCAGGGCTCTGTCCAGGTGGTCCACTGTCCCTCTGGAGAAGCCGGCAGAAAACTGCTGTGCTGTGCTGTGCTGTCTGGTGCTCTGTACGCGCATGACGCGCCTGCAGCTGGCAAAGACGGCCAGACACAACCGCGGCAGTCCCTGCCAGCAGCCGGCCAGCAGCTGCAAGCAAGGCATTCGGATGTGTAGCACCACCTCTGCACGCACGGCCTCTTTGCGCAAGAGGCCCTCTCACGGTTTAGACAGACCAAACCGCGCGCGGCGCCCCCCTCCCCCCCGCCCCAACGGCTGCCACAAAGACCTTCCACAACATGCTCTCGGCTGCGCGCGCACACGCGTACAGAGCACAAAGCAGGAAGCACACGGAGCCGGGCACGCACGGCAAGGGCACGCACTTGCACGGCGTGCACCGCAGATGAGAATGATTCAAAGAAAGGCCGAGAGACACGCGGCGGAGGAGAGGAAGAGCAGAGGTAGGACAGAGGGTGTGGAGAGGGCGTGACGAGGACGAGCAGAGGACGGAAAGAGGACGAGAGGACGGTGTGAAAAAGAAAACGACGAGGCAGACGGTGGAGGACGACGGATCGACGAGGACAACGTACCATTGGCTATGGGCAACCACCGGTCTTGCTCCTTGACCTCGAACTCGTAGCCGGCAGACTGTGGGTCTTGAGGATCATTCATCATGCCTTCATCGTCGGGAGACTGTGCGCCTGGCTCAACATCCTTTGGATTGGACGCTGGGGAGTCGGACATATTTGGCTGCGTGCAGCGGGTGGGCGCTGCTTCTTGTAATAGCTGGGGTCTAGCCGGCTGGGACAGGTGCTTGGGCGAGGATGATGTGTCCCTGACACGTTGCAGGGTGGGCAGGATAGGGCAGAGCAGGGCACTGGACCAGAGCGGTCTGGAGAGAGAAGGGTGGACTGGCCGGGGACCGGGGCGGCCTTGTTTTCGTTTCTTGGGCCGCGCGCGGTGCAGAAAGCGTTGGATCAGAAAAAAAACGTGCGTCCGGTCAGGTCAGCCGGGGCTAGTGCATGCGGCCCTGCTCGCCCAGGACAGCGTGCCACCGCAGTTGGACGTAGTGTACGTACTATGCCTCAGACCGTTCCTTTTCCGTTCCGCTTTTGTGCTTCCTGCCCGACCATTAGCCTCATCCGGCACAGCGAGAGGGGGGGAGATCGAGGTAGTGCGGCTTGGAGACGCAGAAAGATAGGCAGAGAGCGGAAGCGGTGGACAGACATGCGTGGACGGGAGAGGGGGGGGGGGGGCGGGGGCAGGACGAGCGAGCCGGGGACGGCCGCCGGTAAAAGGGCGGCCAGCCAGCCTGTCATGCGCCGCTTGCCGGGCTGCTGCGCTGCTGCACTGCTGCGCTCCTGCGCTCTGGCGCTGCAGCACTGCTGCGGGTCTATGAAGCGGCTTTTTCTGCAGCTGGCTGGCCTTTGGGCTCGCGTCCGCTGGCGCCGCTGTAGGGGTGGGTGGTCGGGGTAGGGGCCGGGGTAGGGGTAGGCTTTAGGCTGAAGGGGGGAGGAGGGAGGGAGGGTCTCTGCGCTGGCCTACCTCTTGCGAGGCGCTCAATGCGTGCGCGCTCGTGTGACGAGATTTCTCGTGCCGGGATGCGGCTGGCCACGGAGCCGCTGGAGGCGCGAGACAGGCTGTCGGCGGCGACCGGCCGTCGGACAGAGGATCGTGGGATGGGGGCTTATGGCCTGGGAGGTCGCGCGCCAGGTGGAGACGGCCTGACACGAAGCGACTCGGCAAGTGGCTTGCTGGCTGACCGTACGGGACGGATTCGATTCTGCGCCGGTCAGTTTTCCTGCTGCGCTTCTGCAAAGACGGCTGGCCGGAAAGGCTGGTTACACCAGATGCCGCAGGTTGGCGCGCTGGCGTGCACTGGCGGTTGACTGGCTGTTGGCTGGCTGCTGGCTGGCTGCTGGCTGGCTGGACAAGAGCTGCGGAAGCTAAGCTACCCTGGCGCCAGCAAACCAGACGCCAGCGCCCGCTGCCCAGTCTGCGTCTGCTGTGCCTGTACCCGTGTCTCTGCGCGGTCCCGCGACACCGCGCGCGGCAGCCTCGGCAACGGGCAGCCAGCCAGTCAGCCAGCCCGCCAGACACGGTCGCACAGGCCAGACGCGATGCCAGCCAGCCAGCTCGCGGGCGTCCGCTTGCGCCCTGTCTCTCTGACAGCTGCGGCCCGTCGTCGTCGCCAGCAGCTCAGCGCAGCGCAGCGCAGCCCGAGCAGCACAGCCCCGAGTCACGGCCACGCCAGCGGCCGCCGGCCCGGCCAGGACGGCCAGCCAGCCAGCCAGCCAGCCAGCCAGCCAGCCAGCCAGCCAGCCAGCCAGCCAGCCAGCCAGCACGGCACGCCCAACGAGCCCGAGCTGCCAGCAGCATCGCACAGCGCACAGCACACCAACAGCCCAGCGCACAGCGCACGCCAGCCGCCCGCGGCGGCACCGGCCATTCACAACGTACCTGTGACCTGTGGACAGGGCGGCGGCGATTGACCGAGCCGATTGGCGCTGCTCCGGGGGGGGGGGGCTAGAGATGCAGGCGGACAAAAGGTGCAGACGCACGGCGACGGCTTTGGTTCGGCTGCTGCAAGGACGTGGGGTTTTTTTGGGGGGGGGGCGTAGTGCAGAACGGCGGCGCGTGCAATCGCGGAACGGTGTGAGAGGGGAGGGAGACCTTGGTACGAACGGCGGCCGTCGTCGAATGGAAAGGCGGCCGGCGAGAGTGGTGCGCGGGCGGGCAGACGTGGATGGGGGGAAAAGAGGCGGAAGAGAAGAGAGAAGGAGAAAGAGGGCGCGCGAGATGGAATGCGGGAAAGCGGGTCGTCTGCTTTGCGCGGTGTTGTTGCGATGCGCGCGCGCAACAGGAAGGAAGACAAAGCTTGGGGGGGGGGGGGGGGTAACGAGGGAAAGAGCGAGCGAGCGCTGGCGCTGGCGCTGGCGCCGGCCGTTCCCCATGTCAACAGCACCATCCACCACAACCTCCCACCCGCCTGCCTGTTTTTGTTTCTGCGCTGTTTCTTTTTTGGCAGGGGAAGGCGGAAGGCGCTACCTGCTTTCTCCCTCCCCGGCTTAGCGCGAGAGACCCCAGCGGTACTTGGCGGCAACCTGTGCTGGCAGCGGCTCGCGGCGCCAAAGAGGGGTATTCCTTGCGGTCGCAAAGTCGCTCCAAAGTATTTGCCTGCGCACGTGTGCACGTGGTCTGCTCTTTTACAACGAAAACGGACGACGACAAGATACACATGCTCTTTCGCAAGCCAAACCCGTGGAGGATGAGCGTCCCGAGCCATCGACGGGCGGACTCACCGAGGCGACGCACGCGCACGGGCTGCCCGCTAGGAGGGGCACCCGGGCTGGTGGCCAGCAAGCGGTGAAGGCGGCGAGGCCGGCGCTCGGCGCGCGCAGGAGAGGCGGTAAAGCTGTGCAACGGCTGCAGGAGCAGGCACAACTACAACTAGCTTCCTTGCAGGAGGCTACGGAGCCGTTGTCCGAGGCCTGCGCCGGTGCGTGCACAACCAAGCTTACAAGCGTACGGAGCACAACGACCGTTGCGTGAGGCTGCGCGCCGCGGCCGGCCAATGGCCGCGCGCGCCGCCTGGCCATGGCACCCATAGCACCCCATTGGGCAGAAATGCGACCGTACGCAGATTGGGCCGCCATTCGCCAGCCGGGGCGTGACGAGGCCGCCGCCGGCGGCTGCTGGGCGTCCAGCCTGTCGCTGCAGCAACACAGCAACACGGCAAGGCCGTGGGTGGTCAGGAGGAGGCGCCGCCCGGGAGCCGTTGGACAACAATGGGGGTCAGGAGGGCGAACCGCGCACGGGAGCCGTGAGGCGTCGACGACCACCGTGGCTGAGGCGTTGTCGCACGACGTAGCATGCCAAAGTGCACTTCAAGACAGCTGGCACGCCCGGCGCCAGGCCGATGCCGGGGCTGGCGCGGCCACTGGTGGAAGACAGAGGAGGGCGGGGGGGGGGGGGAGAAAGGCCACGGGCCGGCGTCCTCTTCGACCACCCCGACCTCGCTGGCACATCCGGGCTCACGAGCCCAATCCGGGAACGCCTCGTCGGGCACCCAGCGGCAGGCCGGCAGCCCGCAGCCAGCGGCCAGCAGCCAGCAGGCCAGGATGCCAGCAGGCCAGAGTCCGAGGCTGTCAGACAACGCATCTGTCCAGCGGACGGGGCCAGCGCATCCGATCGCGATCCGACAGACAGGTTGTCACATCCAAACAGCCGTCTGCTATTGGGTGCAGCTGCACGGAGTAGGCCGGGCGGAAAGGAAAGATTGGGAAACAAGAGAGCTGTGTACATCGGCGGCGCTTCGACCGCATCTGGGGCCTGTGCCAGCAGACGACGGTCGCGCGGACAGCGCATGTCCGCGGCCGGCCGCGCCGCCACGCGTCCGGCCCAGGGGCCCGCGGCCTGGCCGTGCGCTGCTCGGGGGCACGGCGGGCAGGCGAGCGAGCCTCTATAGGCACGCCGCCGAGGGGCCGTTGCCGTCGACGGCGCCTGCCCCCGTCCCCCCCCCTCCGGCCGGCCGTCTGTCCCGGTCCCGTCTGTCCCGAGACGAGAGCCCTTCGTGCCCGTGACACCCGAGATGCTCACGACTGCACGACCTGCACGTTGTTCTTCTTCTTCCACTTCTCCAGCTCGTCCTGGCGCGCCTTGTACTGCTTGACCAGGTCGTCGAGCACCTTGGCCAGGCCCTCGGCGTTGGTCTTGAGCGCGGGGATCACGTCGCGCACCGTGCGCTCCACCAGCACGCCGTTGATCATGCGAAAGCACTTGCGGTCGGCCGGCAGCGGTTCGAGGGTCTCGAGGACGAGCCTGGCTTGCGGTCAGACACAGCGACGGGCGGAGAGACGGAAAGACGGAAAGACAGAGAACTAGGATCGGACACCCACTTGTGCTCCTCCGCCTCCTGCTCGACATCGCCGATCTTCTGCGCCAGCTGCTGCAGGTTGTTCTTGAAGGTGCTGTACTGCAGTTGGAGGTCTGCTGGAGTCAGCACAGGCGCGCGCGCGGACAAGACGCCACATCCCAACAGGAGACCACAACCCACCCTGCTGCCGCTTGGACGAGGCCTGCTGCTGCGCGGGCGACGGGGCCGCCGCCGTCGACATGGTGGCGATCGTCTGGTCAGTCGGCGAGCCAAAAACAGGCACCGAGACAGAAAGCGCACGTGGGGAGCAAAAAGGCGCGCGGCGAGAGAGGACACGACGAAGAGCGACCGCCGTCTGGAGGGGCTCAAAACGATGCTCGGGAGCTGGCTGCAAAACTGCAGTGGGGCCGGCCGGCCGTTGCCGCTGGCGCACCAATCACGTCGGCCCTTTTCTCCCAGCGAAGCGTTTTCTCCAGGCTCGGCCACTTTGTGTCGTCTGACGACAAAATACCGTCCGTCCTCTTAGCCACACTTGCAGTTCACGTCCCCCCCCTCGAATCCCGCCTGCGCAACCGGCTGCCAGAATGCATCCCCATCTTGACGCCGAGCGGAACGCAGGTATGCCGGAACCCCCTCTTCTTCCCTTCTCCCCCTTCCCCCCCCTCCCTTCTCTCGCCTGCCTGCCGCAAACACTGACCACGACAGGCTGCGCCGAGGTCATGGCCGCGTTCGAGGCCTGCCACGCCAAGGGCTTCCTGTGGAAGGCGGCCGGCATGTGCAACGACGCCAAGGAGAAGCTGAGCCTCTGCCTCCGGGCCGAGCGGTCCAAGCGGGTTGTGGCCAACCGCACCGAGGCCCAGGAGAAGCGCACCAAGATCCGGGCCCTGTGGAAGGAGATTGACGAGAACTCGTGAGGGACAGAGGAGGGGCGTCGGTCTGAGCTACGACTACAAAGACGATACGTGCGCCATCACATCGACACGACGGCCGACGTCGGCTGCCCATGGAGAAGACCAAGCGAGGAGAAAACAAGGTGCGGCCGGCATCCGGCGCGGACGAGATGCATCGATTGGATTGATAGGCGTTTTGGGAGGCGGGGGATTTGGTTTCCGGGACACTCTACGGGTACGCGCATGGTTGCTTGAATGCAGAACGATGGATAGAGGATCCGAGGTCGGAACGTGTCCATGGTCCTTTTTTCTTTTTTTTTCTTTTATTTTCATCCCGGTGACTCGACACTCCGCTCTAGCAAGATCAGATGACCCTTTTTGTCTGCCACCATCCATGTCTACGGCCGCCGGAAGTAGGCGCTGCCAAACTTGTACAAGCCGTACGTCGCCACCAGGCTGAGGGCGACCGGCACCGGCTTGCGCAGGCGGATGGCGCGCGGGATCGAGGAGCCGCCCAGCACCACCGACGCCAGGAGGCTCAGCTCGACGCCGTACGCCTGGCGGTTCTGCTGCCGGTAGCCGCCGAGGCCGTCTGTCGGAGACTCGGTTAGGACAAATACACAGGACACGGGACACGGGGGGGAGGGGACAAAGACGCCAACGCACAGAGAGCGCCCACGGCTAGGCCGGCCACGATAGAGGGCACCGAGCCCGTGCGGGCATATCCGATGACGCCGCCGGTCGCGGTCAGCAGCGCCAGGGCGTAGGACTGGACGTCGAGCGACTATCGGCGGCGTTGCGAGGTTAGCGGCGCTAAGGGCGGCAAAGCAAGGCGAGCGTCATACCATGGTGTCAAGATACAGAGGACAGAGGAAGCTGCAGGAGGCGAGTGCGCGGTCGTGTTTGCTGTACGGAGCACGGTCAGAGCAGTGGATGTCTGCGGAGTTGTTCCCCGAGCCTGTGGAGAACGGAATGTTCTTCTGACGTGCGGCGGAACGACCCCGTGCTCGGCCGGATTAGTCATCACTCCGCGCCGCGTCGCCGGGGAGCGCATGCGCGCGCTGGGAACCCGTGCTTCGTGGGGACGCACAGGAGCATGAAGCTGGCTTTCTGGAAAGGAGCGTCTTTCTTGGAAGCAGTTTGTCCTACGCGACAGCAGGTGTAGCCCTACAACGGCGGAGTACGAAACTACAACTACCTCTGGCTCGCTGTCCTGTACTCCGTAGAGTGTGATTGGCTGGGCTGCTTACTGCTTTGGGCGCGGGTTCCAGTTTTCCTTGTCGCGCCTGCGGGCCGCGGCTGTTCCGCTATTCTCCGCTGTCCGCCTGTCCTCCACTGTGTCTGTCTGTCTGTCTGTCTGTCTGTCTGTCTGTCTGTCCACAGTCTGCCTGCCGGCCGCCCTCCGCTGTCGCGACGGGCGTGGCTGTGCACGAGCTGAAGCAAGGGCTCGCTGTGCGCTGCCACAAAGAAGCGAGCGAGGCTGTGGGCCGGCGAGGATGAATGACGGCATGCTGGAGCAGAGCGCTCATGGGGGAGGAATACGCCTTGTTCGCAGCGTGGCAGCCAGCCAGCTGCCGGCCCGGCGCTAGTTGTACTTTTGCATAGGCGGGCGATTGCGCCTCGCCCGCTGCGAAATGCGCCTCACACAAAGCAGCCGCTAGAACGGCGGGCGGGCCCTGCGCGCCGCGCGCCGCCGCCTGGGAATGCAGAGAACGGGGTCGCTGGGGCCGTCGCCTTTTTTCTTGTTGCCAGGCCTCTTCTCCTGCTGCCCTCCTGCCCTCCTCCCTTCCTCCGTCGCCAGGGGCGCCCCAGCCTCGCCGTTGGTCGACCAAAACTGCCTTACCCGGATGCTGTCGCCGTCTTGGCTTGCGGGCCTCAGACGACGGCGCCCTTCGATGCCGGCGGGTCGATGCGGCCTTTCGTAGATTCACCCCCTCCTCGTCCCTGAGGCATCGTCATTCCTCTTTGTCGGGGCCCATGTCGGGGCCCATCGTCGCATTCCTCCAGACCGCTCGCCTTCCATGACCTTGCCCAACTCGGCACCGACGGCTGCGCGGACTGGTCGGCGTACTTTGTCCGTAAGATACGTCGGTCGGCGAGTCGGGAGTCCGCGATCGCTCGCGGGCCGGCTGCTGGGCAGCGCCAGCGCGCGTCTTTGTTGGCAGTGGCTGGCGCAAACTAAGCAGCAGAGCTGGCCTCCGCATGTAAATAGATGCTTCTTTTACACTGCACATAGTCATCCGTACCCCTATTTTGACTAGTTGCACCGCGTGCTCTGTCCCGCCTGTACTTCTCTTGTTTTCTTGCCAAGAAACCAACGCCGTAGGGCTACTCCGTACAGGTAGTGATCGCCTGTCGCTGGATCCCGTTCCGGCAGGCACGCCCAGCATGACACGAGCGGTTCGAGGAGCCGTTCGACGACCGAACCGCCCTCCACGCGCCGCTCTGATTGGTGCAGAGTCCGAGTCGCACTGCCCATCCGCGCGCCCAGGGGCCTCCCACAGCGTCCACCCCCCCCCCCCCCTCCCTTTCGTTCCGCTGCGCACGCCGCCATCGCCCAATTCCGCAGCGGCGCAATCTCAGAGGCGCGCGCCGTCGAGGGAAAGAACGAGGGAGCGATGTTTCTTGCTCGACTCGCAATTTCCTGTATTTTCAGCTGAGCGCCAGCCGCCGCCGCCGCCGCCGCTGCTGCCGCCGCTGCTGCCGCCGCCGCGCGCTCCCTCCTTCCTTCCGCTTTTGCACTTTCCCCCCCCGCCGGGTTCTTTCCTCCTTCACCTCCGCTTTCTCGTTTCACGTTGACTTCCATTGTGCACATCGTCTCTTCTTCTTCTCTCTTCACCTCCTCACCGCAACCACCGCCGCCTCACCTCTCGCCGCCCAACCTGCGCCGACCCGCGCCCGCAATGCAACGGTCTCGCCCCGCGCCTCTCCCCTAATTAAGCTTTGCGCAGCCAGACAGAAACACGCCCGCACGCCCGCTCACTGGCGCTGGTCCCCGCCCTCGCCTAGCCGCACGCCATTGCAACACGCCCACACGCCCACTCCTCCGTCCTCTCGACGGGCACAGCCCTGTTTGAGTGCACACCACCCACCGGCCTCCAAAACGGGGACGCTTGCTCGGATCGAAGCGAGGCTTTTGTCCTTTCGTCCCATCCCATTCTCTCGCTCTCTCCACCAGCCCGCTTTCTTGACTCCCTTTTCCTTTTTTCCTTTTTTTTCCCTTTTTTTTTCCCTTCCGTTTCCCCTGTTCTTGTTTCTCTCCCCATTCCTTTGCTGGACCGCCCTCTGACCCTGGTCCCAGCTGTCCATCCTCACTGCCCTCCCGCAGACCACCACCACCCCCCCCTCTCTCCCCCAAGCTGAACGACTATATACAGGGCAACCGTCCTCCTTCACCCCCCCCCCCTCTCTCTCTTCCTTCGCTCTCTCTTCCGGTTTCTCCTCTTCCTTCGCCATGTCTTCCTTCCCGTTTCCAGACTTCCCCTCCGAGCTGGCAGACGGCCCCGACGACGTCGATCCGCTCCAGCACGGCTTGTCCTCTGGCACCACCCTCGCCTCCCCGCCGCCCATGCTGCACCACGCGGCCTCGTCGCCGTCCCTCAACCACGCCGCCGCCCACAGTGTCAACACGCCCGCCGAGTCCGTCGCCCTCAGCATCAACTACCAGTCCAGCGGCTTTAGTGAGTTCGGGGACCCGGACGACGCGAGCTTCTTCAACGCCATCTTCGGCACCACCAGCGCCGACGTGCCCTCCCCCTCCCTCCTGTCCGACGACCCCGTCGGCTACGACCTCTTCAGCATATCGGCCGCCGGCTCCATCGCCGCGTCAACAGAAGGCGGCGCCGCCGCTGCATGGGCTACCGGCGCGTCGTCGTCGTCCTTAGCACCCGCCCAGCTGGCATATACGACGCCGGAACCCGTCTTCCATGACGCCGGCAAGGCGGCCTACCCCATCAGCCCCGACCAGACGCCGTCTCTTAACGCGCCCTCGTCGCCCTCGTCCGACAGCGCTGGCACTGGCGCTGGCTTTGCCGCCGCCGCCGCCGCCGCCGCCGCCCACAAGTTCGCCGCCGCCCGCAGCATCGCCTCGGTTGCCGGCTTCGACGGCCTCGTCTCCCCGCAGCAGCTCACCAAGGTGCCGCCGTCCACGGCCACCTCGCCGCCGCAGCTCTTCGCCTTTGTCGTCAGCGACGTCGCCACCCAGCTGACCCCAGATACCACCAGCAGCGGGGGCAGCCTCGGCCAGAACGACCGCAGCAGCCTCTCCACCGACGGCAGTGCCACTGCCACCACCGTGCCGCCCATGTCCGGCCCCAACCCCGCCGTGACCGTCTCCCTCTGGGGCAAGGACGGCGCCCACGATGAGAGCTATCTCACGTCCAGCGACATCAAGACGGAGCGCGCCGGCTCGGCCGCCGCCTCCGCTGCCGACGGCGACAGCGCCGTGCTCTCCCACACCGCCACCGCCGGCTCGCCCAGCCCCACCGCCGGCCGCCGCCGCGGTCTGGACCCGGCCAGCCGGCCATCCGCAGAGATGGCCACGAGCCTCAACGAGGATGCCGAGAAGCGCAAGGTCCAGGAGCAGAACGCTGTCGTCAGCCAGTGGCTCGACTCGTCGGCCGGCGGCGAGCCGGCCGATGCTACCGCGGCCACTGCAGATTTGGACGCTGCCGCCTATCAAGATGAAGCGGCGGCGGCGGCGGCGGCGGCGGCGGCGGCTAACGCCTTTGAGGGCGTCTCCAGCCGCGAGATCGATCTCGGCGGCGAGACCCAGAACAACGAGCAGCCGGGCGGCACCTACCTCGCGGGCCCCGGCGGCCCGCTGACCTCTAACGACTACGAGATCATGCTCAAGAGCAGCAGCATCTGGGAGGACCGCCCGTCCGTCCTGCGTATTTCCCGCGGCTTTCCCGGCCACCAGCCCGAGAGCTCACAGGCCGCCATTGAGCGCTTCGAGCGCATGTACCACGACAACGCCTCCATCGTCTCGCGCGCCGCCACCTGGGGCACGCGCCGCCGCAGCCTGCCCAGCATCGCCGACATTGAGGGCATCACCAGCGGCAACTTCCTCAAGAAGCTCGCCATCAGCCGCGGCCCCGGCGAACGCCGCCCCAGCATCTTCGACGGCCTGCGCACCCTTGTGCGCATGCCCAGCACCAACCAGCAGCTCAAGCGGTCGCGCGGCATCCCCGATGACGACGCTGCCTCCTTCACCGAGGCCTCGGGCTACACCCCCTCCCCGCCCCCCGGCGACGACGGCGGCCGCCGCGACAGCACCAAGAGCAGCTCCAACACCCTCGGGGTGCCCTCGCGCACCCAGAGCTGGGGCAAGAACAAGCAGCCCATGCCCAGCATCAACACCGCCCTCATCTCCATGGGCAGCAATATGGCCTCCATCGGCGCCACCCACGCCCGCAGCGGCTCCATCAGCCGGCCCCACGCCGGCTCCGTCAGCGTCAGCCCTCCCCTCACCTCGCCCAAGAGCCCGCTTCTCAAGGTCGGCAACTCCCTGCGGCGCCCCCGCAGCAAGTCCGACACCAAGGGCACCCTCGACAACGCCCAGTCCAACATTGTGCGCATGCTGAAGAAGACCACCGGCGGCCCCCCCGTCGCCTCTCTGGCCACCGCCAACGCCACCCCGACCTTCCCTGGGCCCACCTCCGCACCGTCTACGTCGGCGGCTGCTGCCGCTCCTCCAGCCCATGCTCCTGCCACCGCGCCGGCGCCCATCAAGATCCCCGCGACCCGAGTGGCTGTGACGGATCCGGATGACGAAGACGACGACGACGACGACGACGAGGGGGGCGCCGAGGCCGAAGGCGACCTCAAGGCCGAGGCCGAGTCCGAGGAGCTCATCGACCAGATCACGCCCGACTTCAACGGCTTCCGCGAGCTGGTCCTGCGCCTCAACCCCCAGCTGGCCAAGGTCAACACGTACCTCGTGGACCGGATCGCGCACCAGCAGATTGTGCGCTACAAGGGCCTGCTCCAAAGCCGCATCAAGCACCTCGGCCAGGTGAAGGCGCAGCAGTGTGCCAGCGGCTCGCGCTGCATCGCCCAGGGCGGTTTGGCTGTCATGCTGGACAGCAAGGGCCAGCCGCGCAGCATGGACCCAATGTCCACTACGTACGACGCGTCGGACGACGGCGACGACGTGTCCTCGCCCCTGGACGGCGCCATCAACGCCGAGAGCTTTCCCAAGTACATCCCCATGCCGCCGACCAGCTCGCTGCCTGCCGAGTTCGAGTGCCAGCTGTGCTTCCAGTGCAAGCGCTTCCAGAAGCCGTCGGACTGGACCAAGCATGTGCACGAGGACGTGCAGCCCTTTACGTGCACGTGGGACCGCTGTCGCGACCCGAAGATGTTCAAGCGCAAGGCCGACTGGGTGCGGCACGAGAACGAAGGCCACCGCCGCCTAGAGTGGTGGACGTGCGACGTGGACGAGTGCCGCCACACGTGCTATCGCCGCGACAACTTCTTGCAGCACCTGGTGCGGGAGCACAAGTTCAGCGAGCCCAAGCACAAGACCAAGGCCGCCATCAAGCGCGCCGGCGCCGACTTCACGTGGCAGCGTGTCGAGCAGTGCCACGTCGACACGTCCGGGCGCCCCCAGGACGAGCCCTGCCGCTTCTGCGGAAAGACGTTCCCCACGTGGAAGAAGCTGACGGTCCACCTGGCCAAGCACATGGAGCACATCAGCCTGCCCATCCTACGCCTCGTCGAGCGCAAGGAGGTCGAGGCCGATACCCTCATCAGCCCCGTCCAGGACCCGCCGCCGCGCTCCTTTGCGCCGATCGGCGGCGGCGGCGGCAGCGGTGGCGGCGGTGCCTTGCCGACCGGCTATGGTGGGCCCATGGAACACCAAGGCATGGTGGCGGGCCTGCAGCCGAACATGATGGCGGCCGTGGCGGCGGCAGCCTCGGGCGCTGGTTTCCACCCCCACCACCTGGGCGGCCAGCCCCTCGGCTACGGTGGCCCGCACCACGACGGCGCCCCGGACCCGACGGCCTACAGCATGTATCCGGGGGTCACGCAGGTCCAGTACCACCAGCAGGCGTACTACGGCCAGCCGTCGCCGTTTGCGGGCGCAGGCGGCGGTGGCGGCGGTGGTCTCCCAGCACACATGCAGAGCCTTGACGCGGCGACGATGGGCGTCTCGTCCGGGCTTGGGGGCGGGCCGGCGTACGGCCACCCCGGGCACCCGCACCACCTGTCTGCCGTTGGCAGCAACGCGGCGGCGGCGGCAGCCAACAGCCACGCCTACCTGGGGCACGACGGGGTCGGCGGCATGGATGCGGCGTCGTACTCGGCCTTCTCGGCGGCCAATGCGCTGGGCCTACAGGTGCAGGCGCCGCTGTCGTCGTCGTACGACGCGGCATCCATTGACCCGTCGATGAGCGGCGGCGGCGGCAGCACCAGTGAGCACTACAACACGCCGCAGGGGTCTGTCTCGCCGTTTGGGCACTCCCCGCATCAGCCGCAAGGGCAGTTCTACGGGCAGTGATGAGGAAGCATGTGCTCTTTGCTGTCTGCCCCGTCTCCGCGTTACGTCTCCTATGTTTGTTTATGCTTTCCTTTTGGTATATATCACGGCCCGTCTTTTTTTTTTTTACGTCGTTTCTTTTCGGTTCGGAATCTCTTGCCACATTTCTGTGGCAAGCAGATGACCTCTTTTGAGGGCTTTTCTTTGTTTTGGATTTATCTCGGGTTTTTTGGATGCCACATGAGATCATGCGTTTTTACGTTGCCTTTTTTGTATTCTAGAAGACATCAACCAACGACTTGGCTTACCGGAGTCCTCGCCAGCATATGTATACAACAGATGATATACGGAGTGGCTCTGCCCTGTGAGATGAAGGTCGCATAGAAATGCAGACTGCGGTTCTGCTTCTGGTCTTGACCCCGGTCAACTGCGACAGCGGGGACTATGGATGACAGCCGCCAGGGGTCCGACGGGAGGAGCGCGCGACACCTGCGACACGAGTGCCAAGCGATCTGGGCCGCATGGGTGAGGAAAGGCCTGGGCTCGGGGAGGAGGCCAGGGTTGTGTCTTGTGCACATCTGTGCATCCTGGGATGGTGAAACGGGTCTTGGATAGCAGGAAGATTATATGCTTGAGTGTTAAGGTGAGGAGGTATACAAAAGGGCATTAAATAAAAAGACAGAAGAAAGAAAGGAAAAAAACGAGGAAGAAAAATAAGGGGGAAAAGGATAGTAAAATGAACAAATATCAAAATGTAGAGTGGAAAGCCCCCGCCAAAAAAAGCAAAAATGAAGCTGGGATCGGTGAGGCTCGAACTCACGACCTTAGGATGTGCCTTCTATGGGAAGATGGCTCATATTGCTATGAGACCTACGCGCTAGCCAACTGCGCCACGATCCCATTTGTGCTTGTTGTTGGGTTGGTGGCCCCAAGTTTGCTTTATAGAGCCCGCGCTTTGTACTAGAGAAGGGGCCCACCGAGGCCGCGCTTCGCTGTGGTCGCTGTCGCTGTGTGCAAGACCTGCTGGGCGCCGGCTGGCTGTCGCGGCCGCCCTCCGAGGCGTCTTCTGAGACTCGTCCGCCCTCCTCCGGACCCCGTATTTTGTTTTGCCTCTGCTCCACCTGGCCCAACCATGGGCTTCCCCCCTGCCAGTGCGTGCCCCAGCGCGCCCCTGTCGTCGTCCCATGCGCGTTTCAGGACGGCCAGCGTGTCCAAGCAGTATGGAGCTACGAAGCACTGGAACGGAGCAAGCACACTGCATGTAAGACAGCAAAGTACTCCGTGCTCCGTGCTCCAGCTCCGTACTCGAGCTCCGTCCCTCTGCTCGCCGCAGGGATGGCGGACAAAGGCCGACCCGCGCCCTCTCTTCTGTCGTGGCCAGCCAGCCCCCTGTCTTAGCCTGTGGCGGCCGGCGGCTTTCTGCGCAGGGAGCGCTGCTGCATGCCAGTGCGATGCGAGGCCCGCCGTCGTGCGTGGCCAGCCAGCTGGCAGCCAGCCAGCAGCCAGCCAGCAGCCAGCCCTTCCTTGCGCGTCCGCCCCTCACCAAAAGTACGGAAGCTTCTCGGCGTGCGCGCCACGCTCATTGGCGAGGGCGAGGGAGCGCATGAATGGAAAAGGACGGGTGGATCAGCGCGCGCCGTGATCTGAACGCTCTGGCCGGCGTGGATCTTCGTCCTGTCTGTCTGTCGTAGGGAAGAAGCGCTCCTTGGACAGGGGTTGTTTTGGGTGGTTAACCCTCCCCCCTCCCCTCCCTCCGACCAGAGAAGCGAGGAGGCTGAGCGTGTAAGAGAAGGCCAGAGACCTCTCTGGGCCTCCCCACGCCTTTCCTTTCTTTTTCTCTCCTTTTTTTTTCTTTTCTTCTTTCCTGCTCCTGTCTCCCCTGCCGCTCTCTTCTTTTCCTCTGGCCTCTGGTCGGCTGAGAACATCACGGCCTGCGACCGACTCCTGCTCGCCCATGGGTGACCCGGCGTGATTCTCGCCGTCCTCTTCTTTTCCCTTCTCTTCTTTCTCTTCACCCTTCCATTCGTTCCAGGTTGACCCTCGGCCCCCATTGTCTTGCTGTGCGGCGTGCCGCCTTTTTCTCTTTGATTCTTTGGCGGCTTGACGTTTGTTGTTTGGACCCTTTGTCTCGTTGTTCTGTTCACATCCACGTCGAGCCGAGTCTTGACTTATAGGACCTGTCTGCTGCTGATTCTGACGGGCAAACCTCAAACCACCAGCTTTCCTTTTGTTCCTACCTCTCTTTTTTACCTATCCTTCCACCGACCCATGACAAGAAACCGGTTCGGCCTGCGCTCGGCGCTGGCTGTCGTGGCGGCGGCGGCCGGCGTGCTTGTGCGCGGCGCGGCGGCGGCCAACATCCTGGAGACGACGGGGTTCGCCGACTGCGGCGGCAGCGGGTCGACGGTGACGGTGCAGCGCGTGGCCATCCAGTACAACAGCGACAACCTGACGGTGACGTTTGACGTGGCGGGCACCAGCGCGCGCGCGCAGAACGTCACCGCCGTGCTCAACGTCACCGCCTACGGCACCGCCGTCTACTCGCGCGCCTTTGACCCCTGCGCCGCCGACTCCTTTGTGCAGCAGCTGTGCCCGCTGCCCGCCGGCGCCTTTGCCGCCCGCGGGTCCCAGGCCATCCCGGCGCAGTACGCCAGCCTCGTGCCCGCCATCGCCTTCCAGGTGCCCGACATTGCCGCCCAGGCCACGCTGCAGCTGCGGGCGGTGGGTGCCAACAGCAGCAACAACGACGACGTCGTCGCCTGCATCCAGGCCGAGGTGACCAACGGCAAGACCGCCGACCTGCCGGCCGTGTCCTTTGTGGCGGCGGGCGTGGCCGGCGCCGCGCTGGTGCTCAGCGGCGTGGCCGGCCTGGGCGCGGCCCTGGGCGGTGCCGGCGGCGGCGGCGGTCTGAGCGGGAGCAGCGGCGGCGGCGCGGCGCCCAGCCCCAGCTTCGTCGAGGTGGTGGGCTGGTTCCAGGGCATGGCCATGAACGGCATGCTGTCGGTGCAGTACCCGCGCGTGTACCGCAGCTTTGCCAAGAACTTTGGCTTCGCCACGGGCCTCGTGCCGTGGCGGGCGCTGCAGACGGGCATCGACCAGATGCGGCAGGCCACGGGGGGCAACCTGACGCAGAACAGCGAGGCCTTTCTGCACAACGCGACGCTCGTCTTTGCCGACGGCTCGACGGCGACGCCGGCGCCCCTGCGGCTGCTGCGGCGGGCGATTGAGACGAGCGTCAACGGGACCGCGACCAACAGCACCGGCAGCACCAGCAGCGCCGACGTGGCCCGCGTGCGCGTGGCGGTCAGCGGGATCCAGGCGTACGTGGAGGAGCTGAGCATCCCGTCGGCCAACACGTTCATGACGGTGCTGCTGGTGGTGGCGATTGTGATCGCGGCCATCACGGTGGGCGTGCTGCTGGTCAAGGTGGTGCTGGAGGCGTGGGCGCTGATCGGGCGGTTCCCGGCGTCGCTGGCGGGCTTCCGGCAGCACTACTGGCGGGCGATTGCGCGGGCCATCACGACGCTGATCCTGCTGCTGTACGGCGTGTGGGTGCTGTACTGCATGTTCCAGTTCACGCGCGGCGACTCGTGGGCGGCCAAGGCGCTGGCCGGCGCCACGCTGGGCCTCTTCACCGGCGTGCTCGTCTTCTTCTCCGTGCAGATCGCCCGGACGGCGCGGCGGCTGCGGCGCGCCGACGGCGACGCCGGCGCCCTCTACGACGACAAGCGCCTGTGGTCGCGCTACAGCGTCTTCTACGAGGCCTACCGCCGCCAGTACTGGTGGGCCTTTGTGCCCGCCATCGCCTACATGTTCGCCAAGGGCGTCGCCCTCGCCGCCGGCGACGGCCACGGCCTCGCCCAGACCGCCGCCCAGCTCGCCATCGAGGCCGCCATGCTCGCCCTGCTGCTCTGGAGCCGCCCCTACGAGCGCCGCTCCGGCAACGTCGTCAACATTGCCATCCAGTCCGTCCGCGTCCTCTCCGTCGTCTGCGTCTTTGTCTTTGTCGAGGAGTTTGGCATCGCCGAGACCACCCAGACCGTCGCCGGCGTCGTCCTCATCGCCGTCCAGTCCGCCCTCAGCGGCATCCTCGCCCTGCTCATCGCCTGGAACGCCGTCGCCGCCTGCATCAAGGAGAATCCCCACCGCCGCCGCCGCAAGGCCATGGGTAGGTCCCCCCCCCCCCCGGCAGCCCCCCCCCCCTCCCTCGCTCTCTCTTGCTGACCACCAGAAAAACTCCGCGACGCCGACAACCTCACGCCGCTCGACGCCCGCAACTCGCTGCTCCTCGTCGGCCGCGGCAAGGGCTCGCTCGACGGCGACGCCAGCAGCAGGGTCAGCGTGCCCGCGGCGTTTGACGAGAAGACCCCCCCGGCCACCAACGTCGCCGTGGCCCGCGTGCCGCCCGCGCGCCAGGCCTCGACCGTCGCCGCCGGCGCCACCAGCAGCACGCTGTCCGCCTCGTCCGGCGCCGTGCTCATCGGCCTGGCGACGTCGTCGTCGTCGACGTCGACGCCGGACGCGGCGTGGCCGCTGCCCACCACCACTACCACCGCCACCACCAGCAGCGCTCACGACGGCGCGAGCCTCCTGGGCAACGTGGCGCCCATGGGCCGCTCCGACGACGTCCCGCACCGGCAGCCCACGCTGCCCAGCGTCGGCCTCGTCGAACAGCCCCAGCCGGCCAGCACCGGCAGCAGCAGCAGCAGCCGCTATGCCCCGCGCGGCCCGCCGCAGCCCGCCGGCTACGGCTACCGGGCCGGCAACGGCGCCGCCTACCCCCCGCGCAGCAACACCTACGCGCGCAGCAACACCTACTCGCCGTTCCCGGCGGTGCAGCGCAGCAACACGGGGCCGTACGCCGGCCCGGGCACGTATGCGTACGTGCCGTACAACCCTGGCCGTGGTTATGGCGCCAGTCGGGCGTACGATTGACGGCTGCTGGCGAGAACGTGTACGATACCGGACGATGAGCGGGAGGGCGATCAATGTGTCCATGTATTCTAGTGGTGCGCTGTGCGGTGGTCTGACGTGGTCGCGAGTTGTCCGAATAGCCCAAGAGCCCAAGAGCCCCAGTTGTCAACTCGGAGTTATCAACCCACTAAATATTCACTAAAGCTAAAGCCTCAGTTGTCAACTCGGCGTTGTGAACCCACTGAAAGTCTCCCGCAAGTCCCACTAAACCCCGATCGCCCGCTATCGCCACAACACGCAATCCCCCCGCTCAACGTCGCCCAACGCGCCACGCCCACGCGCCGCTGCCCACCCGCGACACAGCCACCCGCGACACAGCCAGCAGCCGCGCTGACGACCGCCAGACGCACCGAACGTGCTACACGCCTTGCACCCGAGACGCAGACAGACGGACGGTTCTGTCTCTTTGTGGTCTCCGGCCGCCGCCGCTGCCGCCGCCCCGCCCCCGCTTCTGCTTTCCACCCTGGCGTCCTCTTCGAGCCCGCCGCGCGTCGTCGCCGTCGTCGCCGCCGCCGCCGCCGCCGTCGCCCCTGGGTTGTCACCTGCCCTCCCGTCACCAACTCTCCCGTTGTCGTCGTCCTCCTCGTCGTCGCCGCCGCCGGGCGCCGTCACCAAAAAAGCCATGAGCGAGCTGCAGCGCCGGTGGGCCAAGGCCAAGCTGGACGCGCTGGCCGCCGGCGGGCCGGGCGGGCTGGGCGGCGGGCGCCTGGTCGAGGAGGAGGGCGAGGACGACGAGCCGGGCGACGGCGGCTCCGTCTCGGGCTCGCGCGGGGGCGGCAGCAGCAGCCTCAGCGGCGGCAGCGTGCTCGACGACGACGGCGACGGCGGCTCGTCGGCGTCGTCGGCGTCGTCGGCCTCGTCCACGGGCACCATTGTGCCGTCGGCGAGCCAGAAGCTGTTTGCGCGGCCGCTGTGCGTCGTTCCTGACCCTGGCACTCTTGCTCACCTGCTGACCTCCCTCCCCCAGTCTCGCCCGCGGCCGCACGCTCGACCCCATCCCCTGGACGACCTTTTTCGAGCGCGAGCTGTTCCTCGACGCCGGCGACGGCACCGGCGATGGCACCGGCAGCGGCAGCGGCAGCGGCGTCGTCTACCACGCGTACCTGACGTCGCCCGTCGGCGGCGGCCCGCTGTTTGTCATGCACCACGGCGCCGGCTCGTCGGGCCTCTCGTTTGCCGTCGTCGGCGCCGAGATCCGCAAGCGCCTGCCCTCCGCCGGCATCCTCTCGCTCGACGCCCGCGACCACGGCCTGACGCGCGCCCCGCCGCTGCCGGCGGAGGACCGCGGCGGCTCCGGCGGCTCCGGCGGCTCCGGCGGCTCCGGCGGCTCCGGCGGCTCCGGCTCCGGTTCCCCCGACGCGGCCCCCCCCGACCTCCGCCTCCGCACGCTCAGCAGCGACCTGCTGGCCGTCATCCGCCTCGCGCAGGCGCACATGCACTGGCCCGAGCTGCCGCCGCTCGTGCTCGTGGGCCACTCGCTGGGCGGCGCCGTGGTCACGGACCTGGCGTTTTCGGGGCAGCTCGGCCCGGCCGGCGGCGGGCCCTCCCCCCTCCTCGCGTTCGCCGTGCTCGACGTCGTCGAGGGCTCGGCCATGGACGCGCTGCAGAGCATGCAGACGTACCTGGGCACGCGGCCGCCCGGCTTCCCGACGCTGCAGGCCGGCATCGAGTGGCACATCCGGTCGCGCACCATCCGCAACGCCACGTCGGCGCGCACCAGCGTCCCGGCGCTGCTGGTCGACGGCGGCGGTGAGGGCAGCGGCGAGGGCAGCTCGCCAGCGGTCGAGGAGGACGCCGACCCAGACGCGCCCCCCTCCCCCCCCAAGCGGCGGCGGCCGTGGCGCTGGCGCACGAACCTGGGCGCCACGCAGCCGTTCTGGGAGGACTGGTTTGTGGGGCTCAGCAAGAAGTTCCTGGGCGCGCGCGGCGGCAAGCTGCTGCTGCTGGCGGGCACCGACCGGCTCGACACGGAGCTGACGATTGGGCAGATGCAGGGTGGGCTCTCTCTCCTGCTGTCTGCTGTCTGCTGTTGTTCATCCGCTGACAGACCACAGGAAAATACGCCCTGCAGGTCTTCCCCGAGGCCGGCCACTTCATCCACGAGGACCTGCCCGAGAAGACGGCGGCCGCGCTGGTCGACTTCTACCACCGCAACAACCGCAGCGCGCTGGTGCTGCCGCCCAAGGTGTCGGAGCTGCTGGCCCAGGGAAAGAAGGTCTAGCGGAGGTGAAAGAAAATCGTTGCTCGTCCGTCTTATCCGGTGATATCCTATGCATGCCGCCCCGAACGCAGGGTGAATCCAAACGCCGTCCCCCCCTCCTTTTGTCTGCCTACACAGCGGCAATGCTGGCTGCCTGCTGCGGGATCCTGTCCGCCGCCGCCGCCGGCGGCCCACGCTCCGCGCGCGACTTGTGCTGGGACTCGGCGGCGCGCGCTTCGGCCATGTTGCCGCCGGCAGCGCTGGCGCTGGCACTGGCGCTGGCACTAGCAACGGCCAGGCGGCGGGCCTCGCTGGCGGCGGCCTTGCGCAGCTTCTTGTGGCGGTCGGCGGCCTCGCGGGCGGCGCGCAGGGAGGCCGGGTCGATGCCGAGGGCCTCGTCGGCGGCGCGGGCGGCGTCCATGAGGTGGGCGAGCCCGAGGGCGGCGCACACGTCGACGTAGCTGTGGCCGCGCATCATGCCGACCTGCTCGGCGTGGCGGCCGGGCACCAGCTGGGCCAGCAGGTACTTGGTGTTGCCGAAGCGGTTGCCGACGGCGATGGCGTGGCGCAGGTAGCCGTCGACGACCTCGTGCCAGGGCGCCAGCCCGCCGGCGGCGTCGTCGGTGCCGCTGCGGAAGCAGCTCGGGTTCTTCTCGGCGGCCGTGGCGATCATGGCGCCGTCGACGCCGTACTCGGCCATGAGCGCGCGGGCGTGGTCGCGCGACGCCACGTCGCCGTTCATCAGGCACGCCACGCCGGCCGCGTGGCACACGTCGCGCACCATGCGCAGCTGGTCGCGCACGGCGCGCTCGCGCGGGCGCATGGGCGCCGTGCGGCAGTGCACGGTCAGGCCGGTGATGCCGGTGCGCACGAGGCGGCGCACCAGGGCCTCGGTGGCGCGCGGGTCCGGCAGGATGCGGATCTTGACGCTGATGCCGATGCCGAACGCCGGCACGATGGCCGCCACCAGCGCCTCCAGGATCGCGCACAGCCGGTCCGGCGCCTGCAGCAGCGCCGCGCCCATGCCGCCGTCGGTCGAGAAGGGCTTGGGACAGCCCGCGTTGACGTCGATGCCCGCCACGTCCGCCGCCACCAGCCGCGCCGCCTCCACCGCCCGCGCCGGGTCGCACGTGCCCATCTGGTAGATCAGCCGCCCCCGCTCGCGCTCCGCGTGGATGCGGTAGATGACCGACGGCTTGGTCTCGCCCGTCAGCCCGCTGTTGGACGGCATGCGCGTCCACTCGATGCAGCCCGTGCGCTCGTTGACGCGCCGCGTCGTGCCGATGATGGACTTGTCAATGGTCTCGGGTCCTGGGGGTCAGTACGAAGAAGAAACAGAAGGAAGAAGCGCAGAGAAAGCAGCCCACCCACCCCAGACGAGATCCGCGCCGTAGTCCAGCGCCAGCAGCCGCGACGGCAGCTCGCCCGACCGCACCATGGGCGCCAGCACGACCTTGCCCCGGTAGTCGACCCCGCGCGGGGGGATGGGCACATGGGGGACGGCCTCGGAGGACATGATGCCGCGAAGAAGCCGTCGGAGCATGTCAGGTGTGGACGTCGTCTTGTTCGTCTCGCCGTTCGGTCCAGAGGTGGAGGGGAAAAAAAAGTCGGATGCCTGCTGACTCATTGGCCTTATCATCACGTGACTTCGCGACGGATTACGACCGCGATCCGCGACCGAGCGCGATCGACGGCCACGAGAACACCGCGATCGACGTCGAGCCGCGAGAACCACCGCGATCCACAGACGCGACGTCAGACGAACCCCGCCGTTCATGCGCCTTTTTGCACGTCATCTGACGACGCGGACGACCCGGATGGCAGCGCCGAGACGCGGCCGCGCGGCGGCGGCGGAAAAGAAGACGGAGGCTGTGACGGGGACGGTGAAGACAGCGAAGACAGCGAAGACGGCCAAGAAGGACGAGGCCGAGACCTCGGCGAAAAAGGCCGAGGCAGCGGTGCGCGCGCCGTCACGGAAGCGCAAGGGGTCTGTGTCGGAGGGGCCCGCACCAGTAGGGCCTGCACCAGAAGATCCTGCATCAGAGCCCGCGTCGGCCAAGACGGCGGCGCGGACGGCCAAAAAGGCCAAGAAGGGCGGTGACGCGGCGGACGCGCCGCTGGCCGCGCGGACGGACGTGGCGACGTTGCCCAAGGCCATGTACATTGGCGCGCACGTGAGCAGCGCGGGGGGTGAGCGGCCGAACTTCCCTTCACCCAGCTACCCAGCTACCCAGCTACCAGCTCCTCAACCACCCGCCCGCCACCCAGCTAACCATCCAACCACCAGGCGTCCACAATGCCGTGGCCAACGCGGAGCAGGTCGGCGGCAACGCGTTTGCGCTGTTCCTCAAGTCGCAGCGCACGTGGAAGAACGCGCCGCTGGCGGCGGAGGCGCGGGACGGGTTCCGGGCGGCGTGCGCGGCGCGCGGCTACGACGCCGGGCAGCACTGCCTGCCGCACGGGTCGTACCTGGTCAACCTGGCGCAGGCGGACCCGGCCAAGGCGGCGCAGGCCTACGCCAGCTTCGTCGACGACCTGCGGCGCTGCGCCGCGCTCGGCATCCGGCTGTACAACTTCCACCCGGGGGCCGCCACCAGCGGCAGCGGCAGCGGCAGCGGCTCCCGCGACGAGGCCCTCGCCCGCATCGCCGACGCGCTCAACCGCGCGCACCGCGACACGGCGCCCGCCGACGTCGTCACCGTGCTCGAGAACATGGCCGGCGGCGGCTCCGCCGTGGGCGCGCGCTTCGAGGACCTCGCCGCCATCATCGCCCGCGTCGACGACAAGCGCCGCGTCGGCGTCTGCCTCGACACCTGCCACGCCTTCGCCGCCGGCTACGACCTGCGCACCCCCGACGCCCTCGCCGCCGTCCTCGCCGAGTTCGACCGCGTCGTCGGCCTCCGCTACCTGCGCGCCCTCCACCTCAACGACAGCAAGGCCCCCCTCGGCAGCCGCCGCGACCTCCACGCCAACATCGGCACCGGCTTCCTCGGCCTGCGCGCCTTCCACGCCCTCGTCAACACCGACGCCCTGGCCGGCCTGCCCATGGTCCTCGAGACCCCCATCGACCGCCCCGCCGGCCCCGGCGGCAAGACCGTCGAGGACCGCCAGGTCTGGGCCGACGAGATCAAGCTGCTCGAGCGCCTCATCGGCATGGACCCGGACACCGACGCCTTCCGCGCCAAGGCCGCCGCCCTGCAGGCCCAGGGCGCCGCCGAGCGCCAGCGCATCCAGGCCCAGGTGGACAAGCGGCGGTAGGCGGCCAGGGCTAGAGATGGTGTCACGTGTAAGAGAGTGTCACGTGTAATCATATTCATCAGACATCTACCACCACACATCTACATCACCTCCGCCGCGCCCAGTGCTCGATCCGCGCCATCAGCCCGCGCAGCCCCACGCCGCGCTCGCTGTTGGCCGCCAGCCACGCCTCCATGCGCTCCCGCACCCGCCGCATCGTCCGCAGCGCCGGCAGCTGCCCCCCGTCCTCGCCCGCCGCCGCCGCGCTCGCCGGGTTCAGCAGCAGCTCAAAGGCTTCCCCCCAGATCTCCGTCTGCCAGTACCGCTTCAGCGTCTCGCGGATCCGGTACCGCCGCCCCAGCCCTCCGCCTGCCGTCGCCCCGCCTGCCGTCGGCCCCCCCCCGTCCGCCCGCACCGTCTCCATGTACTTGCCAAACAGCAGGCAGTGCAGCGCCCCCGCCAGCCCGTGGTAGTCAATCTGCCACGTCCACGGCCGGCCCTCGCGCATCTCCGCGCAGTCCTGCGCCGTCGTCTTCCAGTCCGCCACAAACCGCACGTCCGCCCGGAACGCCCGCATGTCGATCCCCCGCCCAAAGTCGATCAGCGTCACCCCCCGCGACGCCCACCCGCCGCTGCCGTCCGCCTGCCACGGCGTCGTCAGCGGCTCGCTAGTGCTGCTGGTGCTGGTGCTGCTCGTGCTGCTCGACAGCCCCGATGCAGATCCGCCCCCGCCCCCGCCCTGAACGTCCCCCAGTCGCAGCAGGCAGTTGTCCGCCTTGATGTCGCCGTGCAGGATCTGCTTGCCGTGCAGCGCCTCCACCGTCCGGAACAGCTCAATCGCAAAGAACATGGCCAGCGTCTCGTCCATCACCCCCGACGCCTCGCTGCGGAACAGGTTGACCACGTCCAGCAGCGTCCCGTGCGCGTAGTACGGCAGGAACAGAAACGTCTCGTCCCGGTACAGCCGGCACTCCAGCGCCGGCGCCAGCGACGCCGTCGCCCGGTGCTGCGGCCCCAGCCGGCTGTGCGCCAGCCGCATCATGTAGAACTCCCACGCCGTCGGCGGCGTCTCCATCTTGACCGCCTCCAGCGCCTGTCGCCGCATGTGCGCGCTCGCAAACGCCCCGCGGCCCATCTGCGCCTTCTCCTCGTCCGCTCCTCCTCCTCCATCCTTGCCCTCCGGGTGCAGGTTCTCCACCAGATACACCGGCGCAAACGCCCCGGCGCCCAGCTCCCGCCGCACCGCGTACTGCGACCACGCCCCGTCCGGAAACTGCATCACCACCGGCACCCCGGCTCCGCTCGACCGGTCCGATCCGCTGCCGCCGCCACCGCCGGCTCCAGATGCCTTGCTCGACGACACCGCCTTGGCGTACCGCCGTATCTCCGCGGCCTTGTCGTACTTCTCCTCCCGGTGGTCGAAAAAGTTGGCGTACGACGCCAGCGGCGGCTGCACCCGTGCCAGGATCTGCGCCCGGATGCCCTCGTCCACCGGATTGCACAGCGTCTCCTCGATGATGGGGCCTTTCGGCTTGCTCCCTGTCGTGGCCGTGGTCGTCGCCGCCGCTGCCGCTGCCACAACCTGCGGCTGCTGCGCCGGCTCCAGCGACAGGGGCTCCGGCGCCGCTGCCGCAACGCTGGCCTCCGTCTCGTCCACCACCTCGATCAGCGGGCTGCTCATCGCCTCCGACGCCATGGCACCGCTGCTGGCCTGGTCGTCCTCCTCCTCCTCAACAATCTCGCTCTCCTCGTCCTCGTCCTCGTCCTCCTCCTCTTCATCCGCCAACAGACTCCGGCGGCCCACGGCCTTGCTCGGCGTCTTGGCGTGCAGCGCCCGCCGGTTGTCCTCCGAGTCAAACGCCAGCGACGACTCGGTCCGCTCCGTGATCGGCGTCATGAACGGCAGCCGGTTGTTCGCCATCTCGACGGGGTCCCTATAGGGCCGAGTGGGCGCGACATAGTCTTCTGGCGGAATCGGAATAAACACCGTCCTCGTCCGTGGCGCTGCGGGAGGAAACGCCGCATCGTCGTCCTTGACCGGCGACCGCAGCGGAGACGACGGTAGCGATGGCAAGTCATCGCCGTCGCCGTCACCGTCGCCGTCGCCCTCATCGTCACCGCCCACGTCCCCAATGTGCCGTGCCAGACCCTTGACCGACAGCGGACTGAATACCTCGTCAGCCTCGTCATCGTCAGCCTCGTCGTCGTCGTCGGCGACGCCGTCCGTGCCGTCCGTGGGCTCCGAGTAGTCTCCTGTCGTGGTCGACGAGAGAGAGGGGCGCGTCGCGTCCTGCTCATCCAAGAGGTCCGGTACGGGCTTGAGCGCCGAGAACGAGGCGTTTTCTTCAACAGCGCCCCCTGCCTCAACGCCAACAACATCGTCCGCCTCCCCCTCCTCTTCCTCCCCCGCCTCGCTTGTCGACACGTGCCGCGCTGTGCCCGTGCTCTCCGCGCCGCTCGTGTAGTCCCCGTCCGTCTCGTAGTCGCCGTCGGACGCGTCGTCGTCCTCCTCCTCCCGCGCCACCGGCGGGAGCGGCTGGTTGAAGATTTCGTAAATGTCGTCCGTAGCAGCCTTTGTGTGCATCGTCATCGTCGGCTCCGACAGCGAGCCTCGCTTCTTCATCTTGGGCTTGGACGGCGAGTCCAGCTTTGCCTTGACTGTGGGCGGCTGGGTTAGCCGGCAAGCAGAGCAGCCAAACCGAGAGGGAGCAAAAAGAACCTACTGATCTGCGTCTCGTTCACCTCCATCATCTTCTTCTTCCGGTGGCGGTTCTCGCGGTCCTGGCTCTTGATCATCGCGCCGTTCTCGTCCAGCATCACCACATCCTGCTGGTGGTGCACCACCAGCTTCGCCGCCACCGCGTCCGCCAGAACGTCGATCCGGCTGGACGGCATACGCTCTGGCGCTAGCTCCGGTTCCGGCGCCAGCTCCGGCACCAGCTCCGGCACCAGCTCCGGCTTGGACAGCACCTCCTCCCACGAGCAGTCCAGCAGCCCGCGGTGCGCCGCCCAGATCTCTTCAAAGCTCCGCTCGGTCCCGGGCTCTTCCGGTGTCGGGTACACGGCGCGGAGGTCGACAAACACCCGCTCCTTCTTCCCGCTCACCGGGTTCACCGTGACCTGGTATTGCGACGGGTGGATGGTAATGTGCGATTTGGCTAGAGTCTGCAACAGAGAACATGTGCGTGAGGAACAAAAACAAGAGAGAAAGACCCCCCCGTCCCATGCGCCACGAATTAGTCCTATTATCAATCAACATGCCTGTGGTCCATAGGCTGGGGGCCAGGGGAGGAGAAACTTGGTCTCAGAAACGTACCGCGTCCTTGAACACCTGCAGTTTGGTCGTCGGCTTCTTGCCGCCCGCGCTCAGCTTCTCGCCCGCCCACGGCTTCGCCGCCACCACGTTCTCCTTTTTCCGCTCCGCCAGCGACCCGATGCTCTCCCAGCCCTTGGTCGAGGCGCCCGCCGCCGGCAGCGCCGGTGCCGGTGCCGCTGCAGCACCGGCGTCCGAGAAGATGGCCATCTTGGGCTTCGTAGCCCTCGCGCTGCTTGCTCTCTGCTGTTGCTGCTGCTGCTGCTGCTGTCGTCGCTGCGCCTCCTGCGGATCGGCTGCTGCGGCCGCCGCCGCCGACGCGCTGGCAAAGGGGTCCACCTTGGCGGCCAGGGCCGGGCGCACGGTGGGCAGCGCGGGCGAGTGCGGCGCGGCGTCCGGGTCGAGCGTCTCGGGCGCCTGGACGGCGCGTCGCTGCTCGAACTCGGTGTACTTGCGCAGCAGGCGGGCGGCCGGCCGCGCGTTGCGCTCGATGCCGAGGCGGTAGATCTCGTCGGCCTGGGCCCAGCAGGCGGCGCCCTCGAGCCAGCCGGCAAACTCCTCGTAGAAGAGGGCCAGCGACTCGCCGATGCCGTGGCGCGCCAGGTACACGTAGGCCTCGCGCGGCGCGTCGGAAAAGAAGTGGATGTAGTGCAGCCACAGCCGCAGGTACCGCGGGTCGTTGCGGTACTGCGCCGCGCCCACAAACGCCTTGGTCGCCCGCTCCAGCAGCACGTGCAGCTGCGACTGCGGCGTCGCCTGCGCCGACGGGTACGCGTCCAGCGTCCACCGCACGTACCGGTCGTACACGTCCAGCGGGTCGTCCGACTCGCCCGCGCTCGCCACCTCCGCCTCAAACGTCGCCCGGATCGTCTCGTGCAGCGTCTTCGTCTCGCCCGGGTTCGGCGTCGGCGTCAGCGTCGGCGTCAGCGCCCCCGCCAGCTTGCCGCTGCCGCTGCCGCTGCCGCTGCCACCAGACGGCGGCGACGGCGCGTACAGCTCCGCGAGCTTCTTGGCCGAGCGCCCGCCTGGCAGCGCCTGGATGTTCTCCTTCTGGCTCTCGATGACGTCGAAGTTGATCAGGTCTTCCGAGGCAGCCATGGTCGTCGTTTGATCGTGGGGTCGAGGTAGAAAAAGGGGATGCAGAAAATCCAAACGAGCGACGCCTCTGGCCCGCGCGCGGAATCCTCATATACGAGTCAAAGAGAGACGCGTCGGTGGAGTTGGCGGCGGGCGGGCGGCATGTGGGTGGGTTGCCGTTTTGGTGGGGATCGCGATATTGATAAATAAATATAAACGGTTGTTGTGACAACGGGCCTCAGCACCATGTAAGACAGCCACCACAGCCACATAAATCACGTGCAGCACATGGAGCTCAATTGTTTGTATTCATGGTATCGACTGAACCTCTTCCCTTTTGCCACAATCCTCAGCCATGCGTCGCCTGGTCAATGGGAAGCCTGAATCTCGCTTCCACGGCCTGTCGGACCGCTTAGATGTTGACCGACGTGCGGAACTTGGTGCCGGCGTACACGGCGTTGTCGCCGAGCTCCTCCTCGATGCGCAGCAGCTGGTTGAGCTTGGCCAGACGCTCGGAGCGAGCGGGCGCGCCCGTCTTGATCTCGCCGGAGCGGATGCCGACGACAATGTCGGCAATGGTGACGTCCTCGGTCTCGCCCGAGCGGTGGGACACCATGACGCCCCAGCCGTCGGCGTACGAGTCCTTGGCCGCCTGGATGGACTCGGTCAGAGTGCCGATCTGGTTGACCTTGAGCAGCAGCGCGTTGCAGGCCTTGAGCTCAATGGCCTTCTTGATGCGCAGCGGGTTGGTGACCGTCAGGTCGTCGCCGACAATCTGGATGTTCTGCGTCTTGTAGAAGTAGCTCCAGGCCTCCCAGTCGTCCTCGGCGAAGGGGTCCTCGATGCTGACAATGGGGTACTTCTTGCAGAGGTCCGCGTAGATCTCGGCCAGCTGCTCGTACGTGATCCACTTGGTGGGGTCGCTCTCGGGGTTCTTGAAGTCCAGGTCGTACTTCTTGACGTCCTCCTTGTAGAACTCGCTCGAGGCCACGTCCATGGCAATGTTCATCTTGCCCGTGTAGCCGGCCTTCTCGATGGCCTCGGCAATCAGGCTCAGCGCCTCGTCCGCCGTCTGGATGTCCGGCGCGACACCGCCCTCGTCGCCGACGTTGCCGGCCGACTGGCCGTACTTCTTCTTGGCCAGAGACTTGAGCTGCTGGTAGACCTCAGCACCCCAGCGCAGGCCCTCGGAGAAGGAGGGAGCGTCACTGGCAGTCAGTTTCCATGCAAGCACGTGTTTTGTTCATGACCATGGTAGTTGTACGTACGAAGGCACAATCATGAACTCCTGGAAAGCCAGGCGGCCGCCGGCGTGGGAACTAGGAAAGGGTCAGTTCTATGCGTTCTTTCTTCCCCGAAAAATTGGATCGATACGTACCCGCCATTCAGGACGTTCATGAAGGGCACGGGCAGAACGTAGGGCTTCTTGGTGCCGGCCAGGTCGGACACGTGGGCGTACAGAGGGACACCCTGCAATCCAGGTTAGTCTCGGGCATCCCATTTTCGTTTCATCTCAACTTCATCCCGACGTCGTCTTGGTCTCGTCTCAACTTCGTACCTTCTCAGCCGCACCGGCCTTGGCAACGGCCAGGGACACGCCCAGGATGGCATTGGCACCCAGCTTGGTCTTGTTGGGGGTGCCGTCGAGGTCGATCAGGAACTTGTCGACCTTGGACTGGTCCTTGACATCGATCGCCTCCTTGATCAGCGCAGGGCCAATGACCTCGTTGACGTTCTTGACCGCGGTCAGGACGCCCTTGCCGGCCCACTTGGTCTTGTCGCCGTCGCGGAGCTCGCACGCCTCGTGCTGGCCTGTTCCATGTCAGCGCCGCTGTTCGCCGGTGAAAACGCATCGTCCAGAAACGGCGGAAACGCACCCGTCGAGGCACCCGAGGGGACAATGGCGCGGTGCAGGCCCGTCTCGGTGACGACGTCGACCTCAACGGTCGGGTTGCCGCGCGAGTCGTAGACGTAGCGGGCGTGGATCTTCGTGATGGCCATGATGGAGGGTAGGAGAGACGACTGTTCTGGTCAAAAACCTAGAGAGGATGCGCGTCAGCGATTTGCGTGATAAGAGGAAGCAAACAAGATGCGAGCAAGAGGGAGCCGAACAGGAAGAGATGGGCGAAGCACGTTGTGATTGCCAGAAAGAGGGGAAAGAAAACAAGTGTGCGCGGCAGCGAGGAACGAGCTATTTATGGGGATGGAATGGGGATGGTATGGCGATGGGAATATGCCGCAGACGACAAATTTGAGGCTGCAGATGACTGGAAGGTGTTGCGTGGTGGAGGGGCAAGGACAAGAGGCTGGTCTGGAGAGACGTGCGTGATTATGGCGCGGTCGCGTGGTGACCGTTCGCTTTTTTGCTCGCTCTCTTTGGGGGCGGGGGAAGGCACGATGTAGGAAGCGGTGAAAAGCTCCTTCCTGCGTATGCTTATTGCTCGTGTTCTTTGTCTTACCTTTGGCTGTGGGCAGGGCAGATGGGCCTGGGAAAGGCAAGAGCGATGGATGCGTGGGGGGAAGGTTCGTGTTGTCGTGTCAAGACGGTTGTCTAGTCAGGAAAGAGCGCTGGCGCAGAGCCTTTTAAAGGTAGGAAGTAGGACGGGGACGCAGGGAAGGAGCAGCCCGGAAGCACCGCTGGCCGGCTGCCAGCGTTTGTTTTGTTGGGCTGGGCGGCCAGGCCACCTGCAGTTGAGGGGTAACAAGCAGCAGGAAGCTGCGCTTCTCGTTCTTTCCTTCGCTGGTTTTGGCGGGGCATTGACGTCTTAGTGCAGCAAAGCAGTGGGGTTTGAGCCAGACACACTGCTTTCGCGCGTCTGGTCTCTCGCTGTGTTTCTCCGTATTCTTACGTATGCTTACAGGGCCCGGCCGTTCTATTTTCTTTCCCAGAGTCCAGCCGGTTGTTGACATTCTCTTCGCGAAAACGGCGGGATCGTAGCCCCGTCGGCGACGTGCTTCGCCGTTCTGTTTTCGTGCGGGAGCTCGCCCTGGGTTTTGGGGCTGTTAGTGGGGTACTTCGCTACCGCGGGGCTCATGCATGGAAGTCGTGTACCCCGCTACGCCCAGGGATTTTCAGGAAGAAGCCGGGGCCGCCTCTGTTGGCGGGCGGCGTTTGGCTGGCCGTGATTGGTCAATGGCTGATATTCGCTGCCGACGAGTACGGAGTATTACCTCGTCTTTTCTTTTCCGCCAGGGCTCCGCGGCCATCGTGCCCGTCATCCGTTCCGACCGACGCTCGTCTGCCAGGTAGCTCTCCCGGCTGTAGGCATACGGCATAAGCATAGAAAGCTGCGTCGAGTTTAGGTGCCGGAGCGACGACACGTGCAGCACCGGCGCCGATCGATCTGCAGCCCGAGACGGCACAACTCCACTGAGATCAATCACGTGATTATGGACAGTCCAGTATGTGATACTTCATGGAGGAGGGAGGACCTGCAAACGAACTGATATATTTATTTTGAATGGCTGTGACTTTGGGCTTGCTTATTGTGTCGGTACATACGATTTGATTTAGAAGACGGCATATGCTCCGCTAATGCTCTTTCAGTGCCAGCTCAGGTTTTCGTACATAAAGCTGTTATTATGAGTAAGAAAATGACTGATGCGGTGGATATAACTGTCTCCAGTAGCCCCTCCATTGGCAGCCCTGCGAGTCAAGAAGGTTTCGCGGCGAACGCCAGACTCGTCACGTAGGAGATCTCACCAGTGGGCCAGGTGAAAGATCTACCGTTACAGTATGAACAGGCAGACGGCCAAGGCAGTGGAAAACAAGGACGTGTAGCTGCGTGTTTGAATAGAGCTCGCACAGGGCCCGGCCGTAAGCATATATGTGAGTCGTCACGTGACAGCACATCCAAGTAACGTGCCAACTACCCAGAATGCATATCTTACAGTGTGCTTGCTACCTCGGTGTGGTCGGCGGCATTGCGGCAAGTGTTCTTGGTCCGTGTGTTACGGTCCATCACACCTTCCGCGGACGGCGGTGCTACGGTGGGCCGAACGGCGCGGGAGCGGGACTGCAATTTTTTCCCTCTCCGTACGTAGTACGGAGTAGTCTGTGTAGCCGGGACGGCGTAGTGTCGTTAACCGCTGTTTGCCGCACACCTTCCTTTTCCAGACCTCCCGGCAGACTTTTGCAAACGGGCTGTCGGTGCTGAGGCGTGCCTTCCTGCGCAAAGTCTCCGTCCCTCCTTCCGCCGGCGCCGCCGCCAGCCTCTCCTTCCGTCCCTGCCAGCTGCCGCCGCGCGCCTTCCCGTCGCATGGCGCTGTCGTCCTCGCTGGCAGCTTCCCTCGGCGGCCGGGCCACCAAATCGCCGTTATCGACGGTCCTATTTAGAGCCAGCCGTCCCCGCCTTCTGCCCTCTGCACGCCTCTGCCGTCCACCGATCCAACCAACGCCACTTGTTTCACTGTATGTCCCCTCCCCGCCACTGACCTCCGACCCCTTCACCGTCTTTTCCGTCCTTGCGCTCGAGCCACGGACTGCTGTTTAGCCTCTCTTCTGGCTGGCACCTTGCTGACCGGAAAGCCACGGTTTCCACTCCGCGCCTGCGACCTCGTCCTCACACCCGAGAATCCTGCGCTCGTTTCCGCCTTCGCCGCTCGTCCACTCGTCGCGCCGCAGTCCGACCGCTGCCGCCTCTGCCCGCTCCCTGCCTCTGACGCCCATCCGGTTCTGCTCCCACCGCCGCAACGCCATGTGCCGCCACGCCGGAGCCGAAGCCGAAGTCGGCGGTGCCACCACCGTCATGGCCGGGCGCGAGCTGCTGCCGGCCGACGTCGTGCCGCGGCACTACGACCTCTCGCTCGAGCCGGACTTCAAGGCCTTCACGTTCGAAGGCACCGTCGTCATTGACCTCGACGTCGTCAAGGACACCAGCTCCGTCTCGCTGCACACGCTCGAGCTCGACCTCCACACCGTCACCGTCCGCTCCCTGGGCGCCGACGGCAAGGCCACCGTCGTCAGCGCGGCGCCGACCCTCTCGTACACCGAGGACACGCAGACGACCAAGATTGCGTTTGACGGCAAGCTGGTCGCGGGCTCCAAGGCGCAGATCGAACTGACCTTCACGGGCCAGCTCAACAACAAGATGGCCGGCTTCTACCGCTCCACCTTCGTAAAGGCCGACGGTACCGAGGGCATCATGGCCGTCACCCAGATGGAGGCCACGGATGCGCGGCGCGCGTTCCCCTGCTTCGACGAGCCGGCGCTCAAGGCCACATTTGCCGTCACGTTGGTCGCGGACAAGCACCTCACCTGCCTCAGCAACATGGACGTGGCCGCCGAGCTCGAGGTGGTGTCGCGCCTCCGCGGCTGCACGGACACCAAGAAGGCCGTCCGCTTCAACGTGTCGCCCAAGATGTCCACGTACCTGCTCGCCTTTGTCATTGGCGAGCTCAACTACATCGAGTCCAACGCCTTCCGCGTGCCCGTGCGCGTCTACGCGCCGACGGGCCAGGACATTGAGACGGGCCGCTTCTCGCTGGACCTGGCGGCGCGCACGCTCGCGTTCTACGAGAAGCTCTTTGGCATCGACTTCCCGCTGCCCAAGATGGACCAGGTGGCCATCCCCGACTTTGCGCAGGGGGCCATGGAGAACTGGGGTCTCATCACGTACCGCGTGGTCGACCTGCTCCTGGACGAGAAGACCAGCGGCGCCGCCACCAAGGAGCGCGTGGCCGAGGTCGTGCAGCACGAGCTGGCGCACCAGTGGTTTGGCAACCTGGTCACGATGGACTGGTGGGACGGCCTGTGGCTGAACGAGGGGTTTGCTACCTGGGTGTCGTGGTACTCGTGCAACGTCTTCTTCCCCGAGTGGAAGGTGTGGGAGTCGTACGTGACGGACACGCTGCAGAGCGCGCTGTCGCTGGACTCGCTGCGCAGCAGCCACCCCATCGAGGTGCCGGTCAAGCGCGCCGACGAGATCAACCAGATCTTCGACGCCATCTCCTACTCCAAGGGCTCGTGCGTGCTGCGCATGATCTCGACCTACCTCGGCGAGGACACGTTCCTCGAGGGCGTGCGCCGCTACCTCAAGAAGCACGCCTACGGCAACACGCAGACGGGCGACCTCTGGGCGGCGCTGGCCGAGGCCAGCGGCAAGCCTGTCGACGAGGTCATGAACGTCTGGACCAAGCATGTCGGCTACCCGGTCGTCGCCGTCACCGAGAACGCCGCGGCCGGCACCATCCGCGTGCAGCAGAACCGCTTCCTGCGCACGGGCGATGTCAAGCCCGAGGAGGACAAGGTTCTGTACCCGGTGCTGCTGGGCGTGCGCACCAAGGACGGCGTCGACGAGGCGCCGATCCTGGCGGAGCGCGCAGCCGACCTGCCGCTGCCGGACCTCGACTTCTTCAAGCTCAACGCCAACCACACGGGGCTGTACCGCACGGCCTACACGCCGGAGCGGCTGGCCAAGCTGGGCGAGGCGGCGCGGCAAGGCCTGCTGCCGGTGCCGGATCGCTCGGGCATGATTGCCGACGCGGGCGCGCTGGCGGTGTCGGGGTACCAGAAGACGTCGGGCGTGCTGAGCCTGCTGAAGACGTTCAATGAGGAGACGGCGTTTGTGGTGTGGAACGAGATCATCACGCGGCTGTCGACGGTGCAGGGCGCGTGGATCTTTGAGGACCCGGCGGTGCGCGCGGGGCTCGAGGCCTTCCAGCGCGACCTGGTCAGCGCCAAGGCACACAAGCTGGGGTGGACGTTTTCGGACGCGGACGGGCACATTGAGCAGCAGTTCAAGTCGATGATGTTTGGCAGCGCGGGCCTCAGCGGCGACAAGGAGATCATTGCCGCCGCGCAGGACATGTTCCGCCGGTTCATGGCGGGCGACCGCAGCGCCATCCACCCCAACATCCGCGGCAGCGTGTTTGGGATGGCCCTGAAATACGGCGGCACGGAGGAGGTAGGCCTTCCGCCCCCCCATTCCCCTCTCCCATTTTGCGCTTTCGGATGCTGACCCTCCAGTACGACCTCGTGCTCAACTTCTACCGGACGGCCACGACCAGCGACGAGCGCAACACGGCGCTGCGCAGCCTGGGGCGGGCACGGGATCCGGCGCTCATCCAGCGCACATTGGCGCTGCTGAGCGACAAGAGCGTCAAGGACCAGGACATCTTCATGCCGGCGTCGGGGCTGCGGGGGCACCCGGCGGGCATCGAGGCGCTGTTCACGTGGGTGACGGAGCACTGGGAGGAGCTGTACAAGCGGCTGCCGCCGGAGCTGCCGATGCTCAACAGCATGGTCAGCATGGCGACGTCGGGCTTCTCGCGGGCGGATCAGCTGGCGCGCATCGAGGCCTTCTTTGCGGACAAGAACACCAACGGCTTCAACCAGGCGTTGGCGCAGAGCAAGGACGCGATCCGGTCCAAGATTGCGTGGATCGAGCGCGACGGCGAGGACGTGGCCGGCTGGCTGCGGGCCAACGGCTACCTCTCGTGAGAAGGCATACGATGGCGTGACTCGGCAACCGTAAAGCAGAATACAAGTCATGTTTATGTCGGCAAGCTGTGAGAAGAGATATGGTGGTGACGGGTGACGGCAGCCCCGCATTTGCCATTTGCCTCGTGTCATTGAAAAACTAGGCTATCGAAGGAAGCCAAAGCGAAAAGAAAAAGCGGATCCCACTTTTCCACTCGTCATCCTCGAGAGCACGACCACGATGGCCAAGGACAAGAAGGCCAAGAGCGAGGGCAAGAAGGCCAAGGTGGCGGAGAAGCGGCAGAAGCAGGAGAAGAAGGCGGAGAAGAAGGCCAAGGTGCGGAGCGCGAAGCAGCAGCAGCTGGACGGGGGCAGCGACGGCGACGACGTGGACCTGGACGAGGTGCTGGCGGAGTACCGGCGGCAGCAGGAGCAGTTCCTCAAGGTGACGGAGACGGTGGCGGAGGGGGCGCCGCGGGCGCGGGCGGCGGCGGCGCTGCTGGCGTCGCCGACGCACAGCAACCAGCTGCTGCTGTTTGGCGGGGAGTACTTCAACGGGGCGCTGGCGACCTTCTTCAACGACCTGCACGTGTACTACATTGACCGGGACGAGTGGCACACGGTGACGTCGCCGAACGCGCCGCTGCCGCGGTCGGGGCACGCGTGGTGCCGGGGCGGCAACCAGAGCGGCGCCGTGTTCCTGTTCGGCGGCGAGTTCAGCTCGCCCAAGCAGGGCACCTTTTACCACTACAACGACTTCTGGCGGCTGGACCCGGCGGCGCGCGAGTGGACGCGCCTGGACGCGGCCAAGGGGTCCAAGGCGCCGCCGGCGCGCAGCGGCCACCGCATGACCTACTTCAAGAACTACATTGTGCTCTTTGGCGGCTTCCAGGACACGGCCAACCAGACGCGCTACCTGGCCGACCTCTGGCTCTACGACACGGCCAGCTTCGCCTGGTTCAGCCCGGTGCTGCCGCCCGCCCAGCTCAAGCCCGACGCCCGCTCCTCCTTTACGCTGCTGCCCCACGAGCACGGCGCCGTGCTGTACGGCGGCTTCTCGCGGGTCAAGGCGGAGAAGACCGGCGGCGGCGGCGGCGGCGGGAAAAAGGGCGGCGGCAGCGGTGGCGGCGGTGGCGGGCGGACGACGATGAAGGCGGTGGTGCACCAGGACTGCTTCTTCCTGCGCATCACGCCGCCGCCGGCGGACGCGCCGCCGGGCACGCCGCCGGCGGTGCGCTGGGAGCGGCGCAAGAAGCCGGCCAACGCGCCGAACCCGCCGCGCGCGGGCGCCACCATGGCGCACCACCGCGGGCGCGGCATCCTGTTTGGCGGCGTGCACGACGTCGAGGAGAGCGACGAGGCCCTCGACAGCGAGTTCTTCAACCAGCTGTTCGCCTGGAACATTGACCGCAACCGCTTCTTCCCGCTGGTCCTGCGCAAGCCGCGGGCGGCAGCGGGGGCTAAGGCGGGCGGCGGCGGCGGCGGCGGCGGCGCGCGCGGCGGGCGGCGCAACCGCGCGGCCGCCAACGAGGAGGAGCTGCTCAAGCAGCTGGCGGCGCTGGAGGCCAAGGACGGCGGCGGCGGCGGTAGCAGCAGCGGGGACAGCGACAGCGACGACGACGACGGCGGCGGCGGCGGCGAGAGCACAAAGGAGGTCGTCCGCCAGATGCCCGTGTCCATGGAGCTGCCGCACCCGCGCTTCAACACGCTGCTGGCCGTGCAGGGCGACGTGCTGTACATGTACGGCGGCACGTACGAGAAGGACGACCGCGAGTATACGTTTGACGACATGTACGCCGTCGACCTGGTCAAGCAGGACGGCTGCAAGGAGATCTTCAGCCGGCCGCTGGACGACACGTGGATGGTGGGTTTGGGGTCCCAGCGGACGGCTGGTTTGCGTTGTGCTGTGCTGACCATTAGGAATCGGAGGACGAGGACGACGAGGACGAGGACGAGGAGGACGAAGAGGAGGACGAAGAGGAGGAGGAGGAGGAGCAGGAGGACGTGCCCATGGAGGACGAGGCTCGGCCGAAGAAGATCTCGCCGAGCACGCGCAAGGGCAAGGGAGGGGGAAGGGCGCCGGACGCAGAAGCTGCTGCTGCTGCTGCTGCTTCTGCTGCTGCTGCCGCCGCTGCCGCCGAAGACGTCGAGGACGGCGGCGCGGACGTCGTCGACGACGGCCTGCCGCACCCGCGGCCGTTTGAGTCGCGCCGCGACTTCTTCCGCCGCACGTCGGCCGCCTGGCAGGAGGTGCTGCTGGCGCGGCTGCGCGCCCAGGCGCCGCAGCACCACGTCGAGGCCCTGGGCGTCAAGGAGCTCAAGACCAAGGCCTTTGAGCTCAGCGAGGCCAAGTGGTGGGACTGCCGCGAGGAGATCACCGCCCTCGAGGACGAGCAGGAGGCCGCCGGCATCGGCGAGGTCGTCTCGCTGGCCGACCGCGGCGACGGCAGCGGCGGCGGCGGCGGCGGCGCCAGCAGCGGTGGCCCGCGGAGGAGGTAGCATACCCTGTCGTGGCATATCCGGTCGTAGGAACAGATGCGCTTCGGCTCCTGTTGTATGGCTTCTTATACCCTACCAGCTGCGTTAGTGGGAGAGATTCTCTTTTGCTGGCCAGTTGGTCTATCAGCTCCTAATTGCCGTCACGTGACTTGGCGACGGACGCGTGAAACCTCCGTCTCGCCACGGCTCGCCACCCCCGAGACCACGCCTCTGTCGACGCACACCCCATCATGCCGGTCGGCATCCAGCGGCTCAACGCGCGGCGGTCGCAGCCGAACCCGCACATTGTGTTTATCAAGCCGCTCAAGGGGCCCGACGAGGAGGTCGCGCGGCAGTTTCTGGAGCGCATCGCAGCGCAATGCGGTGGGTTGGAAGAGGACGTGGCCGGAGCCGAGAGCCCTGTCCGAGAGCCAGTCTGACAGCAGTCTCCCGACAGTCCCCATCATGCGCGAGAACCACCTCAGCGTGGTGACGCTCGAGGAGTACGAGCCGAACCGCGAGTTTGTGGGCCGCAACTTCAACGCCGGCGAGGTGGTGCAGCTTGTGCTCAAGGCGCGGGCGGCGCGCGGTGAGGGGACGACGCCGACGCCGACGCGCTGGCTGCCCTTCTCGTACGTGCAGATGGTCATGATGCACGAGCTGGCGCACTGCCGGCAGATGAACCACAGCCGGGCCTTTTGGGGCGTGCGCGACGCCTTTGCCGCGCACATGCGCCGCCTCTGGGCCGCCGGCTACACGGGCGAGGGCCTCTGGGGCCGGGGCGCCAAGCTGGGCGCGGCCGCGGGCGCGGTCCCCGCCTACGAGCAGAACGTGGCCAGCGTGGCTGGCGTGGCCGGTGGCGGCGACGACGACGACGGCGTGCTGCTCGACCACCTGTGCGGCGGCACCTACCGCACGCGCGGGGGCCGGCGGCGGCAACGGCCGGGGAAGCGGAAGCAGGCGCCGGCTCTGACCTACCGCGAGCGCGAGGACCGCCGCGTCCGGCGCAAGTTTGGCGAGCACGGCGTGGCCCTGGGCGGTGACCTGGCGGCGCGGGCGGCGCTGGAGGGGGCTGCTGCCGCGAAGAAGGCCAGGACGGCCAGGACGGCCAGGACGGTGGGGACGGCCGCCACCAAGACGGACCAGAAGCGCCTGGCGACCAAGCCGCGCGTGGCCGGCAGCAAGCGCGGCCGCGACCTGCGGGCGGCGGCGGCCCTGGCGCGGTTCGAGCAGACGGGGGGCGGGTCTGCCGTGAAGAAAAAGGAGGAGGAGGAGGACGAGGACGACAAAGACTTTATTGCCGCGATCAAGCGGGAGGACGACGTGATTGATTTGATTTCTTCCAGCGAGGGGGAGGGGGACGATGGCGACGAGGAGGAGGACGAGGACGACGACGGCGACGACGACGCTGGCCCTAGCTTCTCCCTGGACCTCGACGGCTCGCGCATGGTGGACCGCGAGGGCCGCGATCTGGTGCGCGTGTGCGCCGGCGAGAGCGCCGGCGACGACGCCGACGCCCGGCGCGAGCTGCGCGAGCTGCTGCAGCAGGCGCCCCCGGTGCGGGTCAAGGCGGAGGACGCGGCGGAGGCCAGGCCCGGCGTGGTGCGGCCGCCCGGCGCCGGTGTCCGACCGGGCGTCGTGCGACGACCCGGCGGCCCGCCCGACGTCAAGCCGGGCGTCTGCCCCGTCTGCCGCCGGGCCAGCTGGCCGCAGCAGGCCACCTGCGCGGGGTGCGGCCACGTCTTGCGGGCATAGACTGCGCAAATGCATCTACTCCTGTCCTGGGTATCATAGTCCGTCGTTCCCTCCTACAGCCCATACCGCGTGATGCACTCCTCGCGGTGCAGCTCCAGGCAGTCCAGCGCGCACACGGGCGTGCCGCACTTGGTGCACCGCACGCGGCCCCAGTACCCGCAGATCTCGCAGAACTGCCGCGGCGGGTAGTGCCGCTCGGGCGCCAGCGCAATGGCGGCCGCTGCCGCCGCCGCCCCGTGTCCGTCCGCGGGCGGCGGGTCCCACGACGCGCGCGCCTCGGCGTACGTCAGCGGCGGGCCGGCCACGAGGGCGCGCAGCTCGTCGTCGGTCGGCAGCGGCGGCATGGCGCTGGCCAGCAGCGGGTCGCCGTCGAGCGGGTGCGGCGCGGGGCGCGGGCCGCGGTAGGGGGCGAGGACGGTGGAGGTGGCCGCGGCGGTGGGCGGCAAGCTGCTCTTGCCGCCCAGGCCCGGTACGGCGTCTGTCTCCGGCGTGGCCGCGTCGGCCATGGGCGTGTCGGCGCCGGGCGTTGTCGTCGTCGTCGTCGTCGTCGCTGTCGGCGTGGCTGCCGAGACCGAGCGCCGCGCGGCGCGCGCACTCGGCTTGGTATCCTTCTTGGACCGCTTGCCGCCGCCGCCACCGCCGCCGCCGCCGCTGGCCGGGACGGGCGTGCTGGCCTCGGAGGCGCCCTTGCCGCTCGTCGCCGGCGCGGCTGTTGCGGACGGTGTGCTCACGGCGCCGTCGCCGGCCGTGTGGAACGCGTAAAAGTCGTCGAGGTGGTTGGCAAACGTCTTTTGGGAGGCCAGGATCTTGCGCACGTTGGGCGTGCACTTGTTGAGGGCTGGGTCCGTTAGCAGACATCCAAGGACGCCACGCAAAGGCCGAGACCGAGACTGAGCCCACACTTGACTGCCCGTGCCGGCACCGGGATCGCGCCGTCGCGGCTGCCGCTGCCGCCGCCGCCGCCGCCGCCCGGCCCGGCGCTGCCGCCGTCGCGGTCCAGCAGCTCGAGCTCCTTGCGCAGCTTCGTCTCCTGGCGCGCCGTCAGCTCCGGCACGCGCGCCAGCGAGCCGCCGCCGCCGCCGCCGCCAGTCGCGGCGAGGCTGCGCGCCGCACGCTTGCGCGGGTTCTTGGCTCCCGCGGCTGCTGCCGCTTCGGCCGCTGCCGCCGCCGCCGCCGCCGCCGCCGCCGCGCCCGCGACGTTGGCCGAGTGCGCGGCCGCCACCGCCGCCGCCATGCCCGCCGACAGGTGCGCCGTGCTGGCGCCCGTGTCGGGCACGTAGGCCCAGCCGGGCGCGACGGTGCGGCGCTGGCTGGCGACCTCGATGACGCCAAAGTTGTCCATGGTCGTGGTCGTGGTGAGGCGAAGAGAAGCTTTACGAGCGAGGCAGGTATCGAGCAGTCCCCATATATTTACAGTTGATCACGTGCTATCTACGCCACTAGTCACGGGCGCCGCGTCGCAGGCAAAATGTCGGATCTTCGGTCCTGGCGCGTCCGTCCTTCTGTCTGGACGACGCCTGTCCTACAACCACGGGCCAACTCTCGCCTCCCTCGACCCTCGCCCCTTGTCCTTCTTTGCCGTCCTCCCAGCCAGCCGCTGCCCTCACTTCCTCACTTCTTCTGCACCTTGTCCTCGAGCGTCGCCAGGTGCGCGCTGAGCTGCTGCGTCGCTTTCTGGAGGGTCTGGTTTTGTCAGAGGCTGAAGGGACAAGCGAAGAAGAAGAAAAAGAGAGACACACGTAAATGTCGTCGGTCAGCTGGTCGTTGGACGCCTTGTACTCGGTGAGCACGTAGTAGTACACGCCCGCGCCCGTCAGGGTCGTGCCGAGCAGGAAACCAAAGAGGCTGCCGCCGGGTTAGCAGATGCATGGCAGACAAGACAAGCGCGCGGCATGGACAACGCACCCGCCCCGGAACGCGCCGACGGGCTTGCGCGCCGGCAGCGGCGCCGCGGCCTCGGCCAGGCGGCGGGCCGACGTCTGGAAGCACCGCGCCGGCGCCGCCGCCGGTGCGCGCGCAGCAGCAACGGCGGCGCGCAGGAGCATCGTTTGTGAAGCCATGAGGGACGTGTTCTGTGGGTGTGGGCGGTGGCGGGCGGCGTGGTGGAGGATGGGGAGGGAGCAGAAAGTGTCGACGGGAGAGGACGGACAGACGGGCGATCCGCTACGCTTGCAGGAGCTGTCATCTCCCCCGTTCCGCAGGCGGTGAACAGCGGCAGAATTGCATCGCTCCCGGTCCCCATCGATCATGCGACAACTCATGGACGTCTTGGGGCTACCATTATTCCAGGGCTACAGGCATGCACGCAGCAGAAAGCCGCGCCGCGGCCCGTCCGAATCATAAGCATAACAGCAGCTCAACCGACAACCGAGGGCCCGATAATCCATACTTTCCTCCGCGAGTCATAGCAGATATTCCAAAGGCCCTCGTTTTCTCTCCATCTGCGCTCTTTTCTCCCCCCCCTCTATCGTACAAGAGCTCAGGCCAGGACTGCTTGGCGCACCTACAACTCGTCGTGCTGGTCCTTGCCCTCCTTGGCAGCCGCGTCGGTCTCGTCGGCGGCAGCGGCGCTGGACGCCACAGAGGTGGCGTCGGCGTCGGCGGCGGCGTCGGCGGCAGCGTCGGCGGCCGGGGCGGCGTCGGCCGGGTCGGCCTTGTACTTGCCGTTCTCCTTGATGAAGCGGACCAGGTCCTCGACGGTGCGCGGGCCCGAGTAGGTGATGGGCTCGTCCTTGGCGCCGGCCGGGAACAGCTTGATGGTGGGGAAGCCCTGGATCTCGTCGGGCACGTCGTTGACGGTGGCGTCGACCTTGGCGATGACGACGCGGTCGGCAAAGGCGGACTCGGCGTACTGGGCGGCCAGCTCCTCGTACTTGGGCGCCAGCGCCTTGCAGTGGCCGCACCAGGGCGCGTAGAACTCAATCAGCACGTCCTTGGTGTCGTCGAGCACAATGTCGGCGTAGCTCTTGGCCACGACCACGGTGACGGGGCCCTCCTGCTTCTCCGGGATGGGCTCCGACTTGATGCTGGGCTCGATCTTGCCGGCGGCAAAGTCGTCGACAAAGGCGGCGACGGCGTCGAGCGTCAGCGGCGTGGCCACGTCCAGGGGGAACTTGAGGTTCTTGACCGTCTCCTGGATGGCAAAGGACGGGAACTTGTCCGTGGGCAGGTTGAGGTTGGCCGCGTGCGCGCCAAAGGCCTTGGCGTCAATGGTGGCAAAGTTGATGGCGCCGCGGTGCTTCTCGGCCACGGGCTTGAGCGCGGCGGCCAGCGCCTGGCGCTCCTCGGCCGTGTCGGCAAAGATGTACGCCAGCGGCAGGCCCGCCGACATGTAGTCGCCGTACGTCTCGGGGCCGACCTCGCCGATGAGCGGCGTGGCGGCCGTCTTGGCAAACTTGGCAATGGCGTCCGCGTCGAACTTGTCCGTGAAGATGGCCTTGCCCTCGTCAAAGTCCTTGTACAGCACGACGGCCGGCAGGCTGGCGGCCGGCACGCCCTCGGCCTCGGCCAGGGCCACGTCGCTGCTGGCGCCAAAGGGGTAGTGGTCGCGCAGCGTCTCGGCCACCTTGCCAAACGTCTCGTTGGCCGCCTTGTCGTCCGCCTTGAAGTAGGCCACCAGCACCACCTTGTCGGCCTTTTGGAACTCGCCCAGGTTGTCCTTGGTCACGGCCGACACCGCCGGCAGCGACTGCTTGATCATGTACGACGTGATGGCCGCCGCCTTGCGCTGGCCCTTGTAGGCGCTGATGTTGTCGAGCCCGCGGAAGATCTTGAGCGTCGGGTAGCCCTCGACGCCGTAGGTCTGGCACAGCGCCGCCTCCTCGGTGCAGTCCACCTTGGCCAGCTTGATGTTCTTCTCCTTGAGCGTCGTCGCCGCCTCCTCGTACTCGGGCGCGAGCGCCTTGCAGTGGCCGCTGGGCTGTCAGCAGGAACAACACCAAACCAAGACAAGAGCAAGAGCAAGAGCAAGCACCTACCACCACGGAGCAAAGAACTCGGCGAGCACAATGTCGTTGGACTTGACAAAGTCGTCAAAGGTGTCGACCTTGAGCTGCGTCACGTCCGACGCGGCGGCCGCCGCGGCCGCGAGGGCCAGCAGGCCGGGGAGCACAGCCGAGTTGCGCATCGTGCTGTGGCGGTGGGTTGGCCGGTGTTCGGGTGTGTGGCTGCCCACGGTCAGCGGCGGGCAGAGAGGCGAGACAAGACAAAAACACAAAAACAGGGCAAAACAGGGGTCCAAGGGTCCAAGCGACGACGTACGGTCAAGAGACGTGCGGTCTGGGGATCAGGCGGACAGCACAGACAAGATCGGCGCGATGCGGACGATCGGAAAAAGAGAGAGAAAAGGTGCCGGGCGATGAGGGTGGATGGCGAGGGGAGGAGTATAAAAGAGGGCAAAGAGACCAGCCAGAAGAAGGGGAGCCGCCACGGGCGCTCGGCTGAGAGGCGAGGTGGCCCCTTTGGGCCTTTGGGGCCAGCGAGGCCGTTGCGAGAATTAGTAATAATTCGAGCCGCGCTCCGCCCCCGCCCAAGCCGCCTCCCGGGCCAACGCCTCCAGGGGACGGTTGCGAGGTTGCGGCGGCGGCTGCCCGCTAGCGCGTAGCGTAGGCGCTCTGGCGAGGACAGGTGTTCATTAGCCCCGTTGAGGGATTCAATAGCGCTATTGGCTTTGCTTTTGAAGACACTACGGAGTATGCTTTCTTTTGCGCTCCCTGCTCCCTGCTCCCTGCTTCACGACCACGGCCTAGGCCTACTTGCAGACATCGGCACCGCGTCTCTGCTGCGGGCCCCGCGTGCGGTCCTCGGCGTCTTCGGAGCTGCTCCCCGAGCCTCGGCCTCCGGACGGGCCTCTGAAAGGGCCTCCTCCGGCCTTTTGGCGCCGCCATCGGTGCCCCCGCAGGCCGTGCAGGCCGTGCAGGCCGTGCAGGCCCCTGCGGCTCCCCTTCTGCTAGAAGACGCCGCCGCCGACGATGAAGAGGCGCTCCTCCTCGCGCTTGGCCCACTGGATGATGCGGTGGGCGTCCTGGGTGACGACGGCGCGCGAGGCGTTGGGCCCGGCGACGCAGTAGAACTCAAAGACGGGCGTGACCCAGGCCAGGCTGGTGGCGTCCTCGCCGACGCCGTGCAGGATCTTGAGGTGCGCGTGCCGCGCGTGCACGGCCGCGTGCAGCTGGTGGTACAGCGTCAGCAGGTGCCGGCGCCGGCGCCGCTCGTCGGGCGTCGCGCCCTCGGGCGTCGCCGACATGGCAAACTGCACGTGGGCGCGCGACTTGTAGAGGAAGTGCCGGATCTGCACCGCCGTGCCCGGCCGCCGCACGACGTCGGCCACCTGCGGGCGCCCGGCCGCCACCGCCGCGCGGATCAGCGCCAGGCTGCCGTTCTTGGCCAGCGCCTGCGCCGTGCGGTCGCGCATCGCCTTGAGCGCGAAGAAGCTCTCCTTGTCCGGGCTGATGAGCACCATGGCGATGGCCGAGTCGGGGTCGGCGGGGTCGGCGTTGTCGTCTGCGCCCTCGCCCGCGCCCTCGCCCTCGCCGCTGCCAAAGAAGCTCACGTACATGTAGAGGTAGCCGCGGTTGTTGAACGCCGGCAGGCACAGCGGGATCCAGTTCTCGCCGCCGCCCGACTGGATGCCGCCCGAGGCGAAGAGCATGTTGAAGATGAGCTGCAGGTCGCTGGGGTGCAGCGAGTGGCGGCGCGGGCGGATCACGCTGACCAGCTTGCCGCCGCCGGCGACGAGCAGGCCGTAGAGCAGCGCGTCCGCGCGCTGCTTGAGAAAGGCGCTCGTGATGGCGGCGCGCTGGGCCTTGCGCAGGCGCAGGCACTCGAGCGCGCCCAGCAGCGCCGACGGCGAGCCGCGCGTGAAGCTGTCGGCCAGCGACGCCAGCAGGCCCTCGGTGCCCTGCAGCGGCTTGCGCAGGTCCGTCGACGGCCGGTGCGCAAAGATGCTCGTCAGCGTCGGCAGCGTCAGCGTCGACAGGATCTGCATGTGCAGCGCCCGCAGCTGCTCGCGCAGCTGCCCGTCGCTCTCGCCCAGCCGGCTGATGGCCACCAGGTACAGCGGGCCCTCCGTCACCACCACGAAGCGCGCCCGGCCCGCCGTGAAGCCCTGCAGCGGGTGGCCCGCGCCCTCGTAAAAGGACAGGATCGTCTGCACCACCCCCATGTACGAGTTGATCAGGCTCAGGTCGCCGTGCCGGCTCCAGATCGGCTTGCCCGCCGACGACAGGATCATGTAGTGCTTGAGCTTGGCCTTCCACGCCGCCAGCCGCGCGTCGTCGTCGTCGTCGCCGTCGTCGCCGTTGTCGTTGTCGTCGTTGTCGCCCCCACCGATCTCGGCAAACTCCGCGTCAAAGTCGTCCAGCGAGTACGGCACGCGCGCCAGCCGCGTGCTCTCAAACGGCTGCACGCTCGGCGCCTGCGCCCGCAGCAGCGTCCACGCCCGGCTCTTGCGCTGGAACGCCCCCGCCGCCGCCAGGCTCGCCAGGTCGCCCGGCGGCCGCGCCGTCGGCGCCAGGCTCATCACGCTCACCGCGTCCGCCAGCACCGACGACGCCGACGAGACGGCCCCGCGCGGCTCGCCGCCAGGGCCCGCGCCAGGGCCCGCGCCCGCCGTCGTCGAAAAGGTGCCGCGCGTGCCGTCCGGGAAAGACAGCGTCTGGATGTCCACCGAGTCCACCGCCGTCGTCGGCTGCGCCGGGGGCAGCGCAGCGCCCGAGGGCTGGCTGGAGAGCCCGCCGTCGTCCGGGCCCGCCATCGTGCGTCAGGCTCTCATTCCTGTGGTCTCGGCTGTCGCGGGCAAAGAAATGTTCCCGGGATGCACTCTCGTTGTGGTCGGAGGTGTCGTCGTGGTAGTCGTCTTGGCCGTCGTCGGATCGTGACGGAATGTTTGCGAGCGATAAGATAAGGCGCTGCCGTTGGTGTTCACCGCCTTGGCACCTGCCGCGCGCGCTGGCCGCGCAACGGGGATTCTGCCACTTGGCATCAACGTCGTCCCGTCTTCACCTCCCTCACTCCTCTGCTCGACTCTACACGCTGCCGTCCGCATCGCTTCGCTCCCACCCATCGCAATGCCAGGCCGTGCGGTGCATCGACGCGCAGAATCCTTCTAACCCGTCTCTGCCGATTCCACCATGGCCCTCGAGCGGCCGGGCCGTCGCTCCGTCTCGCCGGACAGCTCCGGCCGGGACTCTCCGGCGCCGCGTCAATGGCGGAACCAGCTGGGAGGCGGTGCGTTCTCTGTTGTCCCTGGGTGCTGCTGGGTGCTGCTGGCGCTGCTGTGTACTGACCGACAGACGACGCCGTCCCCCGCGACAAGGCGTTCCGCAAGTACGCGGCTGGCGTGGACCGCGCGCTGGCCCTCTTCGAGACCGCCCTCCAGGAATGGGCCGACTACATCTCGTTCCTCAACCGCCTGCTCAAGGCGCTGCAGGCGCGGCCGACGGGCGCGGCCGTGGTGCCGGCCAAGGCGCTCGTGGCCAAGCGGCTCTCGCAGTGCCTCAACCCCGCGCTGCCTTCGGGCGTCCACCAAAAGGCCCTCGAGGTCTACAACGTCGTCTTTGTCATTGTCGGCCGCGACGGCCTCTCGCGCGACCTGCCGCTCTACCTGCCGGGCCTCGCGCCCACGCTGTCCTTTGCCTCGCTGTCCGCCCGCGCCCACTTCTTCGACCTGCTCGAGCGCCACTTCCTCGACCTCGACCCGCGCGCCCTGCGCCCGGCCCTCAAGTCCCTGCTGCTGGCCCTGCTGCCGGGGCTCGAGGAGGAGACCGCCGAGGACTTTGACCGCACGCTGCGCCTGCTCAACCGCTTCAAGGCCGCCGTGCGGCCCCCCGACAGCGCCGAAATCACCCCGGACCACGCCTCGGGCGACGACTTTTTCTGGCAGTGCCTCTTCCTCGCCGCCATCACCAGCCCCAGCCGCCGCCCGGGCGCCCTCGCCTACCTCACACGCTATCTCCCGAAGCTGGGGCCGCCGCTGTCGGCCGGCGGGGCAGCCGACGACACCACCGCCAACGACACCGCCCTCCTCGCCCAGCTGGCCGACCTCGTGACCTCGCCCGAGCCCGGCCTGCTGCTGCGCTGCTTCACGGCCGGCCTCGCCGACGAGCAGCTGCTCATCCAGCGCGGCTTTCTCGACCTGCTCGTGGCCCACCTGCCGCTGCACGCTGCCGTCTTGCACACTCGCGTCAAGCCCGCCGACCTCGACCTGCTCCTGCGCGCCGCCTGCGGCGTCGTCACCCGCCGTGAGATGAGCCTCAACCGCCGCCTGACCGCCTGGCTGCTGGGGCCGGCGCCCTCGCCCGCCGCCGCGGGGCCCGAGTCGCCCTCGTCGCTGGCGGACGGGGCGCTGGCCGCCGCCGCCGCCTCCAAGACGAGCTACTTTGAGGAGTACGGCCTGCCGCCGCTGACGCGCGCGCTGCTCAGCATGATCCACGCGCGCAGCGGCGGCGGCGGCGGCGCTCTCACGCCGGCCGAGCGCGCGCGCCCCTACCGCATCTGCCTGTCGCTGATGGACCGCTGGGAGATTGGCGGCCTCGTCGTGCCCGAGGTGTTCTTGCCCATTGTCGACAGCGTGCGCGCCTACAAGAGCGCGCCGGGCGTCTCGCGCGCCGACTTTGGCGAGGTGCTGCGCAGCGCCAGCGTCTTCTTTGACGGCGTCGAGAGCGGCCTCATCTACGGCGAGATGCTGGCGCTCGTGGCCCAGGCCCTCGGCGGCCGCTCCGAGAGCCCGGCCTCGGCCGCCGACCGCGCCGCCCGCGCCGACAAGCTGGCCCTCGTCAAGTTCATCCTCGCCCACTTCAACGTCCGCGAGGAGGAGATGGTCACCATCCACGCGCCGCTGTCGGCCCTGTCCGTCTTGTGCATGCTCGAAGAGGGCGTCCAGGGCAGCAGCGGCAGCGATGCCAGCGACCTGGCCCGGCAGGCGCTCAACCTCGTGGTCGACCTGCTGGACATGGTGCCCGAGCGCGCGTTTCCGGCGGCGGGCCCCCCGGCCACCGGCGGCGACAGCGCGACACGTCTCCTCGGCCTCCCCAACGCGGAGCTGCTCAAGACCATCCGCGACTTTTACGTCCACGACCAGGGCAACCTCGACACAGCTGCGCCGCCGCTCGCCGCCCCGGCCGTGGCCGCCCTGCTGCTGCGCAAGGCCGGCCGCCTCTGCTGCCAGGCGCTGCTCGACGGCGCCGCCGCCGCCGAGGCCGATCTTCCGCTCAAGAGCCGCGTGCTGCTGCTGCTGCTGGACCGGGTCCCGCTGGCCACGCCGCTCCGCGTCGCCGACCTGCTGGCCGCGCTGCACCGCCGCCTGGAGGGGGGCCACGGCCGCAGCGAGGCGACGGCCTTTCCCACGTTTTCGACCGTCCTCGCCGTGGCGGTCCACCTGCACCGCACCGAGCGCATCACCACCGACGCGATGTCGGCGCTGGTGCCGCCGCTGGTGGCGTGCGCGTGGCGCTTCCTGTCGGCGCCCGCGCCCAAGTACCACGTCGAGACCGTGCGCAGCCTGTGGCTGCTGCAGACGGCGCTCGGCCCCGCCAACCGCGACATCGAGGCCGCCATCGCCGAGCGCCTGCTCCAGGGCGACGTCCGCGGCGCCTTTGCCGCCCGCAGCGCCGACGCCGGCCGCACCTTTGGCGTCCTGTGGCTGCACACCCTGCAAGACAACCCGAGCACGTCCGAGCGGCGCGCCTCGGCGGCGGCGGCGGCAGCAGCAGCCGGGGCAGCCGGGGGGAAAGCGTCCTTGGCGGGCGGCCATCCCCGGCCGCTTCCGCCCCGGCTCGCCGGCGTGGACCACTACGACGTGATGCTGACGCGGCCGCTGCTGCTGATGCTGGACGCGCTGCTGGACGAGCGCACGCAGCTGTTCATGGCCGTCAAGGGCTGGCTCAGCACGCTCATCGGCCTGGACCGGCTGCTGCTGATCCTGGCCAAGAAGCTGCTGCTGGACCTCCACGTGCTGCGCTCCCGGCCTCGCGACCGGTCGGGCCGTGCCGACGCCGACACGGACCTCGCCCTCTGCCTCTACTACCTGCGGACGCTCTCCAACGTCTTCCGGTGGGCGCCCGACGCGCTGTGGGCGGTGCTGGCCCGGCGCGCGGTCCCCGCGGACCTGCTGCGTGCGGCGGCGGCGGCGGGCGGCGACGACCTCGCGGCGGGCGGCGCCGAGGTGGCCTACCAGGAGCTCTTTGTGCGCATCTGTATGAAGTGCATTGGGGGGGGAGGAGTGGGCGGCCGCGGCCGCGGCCGCGGCGGCGGCCGCGGCGACGACGACGAGGCGCAGCTGGGCCGGTACGCGCTGACGGTGCTGCACCAGATCCTGCTGAACCCGCACGCGGCGGCGCTGGCGCCGCTGGGGCTCGACGGCGCGCTGCTCGACTGTCTTGCGCGGGCGCTGCAGGGGCCCGACCCCTACAGCCAGGTGTTGCTGCTCGACGTGATCTATGCGGCGCTCAGGCTGCAGGCGGGCGCGGACGCGCCGACCGCAGCAGCAGCAGCAGGGACGACGGCATCAGAATACGCGACGACCACGGCGACGACGCCAGCAGCGGACCCTTTGGCGGCGTCGCTGCCGGCGAGCGAGAAGCGGACGATGAGCAGCGGCGACCTGGCCAAGATGGCCGTGCCGCCAGCAGCAGCAGCAGCAGCAGCGGCAGGCGCGGGATCCACGGGGCCTGCTGCGGACGACGTCTCGTCGCGGGCCGTGCCGCCGCGGCCGCCGCCGGCCGCACTGCTGCGGTGCATCCAGGCGGGCCTGAGCGCGGCGCGCAGCCGGGCGGTGCTGGACAGCTGGGTGGGCTTTGTGGCGGCGTGCCTGCCGCTGTACGCCGAGTCCATCTTCCAGGTGCTGATTCCGCTGGTGGAGACGCTGTGCGCGCAGATTGGCCACACGTTCTCGGCGCTGCAGGAGACGTTCCGGCGGCCGTCTGCGGGCAGCGGCGGAGGCGGCGGCGGCGATGGCGTTGTCGACGACGACGACGACGACGACGACGACAACGACGACGACGGCGACGGGGGTGCCGCGGACGCGCCGGAGACGCTGCTGTCGCTGCTCAACGCGCTGGAGCAGCTGCTGGCGATGGGCCACGAGCGGCTGCTGGCGGAGGAGGCGCGGGCGCAGGCGGCCAAGAGCCCGGATCAGCCGCAGGGGTTCTTTGGGACGATCTTTGCGTCGGACGCGCCGGCGCAGACGCGCAGCGCGACGGCCAACGACCGGCTGACGGTGCTGCTGGCGTTCCAGGACGCGGTGCGCATCTGCTTCCGCATCTGGTCGTGGGGGAAGACGAGCGGTTCTGGGGCCGGCTCTGGTTCTGGGTCTGGGTCTGGGTCTGGGTCTGGGGCGGCGCCTGGGTCAGCGCCGACGGCCCAAGGTCTTGCGGACCCCACGTCGGCGGCGTCGTTCAGCTACACGTCGATGCGGGTGCGCAACCGGGCGCGGCGGCTGCTGGAGCACCTGTTTGCAGCGGAGACGCTCGAGTGCCTGGAGACGGCGGTGGACATTTGGCGGAGCGCGCTGGCGGCGGAGTGGGCGGCGGGGAACAGCGGCGGCACGGCTTCCGGGAAGCGGCGGGCGGCGTACACGGACGTGTTCGACCTGCTGCTGACGCTGGACGGGACGCGGCCGAAGCACACGATGCCGGCGCTCTTCCACGCGATCTACAGCCGGACGAACCCGGGGGCGCTGGACCCGGCGCGGCAGTCGACGCTGACGATTGCGCTGCAGGACACGGACCTGGTGGTGTTTCTGGTGGACTACGCGCGGTCGCTCGAGGACGACGCCATGGACGAGATCTGGACGGACTGCACGACCTTTCTCAAGGACCTGCTGGGCAACCCGTTCCCGCACCGGCAGTCGCTGCCGTGCCTGCTGGAGTTTGCCGCCATCCTGGGCGAGAAGGTCGACAATACGAACTTTGGCGAGCAGCGCAAGATGCGGCGCGAGCTTGGGGTGGGTGCAGGAGGAGGCAGGAGGAAGGAGGCGCCTTTGGAGCTCGTATCGTGGCTAACTGTCTAGGACCTCTTCCTTCGCCTGCTGACGGCGCTCTTCACGACGCGCCCGATTACGTTTCCAGACGCCGCCGGTACCGAGAGCGGCGGCGAGCAGCAGCTGACGTCGTCGTCGTCGTCGTCGCCGCCGCCGCCGCCGCCGCCACCGGCCAGCTCGGCGCCGCCGGTGACGGCGGCGTACCGCAGCCTGGCGGAGCGGGCGGACGACGTGGTGGGGATCCTGTCGGCGGTTGTGCCGAACTTGCCCAAGATCCTGACCGAGGGCGACCGGGTGCAGGTGGCGGCGGCGAGCATCTCGGCCAACGTGGTGGGGCCGACGCTGCGGGCCAAGGCGTTCCCGGAGACGGTGTCGCGGGGGACGCTGGTGCTGCTGCAGGAGCTGGCGCGGCTGCCGGGCAGCGGCGGCGGCGGCAGCGGCAGCGGCCTCGGCATCGGAAGCGGCATCGGCATCGGCATCGGCGGCGGAGGCGGCAGCAGCAGCAGCAGCGCGCGGGGCGGCGGCAGCGGGTGGCGCAAGGACGTGGCGGACGCGTTCCACGACGCGCGGTTCTTTTCGGCGGCGAGCCTGGCGCTGGCACGGGGTCAGCCCGGGTGGCTGGACCTGCTGCGGGCGTGGGCGGTGAGCGACAAGGAGCGGGCGCTGCCGGAGCTGCTGGGCAAGCTGACGGCGCCGACGACGGCGGGGATCGTGTTTGGGGTGGGGGCGACGTCGGCGCGGCTGGAGGCGGACCGGCGGACGCAGCTGGCGCTGCGGCGGGTGGCGCTGCTGGTGGCGGCGGGGGCGCGGGACGCGTTTGTGGCGGAGCTGCCGGCGCTGGCGGACAAGCTGGTGGAGCTGCTGGGGGCGACGGCGACGACGTCGCCGTCGTCGACGACGCGGGCCGAGGTGTTTCTGGTGCTGCGGGCGCTGGTGCTGCGGACGGGGGCGGAGCACCTGGCGCCGCTGTGGCCGGTGGTGGACGCGGAGCTGCACGCGGCGGTGGCGTCGATCGCAGCCGCCTCGGGCGCGGCCGCGGGCGGGAGCAGCAGCAGCAGCAGCACCGCGGCGGAGGCGTACAACAGCGCGTCGCTGCTGCAGGCGTGCAAGCTGCTGGACCTGCTGGTGTGCGTGGCGCCCGACGACTTCCAGCTGCGGGCGTGGCTGTTTGTCACGGACACGGTCGACGCCGTCTACCGCGCGGCCAGCTACCAGCCGGTGGCCCTGGCGGACGAGCTGGCGGAGGAGCTGGGGGGCGGCGCGGGGGGAGACCACGGCGTGCTGCATCCGGCCGGCTCCCCCGGCGGCTCCGGCGGCTCCGGCACCCCCGTGAAGCGGCCGCTGCTGGGCCCCGGGGGCCTCAGCGACGAGGTCAGCCTGGAGCGCAAGGACCGGGACGAGCTGGTGGCCAAGGTGCTGCGGCCGTTCCTGAGCCAGCTGAGCATCTATGCGTTTGAGGCGACGTACGCCATGGGGACGGTGGACGTGGAGGCGTGCATGGACGGCGTGCTCAAGGATCTGTTTGACGAGCGGGGGATCGTGAAGGCGCTGTAGGTGTGTAGGCGGTAGGTAGGCCGGCTAGAAGAGGTATTGTGTCCGGTTACTGGCCCCCCCCAAAGTAGGCCACGAGCGCCTTGCTGAAGCCGCCGAGGGTGTACTGGACGGCGTCGATGCGGGCGCCGCCGCGGGCGTCGGTCTCGGCGACGCTGTCGGCCAGCTGCTGCAGGTCGCTGGTGCGCGGGAGGTAGAGGGCGTGCGGCAGCGGGCGGCAGAGGGCGCGCAGGGCGGCGAGGCTGTAGGGCTGCATGGCGGCGAGGTCGAAGACGGGCTGCGCGGTGTAGCGGATGCCGCCCCAGGGGGGGGAGGCGAAGAGGACGGTGGACGGGGGGTGCAGGCGGATGGCGCCGTTGGGGGGGTCGTCGCCGCCGTCGTCGTCACCGCCCTTGTGGTCATTCCTGGCCACCCCCTCGGGCCCCCCCCCCAGCATCGCCGGCAGCACCTCGAAGCAGTCGCCGAGGACCCAGAGGATGGCGCCGTCGGGCACGCCGGCGACGGCGGCGTTGGCCTGGGCGCAGGCGAGGGTGGCGGGGTCGCGCTCGATGGCGACGACGCGGCGCCAGGGCCCGGCGAGGGCCAGGGCTATGGTGTTGCCGCCGGCACCGGCAAAGAGGTCGACGACGGTGGCGTCGGCGGGGTCGCCGCGGGCCAGCCGGGGGAGGTGCTCGGCGATTTTCCTGGGGGTCAGCTGCTGAGTCCGCCTGCCAGTCCGCCTGCCAGTCCGCCTGCCAGTCCGCCGCCGACCTACCAGGCCACCGCCTCGGGCGTGACGCCGAACCAGGCGTCGTCGGTCAGGACGATGCCGTCGTCGTAGGCGGAAAAGAGCGCGTAGCGGCTGCGCCAGTACTTGTGCAGCGGGCGCGGCACCTCGGCGAGGCGCGTGTAGTGGCGGCAGTCCGCCGTGAGGGGGAGGGTCGGGGCCGGGGTGGCCATGGGGGGGGGATTGAGGAGAGAGAAGAGGTAGAGTAAATATATGTTCACGTTGTACAAAGTAGACGGACGTTGCAAGCTCTGAGGATCCACCGCGGCGCGCTGATTGGCTGGAGCTATTGTACAACTAAGCATAAATACTACGTATTGTACACTCCTACGCGAGGGAGAGAGGCCAGCACACCAACCATGTTCAACGCGCTCAACCGCTTCATCGCGCGGCTCGACGGCGACGCGGCGGCGGCGCCGCGCGACGAGGGCCACGGCGCCTTTGGCTTCCAGGTGCTGCGCAACACGCGCCGCGACCTGCCCGTGGAGCCGTGGTTCGACTTTATCGTGGGCATCAACGGGCGGACGATTGTGCGTGTCGGCGTGTCTCTTTGTCTGTTCGATCTCCGCTGACCTCAGGACGACTCGGATCCGCTGCTGTTTGCGCAGGAGGTGCGCAACTGCGCCGGCGGCCGCGCGACGCTCGGCCTGTGGAGCGCCAAGGGGCAGCGCACGCGGACGCTGACGGTGGAGGTGCCGGGGGCGGTGGACGAGAAGAAACCGGACGACAAGCCGGACGACATGCCGGAGAGCGGCCTGGGCCTCTCCCTCCAGTGGACGCCGCTGGCGGTGGTGTCCAACATCTGGCACGTGCTGGACGTGCCGGCGCGGTCGCCGGCGGACGCGGCGGGCCTGCTGCCCTACAGCGACTACATCCTGGGCACGCCGGCCGGCGTGCTGCACGGCGAGGGCGGCCTGGGCGAGCTGGTCGAGGACCACATCGGCCGCCCGCTGCGCCTGTGGGTCTACAACCACGAGTACGACGTCACCCGCGAGGTCACCATCCAGCCCAGCCGCGACTGGGGCGGCGCCGGCGCCCTCGGCTGCGTCCTCGGCTACGGCGCCCTGCACCGCCTGCCCGCCCCGCTCAGCGAGCCCGTCGACGGGCCGGGCGAGACGCTGTTTGAGGGGGGGGTGGTGGCGGGGGGGGAGGGGGCGGACGTCCGAGGCGGGCCGGACACGGCCGAGCCGAGCACCCCCCAGTTCCTCGTGCCGGCCCAGCTCGTGACGGCCCAGCTCGTGCCGCCGCCGCCGCCGCCGGCGGACGGGGCCGCCGCCGCCACGACTGCCGCCGCGCGCAGCAAGAAGAAGAAGAGCCGCCCCGCCGCCGCCGCCGCCAACATCGACGACTACTTGAAGGAGGAGGAGCAGAAGAGCCTCCAGCTCAGCGACAGCCGCGCGGCCACCACGCCCGTCGCGCCGCCGCCCAAGGCGGGCGCGGCGGGCGCGGCGGGCGCGGCGTGAGGCGGGAGCCGAGGCATGTACGATGAGGACACGACAGACTTGACGAATGGACTTGATGGACTCAATGGACTGAATGGACTGGAACTTTTACCGGGCCCGCCGTTGTCTGCCCTCCCGTGCAGCCTCCCGTGCACCCCGCCTAGTTGATAAAGTTGACGCAGAAAAAGTGCAGGATCAGGCTGCACACCACGTAGTCGGCAAACGCCCGCTCGGGCGACACCGCCGGAAAGTCGCCCTTGTTGGCCTCGGTCGTCTGGATGCGCAGCGAGACTGCTGGTCAGCGAGATTCTGGAGTGGGGGGGGGATAGGGACCTACCCGTCAGGACGAACTGGCCCACGGCCGACGAGAACCCGGAGAGGAACGCATTAAAGGGCTGTCGTTAGTCGGTCTCTCTCCACCCTGCCGTCGGCCGTCCCCTCCCCCGACTCACATAGTTGCCCGCCAGCACGCAGTAGGCAAACTGCAGCACGCCGACCACCACCAGAAACGCCAGGAACGCGTCCAGCAGCTGCGTCCGCGGCGGCGTCGTCTTCTGGTAGTGCCGCACCAGGCTGTCCGCCACCGTGTGCAGCGTCGAGGACGAGGAGGTCGTCGTGGTCGAGGACGAGGTGGTGGTGGTGGCGGTGGTGGTCGAGCTGGTCGTCGCCCCCGAGGTCGCCGCCGCCGTCGTGTTCGCCCGCGAACCGCCCGACGGCGTCACGTTGCGTCTGGGCATGGCGGAGGATGGACAAAGGGTGGACGGGTGGACGGGTGACGGGTGGATGGGCAAGGCGGGAAGAAAGCGTCGGCGGTGCAGACCTGCGAGAGCTTCCAGGCGCGTGTCGTTTCGAGCTGCCCAGCGTCTTGCGCGGCGCCGCGCAAGCGGCCAACAGGCCACGCAGCCTCCTGTCACGTGATTATGACTAATCACGTCCGGCTCCGGTGCGGTGCGGCGCGGCGCGGCGGCGACACGACGACACGACGACGTGCGTCGGCGCCGTGTAAAATGTACGACGGCGTACGGCCTACGGACTGCACGTACGAGCAGGGCGTCTTCAGCCAGGCCCCGTCTGGCTCTCGAACCCCCAACCCTCCCGTCTGGCAGGGTGTGTGGCCGCTCCCTGTCCCGTCCTCCTCCTCCCGTCCTCTTCCGCCCTCCTCCTCCCGTCCTCCTCCTCCCGTCCTCCTCCCGAACGGCCCCCGTTCCCGCTGTTCGAGCTGCATCTGCTGCTGCCAGACGCGGGCCAGTTGGCTGGCCTCGGCGCACGTCAGCTGATGTGCCGGCCGCCTGACGTGCCGGCCGCCTGACGTGCCGGCTAGCCGACGTCTCCGGCGCCGGCTCGCGGGTGGACGTCTGCGCCGTGTCGACTCCGTGTTGACTCCGTGTTGACCTTTCGCGATCCATTGGGCCCCATCCGCCATCCAGCACCTGTCCTCTGGTCAGTCTGTCGGACCATCCGGCCCCGCCGAGCTCGGCGCATGGAGGTGGCTTCTGCGCCAGGAGCCGTCGGCCCTCCTTATCGGACCGTCCAGCGCCGCTCATGCAGCCATGCAGCAGCAGCCATGCGCGTGGTCCGCCGGGGCGACGTCGCGGTCAGCCGATCTGGTTCGCCAGAGGCCCAGTCGAGGTCGAGGTCGAGGTGAGGTCGAGGTCGAGGTCTGGGCCGTGTTCTCCCTGTTCGCGACGACGTGCCGCTCGGCTTGCCGACCAGGAGCATGTGCCTGCGGTCCAGGGGGTGAAATGGGGGGGGCGCCGGCGTTTCCAGAAGGCTTCTGTGGCCCTTCTGTCGCAACCGTTGCCGCCTCGGACAAGACCCGTGCACGACGTGCAAGGCCGGCGTCGTCGTCGTCGGCGTCACGGCGATGTGCGCGCCGCGCGCCTTGGAGGACGAGATGCGACTGGTTGGCCGAGGGCACGCACGGTCAAACAGTGCTCTGTACGGAGTAATACTCCATATTGCTACTCATAAGCATACGAGTACTCCGTACAAGGCTCTCGGCTTGAGGGGGACTCCCGGGGTCGTGCGGTCCAGGGGCGTGCGGTCAGGCGTGCGCTCAGGGGCGACAGGGGGTGTGTCTGCTGCTGCCCAATCCGCGTCGCTGCTGTCCGCGTCGCTGCTTCGCGTCGCTGCTTGGCCAGCCAGGCCCCGGGCACCGAACAACTCGCCGGCGCGCCTATCGGGCTGCAGACCGGTGCGGGCTGTCGTAAGATGCGCGTCCGACAGGGGAGCAGGTCTGCGAGCTGAAGCAGGCTGTGTACGAGTACGAGTAGAGTCCTTGTACGGAGCTGCTTGCATATGCGAGGACGGCGCGTACGGAGGATACAGGGTCGCAGGCGATCCTTTTAACGCGGGCAGTGGAGGCGTGGAGGCGGAGCGGCCGACCGTCTGCGAGCTCGTCAGGCTGTGCCTGAGAGGCAACCGAATATGTTCCTAGCGTCTCGGCCGCGACGTGTCCTCTAAGCATAGTACAACTATTTGTAAAGGCACTCCGTGTACTCCGTACTCGTGCTCGTACTTGTACCTTATGCTAACCAAGATACTGTGATGCTGCGGCCCACTCCTCTCCTCTGGCTGGCTGCCCCTGCCTCCTCTTTCGCCGGGCCTCGAAAGAGGGCCACCCGGCACTTCTCTCCACCTGGACGAAGGGAAGCTGGGCTATACTCCGTACAGCTACAGCTGCGGCGCACCAGCGTCCGTGCGGCCAAATTGCGCCTGTTTCAACCGGGCCTGGAAACGGGCGGTTTTCGGTACTTTTTTTTCCAGTCTGCCCGAGGCAGCAGACACAGGAGCGTCGCGAGTTTGGCCGAGCCCCCCCCCAAGAGAGAGCTACCACCCACCCAGCCAGAAATTTCTCCGACCCGATCTGTCCGGGCTGTGTCTGAAGACGCCGGATCGGGCTGCTGGCCGTTGTGGCTGGGGGGGAGGGGGGGGGGAGACTGGCTGAGCTGGGAGCTGGCTGGGGCCGGGCGGCCGGACGGGTGGCCGTCTCTGCCTGTGCGGATCAATCTTGATCCGCTGTGCATGATGCCGCCTCTTGTCTCTTGTCCTCCATGCTTGCCACGACGCGCCTGGCTGCCGGCTGTGCCACGCTGTCGTCGTCGCCCAGCCGCATCCCAGGGCGCTGGATCGCCGCATGCAAGATGTCGCCGGCCGCTGTGCAACCCTGGCGCGGTGCGGTGCTCGACTGGCGCGGTGCGGTGCTCGATGAGGGGGCGGACGGCAGTTGGGCTGTCGACAGTGGGCGACAGATGGCGAGTCCGCGAGTCGGGCTAGGGGAGACGGAGCAGCCTCCGCATGCTTGTAGCTCGTACCAGTACGGAGTACAAGTACAAGTACAACTACAGCCAGGTACAACTACGTACAGGCTGCAGCGTGACGACGCCCACGATAGGTGATCTTACGTCGCACGCCATGCACGTCCTGCGGCGCATGCGGCGGTGGGCGACCACGCCATGGTCAGCCCAGCCTGTTTTTGGTCCACCCCTGTCGGTGAGACATTAAGCAGCACGAGCAGGAGCAGGAAGAGCAGGAGAGAAAGAAGTGCTGTCACAACAGAAAAGGACGTGAAGAGAAAAACAATCAAAGAGGACAAAAGAAAACAAAAAGAAAACAAGCCAAATGAGATACGGAGTACGGAGCAGGCCATCACAAGGAAGACGCAGCTCGGACGGAGAAAAAGAAGACGGCGTCTCCTCCGTAGCTCGCTGCACGCCGATGGAGACCTGTATCTGCGACTATACAACTATACTTGTACTGAGGGCCAGGCGAAAAAAACCCCGCGCTAACGAGTACAGTTTTGACAGCCTTCCGTACACACCCTTGCTCGTGTTTACTATTTACGGACTGGTCTGGAAAAGATACATGACGATGAGAAGAGTGACTTCTTTCTTTTGTTTACTTTTTAGAAAACGGATGCTTTTTTACCGTTACGACCTCCGTTTTCCTTTTTTTCCACCGTTTTCCTTTTCTTTTTATATTATTTTATATATATACGGCGTATATATTACGGATAAACCGCGGTTTTTTTTTCCTCAGCTTCGTCTACGTCCGCGCTTTCTTTTCGTGTACGATACAAGTAAGAAAAAGGAAGAGAATTTGACGAGCGAAGAAAGCTCACTTATAGGGGGAAGAATAGGGGCGGGGGCGCTGCGGGAGCGCTGTTGTTTTCCCTGTTTATTTTTTTTTTGTATAGAGCGCGGAGAATCCGTACTCTGATCAGCAGGCCCCTGTTTCGGCTTAAGAAAAAAGGCCCACGCCCGTGCAGGTGACTTCGTAGGCTAAGGTTTTTTGCCCATCCGACGTTGTATACAACATGCAAATGCAAAAATACGGATACGACCAGAGGCTGAATGCGACGCAAAACGCGTGGAGCGAGAAACAAAAGACAGGGGGCGGCGCTATCGCAGCATGTGAGAGCGAGCTCCTCCTCCTCCTCTCCTCTCTCTCCTCTCTCCTCTCTCTGTCTCTCTGTCTCTCTCTACTCCGTAAGCTATACTCCGTATCTTGTCCCCTCCTCACCCCCCTCCTCCCCCCCCTCTCTCCCCTCCACCCCCTTCCCCCCCAACCCCAACTGCCGTAGAACACGAGGCCTCCGTGCCTCGACGCCATCATCGCGTGGCGCATGGGCTTGGCTTGGCTGGTCAGGCCAGGGCAGGACAGGGGGGGAGAAACAGGGGCGCCATAATCAAAGCAGCGTTTCTGGCCAGCCGCTGGTTGCTGGTTGCTGGTTGCTGGTCGCGCCTGGTCCACGCGTCGACGCACGAGAGCTCGGCGCCGTACAACTACGGAGGTGCTCTCTTCACCTGCTCTGGCCCGTGCCGGCGCCAGCGCTAACCACAAGACCGAGCCCAGGCGAGACCTCGGCGCGGCGGCCGGGTGCGGCCCTGCTGCTCTCCTTCTTCTATTCTTAGCGAGCGGCGCTTGTCTTGCTTCGTAGGGCAAGCCGCCGCGGCGCGCGCGCTGTTTCTTCGATGGCGGGCTGCCGGGCTGCTGCCAGGCTGCATGTCGCGTTTTAGGTCGCGGAGGTCAACTGGGGGGGGACGGGGTCCAGGGCCTGGCTGGCCAGGCCACCAGCCGTTAGGCTTCGCCGTTGGGCCGTTTGGGGCCTGGCCGCCAGCCAGCCAGCCTCTCCACTTTGTTCGCTGCTCCTTCCACAGACGTTCCCTTGTCGGATCTCTTGCTTCTTTCTTTCTGTGCTCGTGCCTGTCTGTTTGGCTGGCTGTCCAGGCGGGCCTTCCGGCTCCCGGTCTCGGGCCTGCTGCCTGGCTCGCCCTGGCTGGCCCTGTCTGGCCCTCTGTCCCTGCCTGTCTGGCCCTGCCTGCCTGGCCGCCACCTGCCTGCCCTGCTGCCCTGCTGCCCTGCTGCCCTGATGCCCTGCTGCCCTGCTGCCCGCCCGGCATGCCCGTCTGGGCAACGGCTGGCGGCCGGCGGGCCACATCTCGACCGAGCTGGCTGCTGCCCAGCCTCCTCCTCGCCCTGATCCTCGCCCTGGTCCCTCCTTCTAGCTCTCCTCCCCTCGTCTGGTCTGTAGCCTCCACGCTTCTGCTCCCACGCACACCGGCACACCTCCCATCCCCTCTGTTCTATGCACACCCCCCCCCCTTCCCTTCCCTTCCCCCTCCCTCCCCCCAATATCCTCCCCCCCCGGCAGACCGCCGTCGACCACAGCTGCTGCTGCTGCTGCTGCTGCTGTGCTGCTGCTCTGCCACGCATGCGTCCCTGTCTATATGCACCCCAGGGCCGCCGCCGCTCTGCTGTCGTCTCGCTCTGGCCCCGTCTTCCTCGTCCTCGTACTCGTTCTCCTCCTCCTCTCCTCTCTTCCTCTTTCCTTTTCCTCGCCGTCGCGCGTCCGTTTGTCTCGATTCCCTGCCGTCGTCGTCGTCCTCCTCCTCCTCCTCCTGCTATATTCTCACTCCCCTGGGTCGGCGCTCCGACATTTCCTCGTCATTGGCCGCTGACCCTGTCCGCGGCCGCTACCCTCCCCCCCCCCCATAGCCGTGTCGCGGTATTATTTCTTATTTGTTTTTTTTCTTTTTTCTTTTCCTCGTTTCGTTCTGCCCGCCTCGCGTGCTGGTCCTAGAACGGTCCACGTCGGCCGTTTCTCGCAACCGGTCTCCTCTTCTCCCCTCTCCCCTCTCCCCCCTCCCACCTCCCTCCTTCGTTTCTGACCTCTGGCTCTGGTCTCGTCATCCGACCGCACGTCTCCCAACAGTCGACTTTTTTCTAAAAAAAAAAGAGAGCCTGGTCCTCCCCTCTGGTCAGCCCGGTTGGCGCCCAAGCCCTCCATCCTGAGCCTGCTTTCGTATTATATACCTGGCCCCCGTGTCTTTCTCTCCTTTCTTTTTCTTTTTTTTTTCTTCTTCCGTCTCCTCATATACACGCCCTCCTTCTTTCTATACACCCTCGTCTCTCACTTCGGATTCTCCGTCTCGCTGTCCTTGTCGCCCCGGACTTTTTCACCAGACGCCCTGCCCTCCTCCTATTTGATGGACCGCGTTGGGGGGGTATATCACTTGCCGGCCATAATACCTCACGCTGCATCCTCCTGATCGTTCTTGTTCCTCTCCTCTTCCCTCTTATTTCTCTTTCTTTTTTTTCTTTTCCTGTCTTTTTTTCCTGTCTTCTCTTCCTGTCTTTGTTTTCTGTCCTGTACTTTTCTTTTCTCGTCTCCGTCTCCTTCTTCTCCCCTGCGTCTGCGGCTCCTCGTCCCCTCCTCCTTCACCCCTCTCTTGCTCTCGCTTCGCCCCTCATTCACTGTAAGTTGTCAACAAGTTGCCCTTTTTTCTTTGTGGCTCGTCGCCACCCCTCCTCCTCCTCCTCCTCTCTCCTCTCCTCTCCTGCACCGTCGGACCTCCTCCCACTCCGGATCCTTCCTCCACCCGCCCCCCCCCCCCCGACTACGGGACCGGCCGCCGTCGCACCGCCGCACCGTCGCACCGTCGCGCCGTCACACCGTCGCAACCATCTCGTTCTCCGCCGACCCGATGACCGACCTCGTGTCCTTCCAATACCCGCTGCCGCCCGACGAGGCCCGGCCGGCCGACTACGCCGGCCTGCCCCCCGTCTCGGCGGCCTCTGCCTCTGTCTCTGCATCCTCGGCCTCCGTCTCTGCCTCCATCTCTGCCTCTGCTCCCTCCTCGTCCTCTGCCTCGTCCTCGGCGTCGAATCCTCTGTCCAACACCTCGTCGAATGCATCCAACACGTCCACGTCCACGTCCACGTCCACGTCCAACACGTCCACGTCCAATATCACGTCCAACACGCCCAACAACGCGTCGAATGACTCGTCGAATGCATCTTCTGCTGCCACCACCACCACCACCACCACCACCACCTTCACCATCCCCTCCTCCTTCTCCCGGCTTGCCCACGACCCGCCCATGTCTCCCCGCCAACGCCACGATGCCCTGGTCAAGACTATGAATCTGAAGCTGAAGCGAACCTTGTCCACACCAGTCCCCCGGCTCCCGCTCTCGGCCGCCATGTCCCAGGTCGCCCCGCCGCCCCCGGACCACGCCGCCCTCGGCCTCGCCGCCGAAAAGCGGCGAAACAAGCTCGGCTACCACCGGACATCCATTGCCTGTGGTATGTTGTCCCCGCCTCCTCCCCTGCCTCTCCGGTCCGAGCACGCTTCGTGCCCAGCTAATCCGAAACGCGCAGGCCACTGCCGTCGGCGCAAGATCCGCTGCATCCCGTCCCCCGGCGACACCCAGGGCCGGTGCGCCAACTGCATCCGCCTCAAGAAGGAGTGCAGCTTCTACCCGGTCGACCAGCAGCCGCCATCCGATGCAGTACGAAGCGCCCCTCGCTCGTCGGTGGGTTCTGGGCGGCATGTTGCGTGTCCGAGTCGACAGCGCACAGGTGTGGGCGGCAGGCTGACCCGTGTCCAGGCCATGGGCCCCCCTTCGATGGGCTCCGACTCCAAGCGTAAGCGAACGCGGAGGGAAGACTGAGACGAAGACGAAGACGGAGACAAGAGGTGCTGACCAGCCAGTGTCCGGACGGTCGTTTGACTACGGCCACGGCCTGACCAACTGGATGTCGGCCGACGCCAGCCCCGGCTCGTCCAAGGCGGGCGACCTGGGCGCGTCCTGGCGCGCCTACTCGCAGGAGTCGCCCATCACCCCGGCCTTCTCGCCCTACACGCCGCACGCGCACCCGCCGTCGGCGCCCTGGACGCCCCAGTCCGAGGCCGACGTCGGCGGCCCCTCGCGCGCCGTCGCCGCCGTCGCCGCCGCCGCCGCCGCCTCCGCCGACGACATGGGCTGGTCGTATCCGCCGCCGCCGCCGCGCTCGCTCTCCTTCGGCTCCGACACCATGGCCGCCGGCCACCACGGCCCGCCGGCACACTCCCATCCACAGCAGCAGCAGCAGCAGCAGACCTATCCGTCCATCTCGCAGATGACGGGCGGACACCACCACCACCAGCAGCACCACCACGGCGGAGCCCATCACAGCAGCCACCACGGCAGCCACCACGGCAGCCACCACGGCAGCCACACCATCCCCGGCGTCGACCACGTGGCGCTGGCGGCCGGCACCACAGGCAGCGCTGCGGCGGCCTATGGAGGCTGGCAGCCGTCGTATGCGTACGGCAGCGGTGGCGGCGGCGGCGGCGGCGGCGGCGGCGGCGGCGGCGGTGGTAGTGGCGGCAAGGCCGGCGACAGCTCCGACGCCGCCTACGTCACGTGGGGAGGCGATCACGGCGCCGTGCCGGTCAGCGACGGCCACGCCGTGTCGAGCGGCCTGTACTACACGGGGCGGTAGAGCGAGGGCGCGCGGGGCGCGGGCGCGGACTGCATTTTTTGGCCGGCGTTGGTCGTTTTTCGAAACACAAAACAGAAAAGGGCGATCAGGCTGCTTTTATGAGGTGTGGCCGGAGAGGAACGGGAAGACGGGAGAGGGAAGAGACGGGAGAGCGATGCAGGGGGTGGCACCCGCCCCGGCGGCACCCATATCTCTTTCTCTCCCGTGTCCTCTGGCAGACCGATCTCTCTCCGTCGGTCTTGTGCGCGTGCCGTCTCGGAATACACAGGGGGGCAGGCATCGGGGCCAACAAAAAGGGCGGTCTGTGACGTTATCCAACGGGGGTTTGTGATACTTTTTCCATTTGTTCTGTTTTTCTATTTGCGGTCTGTTGGCATCTGTTTCTTCCTCAGCCCCGTTCCGCCGGCTGTTCCCCTGCCCTGCGTTCATATAGACGGCGGGTGATGGTCTCCGTCTGGGTTGTGGTTCTGGCTGTCCTTTCTGTCCTTTCTGGCTTCTTCCTTCTGTCCTTCTGTCTCCTGTCCTTTCTCGTCCTCTTTGGGTCTCCCTTTCTCCGCTGGGCCACCGACAGCCGCGGCCGGCCTGGCGCGGGCTCGGTGTTCATGTTGTTCTAGACTTGCGTTTCATAGAAGGCTGCTGGTAGGATATCTGTACGACTTGTGTCTCCCTGGACCCTCGTGCTTCGGCCAGCCCGCGCTCGCCCCCGCCGCTACGCGTCCCCCAGGCGCCACAGCAGCACGATGAGCACCACGTACGCGGCGAGGCTGACGGCGCCGAGCATGGCCACGCTGTTGCCGCTGGTGCGGAACTTTTTGGTGTGTTGGCCGTGGCCGTGGCCATCGCCGTCGCCGTCGCCGCCGCCGTCGTCCGTAAAGAACTGCCGGTTGCCCTCGTAGCGGCGGTACGCGGCCGTCAGCAGCACGGCCGCGCCGTAGACGGCAAAGAGCGCGCCGATGGCGTAGAACTCGGCCGTGAAGATCTTGAGCACCACCAGCGCAAACGAGAACTGCGACAGCGCCGTCCGCATGTACGCGCCCTCAAACGTGCGCTGCGCCGCGCGGATTTCCACGAGCCTGGGGGGCGGTCAGTGGCCACACAGCAACAGCTACAGCTACCAGCCTGCCGCACAACAACCATGACCTACTCGTCCGGCGTCAGAATGACGGACCGCGCGCGGTGCAGCCGCAGCTGCAGGCGGTCTTCGGGATGCGGGTGGAGGGCCTGCGGTCAGCGGCGTCTCGGACAGAGCGTTTCTTGCCCATACACACTACCCACCTCAAACATGTTCTCCGACCGCCGCGGCGTGCGTGCGTGCGCGCGTGCGTGCCTGTGCTGTCGTGCATGCGTTGTCTCGTGTGTGCTCGTCGTCGGTTGCGTGCTCGCTCAATGCAATCCACGTCACGTGACAACACCACGTGACACAATCGCCAAGGGTGGCTGGAAACGGAGTCCGGCGCCGACTTCGTTGACGCGCGCTTTTCGTCCGTCCGCCTCCCGTCCTGGAACAACGCCGCCCGGTCCGCCGATAACCCGTCCATCGTGCAGCTGAACGCCTGCTTGTCCCTTCACCCCCCCGCACCCGCTGTCCGCGCGCCGTCTCGTCGTCCCCTGGATGAACAGCGGCATCGAGCTCCGCGACCGCACCGCCTTTGGCATCAGCAGCAGCAGTCACCGGCCCGCGGCCTACCAGCGAGTCACCGCCAACGCCGCCGCCGCCTCCGCAGCACCCACCGCCGCCGACCCGTTCGGCTACGCTCCGCCGTCGCTCCGTCCGCCGCCGGCCGCGCCGGCCGCCACGCCGCTGATCATGAAGCCGCTCGTGGGGGCGATGCAGGCCTGGTCCTGGTGGGTGAATTCGAGTGGGCGGCTGGCCTGCGCGCGTCCTTTTGGGGGAAACCTGCTCACCATCAGCGTCGTCATCTCCGTGTTTGCGATCCTCATCCTGTCGATCCTGGGCGTGCTGTTCCGCAGCAACCACCACGAGATGGTGGGCGGCATCGAGGACCCCGAGAACGGGCCGGCCGTGGCCGCCACGATCTTTGTGGCGGTGCTGGTGTATGCGGTGGGTGCCCGTCGTCTTTTGTCTTGTCTTGGTGCGCGTTCCGCCTGCTGACCTGCCAGGGCTTCCTCGTCTTCTGCGGGCTGCAGGCCCTGCTGCACCTGCGGGAGAACCGGCGAGGCGCGATTGCGCTGTAGGAGAGGAGGACCGGAGATTGGGTCAGGAAGGAGATTGGACCAGGACGGCGACGGCGACAGGGTCTTCAGACAGTCGGACGGTCTTCCAGGCCGTCGACGTCGACATCGACATCGGTCGTCCACGCCGGCCGCCCATCCTGCGGCCTGCACCGAGCCATGTACACTACGGCGGCGCGTCTACAAGTACGCTGCCTTTGTTCTGTTTCTTGCATTCCACCGTTCTTGCCTTGAGATCCGTCGTGCTCGTGATCCGCCCCGACAACGCTCGTCTGCCAAGGCTCCTCGTTATCAACTGTGCCCCTGGCTGCCTGCTCCACGTGACCAACAGGCAGCTCCGGCAGCCACGCCGGCGCTCCTGCCTCCGTCTGCCTCCGCTCTTGCCTGCCCTGCCTCCGCTCTTGCCTGCCCTGCCTCCGCTCCTGCCTGGTGGTGCCTGACGGCGCCGGCCTTGGCGGGAAGGTGGACCCTGTGCTGCCTAGGCCTAGCAAGGCAGGAACGCGGTTCGGCGTGCGGAAAGTCCGACATCGCGAGCGAAGGATCGCTAGCCTCAGTCTGCCTTGCGGGCTTCACGCAGATATATAGACCTCTTGTCGAGAACAAGTTGGCGTTTGGCGTGGCTCCCACCTGTCCGCTCGTTTGTCACTCGACTCGCCGCTCGTCACGCAACCCGTCACGCATCTCTCGTCTCTCGTCGCTTGTCGCTGTCTCCGTACCACGCCTCAATCCCCCCCTTTCCTCCCCCTCCCCCACAAACCATGGCCTTCACCAAACTGCCGGCGGTGCCGGTGCCGCACGCCGAGCTGCCCAAGTACCTGGCGGCGCGCGCGGACACGCCGATGACGGAGCTGCTGGCGCCGTACCGGGCGCACGAGGCGGCGCTGCGCAAGGTGTACGCGCAGGAGCCGGGCCACCCGGCGGCGGCAGACCCGCACGCCAACGTGCTGCCGCTCTTCACCGAGGACACGGCGGCGTGCGTGCGGGTGCGGGCGCGCGACCTGGCGGCGGAGACGGCGGCCGAAAAGGAAAAGTACATCATGCCGCTGCCCGACGACAACCGGCGGCCGCACGGGGCGCCGGCCGTGGTGCCGTCGCTGGCCGACTTCCAGAAAAACTTTGCCGTCTTCTCCGAGTCGTCGCTGGTGTCGCTGAGCTGGGACAACGTCGTGGCCGCCGGCTCGTCCGTCGTCAACTGCCTGCTGCCCGTGCCGCGCCAGTACCGCAAGACGCGCCGCGGCCTGCGCGAGTACTACCACGAGAAGTTCTGCCCGGCCTCGGACGTCGACCTCTTTCTCTACGGGCTCACCGAGGCCCAGGCCGCCCAGAAGATCCTCGAGATCGAGGCCAGCATCCGCGATTCCGTGCTGGCCGAGACCACCACCGTGCGCACCAAGCACGCCGTGACCATCTGTCAGTCCGTTCTGGCCTGAGCTTTGAAGGGCCCTACTGACACCCCCCCCCAGGCAGCGAGTATCCGACACGTCATGTCCAGGTGAGCCGCCCTGGCCGCCCTGGCCGCCGCCCCGGCCGCTGCCACGTCCCCTTCTCCCCCCACATCCCCTGACAGACCCCAGATCGTCCTCCGCATCTACAAGAACGTGTCCGAGATCCTCGCCGGCTTCGACATCGACTGCTCCGGCGCCGCCTACGACGGCCGCCAGGTCTACTGCACGCCGCGCGCGCTGCAGGCCTACATGACGCAGATCAACCACATCGACCTGACGCGCCGCAGCCCCTCGTACGAGAACCGCCTGTCCAAGTACAGCCACCGCAGCTTCGAGGTCTACTACCCGGATCTCGACCGCTCCCGCGTCGACCCCACCATCTTTGAGCGCAGCTTCTCCCGTACCCAGGGCCTTGCCCGCCTGCTCGTCCTCGAGCGCCTGCCCGGCTCTCGCGACCGCATCCGCTACGCCATCCAGCGCCGCCGCGAGCGCGGCCGGCCTGACATCCAGCACTACATCCCGTCCTTTAGCGCCGGCTCCGGCAACATCAAGGAGCAGCATGACGACGAGGTCGCCGAGTGGGTCAGCCAGGACGACGTCAACAACTACGACACCTTTGTCCTGCCCTACGGGCCCAAGTACACGGCCAAGCGCATCGAGAAGCTGTGCTACACGCGGGATCTGCGTATGTATAGACGCCGACGCCGCCCTGGTGTGGTTGTGGTTGTGGTTGTGGTGGCCGCCTGGCTAACAAGCAGTCCTCAACGCCGAGTGGAACCAGAAAAAGGACCGCGAGGTCTACCTGCACCGGCATCCTGCGTTTGTGAGTCCCTTCTTTTCCTGTCCTCGTTTTCCCCGGATGCCGTTTCTGACGCCGTCCTGCCAGTTCGGCCGCGCCGAGGACGTCATCGAGGACTGCTGCGGTTTCTGCCCGCGCCCCGTGACCGACAAGGAGAAGGAGGTGGCCGCCGAGGAGAGCAAGACGTACATCTCGGGCGAGATTGCCTTCCTGACCGACGACCCCGGCCGCCAGGAGGTCGGCTCCTTCCACCCCCTGGGCGGCGACGACTGGACCGCCATGGCCTACGTCGGCGACACCGCCCGCCTCTGCCAGGCCATCGTCGACGGCGACCACGCCTACGTCGCCGCCTGGCTGGACCGCGACGGCGCCGACCCCAACTGCCGCGACCACACCGGCCGCACGCCCCTGCACCTGGCCGCCCTGGCCTCCACGCCCGCCGTCGTCCAGGTCCTCGTCGACCGCGGCGCCCGCCTCGTCGCCCGCGTCGCCGACGGCCGCACCGCCCTGCACATGGCCGCCGAGCGCGGCGACGCCGCCATTGTCAAGATCCTGCTTGACAAGAGCGCCGCCAACGAGGCCGACGAGGCCGACAAGGCCGCCCAGCGGCGCGCCGAGGCCAGCAAGGCCCGCGCAGCGCCCAAGGACGCGGACACGGACCCGGAGAGCGACGACGAGGGTTCGGATGGCTCCGGCGAGATGGTCGTCGACGACGACGACGACTACGACGACGACAACGACAACGACGACGACGACGACGACGCCGACGCGCGCACCGTGGCCACGAGCGGCGCGCGGTCGTGGCTGCGGGTGCGCAGCAAGCGGGAGGAGGAGGAGCTGACGTCGGCCAACGCGTCCCTCAACCAGAGCGACGACGAGCCCGACTTTTACGACATCAACGTCGTCGCCTGGGACCGCCCCTGCTCGGCGCTGCACCTGGCCGTGCTCGGCGGCCACGAGGAGGTGGTGCGCCTGCTCGCCGCCGAGTACGGCGCCGACGTGCTGATGCCGGTCAAGTTCGCCAGCACCAACAACGTGCGCCCCAGCTCCATGCTGACGCTCTCCCTGGCCCTGGCCCTGCCCCTCGACCGCGCCCGCTCCATGGCCTGCACCCTGCTCGGCCTGGGCGCTACCTGCCTGCAGGCCGACTTCCGGGGCGTCACCGCCTTCCAGAGGTACGTCGAGACCGCCGAGATCGACCTCGTGCGCCTGCTGCAGGACCTCGACGGCGCCGCCGCCCAGACGGCGCTGCAGCACGTCTCCATGCAGCACCTCCACTACGTGGAGAGCCCGCTGCATGCCGCCATCTCCTCCGGCGACGTGCGCATGGTCCGGCACCTGCTCGACAGCGGCGCCGCGCCCCAGATCGACTTCGACACCTGGCTGCGCGGCGCAAAGGCCTGCGAGAACGCCCGCGACCGGCTCGGCTCCTTTGAGGCCAACCGACGCCTGTTCGAGACCAACACCAAGCAGCCGCTCAACGCCGCCATCGACTCGCCGAACCCGGCCGCCGCCCTGGCCCTGCTCGAGCGCGGCGCCAATCCGAACACCCTGACGACCGCCGGCTTCAGCGCCCGCCACCGCGGCATCAGCTCCAGCCTCTTCAACCGTCAGCAGTTCAACGCACTCGAGCTCGTCCGCAGCCACCTGGCCACGCTGCGCAGCTACCGCGACGAGCAGCCCCGCCGCACGACCAAGCCCCTGAACGTCGCCCGCAACGCCGCGCCCTTTCTGGCCTCGCTGGCCGGCGACAGCTGGCTGCACGCCACGGCCACGCAGGCGCTGGCGCGCGCCGAGAGCGACGAGCGCGAGGCCGCCGCCAACTTCGCGGGCGCCATGGACGAGCTGCGCGCGCGCGGCGGCGTCGAAGAGAAAAAGGCCGCCATCGCCGCCATGATAAAGACGCTCGAGACCATCGAGGCGCGCATCATGGCCACCCCGGCCGCGCCGCCGCAGGATCCCTGGGAGCAGACCCTGCACCAGGCTGCGCGCAGCTGGCCCAACGGCGGCGGCGGCGGCGACCCCAGCGCGGACGGCGCGCCCGCCTTCCCGGACGAGATCTACGTCGAAGACTATAGCTACGCGCCCCAGTTCATCGGCGTCAACGACATCACCGAGACCCGTCGGCTGGGGTACATTGAGCTGTGCGTTCCCACACCGGCCTTCTTCTGATTTTTCCTTTCTAACCAACAGCTTCGAGGCGGCCTGGCGCGGCGACGTGGACACGATCAAGCGGCTGACGCTGGCGGCGTGGACGCCGGCGGGCGGCCAGGGCAATCTGGAGCCGCCGCTGGTCGTGGCCGTGCGCGAGGAACAGGGCAGCAACCCCTTTTCGCTGGCCTTTTTCCGCGGCCACTACAAGGCGGCGGCGGCGGTGCTCGAGATCGCCCAGGCGCAGTACGCGCCGCCCAACGCGCCCAAGGTGCGGTACGCCATGCGCCCAGACGGCGATGTCGACGACGACAGCGCGTCGGCCTGCGGCTCGTGCCGGGACTACGACTCGGACGACTCGGAACGCTCCGAGCGCGGGCCGTACCGCGTCATTGTCGACGACGACCAGTTTACCATTGACAACATTGGCGAGGTGAACATGAAGGTCGCGGGGACGGTGGTAGGTTTTTTTTTTGTTTCTCTCCCTCCAATGTGTTTGTCTGACCCATAGACCCCCCTGGAGCTGCTGAGCTGGGAGACGCTCATGCTGGTCGTGCACGACGGAGACGTCGCCGACGCCGGCATGGGAACCGTCTTTGAGCACGTGTTCCAACAGAACGACCCGCGCGGGCTCGCGTTTTTGCTCGACACGGGCGCGCGGTTCGGTAGCAGCGGCCGCACGACGGCCGACGGGAAGCCGGGGGCGACGGTGTTCACGCTGTCGGACCGGGACTTCCGGGCGGCCATCGAGGCGGGCCGCGTCGACATGCTGGCCGAGGTCATTGCGCGCACGGGCGCGGGCCTGCCGCTGGAGGCCATGGTCAAGGACAGCGGGGTGGCGCCGGTGGCGCGGCCGCGCTACTACCGGGGCCTGACGGTGTACGGGAAGAAGCGCAGCGACTGGGCGGCGGCGGCGGGGGGGCAGCACAAGAACGGCGGCGGCGGCAACAGCTACGGGGGCCTCGCGGACGCGCCGCTGCTGCACGCGGCGCGCATGGGCAGCCTGGCCTCGACCGAGTGGTTCTGCAGCGGCGCGCCGCTGCGGCACTACCTGGCGTTTGCGGCGTCGCCGGCGGCGCAGCACAGCGAGGGCCTGGCGCCGCTGCGGCAGGCGGCGGGCGGCTTCGAGGGCGCGATCGGGCGCTGGCTGGGCAAGAACCGGGAGCAGGCCGTGTTCGAGGCGATCCAGTGCGCGGACCGGGCGCGGGGCGTGGCGGTGCTCCGGTACCTGCTGCAGGCGCTGCCGGAGTCGCTGACGGCGCGGGACGAGTGGGGGTACACGCCGCTGCTGTTTGCGGCGCTGCTGGGCCACGTGGAGGCGGTGCGGGTGCTGCTGGCGGCGGGGGCAGACCCGACGCAGCGCCACGAGGCGGTCTACGGCAACGTGCTGCACGCGGCGCTGCTGTACAACCCGCGGGCGCACCAGCTGGCGCCGCTGCTGGACGTGCTGGCGGAGCAGGACCCGCCGGACCAGCCGGGGGCGCTGCTGGCGCGGCTGCTGTGCGAGCGCACGCACCACGCGTCGGTTTCGACGGCGGGCCGCACGCCGCTGCACGCGTGGCTGGCGCACGTCGACGACAAGCCGGTGCCGTACTACCCCTGGCTTGGGCGGCGGCGGCCGAGCCACCACTACGAGTGCGTGGGCGAGGTGGTGGCGGTGCTGCGCCTGTTTTTTGGGGGCGAGGGCCGGCGGCGGCGCGTCGGCGGCGCGACCCTGGCGCGCCTGGCCGGGCTGCCGGACGGCACCGGCGACACGATGCTGCACACGCTGGCGCGGCTGCACCCGCCGCCGGAGGTGCTGAGGGAGGTGCTGGACGTGCTGGTGGCGGCGGAGGCGGAGGCGGGCAAGAACGCAGAGCTGGCGGGCCTGGCGGGCCGGCTGCTGCGGCGGGAGAACGCGGTGGGGGCGACGCCGCTGGAGGTGGCGTGGGAGCAGTTTCTGGAGGCGTTTGTGGAGGCGCCGCTGGACAAGTCTTACTACTCGCCGAACACCCCGGCGAGCCGGTGGCCGGAGACGGCGGCGGAGAAGTTTGCGCCGGGCGGGTCGCGGCGCATGGAGGACCGGGACTGCCCGCCGATCCCGCAGCGCCTTTGGACGCCGGAGTCGGCCGAGGTGCGGCAGCGGAAGGCGACGCTGCGCGTGCTGGCCGAGTACGCGGAGCGCGACGGCGACGGCAGCGCGGGGCGGCGGCGGCAGCTGGTCAGCCTCAACGAGGCCAACGACGTGGCGCGGCGCATCAAGGCCACCACCGAGCGGTGCCCGGTCAAGGTGCCGCGGCCGGGCCCGTCGGGCGAGGAGGAGGAGGAGGAGGAGGAGGCGGAGGGGGAGCGGAGGGCGGCGGCGGCGGCGGCGGATGCGGCGGCGGAGGCGGCGAGCAAGCCGGTGATCGACCCCCTGGTTGGGGCGTTCAGTCTGATGCACGTCCCGGACGGGGTGTGGCCGCAGGGCGACGGCGAGGAGGAGGAGGAGGAGGAGGAGAAGGCGGCGACGTCGGGCGTGATGCGCGTTGAGCTTGATTTTTAGGCAGCTACGGCGGAGGTTCGGGACACCGGTGTATTCTAGTCTACCTCCTAGTACTATCTATGGACCTCCCTCCCCCCTACATGGCGCACTGGTCGTTGCTGGTGGAGGCCATGCCGATGCAGCCGCTGAAGCAGTACGAGTTGCCGGCGAGGCCGCCGTCGACGTCGATGCAGCGGTAGAGCACGTCGAGCAGCTGGTCGTCCTGCAGCGGCGGGATGGTGCTGGTGGCGTTGACGGCGGCGGTGAACTCGGTGAGGTTGTAGCCTGGGGGTCAGTTGGTGGTCCGTTAGTTGGCGGTCCGCTGGCGGTCCGCTGGCGCTCCGCCCGTCGGCGATCAGGGCTCTGGAGACGCACCGTCGGACGAGAACAGCTCCGAGCCGCACTTGTACTCCTGGTAGATGCAGGGCGTGGTGAAGGCGGCGGCCGCGCGGGTCCAGGCGAGGACGGCGGCGGCGGCGGCGACGTAGCTGGCGTGCATGGTGGTGGTGTGGTGGTGTGGTGGTAGTGAGTAGTGTGTAGTGAGTAGTGGTTCTTGAGAGAGCGAGTGAAGGTGAGAGTGAGGATGAGGACGAGATGAGGTGGTCTGGACGAGACCCCGGCTTTATACTCGCTGCCGCCGGCTGATCCTGTCGACAACACGACTCGGCCGCCGCCCGTCGCTCACGACGATCGGCAGCCCTTCGTGCCTCCCTCGCAGACCAGCCCGGCCGACCCTGCCGGCCCTGACGGCCTGCCGGCCGCTGCGACGCTCGTCTGTGCCGATCCAGGCCGACGAGGAGGGATCGCCGCCGCTGGGGCTCGCCGGCGGGGCTCGCCGGCGCGCAGCCCATCCGGCTCCGGGCAGGGATCGGCGCCGTCTGTCCCTCGTCACGTCCCCCGCGCACCGCCCCTGCATGCCTCGCGCGCGTGTTGACGCCGTTGCCGGGCTCGGTGGTCCTGTGTTGTCGTTGTTGTTGCTGTGCCCTGGTCTGTGGCCCCGTCGTTTCTGGCATGGCTGGCCGTCGTTGTGACAGAGGGATGCCCTTGTTTGTTTCAAGGACGTCCAGCGGCGATGCGCATGTGCAGACAGGCTCAGGTGTCTGCATCTCGTGCAAGTTGTTGGGCTGACGTCGGACGTTGTCCTCCTTTTCCTTTTTTTTCTTTTTTCTTTTCTTTTTTTTTCTTCTTCTCTTTCGTCTCTTTCTGGATCGCCCACCACTGGCCAGTCTCTGACCAGACTTCTGCTTTCTTTTTCCCGTTGAGCATCTCGTTTCTTCTCGGAACGCATGCTGACTGACCTCTTGTGCCGGCTTCCGAGACACGGCGATCGCCACACGCCTTGTCCTCCTCACCCCATTCCACGAACGCATACCCTCCCACAAACGCCCTCGTCCCTGTCGCGCACCCCGTTCATGCCATGTCGGCTGGAATGCGACAATTGCATTGTCTTCCTCTTTCCAGGCCTGGTCTGCCTGGTCTGGTCTAGCCTCTCGTCTCTCTCCCTTTGGGCAGCCGCCCTACCGCTGCTCCCCACAGCCGGTTCACCCCCCCTTCCCCCCCTTGCACGGCCTTCTCCGCGCCCCCAGAATGCTGCCAGACCGTTGACAGCCTGCCCTCGGAGGCGGCCGGGCACCGGCATGCTGGACCTTGCTGGCCCTGGACGGCGTGCCGGCCACGGTCTTGGCAGGGCGGCGGCGTGCGGCCAGGGGCGACAACAAAGGCAAAAAGGGGCTCTTGTTGCCCTGCCTGCGGCATGGCGATCGCCCTGCACGCATCCGCGAGAAATGTGCCATCTCGACTCTTGATGCCCCTTTGGGCATCTGCGTGTTTTTGTTGTCCCTTGGGCGGCTCTCCCTTGTCTGCTTTGGGGGGATATCAGTGCCGCTCCCTCTGCTGTTTCGCCGGCCGCATTGTTGTCTTTTGATTCCATCTCTGACCATTCCTTTGTGTCTCTTCGTCTCTTCGTCTGTCTCTTCGTCTGTCTCCGTCTTTCTCTTTGTGTCTGTTTGTCTGTATCCGCCTGTCTTTTCGTCTGTCTTTTCGTCTGTCTTTTCGTCTGTCTCTTTGTGTGTCCCCGTCTTTCTCCGTCTCTCTCCGTCTGTCTCTTCCCCTCCACCATGGGCTTGATCGATCTCCTCACGGCCCTCGCCGGCGGCGCCGGTCTGTATGGCGCCGCCTCGAGCTCGGCGGCCTCTGCACTTGCTGGCGACCTGGCTGCGGTGCCCGTGGCCGACACCCCCTTCTTGCTGCAGCTCGGCAGCCAGCTGTTTGCCAAGCGGCAGCACCACCTGGACCGCCACGCCCGCCGCCAGCCGTCGCCCGCGCCCGCGCCCGCTCCCGCGCCCGCCTTTGCCTTTGTCGTCACCGACGGCACCGCCGCCGCCTGCGAGGCCGCCACCACGTTTGTGCTCGCCGGCCCCGGCGGCGACCAGCTCTACGCCGACGGCGTCCTCGTCGTCGGCGACCCCGGCGCCGCGCCCTACCAGCCGCTCCTCCTCGGCGTCGACGCATCTTCTGCCTCGTCGACGACGATCGACACCGGCTTCGCCGTCGACGCCGCCGGCCTGCTGCAGTGGTCGAGCCCCGGCTTCTCCGGCGGCGGCCAGGCCAGCTTCTGCGTGTCCGCCGCCGGCGTCCTGCTCGCCGTCTTTGTGCCCGGCAGCGCCCCGGCCGGCTGCGCGCCCGTCGACCTGCACGCCGTGTCTGGTGCGTCCTTCTGTAGCTGCCCTCTGTTTGTTCGTCCTAGCTAACCACTTAGCCCTGGAGTGCCCCGGCGCGGTGCAGCTCGGCGGCGGCGGCGGCTCCACCACCGTCCACATCCACAACGAGCAGAACAACTACTACGGCGGGGCCGGGTCTGCAGCTGGCTCGTCGGGCAGCTCGTCGGGCGGCGCCGGTGGCGCGGGAGGGTCGTCGGGAGGCGCGGCCGCCTACGCCAATGCCGGGGCGTACGCAAGCAGTGGTGGCAGCGGGAGCGGCGGCGGCGGCGGCGGCGACACCATCATCATCGAGAACCAGCCAGGCAGGAACGGCAAGGACGGCAGCGACAGCAGCGACGGCAGCGACGGCAGCAACGGCAGCAACGGCAGCAACGGCAGCAACGGCAGCGACGGCAAGGCGGGCCCCTCCGGACCGGCCGGCCCCCAGGGTCCGAACGGGTACAACGGCACCAGCGGGCTCAACGGCCTCAACGGCCTCAACGGGACCGGCGTGGCTGGCCCGACGGGGGCCGCGGGGCCGACGGGGGCTGTGGGCCCGACGGGTGCGCCCGGGCCCGCGGGACCGGCTGGACCCTCCGGGCCGGCTGGACCCTCCGGCCCGTCTGGCGCCACGGGCCCGGCCGGGCCCTCCGGGGCGACGGGCGCCTCCGGGGCACCCGGCCCGTCGGGGGCGCCCGGCGCGTCGTCGGGGGCGGCGTACTACGAGGGCTACGGCTTCTCGGGCTGCTGGTCGGTGTCGTCGTCGAACCTCGGGGGCAACCCGGCGATCGCGTCCGAGGTGATCACCGAGTCCATCGACGAGTGCGCCACGTTCTGCTCCACGGCCGACGCCGGCGGCGGCCGCACGCTCTACTTCTTGCTGGGCTCGCGGCCGCTGGCCGACGGCAGCGGCTACTCGTCCATCTGCACCTGCGCCGACAAGCTCGCCGGGTCCACCGTCACCACCACCACCACCTACCAGTGCAACACGCCCTGCACCTTTACCAACTCGGACGGGTCCACCGCCTACTGCGGCGGCTACTCGGGCGGCTTCTACTTTGCCTCGGTGTTTGTGGCGCTGTAGCCCTGCAGCTGGCAACGGCGTTGGGCGTTGTGGTCTGCTCTCATCTCGTTTCCATTATAGGCTCCTCATATATGCTCATCTCATATATGCCCTCATTTCAGTCATGTCCTCGGCCCTCCATCCCGCGCCGCAGCTCCTCCTCCTCCAGCAGGTCTTCCTCCGCCAGCAGCTCCAGCTTCTGCTCCTCCAGCGACTGCCCGCCCAGCAGCCCGTCCGCCGCGCCGTGGTCGTGCGCCAGGTATCCTCCTGCCGAGTAGGATGGGCCGCCGGGTGGTGGTGGTGGTGCTGCGCCCGCTGCAGCCCCGTTTGCAGCCCCCGCTGCCCCCGCTGCCCCTGCTGCCCCTGCTGCCCCTGCTGCTCCTGCTGCCCCCGCTGGCCCCGCTGCCCCGGCTGCTGCCCCGTCTGACTGTGGTTGACCTCCCCCCGCCAGCTGAGACCGGCGGCGGGCGCTGGCAATGTAGTTGGAGACGTCGCGGGCCTTGACCTGCTTGCGGTACTTGAGGCGCAAGAAGGTGACGATCTGGCGCAGGCGCAGGTCCATGCGCACGAGGATGTCGACCGTGTCCTTCTGGTCGGCGTCGAGCGAGCGGTGCACGCGGTGCGCAAAGACGTCGGCGCTCGGCGCGTGGTTGTGCTGCGAGAACTGCGGGCCCGCCCGGTGCTTGAGCACCCACGTGCCGTCCCGCCGCTCCTTGACGTACACGCTGAACGGGCAGCCGATGCGCCGCGACGCCGCCCGCTGCCGCTTCAGCACCCGGTTCGGGTCCCCGCCCCGCCCCGCCCGGTCGCACGCGTACAGCGCCGTCGTCAGCCCGCTCGACGTCTGGAACGACCGCGACGTGATGAACGCGTACCCGTGCACCGCCGCCGTCGCGTTGATCGCCCGGTACGCCTCCTCCCGCGACCCGTACGTCGCCTCCGCCGGCAGCACCTCCCGCCCAAACCCGGGGTACCCCTCGGGGTAGATCCGCTCGCCGCCGGCCGTGGCGGTGGCCGTGGCGGTGGCCGCGGCGGCGGCGGCGGCGCCGGCGGTGGTGGCAGCGGCGGCCGCGTTGGCAGCGCTCATGCTGGCGTCGTCCACCATGTCCATCGTGTCCATCGCCATCCCGCTCATCCCGCTCATCCCCCCCATCCCGTTCATCCCAATCCCGCCCATCCCCCCCGTCGTGTCGGCCGCGGCGTCGACGGCAGCGGCGGAGCTCATCGTGTTGGCCGTGTTCGCATCGCCTGTCGTGGCGCCGGGTCTGCGCTGGTTCGCCAGTCTGTGGGAAGCGGCTCCGCGCTGGCTGGCGCTGGTCGTCGCGGTCGCTGCCGTCGCCTGTCATTGGACCGCGCCGGACGCGCCCGCGCGTCCCCGCGTCAATTTGTATTAGTCATCGTGCTTAGTCATGTCATGGAAAGTGGGGCACATCGCGATGTACAAGTACTCCGTACGCCCGACGACGCTCCTCCTCCGCTCCTCCGACGCTCCGTCTCCAACTCTCTGCTCCTACAGATCACACCTACACCCACCATGTCCCGTCTTGCTCCGCTCGTGTTTCCGGCGCCGGGCCCGCGGCACACGGCGACGGTGATTTTTGCGCACGGCCTGGGCGACTCGGGCCACGGGTGGGCGGCGGCGGTGGAGAACTGGCGGCGGCGGCAGCGGCTGGACGAGGTCAAGTTTGTGCTGCCGCACGCGCCGACCATTCCGATTACGTGCAACATGGTGGGTTCTGGCGGGGTGTGGTGGCGGTGGAGGGGATAGCGGCGGACGACGGCCAGCTGACCGCGCAGGGCTACCGGATGCCGGGCTGGTACGACATTGTAAGTGTACCGTGGAGGATTCGATACGCCGTCATCCGCCGTGCCTCCCACTGACCGCCCGCCAGATCTCCCTCGGCGGGTCGGCCGAGAGCATGCGGCGCAGCGAGGACGAGGCGGGCATCGTGGCCAGCCGGGCGTACTTCCGGCAGCTGGTGCAGGCCGAGGTGGACGCGGGCATCCCGGCGTCGCGCGTCGTGCTCGGCGGCTTCTCGCAGGGCGGCGCCATGGCGCTCTTCAGCGGCCTCACCAGCCCGCTCGCCCTCGCCGGCATCGTCGCCCTGTCCACCTACGTGCCGCTCTCGGCCAAGCTCGAGTCCGCCTACCTCCGCCCCGACGCCGCCGGCGACCCCAACGCCAAGACGCCCATCTTCATGGCCCACGGCGACGCTGACCCCGTCGTCCCCTACGCCCTCGCCCAGCTCTCCCGCGACCTCCTCGTCCGCCTCGGCTACGACGTCCAGTTCCGCACCTACCCCGGCATGCCCCACTCCGCCCTCCCCCAGGAGCTCGACGACGTCGAGGCCTTTCTGCACAAGGTCCTGCCGCCTGCGCCTGCGCCGTGAGCGGCTGGCCACTCTGCCTTGCATCGTGCATGCCGTCCTCCATTCACTAGACAGCACAGGCCAGAACAACATACAAAATCGTAGAAAACAACCCGCTCCGTGACACCCAAAAACACCCTCACGCGTCAAACTCGATGATGCGCTCCGTCGTCGCCGGCGGCATCGCACGGCTGCTGCCCCCGCCGCCGCCGCTGCTGCTCTGGAACGCGTTCCCGCTGCCCGCCGGAGCACTCGCGCCCCCGCCGTCGGCCTCCGCGTCCGCGCCCTCCAGCAGGTCCAGGTCCGACGACCGCACGCTGCGCCGCTCCGGGTCCATGGCACTGCCGCCGCCGCCGCCGCCGCCGCCGCTGCTGCCCGCCAGCGGCGCTGGTCGCGGACCGCCGCCACCGCTTGTCACAACCAGGTCGTCGTCGTCGTCGTCGTCGTCCACCCGCCGGCCGCCGCCCTGGGCCGCCGCCCCCTCCATCTCGCGCTGCGCCTCCTCCATGCGCTTCCGCACCTCCGCCGCCACGCGCATGCCGTCGGTCACAATGTTATCGAGCACACCGCGCAGGCCGCGCGAGGCGCCGCCCAGAGCCGCCGGCCGGAGACCAGCAGCACCCGAGCCGGCCCCGGCACCACCGCCGCCGCCGCCGCCGCCGATGCCCCCGCCTCCCCCGCCGCCGGCCCCGCCGTTAAAGGCCGCCGCCGCCGCACGGCCCGCGCCGATGCCGAGGTTGGCAAACGTCGTCAGGGCCGACGCGTTGTTGCCCGACGAGGGGCTCGCCAGGGACACGCCCTCGACGACGTGGAACGACGTCGGGAACGACGACTCAAAGAACTGCTCCAGCAGCTCGTCCGCCAGCACCACCATCCGGAACGTCGGCAGCGTAATGTGCAGCGGGTTGGACGGGTCCAGCGCCACGTTGGCCCGCTCCGACTCCGCCTTGGACACCACCCGCCGCTTGGCTGCCGCCGCTGTCCGCCGCGGGCCCTTCTGTGTCGGACTGCCGGGCGGCGAGAGAGACAGCAGGTCGTCGCCGTCTTCGTTGTCGACGTCGTCACCGTCGCTGTCTTCACTCTCTTCCTCGTCCTCACTGTCCCCAATGGAGAACGTGTTGGCCGGATCCCCGTCTTCTTCCGACTTTGGCTTCGCTTTGTCCTTCTTCTTCTCCTCCTCCTTCTTCTTCTTCTTCTCCACCTCCTTCTCCCCCTTCTCCGGATGGTCGGGGTCGGCATACTCAAAACACCGCCGGATAAAGGCGCTCACGCTGCCGAGGAACCGCTCGTTCATCGTCAGGCCGGGCGGCAGCGGGCTGGCCGAGCCGCCGTTGTGGAAGCTGTCCCCGCCGTTGCCGTTCTGGCCCTGCGCCTCCTGGGCCGCCTGGCTCTCCGGGCTCAGCGTCCCCTCCAGCCCGCGCCGCGACAGGAACAGCAGCGTTTCCGACATGCGCAGGATGCCCTCGCGGTCGACGCGCCCGTCGCCGTCGTCGTCGTGCAGCTCGAAAAAGTAGTTGATCGCGCCCATGATGTCGCGCTTGCCCTTGATCCGCGCAATGCCGCTCACCACGTTCTGCAGCGTCAGCGACTGCGCCTTGTCCTTGTCCCAGTGCGCAAACAGCCGCCGCAGAAACTCGTGGTCCGCCGGCTCCGGCCCCTGGCCCCACGGCGACAGCGTCGGGCCGGCAGCGCCGGCGGCCGCCGCCGCCGCCGCTGCCGCTGCCACACTGTTCGCGCTGGACCCGCGCAGCGAGGAGAAGACGGAGGCGGCCGAGAACGACGCGGGCTGCTTCTCGCGCTCCGAAAGCGAGCTGCGCGTGCTGGCGGCGGCCGTGCCCGGCGTGGGCGACGGCGAGTCGGCAATGGCCCACTTGGCCATGCCGGCGAGGAACTCGCGGAAGGCGTCGTAGTCCATCTGGCTGGTGCTCGTGCTGATGCCCGGCGCGGCCTTGGGCTCCTCCTGCGGCGCCGGCGACGGGGTCGCACCGCCGCCGCCGCCGCCGACCCTGCCGCGCCGCTGCTGGCGCTGCAGGATCTGGCGCTGCTGCTGCAAGATCTGCTCCTGCTGCTGCTTGATCAGCAGGTGGCGCTGCTGGCGCTCGTAGAGCACGCCGTAGAAGCGGTCGTAGAGCCCGCCGAGCTCGTCGGTGCTGAGGACCTTGCTGTCCGGGCCCAGGTTGCGCAGGGCGGTGCGCTTGGTGAAGCTCTCAATGTTGTTGATGACGGCGTCCTTGTTCTTCTGGCGCAGGTCGGCCACGGTGGCGTTGGTGATGCCGGCAAACTCCTTGAAGGCGACGACCATCAGCTCCTGGAAGCGGGTGACGGCGCGCAGCTTGGGGTTGTCGGAGCGCGGGTGGGCGGACTCGTCGAGGCGGGCAAAGTAGGCCTTGAGCACGGAGATGAAGGCGCCGTCGTCGGCGGCGTCGAGCAGCTCCTCGCCGTTGATGCGCAGGATGGCCAGGCCGACCTGGAAGAGCACCTTGGGGCCCTCGACAAAGAAGACGTCGAGCACGCGAAAGGCGAAGACGAGCGGCATGGAGTTGATGTAGAGCGACAGGAACCACGGCAGCGACACGACGGACAGCTGCACGTCGCTGCGCACCAGGTGCTCCCAGATGATGGGCATGGTCTTCTCGACGAGCGACTCAAACACCTTTTGGTCGAGCAGGGTGCCGTACATGGTGGTGGAGTAGTAGCCCGGCACGAGGCGGTCGCACAGCGTGGACAGCAGGAAAAAGGCCTGGGTCTCGGACATGTAGATGAGCAGGGCGGCGACGACAATGTTCATGGCCTGGCAGTAGCCGACCTCGGCGTTGACCCAGCTGTAGGCGGTCAGGACGCGGCGCAGGCGGCCGATGCCCTCCTCGCTCTGGAAGCCGGCGTACTCGGGCAGGCTGCGGTTGAGGTCCTTTTCGATCTCGTCGATGGCGAGCGACTCCTGGCCGGCAAAGGCGGCGAGCGTGTCGGCGTACAGCGCCGGGTTCTCGAAGCGCAGGTAGATGGAGCCCGAGGTCAGCTCCCACATCTCGCCGCGCAGGCGGTTGGGCAGGCCGACGCGGATGAGCTTGTAAAAGGTGGGCTGGCGCACGAGCGTCAGGTTGCGGCCGTTGTCGCGCAGGTACTCGGCCCAGAGGCGCATCTTGGCGCGGTCGCGCAGCTTCTTGGCGTCGCCGGGGTAGCGGAAGATCATGCCGAGCCCGGCGTCGGGCGGCGGCGGGCTGCTGCCGCCGCCGGACGCCGTCTTGCGGTCCTCGGGGCGCAGAAGGTACTCGGAGTAGCACTCGGCCGCCACGCGCCGCATCTTGGCAATGTGGGCGACGGCCGCGCGCAGGTTCTTCTTGAGGCCGTCGCAGAAGCGCTCGCAGGCCTGGCGCGAGCCGGCCAGCTCAATGGTGATGCGCTGCTCGCGGACCGCCGCCGCCGCCGCCGCCGCCGTGCTGCCGCCGCTGCCCTTTCCCTCGTCCTTGCCGCCGCCGCCAGCGGCCGCCTGGTACAGCATGCCGTTCCACGTCGTGATGGCGAGGCAGAACTGGAACGTCTGCGTGTGCAGGCGCTCGACGCGGCGGATGGCGCACAGCGGGAACGTGAAGCCCTTGCCGCTGGGGCCCTCGCCGTGGGTCTGGCCGGTGAAGGCGGAGGCGGTGGCGTGGCTGGCCGAGGCGACGAAGCTCGAGGGCGCCGTGGAGAAGCACAGGTAGGCCTCGGAGAGGTGCAGGCGGCCGGCGTAGCGGAAGGCGGCGTTGTTGTTGTTGCTGTTGGCGCTGTTCGGGGGGTCTTTGGCGGCCGGCACGGCAACGAGGCCGACGGCGTCCTTCTCGGCGGGCGGCAGCGTCAGCTCGGCGGCGATCTCGTGCAGCGGGTGCTGCGACGACGGCAGGCGGAACTGCGCCTGGAACAGCGCCGCCTTGGACGGATGGCGCTTGGTGCTGTCGGACGTGAGGCCGGCGAGGAAGCCGGCGGGCGCGCCCGCGGCCCCGGCGCCGTTGGGCGCGCCAGACGGCGCCGCGCTGGGGTCCAGCAGCTGCTGGGCGCGCTGGACGAAGCCCGACAGCATGGCGGCGGCTCCGTCGGACGAGGAGACGAGAGAGACGAGAGGAGACGAGAACGAGAGACGCGGGAGCCGGCGGGCCGAGGACCTTTGCTCTCCGGGGAGGCGCCGCGTGGTCGAGGGACTCTCAGCGTCGGCGCGTCGTCGTCGGGGTCATGCTCAGGAAGAGTCGGACAGCAGGCTGGACGAGCGCGGGTCGAGCAGATGCGAGCAGATGCGAGGGATGTCGCAAGCGGATGCGAACGTGTGCGAGCTGATGCGAGCTGGCCGGACTGGCGGTGGCGATCCCAGTAGCGGCGGGAGCGGATGGGGCAGGCCCAAAACAGGCAGACCGCGCGGAGCAGAACCAGAAACGGCGTCGCGAAGCCGTCGACCAGAGTCCTGGGGGCGATTCGAGAGACGAGCTCGTCCAATGCAAACGACGACGACGCGTCCGAAACACGAGGCTCGCTGAAAAAAAAACCAACGAGCGTGGGCGAGCCGCCGAGAGACGGAGGCGGAAAAGGTGTAGTGGGTCGGTGGGTGGGTGGATGGATGGACGAACAGACAGATAGCCAGACACCGCCAAAGAATATGCAGCCGCGGAAAACAGGCAAAAGGCAGGTCGGCCGCGTCCAGCTGGCGATGCAGGGCCAAAACAATACGAGACAGGGAAAGAAAAAGGAATTGGGGCGGCGGGGAGGAGGGAAGGACCAGCCCAGACAGGGTGCGTTCCGCGTGCCGGAAGGAACGGACGGGGTGTGTGGGCTTTGTCAGGATGTCTCGCAGCGTGCTGGCAGGGGCGCTGAGTGTGCGGGGTCCAGCAGCGCAGCGCAGCGCAGCGCAGCAGCCACAGGCGGTGACGACCCACCGACTCAGCCCTGCCAGATACGTCGTCTCACACCCAGTCCGCCTTGCAGGATACGGTGGCATAACAGTCATGTGACCGACGAAGACGACTTCCATGCAAACGGCTACTATTTGACCCAGTATGGGAAGGCGCAAAAAGGGTTTACGGGAAAAGAGAACAAGAAAAGAAGCCAAAAGGGAGACGGCCAAGACAGCAGCCGCCAGACGGGAGACCATCGGGCAGCGCATTCTCCGTCCGTCCGTTCCTCCGGTCCTCCGTCTACTTCTCAACAGCACCGAAGCAGCTGTGCGGTCAGTATGTCGAATCGTCTGGCAACAAGAAAGAGGGAAAAAGAAAAAAAGAAAAAAACCCACGTCTCCATGATGATGCCGGTGATGCGGTAGGGGTCGGCGTTGCTGGCCGGGCGGCGGTCCTCAAAGTAGCCGTAGCCCTTGGCGCCGACCTCGCGGGGAATGCGGATGGAGGCGCCGCGGTTGGCGACGCCGTAGCTGAACTGGTCGATGGCGCCGGTCTCGTGGCGGCCGGTGAGGCGCTTGTCGTTGTCCTCGCCGTAGACGGCAATGTGCTCCTTGTGGCGGCCCTCGAGCTTCTTGATGGCCTCCTCAATGTACTTCATGCCGCCCTCGACGCGCATCTCCTTGGTGGAGAAGTTGGAGTGCAGGCCGGCGCCGTTCCAGTCGCCGGGAATCGGCTTGGGGTGCACCGAGACCTTGGCGCCAAACTCCTCGGCGATGCGGTGCAGCAGGAAGCGCGACACCCACAGGTGGTCGCCCATCTCGATGCCCTCGCAGGGGCCGACCTGGTACTCCCACTGGGCGGGCATGACCTCGGCGTTGGTGCCGCTGATCTTGATGCCGGCGTACAGGCAGGCCTTGTAGTGGGCCTCGACAATGTCGCGCTGCACGACCTTGCCGGCGCCCACGCCGCAGTAGTAGGGGCCCTGGGGCGCCGGGTAGCCGTTGGCGGGCCAGCCAAAGGGCCGGTCGTTGAGGTCGAGCAGCGTGTACTCCTGCTCGAGGCCGAACCACGGCTCGAGCGCCGCGTGCTTCTCCATGAGCTTGGCGCACTCGGCGCGGTAGTTGAACTTGTTGGGCGTGCCGTCCGCGTTCCAGCACTCGGCCAGCACCAGGATGTTGGGCGCCAGCAGGAACGGCGACGGGAAGATAGCCACCGGCTTCAGGTACACGTCCGAGTTGTCGCCCGGCGCCTGGCCCGTCGACGAGCCGTCAAAGTTCCATATCGGGAGCTCGTCGACCGTGTACTCCTTGGCCTTGAGGGTCTGCCGGGGAGGGTTAGCATGTTTCTTGGGTGTCTGGACAGCCCAGCGGCGGCGGCGGCACCCACCCGGCTCTTGGAGCGCGTCTGGCCCTCCGCGTCGATCCAGATGTACTCGGCAATCAGGCTGCCCTTCTGGTCGAGCTTCAGGTACTTGGAAAGCTGCGGCCGTTAGCACATTGTCGCGGGACCGTCGTCGATGGCAGACGGCGGTGGTCTTCTTACCCCGGCCGCGTTGGAGATGTTTTCCGGCTGAACAGTTTGTTAGCATTCGTGCGGTCCCCGATCGTCTGCTCCTTGCCAATGAGGAGCGCTAAGGAGGGGTTGCTGCAGCGTACCATTTTGGTGGTTGTGGTGGGGGAGGAAGAAATGTCGAGAAAGGATGATGCAGAAAAAGACGAGACGAAACGTCGGCGCTCGCGAGGGTTATAAAGAAGTTGAGAAGAGAGAAAAGGGGGGCCAGGGAATTGGTTGGGAAGCACACGAGTATAATAACAAAAAGCCAGCAAAGAGGGAAAAAAAAGAGGGAGGACCAAGACGGGTGCTGGCGGTTCCGGGGAGCGGCGAAGCCAGGTGCTTTTTATCTCTAGCGCTTGGTGCGCTTGGGTCGGCCGCTTTTCTGGGCGGCGGCGGGTGGGCGGCGGCGGAGGGCGGGCACGCACGATAGGATCGGCTTGTGAAGGAAAACGGACGACGCCCTTTCTCTCAGCAGACGAAGTGGGGCGGGGGGTCGCGCCTGCGTGGGAGGGAGAAGGGAGGGGGAGGACGGAGGAGTCAGACTGTGTGTTTTTTTTTTTGGTGACGCTGCGACGGTCGGTTGGTCGGTGGGCGAACGAGAGGAGCGGGCGGGCGGGCGCGCGGCTGTGTGCGACGCAGAGATAAGGAGCGAGGCGGGTGTGGTTTCTATTACCGAAAAAAAGGTAAGAGAAACGCGCTGGAGGTAACTTTTGGGATTGGGGTTTTGGGGAAGCCTCGAGCAGCCAGGCAGGCCGGCAAGCTGGCTTGGCTGGCTGGCAGGCAGACACAGACCTCCGGTGGCGGCCTTGGTGGGGGGCACGCCGTGGGTGGCAGACAGCAGACAGCCTGAAAGCAGGGCCCCGGCGGGGAAAGGTGCAGATACCTGCACGTCAGGTACCCCGCTGGCGAAAACGGCGCGGGGCTCTACTCGGGCTCGTCGTATTCCGCCGGTGTCGCGGGCAGTCGCACGCTGTGGACCCGCTAGCGCGCCGCGAAGCCACAGCGGGCCAATGGCAGCGCCGTTGGATATCGACTGGGGGCGGCGGGTGTCGTCCGTCTCTTGGACGGCCAGCCGGCCAGGCAGCCAGCCACGAGCTCGGCGGCCGTACGTCCGGCCAGCATACTCCGTAGCTGGCTGCTGTCCAAAGGCCACGGAGACACAGCGGACGGAGCACGGAGATGCACGCGGTTGTTGGGCGCGCGCGCATGTCTGCGCCATTTACGCGGCGAACGGCAAGGAACCACGTCGAAAGCCTCGTCGGCCAGCGCGATTATCACGATCCTGCACGCAACCCTGACGTGGGGTTGCTGCACGGAGAAGTAATACAAGCAACGCAGTGCTCCGTACGAACGCAGCTGGCCTATCCAGAGCGAGCTATTTTCCGCAGCGCGATAATTCCCTCGCTGTGGGAGGGTCCTTGGGCCCGCAGGCACGGTGACCCGTCTCCCCTTTTCTGTCGAGCGCTGTCTGCGGCAATAATCCGAAAACAGGCACGAGACGAGCGCTTTGCGAGCGCTTTGCGGTGCATCGCGCCCACGGCGTCGTCGCCAGGGGAAACGCGCCTCGGCGAGGCCGCAGGCCAGCAGCAGCAGGCCAGGGCTCGGGGGTTGCCATCAAGTAACCGTTTCACAACCCCATTACCTGAGATGGGGGCAGCGGCAGCGCAGCGGCAGCGGCAGCGGCAGCGGCTGTGCTCCGTGCGTTTTACGGAGTAAAATATAGAGCTCAAAATATATTTAGACAAACTCGGTTTGCAGCATCAAGAGGACAGCTGCGAGGTCAGCACCTGGAATGCTCCGTGTCTGCTCCCAGCCGTCTGCCATCCGCTGTCCGTATACAGTAGTTCTTCCTTTTCCAGTTGGTCTGCCGCCCGCCGACCGACTGTGCTGGAGGAGGACCGGTCCGACCTCGTTCTTGGTCCGAGTGCCCTCGTACCGCGCCGAGCTGCGGTCTTCCGCGCAGCCAATCACAGCGCACCGCCGCTGTCTTATCGGCGCCCTCCCATTGGCGGGTTACTCATGCCGCCGCGACCTCTTACCTAAAGCCGGCCGGCGGCTGGCGGATTTGCCGACCTCGTCTGGGCTGGCCCAGGGCACTGTCTGGCGGTTCTGACCTTCCTGCGCCTCCTTATAGGGCCGCTACCGAGGCTGACCAAAAAAAGACCGGCCAACAACTGGCTTTGCCACCACCACCACTACCACCACCACCACCTCCGTCTGCGACCGTCGGTCGCTGTCCATCGGCCACTTGTCCGACAGCTCATGCGAACTGCCACGATTTCTCCCGAATGCGCCCGCTTTCGCACTCGCCGCCGCCGTCGTCGCCGCCGCCGCCGCCGCCGCCCGGCGGTTTGCCTCCGCCTCCGCCTCCCCCAGGTTCTTTGTTAGGTGTGCACAAAGGCCCTGGTTTTTTTTACGTACTCCGTACGAGCAGCCCGTCATCCGTCATGCAGACCACGGTCGAACTCGGGTCACAGCTGCCGGCCGTGCGGCCAAGACCGCCGGGACGGGGAAAAACCTCGGGGCGGCAGCCCCGAGAGAGGATATGTCACGTGATGGAGCCCGCGTGCCTTGCCCCTCCTCCTACGGAGCATACGGAGTAAGCATATGCTTAGGCTGGGCGAGAAGCTGCCGAACGGGCCAGCCAGTCAGCTCCCAATCAGCCCGCCCGCCGCAGCACGCACAGCGCGGACCCCACATTCGGCTCCGACTCGCTGCTCGCTCCTGCCGTGTTGACGTTTCGTGCCTGCCGCGAGCGCTCTGGGCGCGCCGGGAGGGATCGTCCCTTGGATAGACCGTAGTCGTCGCCGTGTCTCTTTCTTCAACAGCTGCCGCCAAACCTGTATCCTCCCAAACTTCACACGCGCCGTCCCCCCCTCCTCCGGCCCTTTCCCGTGGACGCCCGCGCCGCCGATCGTCCCGCGAGCCGCTGGCCAGCCGCCCGCCGACTGCAGCCGCCAGCCGCTGCCTCCAGCCGCACGGCCAATTGACCCCTCCTTCGCCTCGACTGGTCGACTTCTCCTCGACCTCGATTCCGCGACCTCGATTACGCGACCTCGATTCCTCGGCTCCCCTCTTCCTCGGCTTCTCGACCCTCGGTCTCCTCTCGATCCCCCTTCACCTAGGTCTTCTCGACTCGACCTCTCCTCGGCTCGACCTCTCCATGTGAGCTCGCGTGCCCGCTCGCGGATCGCTCGCCTGCCCGCTCGCGGATCGCTCGCCCTCCTGATCCCTTCTGCGGCCGACGGAACGGAGACAGGCCTCAGCTACGCGCTCGCCGGCGCGCGTTCTCTTCAGCCGATCGGACCCCTCTTGTCCCGCTTCCCCCATGGCGACGGTCGCCGTCCACGCCAACCCGCCGATACCGCCGGCCCCTCCGCCCTCGACCCGGCCCCCGTCGTCGCCCGCGTCGGCGGCGCCGGCCGGGTCGTCGGGCGACGCCGCGGCCAGCCTCGGAGGCGCTGCCCCTGCAGCTGGGCACGGACGTGACGTCACCGGCGACAGCAGCTCGTGTGGGACAGCAGCCGGCACGCCATGCGGCCCCCTGTTCCCCAAGCGCCTGCAGGTGGACGACTTTGTGCGCGTGCGCACGCTGGGCACGGGCACGTTTGCGCGGGTGGTGCTGGTGCGGCGGCGGGCGCCGCGCTCCGACGAGGAGGCGCGGCAGGTGTTTGCGCTCAAGATCCTGCGCAAGGCGTCGGTGGTCAAGCTCAAGCAGATCGACCACGTGCGGCACGAGCGGCGCATCCTGCAGGACGTGGCCGGCCACCCCTTTATCACGACGCTGCTGGCGTCGTTTGCCGACCGCGACTTTTTGTACCTGCTGCTCGACTACGTGCCCGGCGGCGAGCTGTTTAGCTACCTGCGCCGCTTCCGCCGCTTCGACGAGCCCACCGCCCAGTTCTACGCCGCCGAGATCGTGCTCGTGCTCGAGTACCTGCACGAGCAGCAGGACGGCGTCGCCTACCGCGACCTCAAGCCCGAGAACCTGCTGCTCGACGCCCGCGGCCACGTCAAGCTCGTCGACTTTGGCTTTGCCAAGCGCCTGAGCCGCGAGGGCGGCAGCAATGGGGCCGACGGCGGCGGCGGCGGCGGCGGCGGCGGCGCCAACAGCAGTCCGGCGGACGGCGCCAGCGACTCCGACGGCACCGTCGAGACCTACACGCTCTGCGGAACGCCCGAGTATATCGCGCCCGAGGTGATCCAGAACATGGGCCACACCACCGCCGTCGACTGGTGGGCGCTCGGCATCCTCGTCTACGAGTTCCTGACCGGCTACCCGCCCTTTTGGCACCAGAACCCGCTGGAAATCTATCGGCAGTGCGTCGTTCCCCCTCCCCCCCCCCCGTCCGTCCCAGCCCTGCGTTGTTGTTGATCCCACGCTCACCGGCCGCCAGAATCCTCGAAAAGCCCGTCGTCTTCCCGCAGGACCCGTCCATCTCGCCCGCCGCGCGCGACTTTGTGCAGCAGCTGTGCACGGTCGACCGGTCGCGGCGGCTCGGCAACATCAGCGGCGGCGCCCGCCAGGTCAAGGCGCACCCCTTCTTTGCCGGCATCGACTGGGACGCCCTCTACGCCCGCCGCGACCCGGGGCCCATTGCGCCGCCCGTGCGCTTCGTCGGCGACGCCCAGTGCTTCGACATCTACCCGGAGAACGACGTCGACTTTGAGCCCTACACGCCCGAGATGGCGGCCAAGTACGACAGCCTGTTTGCCAATTTTTGAGCGGGCGTTTTTTGGTTTCGCCTTTCTTTTATACCTCTTTTGCTCTTTTTCTGGATACGGTGTCTGCTGGGCTGGGTTCATCGGGAGGCGGTTTTGATTGTTTTCTTTTGTTTTCTCTCTCTCTCTGGGTTTCACGAGCACAACGACCTGCCTTTTGGCCAATCTTGACTTTATGCACGGGGCTTCTTCGGGCTCCCTTACCCTCTTAAACATAATATAAGATGCATAGAATATGAGCTGAGGGAGCAAAGGGCCACAGCAAGCCGAGAACCTCACACGCCGCCGCCCACATACACCCAGTAGAGCCCCGCCGCCACCACCACCATCGTGGCCATGGCCACGGCCCCCGTCTGCGTGTTGAACAGCAGCATGCTGAAGCCCGCCAGCCGCTCCTGCCGCCGCGCCCGCGCCCGCCGCGCCCACGCGTCCAGGTCAATGGCCACCGGCAGCTGCAGGCGGGGGTCGACCGCTGCCCTCTCAGCGCCCCCGCTCCCGGCCGCTGCCCTCTCGGCGGCCGCCGACGCCACGGCCGCGTCGAGCCCCGCCGTCGCCGCCGCGTGGTCCAGCAGCGGCACCTGCGCCCGCAGGTACACCGCCTGGTGGTCGCTCGTGCGCATCAGCGGCAGCGGCCGGTAGGCCACGACGCGCACGGCGGGCACGCCCTCGCCCTCGCCCTCGCCGTCACCACCTCCGTCGCCGCCCCGGCCCCGGCCCCGCCACGGCGCCTTGGCCCACTCCGCCACGTCCAGGTACAGGACGCGGTCGCACCAGCTCGGCCAGCGGTGGGTCGCATACGTCCAGGGGACGGGGGCGGGTCCGGCGGATGCGTGCGCGGCGCCGCCATGCTCCTCCTTCCAGCGCGCAATCTCCTCCGCGTTGGCGGGCACGGCGGCGCCGGCGGCGACGGCGTCGTCGTCGAGCACGTCGTACTTGTAGGTGGGCGGGAACGCAATGGGCGCCTCGCGCAGCCCGTGCATCGTGCGGCCGGCGCGGCGCTCCGCCGTCAGCTGGTCGCGCGCCAGGAAGGCCGGCCACGTGTCCGCCGTCGGGAACGCCGCGCCCGCCGGCGGCCGCGTGTCGCCGATGCGGTAGTTGAGGTCGCCCGCCACAAACAGCAGGCTGTCGCTGCGGAACACCGACAGCGCCCGCAGCCGCCGCTGCACCTCGAGGACCTGTTTTCGCTCGTGTAGCTGCTGCTCCTCTTCCTCCTCGTCTTCCAGCTGCTGCTGCTGCTGCGGAGCAAGCAGCCAGGCGTCGTCGCGGGCCGCCGCCGCCGCCGCCGCCTCCGCCGCCTCCGCCTCCGCCTCTTCCTCGGGCGTGAGCGGCGCACTCGCCGCCTCGTTGTGTCGGCGTCCCTGCGGGCCCCGGCCGGCGGCCGCGGCTGCGGCGGCGGCGGCTGCCGCCTCCGCCGTGGCGGGCACCACGTCCCGGGGGTCGCCAAACGTCAGGCCGGCCACGATGCTGCGCCAGTTGGCGTTGCGGCGTCCCACGTTCCACTCCATCGCGGCTAGGTGGGTGGCGACAAACGTGAGCGTGCTGGGCTCGCTGGGCGCTCCCCCGGGCTCGTCTGCAGACGACGCGGCATACTGGATCCGCAGGCCCACGGCGCCCTTGTTGCCCATGTCGGCCACGCCAAAGCCACAGTGGGCCACCTCCACGCCGCGGACGGCCGCCGGGTCGCGCGCAAACAGCAGAATGGCCGTCATGCCGACGTGCGCCTGGCGGACGAGGTGGTAGTGCTGCGGGGGTGTCCCCCCGCCGCTGCCGCTGCCGCTGCCGCTGCCGGCGTCGTGCAGAAGCGGCTGGCTCGGCCCCGTGCTGTCGTCGGCCTCGGCCGGGGCCGGGGCCGCGTCGATGTTGTCGCCGCCCTCGTCGTCATTCCCCACCGCCTCCGCGCCGTCCTCGACGACGCGCGCGGCAGCCAGGGCCAGCGCCTCGTCGAAGCGCGCCAGGTACGGCCGTATAAAATAGGAGCCCGCAAACGCGTGGCCCATGGGGGCCACCTCCTGCAGGGAGCTGCGGTGGTCTGTCAGCACGCCGAGGACGTTTCGTGGCTGGCCGCTGGCCCCCCTCGCTGCCACTCACAAAACGACGAGGTCCGGCAGCAGAGACGATGTGTTGGCCGCCGCCGCCGCTGCCGCCGCCTGGTCTGCCACCAGCGCGTGCTGCAGGTGCGCGGCGAGGTCCGGCACGGACACGAGCGCCTTGCCGCAGTTGAACGTGAGCAGCAGCAGGTCGAGCGTCGGAAAGGGGACCATGGTGGCGGCGGCAGCAGTCTCGGGGCTGGTCTCAAAAACTGCCGCGGCCATTGTGCGACCGCGTGCTCTCGTTGGGATACCTAGTATCGGCCCTCTCGTTGCTCGTCTGTTTCCCTCTCTCTCGCTCTCTCTCGCTCTCGTTGTTTGTCTAGCGGTCAGCAAGCTGTTTATTGTCTGTCCTTTCAGCTGGACTTTTTGTGGGGCACGCTGCTGAGAACAGATGACGACGTGCCAGCCGCGGCGCAGCAACGCGGGACAAAGAAGGCCGAAAAAGAAAAGATAAAAGGAGGCAGACAGACGATGAGACGATGAGACGATGAGAGAGGGGAGGGCTTGCGTTTTGCCAAAACGCCGCAGCGGCCTGGCCATGCACTTTTGTATGCACACTCCCCGTCTAAGCATACACGCTCGATTAGGCTGGCAGCCACCCCCATCTAAGCCACACCACACCAGGCCGGGCCAAGAAGGCAGCCGCGCTGCACACGTGCCCCGTTCAGGAAGGCTCGCTCGCCTCCGCCACGATGATAGAGAAAAGAGGTCATTTGGACAGGCCAACCGACCCCTCCGATAACCACGCTACAACACGGATTCGGGAACCATATCAAATTGCTGCTTGGCTACTTGGATGACAGGCAACCGAATGGAGTAGTTTCTAGACGCAGGCGGACGTCCGACGAACAAACGACAGCAGCACCTGACGGCCAAAAGAGACCACGAGTGACCGTCAAGAGACCGTCAGCACGCCAAGTCGCCACCGCCAAAACGCCGTCCTCTCTCGCCCCTCTCTCTCGACGGTAGGCTGGGCCCGTCCTCCCACAGCAAGACGACCCAGTCCCCACCGCCCTCTCTCCCGTCTCGTACCGACAAAATCCCCTCTGGCTGCCTCGACCGCAGCTCTCCTCCGTCTTCTCTATGTCTCTGGTCGTGCAATTTGGTGCCTCCTCTCAGACAAGAACAATATCCCCTCGTCCCCTTTGTTGTGAAAACGCATTACCTCCCCACAAGCGAGCTAAGAAGCGACATGCCAAGCAGAAAGCAGATTGTGGAAAAGCAAACGGAAACGAAGCAGGATGAAACATGTCGGAGGCGAGGCCAATCTCGTGACGAGAAGAGCTGACCACACCGGTAGGGCAAGAGGATGAAAGCAAGGGGAAAAAAATCAGAAAGCAGGTCCACAATTAGGAAAGAAAAGCAAACAAGTGGAGAGGAGAGACCGGGTACAAGACAAGCTTTGGACAGGGAGGGGCATGTTTGTCCGCTGTCCTTGCATGCCTTCTTGCGTCTGGCCGACTTCTGCTTCCACACGACGGCGACGCTGGAGAGCGACGGACAGGGTGCCGTGACATTGCGCTGCCGGTGTTTCTGGCCCGAGTCTGTCGTGCTGCCCTCCAATGTGTCCTTTCGTTTCAACCATGCGCAGCCACCGTGTGCTTCCCCGTGTTGTCTTGTCTTGCTCGCGCGGACGCGACCGCGGCTGGTGTTCGCGATCGGGTGCCTAGAGCTGGCATAAAAGGAAAACGGCGGCTGGCTGAATGAAATCGAACATCGTGCTCCCCAAAAGTCAAAAAAAGCAAACGCGGAGCCTTGTCTTGGGCCGAGGGACGTGGTGCCCTGGGTCTCGCTGCTGGTAGTGCTGGTGGTCGCCGAGCCATGTGCTGCGTACCAAAGGCATACCGTGGCAATTTGTCAAACGAGACCCGAACCAACACGACTCAAGAACACCATTCCCACGTAACGGGTAATGGGCATGTGCCGTGTAGAGCGCAGGAAGCCCCCCAAAAAAGGCCAAGACGTAGAACTCGAATGGGATGGATGGGGAACAGGAAAGGGCATGCAGATGGAAGGGGAGGGGGAAGGGGCAAAAAAAACAAAATGAAAACAAATCCGCAACAGGGGTTTCAGCGGGAGGAAAGGGGGGAAGGGGGGATATCGGCAGCCAGCAGTCGACGAAATGGACCCAATGTCCAATACCGATACCACGTCTGGTGAGTGATCTGGAACGAAAAGCACCCGGCGCCCGTCTTTGTGACGACGGTGACCCGGGGCCAGACGATTCTCAGCTCACGGTGCCCCGTAGCCCTGGCCATGTAGACCATCCTGGCCGCTGCCCTGGCCTCGAGAAGACGAGCGGAGCCTGCATGTGTTAATAGGTGTGCAGAGCATGAGGCAGAAAAGACAAAAAGGCGAACTAAGAAGCTCCTTACAAGGAATGCTGATTTGAGGCTGGTCTGGCAGTCACAAACTCACATCCGGTCGCCCGGGCCGGCAGCACGGCTAGGATCGTGAGCATCGACACCAGCACCCCCAATCATCTTGGCGTTCCGCGTGCGGCTGCCAGACAGCATCTGGGAGCTGTTGCCGGTCTTGACGGGACCGGCGGCGGTGGCGCCGCCGGTAGCGGCATCGGTGCGCTGCTGCTTGTCGTCGGTGGCGCCGGCGGCCTGAGCAATGGCCTGGGCGTTCTTCTGGTACTTGTAGACGGTCCAGTCAAAGACGTAGTCGTACTGGAAGCCCTCGCGCACAAACAGGTCGCGGAAGATCTTGCGCAGGTAGCTGTAGTCGGGCTTGTCGTCGAAGCGCAGGGAGCGCGTGTAGTTGAGGTAGATGGCAAACTCGTTGGGGAAGCCGCGGCACAGCACCTCGGTCGGGGTGGTCATCTTCTTCTCCATGATGCGGTCGTACTTCTGCTTCTTGGTCGCCGCCTTCAGGCCCTGCCAGGGCAGCGAGCCCCGGCAGAAGTAGAGCATGACGTAGCCCAGGCTCTCCATGTCGTCGCGGCGCGACTGCTCGACGCCCAGGTGGGTGTTGATGGAGGCATAGCGGGCAGTGCCGGTGAGGTTCTTGTTCTCGCGGTAGGGGATGTGGAAGTGCGTCTTGGGGTCGCGGTACTTCTTAGCCAGGCCAAAGTCGATGACGTTGACCTGGTTGCCGCGCTTGCCGATGCCCATGAGGAAGTTGTCGGGCTTGATGTCGCGGTGGATGAACGACTTGGCGTGGATGTACTCGATGCGGGAGATGAGCTGGTCGGCCAGCAGGAGGACGGTCTTCAGCGAGAACTTGCGGTTGCAGAAGTTGAAGAGGTCCTCGAGACTGGGGCCCAGAAGGTCGAGGACCATGGCGTTGTAGTCGCACTCGGTGCCGAACCAGCGTACAAAGGGGATGCCGACGCCACCGGCCAGCGACTTGTAGACGCGCGCCTCATACTCCAGTTGGGGGTGCTTGGCTTTGACGCTCTCGAGCTTGATGGCGATCTCCTCGCCGGAGATGATGTTGGTGCCCAGGTAGATGTCGCCGAAGGAGCCAGAGCCGATCTTCCGGCCGATGCGGTACTTGTTGCCCACGCGAAGATCCTAACGTTGTCAGCCACGGGAAAGCAGACGATGTCAGACGCGAGCATACGTACCATGGTCGTCATGATGGGAGAGGTCCTCGAGCAGGCGAGGTCGGAACAGGGGAGGTGGCGGGTTGGCTATATCAAAATAGCCCGCTGCCAAGGTCAGTTCGCTGTCCTGTCCAATTTTTTACGCAGAGCAGAAACGGTTTCGGGTGGGAAGGGATAATAAAAAGGGGAAGAAACCAAAAAAGAACAAAGAGGAAGAAGAAGGGTGAATGACAAGAGCGACGAGGGCGAGGCAGGACGTAGCACAGCACAGCAGTGAAGCACAAGATGAGTGAAGGGTTCGGCGGCCGGGCACGGACGATAGGTAATGAATTCGCTGTGCAGGCTGTGTGACGAGGGCAAGTCCTATGACACAAGGCACGGCAGGCTGGGCGGGGAGACGAAAAGGGAGGCTTGTTTCGGATGGGCCTCACGAAAGCAGGCGTTTTTTGTCGGGAGTCGAGAGGACACGGAGGCGGCAGAGAACGATGCAGGCAGGTCGGAAAATTGCTGGCCGAAGCAGCGGAAACGGACAAGAGAGGCGATGGCGACGATGGCCGAGCGGAGAAAGAGAAGAGGCAAAAAAGGAGACGAAGAAGCGTGAAGGAGAGCCGAGAAGACAAGGAAGCGAGCAGGCAGCCGAGGAGAACCGAGGCCAGGCACAAACGAGAGCAACGGGCAGTGACAGAAAAAACACAAAAACAGACTTACGTGGAAGGATGGGTTGGTGCTGAGCAGAAAAAAGGGGTTGACACGTCGGACGCTCGTGGGGACGGTGTCGAGATGTTTGGTGATGGTGAGAAGAAGTTGGGAGGATGGCGGGTGGGAGAGAGAGGAGAAGGGAGAGAATCGGAAAGAGCAAGCGTTGGGCGAGAAAAAGGGAGAGCGTGAGCGGTGGGCGGGAGGCGGTGGGCCTGTGGCCAGCCAGCTAAGCGGTGGGCGAGCGGCGGTGGTCAGGCGGTGGGCAGAGCGGGCGGGCGGGCGGGCGACGGCGGACGAGGGCGCAAGAGGGTTTGTCAGAGGCGGTAAAACGGGGGCGGGAAGGGGGGGTGGATTAGGGGGGGCAAAATCAGGTGCCCAGTTTCGGGGCAGGGCCTCGCGACCTGACAGCCCGGCGAGCGGTATATATTTAGGCATGCAGCAGGGCGCGGGCGACTAGGAGGGCGTGGGAGGGCGTGCAGGGGCGGCTATTGGGGGGCCGTGGCTGGAGAAGGAAGAACAGAGGAGGGGCCTGTGTGGCTACGGGGGAACCAACCACTAAAAACGAGCCGGCAGGGGGACAGCAGCGGGCGGCGGGCGACCCAAGAGAGCGACCCAGGCGGCGCCCAGGCGGCCCAGGCGGCCAGGCGGCCAGGCGGTCCAGGCGGACCCTAGTGGGCTGGAGGGGCTGTGTGGCGACCGGCCCGGCTGGCCTGGCCGGCTGGCTGGCCACACTGTCGAAAAATCGCAGGAAAAACGAGGAAAAAAACGACGGAAAGCACGACCCGGCGGCACCTGCCCCGCGGCTGAGCAGCGACGGTCACGAGGACGAGTGCTCGACAACTGTAAGGTACTCTAAAATACACGTTTGAACAGCGTCGGAGCTTGGCTTCCTGCTTTACGGAGCAAAGTTGCGCGCGACGTGTCTCTCTCCATTTTTTGACAGGCCACGACGAGCTGCTGGCTGGCCCGGCCGGGGCTCAAATGGGACGCTGCTTCGGTGTGCTGATGATGTGCTGTTCAAATCGGGAAGGAGGAAGGAGGGGGGGTGTGGAAGAAAGAGCGGGCGGCGGGACACAACGCATGCAGTTGCAAATTACAACATAAGATACTCCGTCCGGCAGGCACCATGGAGGGGCAGAGGAAGAGGGGGTGGCCGATCCGGCGGGAAAAGCGCCCAGCGGCAGGCTGCGGCGGCTATGGCAGCAGGCCGAGCGGTATCTTACGGGAGTATCTTACGGTCTTGCCGCAAGCGGACAGGCGAAGACAGCGGGCAAAGGAATCCGGGCGTGCACACAGGGCTGCGCTTGCGACAATGGTAGCGCAAGGCTTGTTGCCTTTTTGAGAACCAGACACCAGACGGCAGGCTGTCTAAGCATAGGCAAATTCTGGAGGTGGACCAGGTTTCTCCTTCACGGCGATGTCCGCCTTCCTCGCCGTCAACAAGAGACAGTGCCGTCCGGATGTTTGTGGTGCGTAGGTTTTGGTTGCAACTAGGGCTCCAGGTCTGATGCAGACACAGGCGGAGCTCGCTCAGTGACTCAGTGGAGGCTGGGGTAGCCTCCAGTCCTGAGTGCGTAGGACTCTTTGCTTGCAAGGCCCTGGGTGTTTCTAGGGTGCTTCCGAGCCGACTAGCGCAAGGTTGAAAGACTGGATGGGATGGTGGAAGTTGAGGCTGCGTGTCCAGCGAGGTGAGGCACCTTGGCTGTGTCGAGAGCCTGGTCCCTGGCGTGGACCAGAGCCGCGCCATCAGCTCAGAGCAGAGAGGCCATTCTTGAACCTGACACCTTTTAGAAGCTCGTGATTGCTTGGTTTGAAGACTGGGTCGTAGCCTGGGGATCATCATTTCACAGCCTCGTACGCGTCTTGGCCAACATAGTTGCCTCATTCTTGACTCTCCTCCAGGGTGCTTTGTTTGTCCATGGCGAGGAACGAAAGGGAAGGGGTCCTAACGCTGGTCGATGAAGCTTGTCACGTACGGAGTAACTGATGCGGTGCGCATACACTGTGTATATACTGTATAAATACTGTGCATGAAGCACTGGCGTGAGCCATTGGCAACCTCTCTTCAAGCACAGGCTACAACTACGGAGTAATACAGGCATGCGATGGAAAACCAGCAGCGAGTGACGGCGGGCCTGGTTCGCGGCTGGCGAGGCATTGTGGCGCCGAGAGCGGTAGTGCTTGCGATGGCGCGGGACGGTTCGGGTGGCGCGTCTCGGGTCTTCGTGTTCTGCCGTCTCCTTTTTATAGCTTCGACGCGTCGATTTAGTGGCGGTCTGTTCCTCGAGCTCGCCGGCTCCGGCAGTTGCGGTGGTGCCGAGGTTGGACGCGAGGACCGGGATGCAGCGCATGAAGAAGCATGACGTCCAAGTACGTATGGAGAGGAAATTGGGCCACAAATTTGAGCCCAACGGGCGCCCGCGACTGGAGGACCGCAATTTCGAGAACATTGGCTCTATGCTTACGGAGTAGACAGCCGGCCAGCATGCAGCCATGCGCGACGCTGTCATCGGCTGACGTTGACTGGCCGTCTGCACGCCCCTCGACGATGTCCAGACACCGGCCAGACAGCCAGATGGGCTTTTCCACCAACCAGATGCAGCAACAAGATTCATGCGGCGCCGGAGCCGGCGACGCGATCCGATGTGGCGGTGAGCAGACGCGGCCAGCCAATGGAGAGAGGCGGGGGGACAAAGGCTGCCAGCCGGCGCCAGCTGCCAGCACGGCGTTGTTGCTGCTCGATCCGTTGAGAACGCAAGACCCACTCTACAGTAGCGTCGAAGCATCAACTCAAGTCCCATGCTCCGTACAGTCTGAACGAGCTCTGATCCTTTCCGTCCGATCCGAAGATGCCTTTTGTCGCCTCTGCCTGCTCGCGCTTGGTCCTCGTGCTCGCCGTTGTAAGCGTACGTACGCGTTGTTGTACGGTGGACGGTGGACGGAGCCGGGAGACAACGGCGCGGCGACTCGACTCTCGTAAAAGACAGGCCAGCAGCCATGGGCTTTGTATTACCTCACCCAACTTTCCCCCTTCCATCCCTGTCGCCTGGCCTTAATCCCTTTCGGTCCCGCCTTTCCCTCTTTCTCGCCCGCGACCAAAAATAAGGGCTTTCCCCAGTGCTTCGATCCCCTTCTGAGCTGGTCTGTCCCTTTCCCCCCCGTCTCCTTTTTGCGGTCCGCTCGCTTGCGCTCCTCACCATCTCTCCCTCTCTCTCTCTGTTTCTGTCTTCCCCCCTCTCTCTCACCCTCTTCATCGATATCGAGCATCCTTACGAGCAATTCCACGAGTATTCTACGAGCATTCTATTCGTATCCTACGCGCACCCATTCCTTCGACCAGCCTCGTCTGGGGGCATTCCACCAAGGACGCCGCCTCCTCTCCCGTTCTGCCGGGCGCCTCCTCCGCAGCGCCTTCTGCTCGCCTCGTCTCGCTGTCTCTCGCTGCACCTTTCTCTTTTTTTTTAGCCCAGATCTCGGGCGTCAGCTTGCCAGCCCCCCCCCCCCCCCCCCTGACGCGTTCATCCTCGCCTCCGGCTGCTGCTGTGCCACGGTCTCCTATATACGACCGCCACGTCCAGCATTGCTACGCTGCTGGTCGCCGTCCCTTTTGCGGGCAGACCCAGTCCAGTACTACGACACCCAACCAGAGGTCCGGCTGCCGCAGAAAGACCGGCTGCGCCGCACCACGCGCTCTCCCTTGGCTCGGCCTTTTTTTTACACGGAGCCCTCGCGATTCTCTCTACCTGGTCCCTGTCGTGCCCTCATGGGCCCCGGTTCAGACGACTGAGTACAGCTGCTTCGTACCCGACGACCACTCCTGCCGGCTGGACGACACGGCCCACGCTTGACGCTTCGCGGTTTGACGACGACCCAGGCAACCCGCTCTTCCTGTCGATCCCTGTCCCCTCTCTGAACGCAGCGTCCTCCTCGCTGTCCAATCCGCGCCCGCGGCTGCCCGCCTGTCCGTCTGCCGGCCCTGCCCAACCCGTGCCCAACAGGATTTGGACCGACCATCTCGCTCGCACCCCTGTTTCCTGCTTTTTTTTCTCCTCCGAGACACAAGACGCTGCTCTCCTGGCCACCCCTTTTTCCACCAAGCCGTCCCGCGGGCCGCTGCCCTTGGGCCATTCCAGCCATCATGTCGGACTTCTTATCAGACCAAGGTACGTGTTCTTTGTTCCTTTATCATTCTTTTTCTTTCCTGTTCGCTCGTTTCCCTTCTTATCGCGATGGCGCGACCGTGGGTACGAGGGGGGTGAGAGGAGGGGGGGGAGAGGGGCTTGGAGGGGATGTGTGACGCGTGGCCAGCATTTCTTGGCCACTGGTCTGCATTTCTGAGCCCCTGAATCCCCGAATCTTGGCTGCTGCCGGCCCTTCTCGCCCACCGCGCGCGCCCTGCCTGTCTCCTGCCCCGTCTTTTCCATGTATGCGCACATACCGGCGCCCCTGTCCTGCGTTCCATGTATATACAGCTCCTGCAGCCGGGGCCCGCCGTTGCGTCTTGAGAACCAGCCAGCAGCTGCAGCCGAGAGACAGAGAGCCCGCGACACCGAGCGCCGTACTGAGCACGAGATCCGAGCACGAGCACGAGATCCGCGAGATCCAAGCACAGAACCAGACACGCGAACCAGACACAGCAGGCCCGAGGAGACCAAGCGTCAAGCGCCGACGGGCTTTTTTTGTGCGCCGTGGTCCGTCGTGAAAAAGGGGCACCGACGCCGGACCGCTCTACGGACAACGACGACGACGACGACGAGCACGGAGTACGGCGGAGCACAACCGAGCACTCCGTACTGTACAGAAACTGCGCCCGCGTCTGCGCCACGCAGCCGGCCAAGCTTTTGTGTCTGTCTGAAACCGAACGCCAAGAACTCAAAACACGGCACTTTGGGTCGTGCAAGCGCCTCACCGCGTCTTATCTCGGCGCTGCTCTCTCTGCTCTCTCTCTCTGCTCTCTGCTCTCTGCTCTCTCTGCTCTCTCTGCTCTCTCTGCTCAGGACGCCGTTTGCTTCTGTCTTTGTTCTGTCTTCCGTCTTCCTTCTGTCTTCTTGTCTATATCCTGTCTCTTGTCTTGTGTTCTGCCGTGTCCTCTGATCTTCTCGGCCACAAGCTCACGCTCCAGACACGCGCACGACGCACCTCGCGTCCAACAACCCCTTCCGGGCACGAGCCGTGTCGCCGTCGATCCCCAGCCCGACCTCACCCTTTCTCGATCCCCAGCCCGCGCCCGCGACGGCCTCTTTAAAACGCCCCGTCTCTCGCAACCCCTTCCTCGATCCCGCCAGCGACGCCTTCTCGTCTCCGCCCAGCGGCGATCTCCTCATCAACATCGACGACATGGCGGCCAAGCCCGCGCCGACGACACACGCGTCGCACTCGTCGATTGACGACATTTTTGTGCGTTCTTTTTTTTTCCCCTGCGTTGTGCCTCCTGTCCCCCCTCGCCCTTTCTCTGGTCATGTGCTTTTGCCTTCCCCCCTGCCCTACGCAACCGCCCCTCCTTCCCCTCCCGGCGTTCTCCCATCGCGCCTTCTGCATTGGGTAGCTCCGCTCTTTCCTGCGTCGATGATTCATGCATGCACCTCCCTTGGTCTTCTCTTCATCTGCTCTCTTCTCTCTCCTCTCTCGCTTCTCTCTCTCCTCTCCCCCCTTTTCCATCTCACGTTCATCTCTCTTCATCATTGTCTTCCCCGCACGACCCCCACTAACATGCTGCCAGTCGTCCCTCACCGTTGACGACAAGCCCATGTCTTCCATCCGCACGCCTAGCCCCCACGCTGGCCCGACGAGCCCGCCCGCCGGCTCCTCCAGCGGAAGCCAAGCCGGCCGTCCGCCGCGGCCGCTTGGCCCTCCGCCTTCGGGGCGCCCCGGTCCCGGTCCCGGCCCCGGACCTGGACCAGGCCCGGGCCCGGGCCGTGGTCGTAGAGGACCCATGCCGCCGCGCGCTAAGAACGTTCCCCCGCGGCAGAATCCTTCCTCGACCCACCGGCCGTCGCACTCCCAGGAGGACGCCCCCGGCAAGTCGGGCTCCGGCTCCCGGCCTGCTCCGGGGGTTTCGGGGTCGGGCGAGCAGCAAGACGCAGCGGGCGACGAGCCGCGGCGTCCGTCGCAGACATCGCGGCCCCGGCGCAACTCGGAGTCGTCGATCGCGCCCAACGACAAGTCGATTTCGCGCAGCGAACGCGTGCTGCGTGACCTGCGCAAGCGTGAGCAACAAGAGCGCGGCTCGCGTTCGTCGAGCCGCCGCAACGACATCATCGACCAGATGGATGCCTCGAGTATTTTTGGCAATGGTGCGTTGACCCCCCGGGAGGCTTTGTCTGTGTCTTGTCCTAACCATCAGTCTTCCATCACGATGGCCCGTTTGATGCCCTCAACCCGCACCGCAACCGCAAGGGCAGCCGCCGCGCGCCTATGCAGGCGTTCCCCAAGGACTCGCTCAACAACGTCATTGGCGGGTCGGGCCCGCTCAACAGCCGGCCGGACCACCGCGCGTTCATGGGTCAGGGCGAGGAGGAGGCCTTCCAGGAGTTTGCCAGCAACCGCCCGCTGCCGGCAGCCGACGGCGGCCTGGCCGGCGCCGGCGCGGCGGACGCCAAGTACACGTCTGCGCGCGGCGTGGACGTGTTCGACCCGCTGCAGCGAAGCTCGACGCTGCATGGTGACCAGACGCTGGGGCTGGGCACGTCGACGTTCCTCGAGGGCACGCCGGCCGCGCGCGCCGCCATCCAGCGCCGCGAGGCGGAGCGCGCCCAGGACGGGCAGGAGGGTGGGCTGCAGCGCAAGAAGTCGCTGGCGCAGCGCTTCCGGAGCATCAACCGTGGCCCGCGCGGCGGCGGCGGCGACCACCCACACCCGGCGCGCACCTTCAGCTCGGACAGCAGCGGCAGCGGCCACGGCGGGATGCCGGGCGGCGGGTTCGCGGCGGCGGCCAGCCGGTACAACAATGCCGAGGGCGGCGGCAGCAACCGGCCGCCCATGGACGAGTGGGACACACAGCAGGGCGAGGACGTGCTGACGGTGCGGCGGAAGAACTCGGCAGCGCTGCCGACGCCGCCGATGCCGACCAGCCCGCCCCGCGGCGGCAGCGGCGGGCTGGAGCGGCGGTCGACGACAGACGGGACGTCGGGCTCGTCTGGGTCGGCGCCGCCGGCGGGACGCGGGGGCGCCACGTCGCCCGGCGGTGGCGATTACGGGGGCGACGACGGACAGCCCAAGGCGGTCAGCGGGCTGCTGGCGCGGGTGAAGAGCTTAAAGGGCGGGCGCCGGCCGGCGCCGCCCCCTCCCATCGCCAAGGACACCTAGCGGGGCCGGCTTGCGACGAGGGTTTCCAAGAAGAGCAGGTCGAGCACGCGGGGGACGTCGGAGCCGGGCGTCGATGGAGGTGCACCGGAAAGGGGAAGGGAAGGCCGCTTGGATGGTGGCCAGGACGGCCAGGACGAGCGACGGGGCGAGACTGTTGTCTGATGGTCCCGCGGGGGGGGGGCGGGGGGGGGGCGGGGGGGGTGGTCTGTATCGCGTTTGGGGGAGGAGAAGAGTCGAAAGAAGGGAGGCGTCCAGAAGAATACCCTGAGGAAGAGACGGAAGCCCGCTCGCAAAGTGGTGGGAAGCGGCACCAGCCAGAACGACCCCTTTGGGGCGCCCCAAAAAGGAACGGAACAGTGCTACTTGTTTTTCTCTGTCCAGTCTGTTTTATAATTGACATTGTCATGGAAGTGAAGATATTTACGTATGCTTATTGCACCGCACCGGAGCACGTGACAAGGTAGACAAAAGACCGACGTTCGCTCGGCAAGACGCGAGCACTGAAACCAGCAACAACACGGAAGGACACCCCCCTCACGGGCGACCATGGGTCCCGGCGGCGAGCCGGCGGCAGACGCGACAACAACGACGGCGGCGGCTGCCCGCGAGCGCGGCCGCACGCATGCGTACACGACGGGCAGCGCGGAGCTGGACCGGGTGCTGGGGGGGGGGCTGGAGGGCGGCGTGGTGGGCCTGAGCGGCGGGGGGGGGGACGTCGGGCTGGTGGTGGGTTCGTCCTTATTCTTTCCTTCAGCGCGCTCTCCTGACGACAGACGGCCTTGCGCATCGTGGTGCGCTGCCTGCGGGCGGACGCGGCGGCGGTGGCGCGCGTGGTGACGACGGTGCCGGCGGCGCACGTCGTGCGGCTGCTGCGGGGGGTGATGGGGGAGGAGGGCAAGGAGGGCAAGGAGGACAAGGAGGGCAAGGAGGACAAGGGGGACAAGGAGGACAAGGACACGTCCGTCCCCGCCCGCGTGCTCATCTCGCGCGTCTACGGCCCGGACGACCTGCAGGCGGTGCTGGACGAGCTGCTGGGGGCGCGGGGCGGCGGCGGCGGCGGCGGCGGCGGCGGTGACGACAACTTTATGGCAGCAGCTCCCAGCCGCGGCCCCGTCGTCCTCACCGAGATGGCCCACCACCTGCGGTGCCTGCGGCTGCAGCAGGGGCCCGGGCCGAGCATGCACGCGCTGTACGGGCCGCTGGTGCGGCAGGTGCGGGCGCTGGGCATGCAGCAGCGGCGGCCGGCGTCGTCGGGGGCGGCCCCGCTGGTCCTGGTTCTCAACGACACGGTGCCGGTCGACGGCGGCGGCGGCGGCGGCGTCGGCCTCGGCGGCGGCGGCGGCGGCGTCGGCCTCGGCGGCGGCGGCCTCGACAAGGCCGATCCTGTGGTGCACGCGGCGCTGGCGGCGCTGGCGGCGGGCCGTCTGCAGCCCGGGCGGGCCCGCCGCCGCCGCCGCCGCCGCGCCCTGCGGCTCTGCGGCGGCGAGCTGGCGCGCGCGGCGGCCGCGGCGGCGGTGCCGCGGTACCGGCGGGTGATGGAGGCGCTGTGCAGCGTGCACGTGGTGCTGGCGGCGGTGCCGGGGGCGGTGCCGGGGGCGGCGGCAGCCGGGCTCTGGCTGGCGGCGGCGGTGGACAGCGACGAGGGCGCGCTGCGGCGGGGGAGGGGCAGCGGACGGGCGTGCATTTATGAACCAAGCATGAATCTATTTTGACTGCCCCGTGCTACAGCTTGGCTGCCGGGGCGCGGGCGCGGTCGCGGTCGCGCAGGAGGCGGCGCAGGATCTTGCCGCTGGGGCTCTTGGGGACGGCGTCGATGAACTCGACGCCGCCCTTGAGCCACTTGTAGGGGGCCTTGTGCTGCTGGACGCTCTGGACGATCTGGGCGGCGAGGTCGGCATCGGACAAGGCCGAGTCTGCGGCGGCGCGCACGACAAAGGCCTTGGGGACCTCGCCGGCGCGGTCGTCGGGGACGGGGACGACGGCGGCGTCGGCGACGCCGGGCAGGGTGAGGAGGTGGGCCTCGAGCTCGGCGGGGGCGACCTGGTGGCCCTTGACCTTGATGAGCTCCTTGATGCGGTCGACGACGACGAGGTGCTCGGTGCCGGAGCGGGGGTGCAGGGTGACGAGGACCTCGTCGCCGGTGCGCATCCAGCGGCCGTCGGCGTGGTGCACAAAGGTGGCGGCGGTGGCGCGCTCGTTGTGCAGGTAGCCGAGGGCGACCGAGGGCGACTGCACGAGCAGCTCGCCGGGGGTGTCGTAGGCGGTGATCTCGCGGTCGCCGCCGTCGGCCGGGTCGACGAGCTTGGCGCGCACGCAGGGCACCAGCGAGCCCGACGAGCGGTCGAGCGTGTCGTGCTCGCTGTTGGAGCACACGAGCGTCGACGTCTCGGTCAGGCCGTAGCCCTGGCCGAAGCGCCAGCCCGGGTAGCGCGCGCGCAGGGCGTCGAGGGTCTCGGCGCCGGCGGGCGCGGCGCCCGTGTAGACGAAGCGCACGGAGCCCAGGTCGTAGCGGCGGCACGTCTCGTGGCTGTGCAGCAGGCGCAGCAGGATGGGCGGCACCAGGCGCAGCAGCTGGATGCGGTGGGCCTGCACGGCGGCCAGCAGCGCGGCCAGCTCGAACTTGGGCAGCACCACCACCTCGTCGCCGCGGAAGGGCCCCGCGTGCGCGATGACCACGAGCCCGTAGATGTGGCTAAAGGGCAGCAGGCCCACCTCGACCTGGCCGGGCCCGCCCTGGTCGACGCCGGCGACGCCGGCGAAGCGGCGGCCCACGCGCTCGTACGTGGCGATCTGCAGCGTGTTGGCGATGACGTTGCGGTGCGCGATGACGACGGCCTTGGGCAGGCCGGACGTGCCGCTCGAGAAGGACAGAAAGGCCGGCTGCCGCGCGCCCTGGCCGGGCAGGAAGCGGACGGGGGGGACGGGCGGCAGGGCGGCGCCCTCGGCGATGAGGTGGTGGACGGACTGGGAGGAGGCAGCCGAGGCAGCCGAGGCAGCCTCCGCAGACGAGGCAGCCTCCGCAGCCTCGGCACCCGGCACGTCCAGGACAAAGACGTGCTCCGGCGCGATGCCGGCGGCGGCGGCGGCGGCGCGGGCGGTGGGCAGCAGGGCGGCGCAGGTGAAGAGGGCGCGGGCGCCGGCGGCGGCGAGCTGGTGCTGCAGCTCGTCGGCGGCGTAGGCGGCGTTGGCGGGCGTGACGATGCCGCCGAGGCGGTGGACGGCGTAGACGGCGGGCAGGTAGTCGACGGTGTTGAGCGAGAAGACGGCGACGACGCGGTCCCAGGGGGTGGGGGCCTCGGCAGCGGCGGCGTTGCCGGCAGCGGCGGCGGCGCGGGTGTCCTGCCAGCCGAGACGGGCGGCGAGGCTGCGGGCGAGGTGGTCGGTGCGCTCGACGACCTGGGGCCAGCTGTAGGAGCGGCCGGTGATGCCGCAGGTGAAGGGGTTGCGGCGGGCGGCGAGGGGTGGGCCGTAGGCCTCGCTGGTCATGAACTGCTCGATGGTGAGGGCATCGGGGGGGTCTGATGTTAGGGAGACTGGCGTTAGGGGGCCATGGGAGGGGCATACCGAAGGGCAGCGGCGGCACCCACGCCGGCGGATAGAAGACCATGGCGGAGGAGGGTGGAGGAGGAGGGTGGAGGAGGAGGGTGGAGGACAGAGGAAGAGGATGAGGGCGAGGAGATGGAGAGAAAGGGGAGAGAGGGGGGAGAGGGGAGGGGAGAGGGGAGGGGAGAGGGGAGAGGAAAGGAGAGAGGGGAGGGGAGAGGGGAGGAGAGAGGAGGACGAGGGAGAATGCCCCGAATGGACAGCAATACAAACGACACTTACACAATTCACCCGAGGCGACGGCACCCTCGGCGCGGGGACAGTGGAGAAGCTGGGGAAGGCTACGGGGGAGGCTAACCCAGACAGGTGCGCGGCCGGGGCATTCGGCTTTGTATGTACACTAAATATACGGAGTCCTGGATACCTATACAGCCTGCAAATTCAGCGCTGCAGCAGCCACAGCGACCGGCCTCACGACACCAGCAGCAGCACGCTGCCAAAGTGCCGCCGCAGGTCCGCCGCGTCCACGTCGTGCGTGTCCTCGACCTCGCCCCACTGCGCCGTCTGGTACGCCGTCTCCACGTTGACGGCCGCCACGGCGTCGTCGACGGAGAGCACGGGGTGGTCGGGGGTGGTCGAAGCCGACGTGGTTGAGGCCGACCCCGACCACCCGCTGACAAAGCGCGCCGCCACCACGAGGCTCTTGCCCGCCAGCGTCGCCCGCTCCACGCCCGCCAGCTCCCAGCCGCCCAGCCCCCGCAGCCACGCCTCCACCGCCGCCCGCGTCGGCGCCGGGTGCGCCCGCGGCACCAGCCGCCCGTCCTCCAGCACCGGCGCCACCGTCACCCCGGGCCACACGTGTGCCGCCACGTGCGCCAGGATCGGCGCCGCCGCCGCCTCCTGCATCGACCGGAGGGACGGCCGCCGGTCGCGCCGGTCGTCGTCCTCCGGCGCCCAGCACAGCAGGCTGTCCGTGTCAAAGTACGGCAGCAGCGTCGCCACCACCGACTCTCGCGCCGCCTCCGCCCCCGCCCCCTTCTCCCCCAAGTCCACCGCCCGCGCCACCAGCGACGTCAGCGGCACCCGGTGGCCCTGCGTCGCCTGCCGCGCCGTCGCCAGCCCGTCCCACTCCACCGCCAGCGCGTGCGCCAGCAGCCGCTTCCCCGCCGGCAGCCGCAGCACCTGCTTCGTCGTCGGGTGCCGCAGCGGCCGCCCGTCCAGCCGCACCTGCAGGTGCCGCCCGCTCTTTTCGTCGTCCGCCACCTCCGCCACCTCCGTCCGCGTCCAGAACCGCCGCCGCGGCCCCGCCTCCGCCAGCTTCGCCGCCAGCGCCCGCCGCCGCGCCACCCGCACCGCCCGCTCCTCCGCTTCCCGCGCCGCCGCCTCTGCTTCGGCCTGCGCGTCAGCCGCCGCGTCGCCCCGGCCCCCCGCGCTTCGTCCCGCGCCGCCGCCGCCGGCGGCACCGTACGACGCCGGCAGCACCTGCGCCGCCGCCGCCGGTGCCGTGTGGAAGGCGGCCGCCAGGATGGTGGTCGGCCGACAAATCGGGGGCGGGCGCAGCCGCAGCCGCAGTCGTGTGCAAACAGGACGCATGTTGAGTTGGTCGTTGTCGGACGGAGCGGACGGGAGAGGACGGGACGAAACTTTTTTGTGTCCAGTCACGTGACAATGCCCCGATAAAAGCAAAACGGACTCTACCCCGTAAATATATATGTAAATATATAGAACAAGCTAATACGGCGGCTGCGTCAGGTTCCCCAGCCCGTTCTCGCCCGCCCGGCTGTCGATCCCCTGCAGCAGCGCCTGCAGGTCTGCGCCCTTGTCGCCGTCGCTGCCGCCGCCGCCGCCGCCGCCGCCGCCCTCGCCCGCCCGGCTCTTGACGCTGCGCCGCCTCGCCGTCAGCGGCCGCCCGCCCCCGACGCTCCCCGGCACCGGCGGCACCGGCGGCACCGGCGGCACGGCCTCGCTCCCCTCGACCGCCGCCGCCGCTGTCGTCGCCGTCGAGCTGCGCCGGCTCGCCGCCTTTTTGGCTGCCGCCGTGTTGTTGGCCCCCTCGCCCGCCGCCGCCGCCGCCGGCGGGTTGAACGAAAACTCCGACGCCGACACGTCGTAGCTCACCATGCTGTCGCTGCTGCTGTCGTTGTCGTCGTCGTCGCCCTCTTCCTCCTCCTCGCCGTCTCGGCGGCCATGGCCGTGGCCGCCTGCCGCCGTCGCCGGCGGACGTCCGCTCCCTGCCCGGCTCCCCTGCCGGCTGCCCGCGCTGCTGCCGCCGCCGCCGCTGACCCCGTGCACCGCGGCGCCCGCCAGCGCCAGCTTCAGCTGGTCCACCGACGTGACGAAGCCGCCGCCGCCGCCGCCGCCGCCGCCGTTGCTGCTTCCCGGTCCTGCCTCCCCCCCTCCTCCCCTCTGGCTCGACAGGCTGCCCCCCGGCGACGGCGACAGGCCGCTGCGCACGCTCGACTTGCGCAGCTTGCCCGCCCGCGGGCCCAGCAGGTCGTGGTTGTAGGTGTAGGCCCCCGCCGCCGCCGCCGACCGCAGGTTCGGCTGGCTCGCCGACGGCGACAGCCCTCCGCCGGCCCCACCACCACCACCACCACCACGCGCGTGCTCGTGCGCCAGCCCGCTCGACGTGTTGGGCACGGCCAGGCGTGGCGGTGGCGGCCGCCCCCCCGCGTAGTGGTTGCTGCTGCTGTTGTGGCCCGCCGTGGTGCGCGACCCGCTCAGCGACACCGACTTGCTGCCGCCGCCGCCCGCCGCCAGCGCCGCCTGCTGCGCCTGCTGCGCCTGCAGCACGCTCTCGCGCGACCAGTCCGACAGCATCTGCTCCCGGAACGCCGCCGGCACCTCCTCCTCGTCGCCAGCCATCGCCGCCGGCGCCCGCTCGCTGCTGAAATGGAGCCCCTTGGCGGCCGTCGGCGACTGCGGCGGCGACCCCGACCCTCCGCCCCCCCCGGCCGCCATCGCCTCGTGGTAGCCCGCGCACAGGTGCTCGACCAGCGACAGCCGGTCGTCAAAGGGCAGCAGCGCCTCCGTCTCGATCTCGTGCAGCGGCATGCGCGGCTGCGGCCGCAGCATGCCCGGCGTGCCCACCAGCTCCAGCAGCGGCGGCGGCACGTGCACGCCCTCGACCCAAAAGTGCTTGCTGCGCCGCCGCGTCACCTCGTTGCGGATCGCCTGGCCCACCACCGTCCCCTCAAACCGGAACTTGTCCGTCAGCGTCCAAAAGTACCCGTGCACCAGGCTGCCCAGCCGGATCTTGGCCTGCGGCGTCTCCACCTCCTGGATCTGCTCCTGCAGCTGGAACACCATCGGCAGCCCGTGCCGCGTCGCGTTCACCCCCAGCCGCCACACCAGCTTGTACAGCAGCACGTGCAGCAGCACAATGTCCGTCTCGTACTCCACGTACTGCAGCGCGTTGTCAAAGATGGCCAGGTGCAGCAGCGACAGGAACAGCGGCCGCCGCTTGCGTCCGCTCGGCGGCTGCCCGTTCTCGCTGGATACCGCCCGTCGCCCCAGTGCTCCCCCGATGCCCCCTATGCCCCCGGCGCCCCCGGCGCCCCCGGCGCCCCCGCTCCGCGTCGTCGGCCGCAGGCTGCCGAGCACCGTCGACGGCGCCGGAAACGACGACGCGATGCGGCTCTCGTCGCGCGCCCGCTGGTCCGCCGGCGCCACCTCGCGGTCCAGCCACGCCAGCAGCGCGTCCACGTACGCCTTGCGCACCGGCCCGTCCCCGTCCCGCAGCAGCCAGTGCGTGCCCTCCCACACCTGCAGCGGCACGCGGTTGCGTGACAGCGTGTGGCCGCTGCTGCTGCCGCCGCCGCCGCCGCCGCCGCCCACAGTCGGGCTGCCGCTGCGGTTCGGCCCCTTGGTTGCTGCCGGGTTGGCCACCACCAGGATCGCCTTGATCGACTTGAGCAGCGCCGTCTTGGCCACCGTCAGCGAGAAGAGCGACTCGGCCGGCTGCTGCCGCCGAGCCGCTGCCGCTGCCGCCGCCGCCGCCTCCTTCTCCGTGGGGTCCTTCTCCGACAGCTCCGCTTCAGCCGGCTCGCCGTTCTCGACGTGGCCCTCCGTCGCCTTTTCGCCACCACCACCACCACCACCGCCGCGAACAAACGAGCTGCTGCCCCGCGGTGGCTTCAGCCGGTACAGGATGGCAGCCACCATGTCGGCAATCTGGTCGGCGTAGTAGACGTGCGTGGCCAGGTCGCCAATGCACTGCTGCAGACGCGCCAGCAGCGCCTTGCGCCGGGACGCCGTGGTGGCGGCCGTCTCAATGGCCGCCAGCGTCGTCGGCGAGCGCGGGTCCGGGCGGCCCGACAGCGGCGGCGGCGCCTCGGCCGCCGCCGCCGCCGTGGCCACGACGCTCGCCGGGTCGCCCGGCATCTGCACCAGCCGCTTGATGTGCTGCACAAAGCCCAGCAGCACGTCCATGACGCTCAGGCCAATGAGGCTGGCGTCCGACCGCAGCAGCGACCCCGCCATCGTGGCCAGCGCAATGTGCTGGTCCAGCGTGTCGTCGGTCAGCGGCGTGCGCCCCAGCGCGTCCATCACCGTCACCAGGATGATGTACCGCTCCTGCACGGGCGCCCAGCGCAGCAGAAAGCCGCAGATCTTGACCGCCCACCCGCTGTCGGCGGCCTCGCCCTGCTCGATGCGCTCCAGGACAAAGCCCAGGAGGGCGGTGGTGGCGGCGTGGATGAGGGCGCGGCTGGGCGCTAAAAAGATCTGCTGCAGACAGCGCATCGCCAGCACCCCCAGGTCCTGCTCGGCCAGCATGTCGACGTCCATGGCCGTGCCCGAGAGCGCAATGGGGTTGGTGTCGCCGGCGGTGTCGGCCGTGCGCACGGTGGCGCCGCTGTTGCGGCGCCGCATCACGCCGCGGTCGCCGCCGCCGCCGGTGCCACCACCACCACCGCTGCCGCCGCCGCCGCCGCCACTACCGCCGGCTGCTCCACCGCCGCCGCCGCCCCCTTCCTCCTTGGTCTTGTCGTCGGCCTCGGCGCGCAGCACGAGCACGTCGAGCATGGCGTCGCTGTCGCACCACAGGTTCTCGAGCACCATGGGCACGAGGAAGGCGTACTGGCGGCCGGCTAGGGACGAGAGAGCGTCGGAGGCGGCCACGGCGCGGATGGCAGCCAGGCCGGCGCTGCGCCAGCGCATGGCCATGGGCTTACTGAGGGGGGGTCCGCCGCCTCCGCCGCCTCCGCCGCCTCCGCTGCCGCCGCCGCCGCCGCCGCCACCTGCTTTGCCAGAGGGCGCGCGGCGCGTGGACGCAAAGGCGGCATAGGCGCGCACGACGGCCTCGAACTGGACGAGGTAGAGCTGGTCGGCCAGCAGGGTGGAGGCGTCGTGGTGGGCGCAAAAGGTCTCAAAGGTGGGGATGGACGACTCGACCATGGTGATGTCGCGGGCGCGGCAGATGGCGTCCAGGATCTTGAGCACGTTGGGCGCGAACAGCGGCAGGTCCTTGGGGTTCTTGTCGATCAGCGCCTCGACGATCTGGAGCGTGACCTGGACGTTTCTGGGGGGTTAGTGACGGAAGACGAGAAGACAGCAGACGGGAAGACAGAAAACGAAGACAGAAAAAAGGACAACCCACCCAATGCGCTGCCGCGACACGTCGCTGGCCGTCTTGCGCTCGAGGAAGCTGCCGACCTTCTGGACCTTACTCCGGCGCGACGTGGCATAGTAGAGCAGGTACGACAGCTCGCTCGAGTTGGGCTTGACGTCGACCGCGCCCTTGGTCGTGCGCGGGTAGCACTTGAGCACCAGCACCTGGTGCTTCGGCCGGCACTTCTGGCTGAGGGCGTGCATGGCGGCAGAGTCGGAGCCGGGGCCGCGTCGTCGCCGTCAGAGTCGCGTCGTCGGCGTCGGTGAGGATCAGCCGCTGCGGTCGCCTCGTCGTCTCGTCGTCGTCGCGAGATGAGGCCAAGTTGGCCAAGTTGGCGTCACGATGCCGCCAGCAAACGGAGAGACGGGCCGGAAGCGGTGCGCAATCGCCGCATCGACCGCCAGCCAGAGGCAATGCAGAAAAGAAACAGGAAACAGGGGGCGGGCGCGGCCGTCAAAAGCGAAACGAAACACGGTGTCGAGTCGAGCGTGGGTTGGCGTCGCGTCCAGGACGACGAAGGAGAGAGGCGAGAAAAAAGCCGGCCCACGAGAAATAAAGGGGGTGGAGAACCGCAAAGCGCAAACCGCATACAGAAAGCGCGGCCCCCGGCGACCGACGCATTGCGCAGGTAAGCAGGTGGAGGCGCGGTTGCCCGACGCGCACATTCCAGGGGCTGCCGGGCTACAGCGCTAGCGCTCAGCGGCTGACGCCTGGAGCGCCCGCTGGAGCCGCCTAGAGGACTCGGTACAGGCGATTGCTGGGCTGACAGCTGGCATATGCTTACTCCGTACAGCCAATAGCTGCAGTTCGGGCAGCCTTGTGGGAACGCGGCCTACAGAACACCTGCACAGAGCAGCTCAAATCATGCCTGGTTTCTGCAAAAGCGACGCAGGTAACAATGCTGCCGAGCGCCTGTCGTCTCTCCCCTACCCCTGCGACGCCCGCGCCCGCTTGTCCACGCTCTGCTTGATCCACTGCCGCAGCTGCTCCGGCGTCACCGCCGTGTCGCCGTGCAGCCGTTCCAGACGCTCCGGAGACGCCGGCGACCCGCCCAGGCCCGCCGAGATCACCGAGCCCAGCGGCGGCCGTCCCGAGTCCGTCTGTCCCGCGTCTGCCTGTCCGAGGTCGGGCTGTTCCAGAACGGTCCGTGGTCGGCCGTGGTCGTCTTCGTCCCCGCCCCCGCCCCCTCCCGGCGACCCGTTGCTGTCCGACTTGGTCGAGCTGTCAGGCACGAGCCGAGCCTGCTAGGCTTGGACCCGCGACCACTGCCGCTCGCGGTCCGGGTGCAGCAGCGGCGCGTCCTCGTCGTTCTCGGGCCCGTTGTTGGCGGTGCCCTCACTGCTGCCGCCGCGCCGCCGCCCGCGTGTCGCCGCCGCCTGCTCCTCAAACGACCGCATGCTCGCCTGCAGCGCCTGCCGGTACGTGCTGGTCCCGCGGAAGAAATACGGCGGCGAGAGCGTTTTCGGCTCCGGGTGGCTGCTGCTGCTGCTAGTGTTGTTGTTGTTGTTCCCCAGCACGCTGCCCGGCCGCGCCGCCGCCCCCGGCGTCGTCGGAGCCGACTGGAACGCATACAGCGGCGGGCCTCCGTCGCTCGGTCCGTCGTAGAAAGGATCGTCGTCGTCTTTGCCCAGCGGCGTGGGCCCAGCCTGCCTTGCCTGTCTGTCTTCGGCCCAGACTGCGCCCTCGCGTGCCTCCTCCCCGCCGAGGCAGGCCCGCTGCAGGTCCAGGCTGAGCTCCTGCAGCCGCCGAAGGGCCTCCGGCGCAAGGCCGCGCCGTGCGGGCGTGTCGTCGCGACCGCTGCCGGCCAGCGACGGAGAAGATGTCGACGACGTCGACGACGTCGGCGATGTCGCCGGTGCCGCGGGGGAGCCCGGCACCGCCTGGTCGGTCGGCTTCAGAACGATGCCCGGCGCCAGCGTCGCCGCGGCGGGCCGGTGGACATAGTTGCCGCTCGTTCCGGCTGCGCGCGCCGGCAAATGGTCGCTGCTCTCCGAAATCACAGACAGCGGCTGCGGCTCGAATTCGCCTGCCGGCGCGCGCGCGCTCGTGGTCGACGACGACCGCCGCAGCGAGCTGGACCAGCTTGTGAACCGCGACGTGCCCCCGCTGCCCTCGCTGCCCGGCACCACGGTCGCCTCGCCGAGATCGCCGAGGTCGCCGAGGTCGCCGAGGTTGCCCATGTTGCCCATGTTGCCCAGGTTGCCCATGTTGCCCAGGTTGCCCAGGTCAACACGGGCGTCGCTGCCCCCGCCGCCGCCCCGGACCACCGTGCCCGTGTCGTTGCACTCGGACCCGTCGACCTGGTAGCCTTGCGACAGGGAGAGCCGCCCTTCACGTGCCGCCATGAACTCCTGTCCGCTGAGCCGCGCCTCGCCCTTTGCCTTGGATGCCTCAATGTGCTGCTCCGGCAGCTGCGCTTCGGGGGTGTGGCTGGACTCGCTTCGCGTGGTCGCGTGGCCCCAGAGCGTCTTCATCCGCGTCCGCACCGCCTTGGACATGCGGCTCGCCGTCCGCCGCAGACTTCCGTTGCTGCCAATTAGGTGGCCGCTGCCTGTGCCGCCGGCCTCGTCCGGCTCGTCTGTCCCTACCTGTGTCTGGCCCTCGGCGGTCTGCGTCTTGTTGGGTGTCGCCGTCGCGCCGCCCGCTCCATGCTCGTGTGCCGGCAGCACGCTGCCACGCGTCAGGGCTGGTGCAGACTGACGCATCGACTTTTTCATCCCCTTTTCACCCGGTCGTTGCTCTCGGAGCGAGTAACGCGCGTGCGCCTGCGTGTGCGCGTGCGTGGCCGTGCCACCGTCCAGCGACGACGACCCAGCAGCAGCAACCGTGAATCGCTCGTCGTCGTTGCTCGAGAAGGAATAGCTTCGCTTCCGATGGGACCGTGTCCGCAAAAAGCTCTTGGACGTGGGCACGAGCGCCGACAACGGCATGGCCTCAAAGACAGAGGCATTCTGATCCTGATCCTGCTGCTGCTGCTGCTGCTGCTGCAGGAAGCAGTCGCCATCAAAGGGGGTTCGTCCGTGAGACTCGGCAAAGAGCGGCGGCCTTCGGATGCGCATGCCATTCACTCCCTGGGCCACGTCATATATCGACGCCGGACCAGATGAGCGAGGGCGTGCCTCCGAGAGGTCCCCTCGCATGCCCTCTGACACGCGCGTCGAGCGTATGCTGCGCCCGCCGCCGCCGCCGCCGCCGCTGTACGACGACATTGTCCGGGGCCACTGCCTCTGGCTCAGCACCGAGTAGCGCTGGGGCGTGGTCGTCGTGATGTGGATGGTGTTTCGGGTGTGGTTCGTCCCGGCAGCCATGGCGGCGGCCGCCCTAGTCGCCGCCGTTGCCGTCGCCGTCGCTGTCGCTGTCGTCGCTGCCGCTGTCGCCCGCACGTTCTCCTTGATGCTGCTCCGGTACGGCGTGCCGGACCAGGTTTTGCTGTTCACCGCCGGCCTCCTCAGCGGCGTGGTCGCCAGCGTCGGTGTCGCCGGCACCGACGACGCCGTGTAGCGCGAGTACATGCTCTCGCTGGCCGCCGGTGTGGCGGGAGCGTCCGGTGCATCGTCGGGCGGCGGGAAGAGAGCGCCGCCGCCGCCCATCTGCCCCTGGATGAACCGGATGCTCTGGCTCTGGTGGCCCTGGCTGCGGCCCTGGCTCCCGCTCCGCCGGGCCTGGCCCGCCTGGCCCGCCTGGCCGCGTCCCGCCAGCGGGTCCGGAAACACGTCGGCACACCACGGGTCGGCGCTGTTGCACCGCGCCCGGCTGAGCACAAACGCCTTGCTGGCGGCAATGTGCGCGTCGCGCGTGGCGTCGGCGGCGTCCACGTACTGCAGGTGGACGCCGTGCTGCAGGTGGACGACGCTGTGGCTGCTGCTGTGCGTGACACCCCCCCCGCGCGCCCCGTGTGCGGACCGGCTGCGGCGGCCCGCCAGCTCGGGCCGGGACCGTGTGCTCCGCAGGCGCTGCATCGTCGACACAAACGTCTCTCTTCTCAAGCAAAGGCGGCAGACGCAAACTCTATGCTGCAAAAATGCAGGCCTCTCCAATGACGAGGCAAAGAAAAGAGAAAAACAAAAAAAGGTATGTGTTGCCAATGTACGGACGCGGGGAATCGGGACGTATGAATATGCCGGGAGAGGTGATGATACTCGACGCGGCGATGGATGGACAAGAGAGAAAAAGAACGTAAACAAGACAGAGCAAACAAGAGGCAAAGAAGAGGACAACATCGCGGCCCGACAAAGAGGGCAGGCATACCAGCGACGAACCCCGAGGAGGAAAGGCAGGAGCGGCGCCGGACCCAAAGCCGCCGGCCAGGACAGGAACACGGGAAAGAACGGCCGGGCACGCCTTCCGGCACACACACCTGGGCACATCACAATTCAGATCACAGCAGCGGAAAGAGCGAGGGGATTTGAACAGGGTTTACCGGGTTGTATCTAACCGAAAAAAAAAGAACACGAGCATGGCGGGCCGCACGTCTCTCTACAGTACACAATGCAACCAAACGGAGAGGCAAGCCCGCCGAGCACTGTATGCATGCATCATAACGAAACAGGAGACGGGGATGGAAAGCAGGAGAAAATCACGAGGGAACGAACTAAGAACAAACAGACAGCAGATCCAAGACAAAGAAAAAACAAGAAACAGGTCAGACAAGGTCAAGAGAGAGATGAAAGAGCCACATAAAGGCGGTGCCCAGGGGGACGCGCGCTTATGCCTTGAGCTCCTCGAAAAACTCCTCCAGCTCCTCGTCGACCATGTTGTGGATCTTCTCCGACAGCTTGTGGGCCTTGCGGGAGAAGGCCGAGGCGCTGCCGAGGACCTTGCCGGAGACGATCTCCAGGTCGGCCTCGATGGCCTTCTCGAGCTCGGTGACAGAGTCGAGCACGGCGCTGGCGGGCGCCTTGTCGGCGGCCTTCTTGTCGGCGGTGGCGTCGTAGGGCCCGGCGGCGATGATGGCCGAGTAGTTGCTGCAGCCGCCGCCGTTCCAGGCCAGCAGGTTGGGGGTGTCGGCGGGCAGGTCGGTCAGGGTGCCGACGGTGGCGACGCCCAGCAGGTTCGACTTGAGCTTCTCGGGGGTGATGGGCGACACCGAGTACTCGGAGTCGGTGGCGGGCTGCAGCGACAGGTAGTAGGCCAGCAGACCGCAGATGTGGGGCGAGGCCATGGAGGTGCCGGAGATGGTGTTGATGGCGTGCTTGCTGCCGATCCAGGTGGACTGGATGTTGAGGCCCGGGGCGAAGATGTCGGTGCACTTGCCCCAGTTGGAGAAGTAGGCGCGGCTGTCGTCGATGGCGGAGGCGCCGACGGTCAGGGCCTTGGCGGCGGCGGCGGGCGAGTAGTTGCAGGCGTCGGCGTTGTCGTTGCCGGCGGCCACGGCAAAGTGCAGGCCGGCGTCGACGGCGGCGTTGACGGCGGCGTCGAGCGGCGTGGTCTTGCCGCCGCCGAGCGACATGTTGGCGACGGAGCCCTTGAAGCCCTTGCGCTTGCCCTTCTTGGCGAGGGCGACCTGCTCCATGTGGCGGGTGGCGGCGAACTCGACGCCGGCAATGACGTCGGACATGGTGCCGGAGCCGTTGGAGCGCAGCACCTTGACGGCGTACACGTTGGCCTTTTTGGCGACGCCGTACTTCTTGCCGGCAATGGTGCCCGAGCAGTGCGTGCCGTGGCCGTTGCCGTCGGCGTCCTCGTCGCCGGCGGGGATGGTCTTGCCCCAGTGGGCGCGGTCCTCAAAGTCGACGTGGTCCGTGTTGGTGCCCGTGTCGATCACGTAGGCGTCGACGCCCTCGCCGCCCTCGTCGGCGAACAGGTACTTGTTGAAGGTACCAAAGTTGAGCGACTTGCGGTGCGACACGCGCGCCAGGCCCCACGGCGCGCCCTTCTCGGTCTCGGGGCTGCAGGTGGACGTGGTCACCTCCACCTCCTCGTACTTCATCGTGTGCACGATGGTGTCGCGGTGGATGTACTCGACCTGCGGCGGCCGTTAGCTCCTCCGGTCGTGACGTATCGTGCTCCACCGGCGATAAGCGCCGCTGGCTGGCGCGTGACGAGGCCACTAACGGCCAGGGAGAGGGAAACTCACATCCGGATGCCGGCGGACCTGCTCGATGACCGAGTCATCAAAGTGGCCGGCGTAGCCCAGGAAGCCGTTGCCGATCTTGTACGTGTGCTTGAGCCCGCGGAAGACGTCGTCGCTCAGCGACAGGCCCAGGCCGCGCTTGCGCAGCTCCAGCACGCGCTCGTCCTTGTCCTCGGGGAAAGACTTGGCCCACGTCGCGTGGATGGCCTTGACCCACGAGTGGTGGTCCGCGGCCTTCTTGTCGTCGACGTGGTCCTTGAACTTGATGATGTAGGCGCCCGGCACCTCCTCGGCGTTGGACGACGACAGGATCGGCGCGGCCTCGCCGTGGATCGTCTCCGTGCTAAACGTCGGCGCCGCCGCAGCGTACGCCGCCAGCGACAGAGCAAAGAAGCCCTTCATGATGAAACGGAAGATGGGATGGAAGAGGAGAGACGAAGCGATGTCGGATGGGGATGGGGGAAGGGGGAGAAGGGAGAGAGAAGGGGGGGGCCTCCGCAGAAAAGGAGGAAGGAAGAAAAGAAAACGAAATAAGGCGAGACGCAGCGAAGGTCCCCCAAACAGAGAAGAGGATGAAGTTGATGGGGATGGGGGATGGTGAAGAAAGAAGAAAGAAAGAGAAGAGAGAGAGGGAAGAGGGAAGGGAAGAGGGAAGAGGGAAGAGGGAAGAGGGAAGAGCGTCGGAGGTGGCGTCAGATAAAGGGAAAAGAGGAGCAGCGGTGCTAGCGGGCAGCAAGCACAGCACAGCACGCTGCGGCTTGCGCATCCGGCGGCCGCTGTTGCCTCATCCTCCAGCGTGTGACGCAGACCTGGGGAGGGGCCCGGTTGGGGGGTGGCTGACTCGCCGAAACGGGACTAGCGGAGGACGGCACAAGCCAATGGGGCTGACTGAAACGCGGTGGCGGGGGCCGCCTCGGCAATGCGATAAGACATTCGCACGGTGCTGGCAGGCGGCGGCCACACGCAACGCGTCCACCGTGCGCCGTTGGCTTGCTCAGCTCATCCGCACTGGCCTGGTTTTGTGGGGCGTCTGATCCACAGCAGCTTGCCCGGCCAGCGGCCCAGCAGGGGTTAAATACGGGGTCTGGCATCACGAGGTCGCCTGGACAGCCGTCTGGCAGACAGGACCAGAGTGTGAGTACGGAGTATTTCGTACAAGGACGGAAGTCATGACAGTCGAGAGGTGTTGTCTGCCGGGCGGAAGCCAAGGGAATCCGGAGCGAGAAAGCCACAAAGCCACAGCGTACGTAAGATATCTTACGATTAGCCCAGCTTGTTCTTCCGAGCTTCGCTATCGAGATAGCGACCTACTGTATCCGGCTATGACTCCTGCCTTCGGGCAAACGCGCGCGTGAGCAGATACGGAGGGAGGGAGAGCTTCGCCTCGCTGTGCCTGGTGGACCCTGAGGACGCAGCTTCCCCGCCCATCCGGGTCCTCTTATCGGCGGCTAGGCACGGAAGGCCTGCTCCGATACGCATCAGCGGGCGGCTGCCTGCGCAAAAGGACGGCGTCTATCGTCTCGGGTTTTTGTTGAGGTCTCGTGACCTCGCCCACGTGACCAAGGTCACCGCCCTGCCTCCGGCGCCGGCCCAGGGTCCGCGGTGCCCCTCCAAGGACGCCGGTCGCGGTCGGCGTGTAAAGCGAGTAATACGGAGTAAGTCATAAAATTTTGCTGGTTTGGGACTTTGGGGCTTGCACCACCAACGAGTCACAAAGCAACCAATTCGTTCTACCGCGACCCCGATTTCACCAGACCGTGCTCCAAAATGGCTCCCCAGAAGTAGGATCCGGCGCTCGTGTCCTTCCGCGGCTGGAAACGGACGGACGGCTGGCTGACCGGCAACAGGGTGCTGATGCTGGGTGCGGGCTTCGTCACGAAGCCGACCCTCGATATTCTCGCCAAGTCGGGCATCACCGTGTCGGTTGGTGGGTGCCACGATGGTCGTCTCCCCCGGACATGCCCGCAGACCTGCTGACTTGACCCCCAGCCTGCCGCACGCTCGCGTCGGCCCAGGCGCTGTCGGCGGGCATCGCCAATGCGGTGCCGACGACGCTCGACGTGACGGACGAGGCGGCGCTCGACGCCGCGGTGGCCGCGCACGACCTGGTCATCAGCCTGATCCCGTACACGTTCCACGCGGCCGTGATCAAGGCGGCCATCCGCCAGAAGAAGCACGTGGTCACCACGAGCTACGTGTCGCCGGCCATGATGGAGCTGGACCAGCAGTGCAAGGACGCCGGCATCACGGTCATGAACGAGATCGGCCTGGGTGCGTGGACCGGACGGAGGACTCTCGATGGACGAAGGACGGTTCTTTGCTAACGTGACAGACCCCGGCATCGACCATCTGTGTATGTGGAGGAGCGGACCCGATCCCCTCCGCAACCGCGACTGCGACCGCACAAGCTAACCACGCCAGACGCCGTCAAGACCATCGACGAGGTCCACCAGGAGGGCGGCAAGGTGCTCTCGTTCCTGTCGTACTGCGGCGGCCTGCCGGCCCCCGAGGCCTCGGGCAACCCGCTGGGCTACAAGTTCTCGTGGTCGCCCCGCGGCGTCCTGCTGGCCCTGCGCAACGCCGCCAGCTTCTACAAGGACGGCCAGGTCGTCAACGTGGCGGGCCCTGGTTCGTTTTCCCCTGTGGTGGACACACCAACGCCCAACGCACTCCGTTCTGACAGTCAGACCTGATGGCCACCGCCAAGCCGTACCACATCTTCCCGGGCTTTGCCCTCGTGGCCTACCCCAACCGCGACTCGACCGGCTACAAGGAGCGCTACAACATTCCCGAGGCGCAGACGGTCATCCGGTAGGTTGGCAGAAGGGCTAGGGCAGGACAGAGCGAGGACGAACAAAGCGCTGACGGACAGGGGCACGCTGCGGTACGCCGGGTTCCCCGAGTTCGTCAAGGTGCTGGTGGACATTGGCTTCCTGAGCGACGCGGAGGAGGCCTACTGGAAGCAGCCGCTGCCGTGGAAGGAGGCGACGCAGAAGATCCTGGGCGCGGCATCGACGGACGAGAAGGACCTCGTGGCCGCCATCGTGGCCAAGGCGTCCTTTGCCAGCGCCGAGCAGAAGGACCACATCCTGGCCGGGCTCAAGTGGCTCGGCCTCTTCTCCGACGAGAAGACGATTGCGCGCGGCAACCCCCTCGACACCCTCTGCGCCACGCTCGAGAAGAAGATGCAGTACGGCCCGGGCGAGCGCGATCTTGTCATGTGAGTTTTCTCTCCTTCTCTCACTCTTGGTGCACTTGTTCACAACAACCAGCCTGCAGCACAAGTTCGAGGTCGAGCTCAAGGACGGCACCAAGCAGACGCGCCTGTCGACCCTTGTCGACTACGGCAGCGCCGAGCCGGGCGGCTACTCGTCCATGGCCAAGCTGGGTAGGTTTCTTGCAGTCGGTCGGTCGGCCTCCCATCCGGTGCTAACCAGCAGTCGGCATCCCGTGCGCCGTGGCCGTGCAGCAGGTCCTCAACGGCACCATTGCCGACAAGGGCGTGCTGGCGCCCACCAACGCCAAGATCAACGGCCCGCTCATCAAGGAGCTCAAGGAGGTAGGCGCTCGCGCTCCCCGTGCCCCATTGCGCCGGTCTGCTAACCCGTCCCAGAAGTACGGCATCTTCTGCAAGGAGGAGATTGTTTAGGCTGGAAAGCGTGGTCGATAGACAAGGGGGTGCTTTTACGGTGAACAATCCAAAAATCAAACGAAAGCTGCAGCAACAGAGAGCATGCAAACGCATCCAAGCATACAAAGGTCACCGACATAAGTATGGAGCACATCCATATCTTACAGACAGGAGACAGAAGGGCTTGTCCTACGCCACACGTTCGAGACACGGGACGAGATTGCGATTTGAAGGGTTTTCTGTTGTCCTCTGAAGTATACACCAGGGAGCTCTCGCCTGTTGGGGAAGAGGACACGAGCACCGAAAATCCAGCACCGTAAAAAGTGGTCTGTGAGATGTCAGCTCGAAAACAACAAAAACACGGACGCTCCTCAGGCCCGGAGACACCCTAGTTGGCACCGGGAGCCGGCTTCGGCCCGGGCATGGGAGCCGCATTCTCCGTCTTCGTCGGGCAGGTGTGGACACGTCCATGGTCATATGCCTTCCCACATTTAAGGCACAACAATTTCATTTTGGGTTCAGGTATTCTCGCGCTGGCAGTGTGTAGGCGACGGAGGAAGTAGCAGTGGTCGTTCACGGCGGCACGGTCACGCAGGAGACCGAAGAGGGCGCAAGATCAGGGTGAGAATGTTGCCAGAAGAAGCGCCGGCCAGCCATGCGAGAGGCGAGCCAGGGTATTTATGCGCGACGGGCGAGAACAGCACATGTTTGCAGCGTGTTGCTGGCTCCGCAGAGCCGCAAGATTTAAGCATACAGCATGTTGCACTGGGCAGCAAGCACGACCGCTGATGCCGCGGGCGGCAAACACGGGGCGCGTCTGATTCGATCCTGGGGGTCCTGGGGTGCAAAAAGAGGCTTGGTCAAAGGCAGACACGACGCACACAATGGCCACATGGTAGCCAAGGATGCAACACAACCTGCTTTCACCAATAGCCCTTGGCCAACGTGAGGCTCATGGGATGACGGCCTCCACGCCAGCTGTAAACACAACTTTCGTCCTACAGTCTCTTCTACCGATCTTGTCTGCACACAGTAAAGTTTTTCCCACCAACGCCGCACTTGCTAGAACGACGGCTGCTGTCCGGGCGGCGGCGTGTGCGGCCGCTGGCCGGCGCGGTTGGCGGCGTGGGGGTCGGCGCCGAGGGCCACGAGGGCGGCGGAGGACCGCGGCAGGCGGTAGGCCCGGGCGAAGTGGAGCGGCGTGTTGCCGTCGGCGTCGGCCTCGTTGAGGAGGCGGAGGCGGCGTTTGCGGTCGGCGTCGGCATCGGCGGAGTCGGCGGAGCGGCGGCCCCCCGCCAGCAGCGCCTCGAGCGCGGCCTGCATGTCGGTGGCGGCGTCGATGCCGACGGCCCAGCCGGGGATGAACCGGAGCCAGGCGGTGCGGGCGATGCGGGCGACGGAGGCGAAGAGGGCGAGGACGAGGCCGTGGCCGTGGCCGTCGCGGCGGGGGGGCAGCGGCGGCGAGGCCTCGATGTCGGCGGCGCCGCGCTCGACCAGGGCCAGCAGCAGGGGCAGGCGGTCAAAGGACGTGGCCAGGTGCAGCGGCGCGTGCGCGTGGCGGCCGTCATAATAAGGGGCGTGGAGGGTGGCGGCGCAGACGGCCGGGTCGGCGGTGAGCAGGCGCACGGTGTCGGCGGCGGCGCGGGCGTCGTCGGCGGTCCACGGCTGCCGCCCGAGGCTGGCGTAGCGCCCGCCGCCCAGCACGGCGGCGTGCAGCGGCAGCAGCAAGGGGGCCTCCTCCTCGTCGCGGCCAGGGCGCGGCTGGGGCACCACGACGGCGTCGGCCGAGGCCAGCAGCTGGCGGCGGCGGGCGTCGTCGTCCGGGAGCAGGTCCAGCAGCGCCTGCAGGCCGGCCACGTTGTGGCACTGGGCGCCGACGGCCAGGGGCGACAAGTAGGCGTGGCCGTAGCGGAAGCGGGGGGGGGCCTCAGACTCCTCCTCCTCGTCTGCCGGCGGGAGGCGCCCGTAGCGGCACTGGCCCACGTCGACGCCGGCCTCGAGGAGCGCGGCCAGCACGGCGGGGGCGGTGGCGGGGGCCTCCATGGCCAGCGCCAGGGCGTTGCCGCGGCCGCCGGGCCGCAGGCGCCAGCGGCGGCGGCGGCGGCGGCGGCGGTCGTGCTGCTCGAGGCGCGCGTCCTGCTCCGCGGGCTCAAAGGCCTGCTGCACGGCGTGCACGTCGGCGCCGCGCGCGCACAGGAAGCGGATCAGCTCGACGCGCGTCTCGGGAGGGACGTCCTGTTGGCGGCCGCCGCCCCCGGCGGCCGCCAGGAAGGGGGTGAGGCCGTCAGGGCCGGCCTCGTTGATGTCGGCGTCGGGCATGCCCTGCAGCAGGAGCCGGACGGTGTCGAGGCGGCCCCGGGCGCAGGCCTCGGCCAGCGGCGTGCCCCAGTTGCCGCGCTCGTCATCCACGTCGTCGTCCTCGTCGTCCTCGTCGTCCTCGTCGTTGTTGTCGCCGCCGCCGAACTGCCGCGGCCCCCGGAGCTTGGGCGGGAGGGTGGCGCGGTGCTGCAGCAGCACCTCGAGGAGGGCGTTGCGGCCGAGGCGGGCGGCGAGCACCAGCACGGGGCACAAAAAGTCGCCCGGGACCTCGTAGTTCAGCAGGTCGGGCTCGAGGCGGATCAGCTCGCGCAGGGCGGGCAGGTCGTCGGCCTCGACGACCGCGTGCATGTGCTCGAGTCTCCCCAGGCTCGAGATGTGGTCGTGCTGGCGGTAGCGGTCCGCGGACGTCAGGGCCGGGCACTGGGACCGCACAAACGCAAAGGCCTCGCGGTCGAACTGCCGTATCCCCGGCCCGCGCATCCTCTGGAAGGCCGCCCGGAGGACCTCGTCGGGGGAGGCGATGGGGGCAGCATCGGCGGCGACGGGGCGGTCTTGAGTCGCCATGGTGTGCAGATGGCCAGAGGGCGTGCACCACGTCGGCGTTCGACGGCCAGGTGGACGGTCAGTACGACGGTCAGACACGTGTCAGGTGCACGATGCTCGTCTCCGCCGTCCGGACCGGCGCCTCCGGAGGATCGTGGCCGGCTGATGGCTCTCTAAAATTGCAGAGGCCCGGCATCCGGTCACATGACACACGAGTTAGGTCGCATAGGGAAGGTGCGGGAGGTGCAGACAGGAGACATGAGCGCATACGGTGGCCTGCAAGGAGAGGAGACGTGGTTGTTGCCGTCATATGGTCACGTGTGGCCGTCGAGTGCTCAGGTTGAATCAGGAGCAGAGGATCCGTTTACGACAATTTCAAACACTCGGTTGATTTTCTATTTGCCAAGCCTCTGGCCGCAACTACGCTGTCTTTGTCGTGGCTGTGGTGGATGTGGTCGACTTGGACGTCGTGGTCGCCTTGGACGTCGTGGCTGTCGTGGGTGTGGTGGTCGACTTGGACGTGGTCGTCGTGGCTGTCGTGGGTGTAGTGGTCGACTTGGTCGTCGTGGCTGTTGTAGGTGCAGTAGTCAACTTGGACGTGGTCGTCGTGGCTGTCGTAGGTGCAGTGGTCGACTTGGACGTGGTCGTGGACGTGGTCGTCGCCGAGGCAGACGAGGCCGAGACCGACGAGGCCGAGGCCGACGAGACCGGGACCGACGAAAACAAGGCCGGCTGGACAGCGCCCAGGGGCCGCACGCAGTAGGCGGTGCCGGCGACGAGGTCGGCGTCGCAGGCGTCGACGGAGAGGCTGGGGTTGGCGAGGGTGAAGACGTGGATGGGGATGTTGTTGGCGAGGCAGATCTGGGCGCAGAGCAGCGAGGCGTCGTACGTGTACGTGTACCAGGCGGCGCAGAGGCTGGCGTTGGTGCCGGCGGCGACGACGGCGGCGCCGGCGGGGGGCGCCACGGGCCGCGTGTAGGGGGGCGCGTAGCCGTCGCCGGTGCCGCCGTTGCCGTCGGAGCTGGTGTTGGCGGCGGCGACGCCGACGTAGGCGCCGCCGGGCGAGGACACGCAGAGCGTGGAGCCCCAGCTGGGGCCCGTGCCGGGGGGGCTGTGCAGGTTGCTGCAGTTGCGGTCCAGCATGGTGTTGTAGGCGACGAGCGCGTCGACGCTGTTGCCGGTGGCGTTGGCGATGCTCGCGCACGTCTCGCCGGCCTGCACGGTCCACAGGCTGTCGCAGACCGGCGGCAGGCACAGCACGGCGCCCGGCGTCAGGGCGGCGGCGGCGGCGCCGCAGTCGCGCAGCGCCGGGTTGATGGCAAAGAGCGTGGCGCTCGACACCTGGTGGGCGACGGCGAGGCTGTCGCAGGTGTCGCCGGCCGCCACGGTGGCGCGCTGGCCGGACACGCAGACGGGCGCGGGCACGTCGACGGCGGTGGTGCCGGTCACGGCCGAGGCGGTGCCGTTGAAGGCGGTCACGTTGGCGAGGCCGCAGCGGGCGGCGACGTACTCGTAGCGGGCGGCGAAGCTCGCGTTGTCGTAGGCGCCCGAGTAGGCCGAGGCCTCCATCAGCTGCAGCTTGCGCGTGTAGCAGTAGGAGCACAGGTCGGCGGCGGGCAGGGCGCTGATGGCCGTCTCGGCGGGGAAGGCCGCGATCACGTCGTTGCAGTTGGCGCCCGTGGCCGGGTCGCTGAAGCAGGACTGGTTCCAGTTGCTCCACAGGCGGTCGACGAGGCTCACAAAGGCCACGCCGGTGCCGGGCAGCTGCGGCGTCACGGCGCAGGCGGCGGCGACGCTCTGGCGCACGTAGGCGATGCTGGCGGCGCAGCCGGCGTCGCACAGGCGCGCCGTCAGCGTCGCGTTGCCCGTGCTGCCCAGGTAGGCGTCGGCGGCCAGCAGGTTGCGCGCGCTGTCGTCGCACTTGACCGTCTGGTAGAGCGCGGCCTCGCAGGCGGCCGACAGGCCGAGGCCGGCCAGGCCGTCGGGCGCCTCGAACAGCGGCCAGCCGGCGAAGCGGTCGCCGACGACGGCGGCGGCGGCGGCGCCCTCGAGCCAGCCCAGCACCGACGCCAGGAAGCCGTTCTGGTTGCGGTCGCCGTACGTGGGCGCCGTGCCCAGCGGCGTCACCATGTCGACAATGGCCTTGGTGCACAGGTTGTACAGCCACAGGTCGCTGCTGCGCTGCACGTCCACGGCGCCCTCCTGGCAGTTGTTGCCGGTCTCGCACCGCTTGGCGTACGCCTGGAACCAGCTGTACAGGCCCGCGCTGTAGATGTAGATGCTGCTCGAGTCCAGGATGCGCACCGGCCAGGCCAGCGCGCAGCGCGAGTTGGCCGCCGCCGGCCGCGCGCAGCCCGCAAACGTCGGGTCGTCGGCGAACATGCCCGGCGCAAAGGGCGCCGGCGCCGCCGGGCTCGGCTGGAAGTAGGGCGTCTCCGTCTGCAGCATGCTGAAGAAGACGTCGCGCGCCCGCGACAGCTGGTACTGGTACAGCACCGAGTGCTCGGCCGCCGTCCCCCACAGCCACGCCGGGCCCTGGCTCTCGATCAGCACCCCGCGGCCCGAGTACACGTTGATCATGGGCTGCGCCGGCAGGTCCAGGTCGTGGTCCGCCGTCCACGCCCACATGTTCTCCACGTACGCCGACGACGCCGCCGTCAGGTGCAGCAGCAGCGACGCCGCCACGCACGCCGCCTTGGGCGTCGCCGCCGTCGACTTGGGGCAGTCCGCCGCCTGCAGCTGCGAGCCCGCGCTGCCGCCCACGCGGATGTGCGAGTTCCACATCGCCGCCGACCCCTGCGCCGCCGCCGCCGCGCCCTCGCGCACGTTCCACTCCACCACCACCGCGCCCGCCGTCGGCCCGATCACCGAAAAGAGCATGTCCGAGATCTCCACCACCCCCGCGTCGCCCGCCCGGCCCACCTGCACCACCGCCCGCGGGTTGCCCGCGTCCTGGAAGCGCGCCCCGCGCCCCGCGATCGTCGACCACGCCTGGCCCACGATGCGCGAGCCCAGCGGGACGTGCAGCGTGTCCGTCACGACGTACACGCCGTGGGGGAAGAAGACCACCTGGCTCGCGTTGGCCGCCGCCGCCAGCGCCTGGTTGAGCGCCGCCGTGTCGTCCGTGGCGCCGTCGCCCGCCGCGCCCTTGCTCTTGACGCTGACAAAGCTCGACAGCGGCAGGCGGTCGCTCGCGTACGTGGGCGCGCTGCGCGTGAACCAGCTGCTCGTGTTGGTGCCCCTGTCGCTGCCGCTGCTCACCAGCCCGGCCGGCCGCACCGGCATGGCCACGGCGTTGCCGTTCTGGAAGGCGGCCGTGCCCGCCGTGCCGGACACGAGGTTGCCAAAGCCCCACGAGTCCACCGCCAGCCGGCCGGCGGCGCCGCTGCCGCTGCCGCTGCCGCTGCCGCTGCGGCCCGCCAGCAGCGTGGTCTCGGTGCCCGTGTCGTAGACGGCGACGGGCGTGTTGACAAAGTCGGTGTTCTGCAGCAGAAACGACGAGCTGTTGGACGCCGCCAGCGTCGTCTGGATGCCCGTGTCGAGGCTGGCAAAGGAGCTGTCTGTGATCACCACGGAGCCGACGCCCTGGCCGGTGCTGCCGGCGCCGCCGCCCGCGCCGTCGACCATGACGAGGCCGACGCTGGTCCCCGTCTTGGCGCTGTCGCCGATGACGGAGATGCCCTGCAGCAGCCAGGCCCAGTCCCAGAACACCTGCACGGCCGTGCGGCAGCCGTTGAAGAGCAGGTTGCGCGCCGTGAACTGCTGGTTGCCCAGGTACGCCCCAAAGTGGCCGCCCTGGAAGTACAGGTCCGACATGAAGCCGCCGCTGCCGTTCTCCATGTACAGCCCCTGCTGCGTCGTGTTGTCCTTCATGTAAAAGTCAATGTTCTGCAGGTCCGTGCCCTGCGCCACCTGCCAGTGCACGCCGCACACGTAGTTGTCCGCCGGCGCGTTGGTAATGTCAATCACAAAGTTGCGCACCGACCGCAGAAAGTTGCTCTGCGGCACGTACCACTCCGACCCGTTGCCCCCGTCCACGTACACGTCCGTCAGCACCACCGCGTAGCCCACAAAGCTCGCCGCCGCCAGCAGCGTCGGCCGCCCCCGCGGGTTGCCCAGCAGCTGCGTGTTGTAGTACATGATCAGCGAGTCGCTGACCAGGTACGTGCCCGTCGGAAAGTACACCACCGCCGGCGTCGTCGTGCTCGACCCGCACGCCTGCCCGCACCGCCCCCCGTCTGTGATGGCCTGGTTGATGGCCGCCGTGTCGTCCGTCTTGCCGTCGCCCTTGGCCCCGTAGTCCATCACGTTGCGCCACACCTTGTACCCGCTGGCGTTGGCGTACGGCGCCATCCCGCTCGTCGCCAGGCTGGTCATCCAGTAGGGAAGCGCCTCGTCGCGCGCCGACACCGTGCCGGTGCCGCCGGGTGTGGTCGTGCTGTCGTCCGACGCCTGCCCCCAGTGCTCCGCCTTGAGCTGCGCCGCCCGGTCGGTGTAGTCCGTGCCCGCCGGCGCGATGGCCGTGCTCTCCGCCACGGTGCGCGCCGCCGCTGCCAGGTCCGGCGCGATGATGTAGTTGCGCGACGGTGCCGTGCTGGCCGTGTTGTTGTTGACGTTGTTGGAGAGGCTCCGCCGGCCAATGACCGGCACCGCTGTGCTGCTGTTCCCGTAGGCTGCCGTGCTGCTGTTCGCGACGACGGCATCCCCCGGGAATGCCCGCTTGTTGAAGCGCGGCTGCTGCAGCTTCAGCTTGTTGGCCGCCGCAATCGTCGGCAGCGACGCGTTGACCAGCGCCGCCGCCTCGGCGATCTCTGTGTCGCGGGCGGTGAGGGGGTGGCCGTGGCCGTGGCCGTGGCTGTGGGCAGCGGCATGCAGCGCATGCGCCTGGGCATGGCCGCCGTGGCCGTGGCTGGCCGCCACCAGAGAGACGGGAAAGAGACAAAGGAAAAGAGCGTACACCAGAGCCGCCACGCCCCGGCTGAAGGAACGAGTCGCCATGGTGATGCCTGGCGAGAAGGCCAAAAGAAAGGACGCAGGTCAGAGGACGACCTGTCTTGACAAGGAGAACGAGACAGACGAGACAGATGATACAGACGAGACAGACAAACAGCGGAGAACAGGGCCGTACGTGGACAGCCTCTCTCCATATAATCTGACTCCGTCCGACCATGTCCTCGGTGGCCAGCGGCTCAGGGGTCGTGTTTACGTTCCGCAGCCGACGGACGGATTGCGCCATTAAGCCAACCGCCCGCCCGCCCGCCTGCCCGCCCCGAGCTAACACGCCCCTATCGTGGCCTCATCTCCGGACTGTTCCTGGTGTCGTCGCTGGCCGTCTGTCGTCGGCGCTCGCGTTTTGGCGGAGACGCTGCGCACCTTCCGCTGTCGTTTTCATTTGCTGTGGGGGCACGTGCTGAGCGGCGGCCTGGCCCGACGGCGGCAGTAAATATAGAAAATGCTCTGTTTAAGCCGCGGCCCCGCTAAAAAGGACCCTTACGTTTTCTACAGAGTAAGCTTAACTGGCCGGGTCGATCTTTCCAAGCGCGGCGAAATACCCGATACGGCCCAATGCAGAAGGTCAGAACGGGACTCCGGCCTTTTGTGTTGCAGACCCCTAGCACAGAGGAACATCGTGAGATGCAGGGTAAAATTGCATCGCAGGAGGCGTGCTGAAGAGGCCCTCCAAAGGAGCATAGCCTTGAGGCGAAGGATGGGATAACGAGCCAAGAGGAAAAACGGAAAAAAAGAGCGCGGACGGGCCGGCGTGGGGGCCTCGGGGCCTCGGGAGTGGACGCGGGAGTGGACGAGGGAGTGGAAGAGGGAGTGCACAATGGCAGACGACAGACAAGGACAGCCGTGATAAAGCTACGGCGCCGGGTCGCGTCGTGGCCCTGCGTCGGCCTCCGGTCTGGTCCGCTGTCAACAGAGCCGACGCTGCCCTGCAGAGGTTGACGGTCGAGTTCTTTACGTCTCTTGTCCCGTCTGTCTCTCGTCTGTCCCGTTGTCTGTCCCTCATTTTTCTTATTGTCCCTCGTTTGATTCTTCTGTCAGATTCTTCTGTCCCTCGTTTCTGTCCCTCGTTCCTGTCCCTCCTTTCTGTCTGTCCCTTCTTCCCTCCTTTCTGTCCCTCCTGTCTGTCCTTTTTCTGTCCCTTCTGTTTGTCTTTCTTCCTGCCCGCCTATTGCCCTCCGCCATGCTCCTCCCCCGCTTGGCCGTGGTCGCCTCGCTGGTGACCGCGGTCCTGGGCGGAGAATGCAGCGCGACCAAGCCGTGTGCCATCGGATGCTGCTCCAAGTACGGCAACTGCGGCCTGGGCCCGGACTACTGCGCCGCCGCCAACTGCGTGTCCAGCTGCGACAACAAGGCCGAGTGCGACCCCGGCGGCTGGGGCCTGACCTACGCCAACGCCACCGCCTGCCCGCTCAACGTCTGCTGCAGCGCCTACGGCTTCTGCGGCACCACGCCCGAGTTCTGCGGCACGCGCAAGGTCACGGCGCCCTCCTGCGCCGTCCCCAGCAGCGGCAGCGGCAGCATCGGCCGCGTCGTCGGCTACTACGAGTCGTGGGCCGAGACCGAGCGGTTCTGCAACGTCATGCACCCGGAGCGGATCCCGCAGGGCATCTACACGCACATCAACTTTGCCTTTGCCACCATCGACCCCGCCAGCTTCGAGGTCGTGCCCTCGGCCAGCGGCGACGAGGACCTGTACAAGCGCGTGCAGTCCCTCAAGACGCGCGACCTGGGCCTGCAGACCTGGATCGCCATCGGCGGCTGGACCTTTAACGACGCCGACCAGCCGACGCGCACCACCTTCTCGGACCTGGCCGCCAGCGCCGCGCACCAGGAGGTCTTTTTCGCGTCGCTGCTGCAGTTCATGCAGACGTACGGCTTCACGGGCGTCGACCTCGACTGGGAGTACCCCGAGGCGCCCGACCGCAGCGGCCGCGGCGAGGACTTTGCCAACTTCCCCGTGCTGCTGCAGCGGCTGCGCGGCGCGCTCGACGCCTACGGCTTCGGCCTGTCGGTGACGCTGCCGTCGAGCTACTGGTACCTGCAGCACTTTGACCTCAAGCGGCTGCAGCCGTGGGTCGACTGGTTCAACGTCATGGAGTACGACCTGCACGGCACCTGGGACATTGGCAACCAGTGGACCGGCGCCTACCTCAACGCCCACACCAACCTGACCGAGATCCGCGACTCGTTCGACCTGCTGTGGCGCAACGACGTCGACCCGGCCAAGATCAACCTGGGCCTGGCCATGTACGGCCGCAGCGCCACCGTCGCCAGCGCCGCCTGCACGGCGCCCGGCTGCCCCTACGTCTCGGGCGGCGACGCCGGCTCCTGCAGCGGGCAGGCGGGCATCCTGCTCAACAGCGAGATCGAGCAGATCGTGGCCGCCCACGGCCTGCAGCCCACGCTCTACGCGGACGCCGCCGTCAAGACGATCGCCTGGGGCGACAACCAGTGGGTCTCGTTTGACGACGCCGACACCTGGAAGATCAAGGCCGACTACGCCAAGTCCGTCTGCCTCGGCGGCGTCATGGTGTGGGCCGTCAGCCACGACGACAACTGGGGCACCTACGCGAACCAGCTCGCCGGCGCCCTCGGCCGCGCCGTCTTCATCGACCCGGACACCAACCTGACCGCCGTCGTCACCACCGGCTTCAGCCAGGTCGGCACCTGCCAGTGGTCCAACTGCGGCGAGGGCTGCCCCGCCGGCTTTGCCGAGGCGGCCGACGCCAGCGGAGCCGGCAGCGAAGCCGGCGGCGGGAGCCTCGTCGACGCCACCGGCTGCTTCGGCAACACCGTGCACACCTTTTGCTGCCCCAAGACGGCGCCGCTGCCCACCTGCGCCGTGCGCGGCTTCCAGGACAGCGGCGTGTGCGTGCCCGGCTGCGCGTCCGGCGAGGCCGAGGTCGGGCAGCAGTCCACCGGCTGCTCCCTGGGCTACCAGTCCGTGTGCTGCTCCACCGGCGGCGGCAGCAGCAGCAGCAGCAGCAGCAGCAGCATGGCGCCGTACGACGAGTGCGCCTGGTTCGGCGCGCCGCCGCTGTGCTCCGGCCCCGGCAGCGTGGCCGCGTGCCCCAGCAGCCACCCGAACCGCGTGGTCTCGTCCACGAGCGGCCAGGGCGGCGCCGGCTCCTGCTGGGTCGGCGCCATGAGCTACTGCTGCGCCGGCAGCGCGCCGCCCGACCCGTTCACGCACTGCGCGTGGAGCAAGAAGGCGTCGCACGCCGTCGCGGCCGCGGCCGTGTGCGAGGACGGCTGCCCCAGCGGCGAGCTGCTGGTGGCGCGGCAGCAGAACACGTGCGTGCTCGGCAGCGAGGCCTACTGCTGCAAGGGCCCGTCGGTCAACGCGGTCGGCGGCCTGGGCAGCATCGGCACGCTGGGGTTCGAGGTCGGCGCCCTGGACACGACGCTCAGGGCGGTGGCGGACTCGGACCTGGCCACCAGTACGGCCAGCCTGCTGCAGACCTGTCTCACCGAGTTCTTTCGCAGCGAGAACCCGACGTGTCCGTCGGCGATGGAGTCCAGCCTGGACCAGGAGATCTACGGCACCGTGTCGCGGCGCGGCATTGGCGTCAGCCTGTACTGGAACTACAACTGCATCGTCTCCATCATGTCGACAGAGATGGCGTCGCCCTACGGCTCCGAGGAGGTCGCCGCGACCTGGAACCTGTTCCAGGACAAGACGGGCGTCGGCTACCCCCAGCTCCTCAAGTTCATCTACCCCCTCGACGACGGCGTGATCGCCGAGGACCCCGTGGCCACCATCGGCGAGTACCTGTGCAACCCGTTTGTACAAGAAAAGGCCATGATCCAGGGCGTCGAGACCGCCCAGGCCGCCTTTTGCGAGTATCCAGGCGTGCACGGCTACCTGGACCCCACGGCGAACGCCACGGCCGCGAAGCGGGAGCTCGCTGAGCGAGCCGCCGACGACGACACAGCCGCCACCAACCACACCTGGCTATCGTCGCGCAAAGTCCAGCTCGACGGCGACGAGAACCGGGACCCTTTTGACCGGCGCCCGACCGTGCTCGGCGTGCTCCGAGCCATCAACGACGGCACGCTGGGCATCTGCTACCTGCGCTGGGTCAACTGGCGCCACAACCGGGAGATCATATTGGAGGTGGCCTACACAGCGGCCGATTCCATCCAGGACCAAGACGACGACCCGTCGCTGCACCGCTTGCCAGATGCCCTCCGAGACGCATCCCACACGGGGCAAAACGTGGACAACTACATTGTCTTCCACCTGCACGTCCCCATCGACCACCACACGTTGCTGAGCGTCAACACCGAGGACCACCAAGACTGGTACGTGGGCGTATCGGCTCTGAACATGTTCCACGGCCAATACATGGACGCGGCGGAGGGCTATGACACCAACTCCCCGGCTGACCGTGTCAACGGGCGAGCCAACCGCGGCATCAACGCCCGCACCGTCGCCCTCACATGCCCCGGCGAGAACAACCGCTGGTACCTGGTCCGCGATCGGAGCGACGAGATCCTCGAAGCAGACACGGGAGACAACGCCCGGCGCTACAACACGTATGCCGAGGAGCTCAACACATGGGCTACCGGTTTCTACGCCCGGGACGTCTTCAGCACCATGTCGGACGTCACGGGCAGCGAGGGCAATCTCAACTACCTCTGGCCCCATGTTTCCAGCGTACCATACACAGGGTCCGGCCCCTACTTTCCCAGAGAGTTTGTTTTTGACGAAAACTGGAGACCGCTCCGGCCATAGTGGATGGACGGCGGGGGGGTTGATTCGAAATGCAGCGGCCTGGATATCAAGAAGAGACGAGACGTTGCTTGCCAGAGACACCACGTGACGATGTGCTCGGCGAGGAAGGAGCAGCTGTGAACAGCATCCGACGACCAGTGCCTACTCAGGCATGCTTTGCGTGCCTGTGACGACTTTTTTTCTCAATGCGTATTTACCTGTAAAAAAACTACCGTGAGTGCAAAATCATGACGGGTGGTTCGTGAGGCTTATCAGTTACGCTGGTGAGAGAGGTTCTCTTTTGCCAACCAGTTGGTTCCACATCGCCCATCGGTCATGTGACCTGCTTCGCGTCGACGCAGGCCGCAACCCCTCGATAGCTCCTTCTGTATCGGGGCACCCCCGGTCTCCACAACGCGTGTCATCCCCCAAGCTGCTGCGGCGAGGGATCGATCCAACGCCTTAACGCCTTTTCACCTCGAGACAAATACAACGTCTCCCCTTGCTGCGTCAACCCCTGGCGAGCGACGGCGACCGTTTTGGCAAGCAGGCAAGGGCGCGCAGGCAATCAGGCAAGCAGGCAAGCAGGCAGCAAGCAAAGAGGCGATCCCAACGTCGACGCGCCTTGTGCTGACGCCCCCTCCGGCAGACATCGAATCGAGACCACAGACGAATGCGCCGCCCCTCGAGGCAGCCTGCCGGCACCAGCTTGACGAGCGCAGCCGGGCACAAAGGATGAGAGGCTGAGACCAGGCGAACGGTCGGCGAGCACCAGAAGCGCCAGACGAAGCACGCAGAGAACGGCGGCCAATCGATTGCAGGTGGAAAAGACGAGACGAGACGAACTGAGCTGAGTTGAGCTGGGGAGAGCAGCAGCCGACCGCTGCCATGGCCACCGCCGCGCGGCCGAGCCGCTACCGCTCGTCGACGTCGGCGTCGAAGCCGCTGGCGACGACCAAGGCCGCCGAGGTGCTGCAGAGCCTGCTTCACGGGACGCGGGCCGTGATCGCGGGGACGGCGTCGGGATCGTCGCCGTCTTCGGCGTCGCCGTCGGCGTCGCCCTCGTCAGCGTCGCCCCCGTCGCCCTCGTCGCCGGTTGGCCCCGCGGGCGGCGCCGGCGCCGGCGCCGGCTACCCCGACATCCCCGCGCTGCTGGCCTACGCGCGCCAGATGCACCAGTACCTGACGGCGCTGCCGCCGCCGAGCGCGGCGCAGGACGACTTCCGGCACATGCACGGCTTCCAGCTGCTGCTGAGCGTGCTGCGCGCCTTTGCCGGCTTCTACGACCCGCAGGTGCGCACCGCCGCCGAGAAGCGCGCCCTCTTTGCGCTGCTGCACGCCACGCTGGCCGTGCTGTCGGCGGCCTTGCGCGGCCACCACGGCAACCGCCGCTACTTCCGCCACCGCGTCGAGGGCGGCGGCTGGGAGGCGCTCGAGCAGGTCGTCGCCAGCATCGGGCTCGGCGTCAGCGACGCCGACCTCTGGGGCAACTGCCAGCTGTTTGGCAAGCTGCTGTCCTTTGCGCTCGACGACCAGCGCATGGACGAGCTGTGCCAGTGGGTGGCCGACAGCGGCCAGGGGCCCAGGGGCAGCCCGACGACAGGAGACGTCTTTGGAGGAGAAAAGGCCGCCGAGGGAAGCGCTGAAACAGGCCCGGCGGTCGCCGACGGCGAGACGAGCCGCAGCAGCAAGGACGTCGGCAAGGACAGCAAGGACGCCACAGACACCACAGACACCACAGACACCACAGACACCACAGACACCGCAGATGCCACAGACCGGTTCGACATCCCCCAGATGCAGGCCAAGCTCGGCGCCATCCTCGGCCCCCGCACCGAGCTGCAGAACGCCGAAGTCATGCGCACCGTCGTCGGCTTCTGGGAGTCGCTTCCGCGAGGGCCCCGAGGACCCCGGCCAGAGGACCAGGGCAGACCCAAGGACACAGGGGCCGCCGACAATGCCACCGACAATGCCACCGACAACGCCACCGACAACGCCACCGACAACGCCACCGACGACGCCGACGCCGACCCCGTCTCGCTGCTCGTCCTCGACACCGTCTCGGCCCTGCTGCGCGTCTCCCTCGCCAACCTGGCCGCCCTCCACAGCACCGGCATCCTCTCGCGCTTCCTCCGCCTCTACTTCGCCGCCCCGTCGCCCCTCGCCGCCGCCGAGCGCCGCCGCGTCCTGCCCATCTGCCGCTCCATGATGTACCTCGGCGTCAACCAGCTCGCCGACGCCCAGTTCCTGCTCGCCAGCACCGACCCCGCCGCCGCCGCCTTCTGCCTCGACATGGCCGCCCGCTACACCGGCCCGCCCTTTGTCCAGTTCGACCTCGCCCACTGCGGCCACGCCTCCGTCGAGCTGCCCAACCTCGGCCGCTCGTTCCCCCCCGCCGCCGGCAACGGCTTCACCTTCTCCTGCTGGCTGCGCGTCGACGCCTTCGACCCCCGCTCCCACACCACCCTCTTTGGCGTCTTCGACGCCTCCCAGACCTGCTTCCTCCTCCTCTACCTCGAGCGCGACACCCGCAACCTCATCCTGCAGACCTCCGTCACCGCCCCCCGCCCCAGCGTCCGCTTCCGCGCCGTCCGCTTCCACGAGAAGCAGTGGTACCACGTCGCCCTCGTCCACCGCCGCGCCAAGGCCCGCGCCTCCCTCCACGTCAACGGCGAGTTTGTCGAGCAGGTCAAGGCCGCCTACCCCCTGCCCCCGCCCGCCGTCCCCGCCGGCGCCGCCGACAGCTTCGTCTCCTTTGCCACCGCCGCCAGCCGCAGCAAGCCCAACCCCGTCCAGGCCTTCCTCGGCACCCCCAAGGACCTGGCCACCCAGGTCGGCTCCGGCCGCATCTTCTCCAAGTGGTCCCTGGCCTCGGCCCACCTCTTTGAGGACACGCTCAGCGACGACTTCATCGCCGTCCACTTCCGCCTCGGCCCCCGCTACCAGGCCAACTACCAGGACAGCCTCGGCGGCTTCCAGACCTACGCCGCCTCCGCCCGCCTCGCCCTGCGCAACGACTTCCTCCACGCCGGCAAGGACGACAACTCGGACATCCTGCGCGCCATCCGCGACAAGGCCGCCTCCATCGTCCCCGAGCACAAGATCCTCCTCAGCGTCCTGCCCCGCTCCACCTTCCGCACCGACGGCACCTACCTCGACTCCCTGCTCTTCCGCTCCCTCTCCCGCGCCTCCGCCGCCAACCTGCTGTCCCTCACCGCTAAGAGCGGCACGGCCATTGCCATCAACGGCGCCCTGCCCTGCGTCAACGACGCCCTCGTCCGCTCCCACGGCGTCGCCGTCCTCACCGGCGACCCCGTCCTGGCCACGCCCTACTACCTGGACGACAACCTCTGGCGCCTCGCCGGCTTCACGCCCCTGGCCCTCAAGCTCGTCGAGCGCACCACCACCCCCGACGAGCTCGTCCCCGCCACCGAGATGATCCTCCACTGCATCAACAGCAGCTGGCGCAACAGCGACGCCATGGAGCGCGACAACGGCTATGCCATCCTCGGCATGCTGCTGCGCGCCAAGCTGGGCTATGGGCCGGCCTCGGCGGCTGCTGTCGCCGCGCCATCGACGTCGACGGCATCGTCGGCCACGGCACTTTCCCTCCGACTGCTCCAGCTCGTCCTCACGTTTGTCGGCTACGACCTCGCGAACCCCCTCGAGTCCCTCATCATCAACCCCCTGGCCTACCGCGTGCTGCTCATCGACTTTGACACCTGGCGCCGCGCGCCCGCCGACACCCAGCGCCTCTACTACGAGCAGTTCAACACCTTTGCCGTCATGAGCAAATTCCACCAGTTCAACAGCCGCCGTCTGCTGCGCATGCGTACGTCCTCGGCTGCTGCCTGCTGCCCAACCGCTGGTTCTCGCTTTCTGACCATTCTAGGCATCATCAAACGGATGCTCGATGCCGTCAAGGCCGAGCCCGTCTCCGAGGAGATCGTGCCCTACTTTCTCCGGTCCTTTGAGAGCCTCGTGCGCTGCAACTTCAACGTCGAGGTCCACCGCGCCCTCGCCCTCTACGTCACCTACGCCCTGCACTCCCCCGCCACCACCTCGCTGCCGCGCACCCCGCGGCCGCACGGTGCCGCCGGTCGGTCGAGTGCGAGCGCAAGCATGGCGAGCGGTGGCGGTGGCGGGCTGTCTCGGCGTCCGACGACGGGCTCCTCCGAGTCGAGCTCGCTGTCCCTGGGCGACGCGTCGCCGCCGCCGCCCAAAGTCCTGACCAAGAAGCAGCTAGGTGTCCGCATCCTCAAGCTCTACGAGCAGCTGCTCTGCGAGCGCAGCACCGTCGTCAACATCCGCCGCTTTGCGCGCACCGTCACCAACAAGTGGCTGCTTTTCCTCCTCTCCTCCGACGACCGCGACGTCGTCTTGAGCGGCTGCCGCATCCTGACCCGCCTGCTTGTCACCCAGGGCACCGTGTACGCGTCCAAGTTTGCCAGCAAGACCGGCGGCTTCTGGATCATGGCCCACCGCCTCAAGCACTGGTGGGACGTTCCCACCGTCTGGCTCTGCGTCCTCGCCATCCTCTTTGGCAAGGACGTGCCCGCCGCAGCAGACAACAGCGGCAGCCTGACTTTCGACGCGCTGGCCGCCGCCTTTGACGTCAGCTCCGTCCGCGTCGTCTGCCCCGACGCCCTCTTTGTCGTCGTCTCCATGCTGCAGCAGGGCCTCAGCGACGTTCTCAAGTCGGATGGCTCGTCGTCCGATGGCTCGGCAGACGACCATCCTGCCGGAGCCGGAGCCGGAGCAGGAGCCGGAGCCGGCAAGACGCCGCCCCCCAAACCCGCTGTCCTGGAAGCCGTCGTTCGCTTTCTGTCCCACCTGCACGCAACCTCGCCCGAGTTCCGCGACTTTGCCCTGCTGTCCGAATACGTCCGCCTCATAGCCACGGCCCTGTTCCCCTCTGTCGTCAGCATGGAGGCTCTCGCGCCAGAGACCGAGCTCAACGCAAAGGACGCGCCGCTCCGGTTCGACGGCGCCGACGTCGTTGTGCGCCAGCGGCCCAATGCCTCCTCCGGCATGGTTCGCACGTCCAGCATCAACTCCAGTCTCAGCTCCAGCATTCACTCCGCCATGGGCAGCTCCATGGTGGACGTGGCGGCCGACTCCGCCGTCCTCGCGCCGACCGACTCCATCCACTCCTCCACCGCCGGCTCCACCGCCGGCCGGCCGGGGGTGACACCGCAGGCCAGCTCGGCCACGGGGACTCCCTCCGCAGCAGCAGCAACGACACGGCAGCGCCGGTCGTCGTCGTTCATCTTGCTGACCAAGCAAGCGGCGCCCTCGTCGTGGCAGATGGCAAAGCTGGCCGCGCACGCCTCGCCCAAGCGGCAGCTGGTCGTCCTGCCGCCGCAGGACCACAACGCCCTCCAGGACCGCCTGCTGGGGCTGATGGTCGACACCTTTGTGGACCAGGTGCTGGCCCGCAAGGAGTTCCCCGGCTTCGGTCTCGGGCTGCGCACCCCGCCGTCCTTCCAGGAGCACCAGGTCTACTTTGAGTCGTACGTCCTGCGCAGCACCGTCCTGCGCATCCAAGAGACGCTGCGGCGCGACCTGCGCGTCCTCACCGAGCCAAAGATTCTCACCAACATCGGCCGCTTCACCGCACACCTGGTCGAGGCCACGTTTGACGGCACCCTTGTCAATGGCGTGGACGTCCTGATGGACTTTGCGGGCCTGGTCTTGGAGTACCTCCACCGACCGGACGTGGCCGCGCTCAAGAGCGTGCGTCTCTGCAACCAAGCCGTCATGTCCATTCGCGCCTCCTTTCTCAAGCTCGTCCTCTTCCGCCTGTCCGACGTCGATGCCGAGACAGAGAGCACAGCAGGCGGTGGCGGCAGCGGCGGCGGCAGCAGCGGAAGCGGAGGGGCTTCTGCTTCACACCATCCCGCAGACGGCGACGCCCTGCCGGTGCTCGAGCGCATATTTTACTGGCAGTCGGTCGTCGTGGACTGTCTCTCGGCCGACGCGGCCTCGGACGAGTACCACATGAAGCTGATGTTCTACCAGCTCTATGCGCGGCTGCTCGACCCGGACGAGTCCGTGCGCCTGGCGGCGGCGAGCATCTGGCGCGTGATCCTGGTGCAGAAGCCCAACGAGTCGGCAACGGTGCTGCGACAGTGCGCCACCACGGACCAGCTTCACCTGGCGCGGTCCTTCCGCGGCCTGACCGAGGTGGACGACGGCGCGTTCCTAGAGTGGGTCGATAAGCAGCGGCCGTCGCTCGACGCCTTCTTCCTCGGCGGCATGTCGCGCTTCTGGGACGAGTTTGTGGCGGGCGAGAACCAGCGCGCGGCCGAGGCCGCGAAGACGCGGCTGGCCCGGCGCCGCGACAAGCTCAAGCAGTGGCACCTCGAGGCGGCCGAGCGCAGCGGCGTCCTGCTGCGCCACGAGATGGCCAACAGCGCCTGGATGAAGAGCATCTTTGCCACGGAGCACTTCAAGCTGCAGCGCGTCCTGCAGGACCAGCAGGACGACCTGACCTACCTGGCCACCACATTTGCCAAGATGGAGCGCGATCTGCGGCGGCCCGGCGCCGTCTTTGCCGGCGGCGGCCCGCCCACAAAATGGAAGCTCGACCGCACCGAGGGCCGCAACCGCATGCGGCTCCGCCTCCTCCCGGACGCGTCCGACCGGCTCAGGGGCACGGCCCAGCCGAAGAAAAAGGCGGCCGACGCGGCGGCCGCGTCTGCGGGGTCGGCGATGCCGGCCCGCGCGCGTGCACCCTCCACGGCGAACAACAGCAGCAGCTCCCCCCTTCCGCAGCTAGCCACCGTAGCCTCCCATGTGTCGGCAACATCAACCGCCCCGTCGGTGGCGACGCTGAAACCCGACGACGGCCCTGCTGTGGGAGGCGCTGCCGCCGACGCCGACCAGGGGTTTGTCAGCAGCAGCAGCACAGGAGGACTGCCGAAACCACCTGGTGCCGACACGGGCGTCGCGCCGGAAGACGACTTTGAGCTCATTGACGACCCGAACGAACCGGATGCGGACGGAGACGGGTTCGAGGACAAGAACCGCAAGGTGATGCGGCGGCTGGAGCAAGGCGACGTCGTGCAGAGTGTGTTCAACGTGTCGCGCATCATCGGCCTCGATGCGTGCGAGGGCATCCTGATTGTGGGCAAGGACGCGCTCTACCTCATGGACAACGTGTTCCAGTGCCGCGACGGCGAGATTGTCAACGCCTGGCAGGCGCCGGCGGACGAGCGGGACCCGTTCTCGCAGATCATCACGACGAAGCCGGCGCACGGCAGCAGCGGCAGCACCAGCCACGACAACAAGGACGATGCGGCGAACGGCAGCAGCAGCATCGGCGGCGGCGGCGGCGGCCATGGACCGCAGGCGGGCCATGTGCCGCAGGTCGCAGCGAACGGGATCGAGCAGGAGTCGCGCAGCTGGCGGTGGCACGACGTCATCAGCGTGTCGAAGCGGCGGTTTCTCTTCCGCGACGTGGCGGTGGAGATCTTCTTCCGCGACGGGCGGAGCTACCTGCTGACGGCGATTGACAACGCGAAGCGGGACGACATTTTTGGGCGGCTGGTGGCCAAGATCCCGCACGCGACGGGCTCCGGGAGCGCGCTGCCGAACCCCGAGGACGCGTGGCGGCTGGAGGGCCTGCGGGTGGCGGACGAGACGCCGCAGACGCTGGGGTCCAAGTTTGGCAGCATCTTCAACTCGTCGCCGTGGAGCCCGTCGCTGCGGCGGTGGCAGAAGGGCGAGATGTCCAACTTCCACTACCTGATGCTGGTGAACACGATGGCGGGGCGGACGTTCAACGACCTGACGCAGTACCCGGTGTTTCCGTGGGTGCTGGCGGACTACACGAGCGAGGAGCTGGACCTGACGAACCCGGCGACGTTCCGGGACCTGTCGCGGCCGATGGGGGCGCAGACGGCGCAGCGGCAGGCGGACTTTGCCATGCGGTACCGGACGCTGGCGGAGATGGGCCAGACGCCGTTCCACTACGGGACGCACTACTCGTCGGCGATGGTGGTGTCGTCGTACCTGATCCGGCTGCCGCCGTTTGTGCAGTCGTTCCTGCTGCTGCAGGGGGGCCATTTTGACCACCCGGACCGGCTCTTCTACTCGGTGGAGGGCGCGTGGCGGTCGGCGTCGCACGACAACGGGGCGGACGTGCGGGAGCTGATTCCCGAGTTCTTCTGCCTGCCCGAGTTCCTGGTGAACCTCAACGGCTACGACTTTGGGCGGCGGCAGGACGGCAGCAAGATCGACAACGTGGTGCTGCCGCCGTGGGCCAAGGGCGACCCGCACATTTTCGTGGCCAAGCACCGCGAGGCGCTGGAGAGCCCGTACGTGTCGCAGCACCTGCACCAGTGGGTGGACCTCGTGTTTGGGCACAAGCAGCGGGGCGACGCGGCGGTCGAGAGCCTCAACGTGTTCCACCACCTGTCGTACCACGGGGCCATTGACCTGGACAACATCAAGGACCCGCAGGAGCGCGCCATCGTGACGGGCATCATCCACAACTTTGGCCAGACGCCGCGGCAGGTCTTTTCGCGGCCGCACCCGCCGCGCGAGCACGACACGTGCCCGATCCGGCGGCTGGACACGGCGGCCGACGCGCTGGCGCATGTGCCGCACTCGATTCTGGGTAGGTCTTTGTGGCTGGGTGCGGTGCTTGTGGTGCCTGGCGGTGCCTTGGCTGACATGCGCAGAGAGCCGCGAGCGCGTGGCGTCGCTCATCTACGTGCCGAAGCTGGACCGGCTGCTGTGCGCGTCGCCGTTCCGGCTGAACCTGCCGCCGTCGTACGACAAGTACCTCGAATGGGGCTACGCGGACAACAGCGTGCGGTTCTTCCACAGCGACAACCGCAAGCTGGCGGGCCTGTTTGAGAACCTGCACATTGGGCAGATCTCGTGCGTGGCGTTTGCGGACTCCAAGACGCTCATCACGGCGGGCGAGGACTGCGCGGTGTCGGTGTACACGGTGGTGCAGGGGGGCTCGGGCAAGCAGCAGCCGCCGGTGGAGCTGGTGGCGCGCAGCTCGCTGTTTGGGCACAAGACGCCGGTGACGACGGTGGCCGTGTCCAACGCGTTCAGCACGCTGCTGACGGTCAGCCAGGACGGCGTGGCCATGCTGTGGGACCTGAACCGGCTCGAGTTCATCCGCAAGCTGCCGGGCGCGCGGCCCGTGGAGTGCGCGCGCATCAACGACGTCACGGGCGACGTGCTGCTGTGCTCGGGCCCCAACGTGGTGCTCTACACGCTCAACGGCGAGCTGCTGCTGGACCAGAACGTCTGCGGGGGGGACGATGGGGGCGGCGGCGGCGGCGGCGGCGGCGCCAGCACTGGGGTCGGTGCCGGTTCCGGTGCCGGGGCCAGCTCGGATGACTACATCCACGCGTGCGCGTTCTACGAGGGGGCGGGCAACGAGTGGGTGGAAAACTGCCTGGTGTTCACGGGCCACCGGCGCGGACGGGTCAACATCTGGCGCAAGACGGTGGGCGTGCGCGGCCGCTGGGTGCTGGAGCTGGTGCGGCGGCTGGACCACGTGGACCCCAAGTCGGAGACGGGGGCCAACGTGGAGGCGGCCATTACGTGCATCACGCCGATGCCGCAGCTGGTGTACACGGGCGACGACGACGGGCGGGTGGTACGTTGTCCTGTCCTCTTTTCCTCTCTTTTTCGTCTGCTTTTCGTCTGCGCGCCGCGGGGACATGCTAACGAGACCAGTACGAGTGGAATTTGATCCAGAAGGACCGGTAGACGGTGGAGGCTCGTTGGTTCGGGCTGGGTGCCGTCTGCGTGGCGGCGCAGGGCCCGTGGGATCCCTGGGACTGGCCGTCTTGGCTGTCTATAGTTTTCGCGAACACGGCCTTTTGGGGCAAGCAAAGCTGGGGTGTATGTTTTTTGATGTTTGTATGCGGTCGGCGCGGCCATGGGCCTGCCACCTATTCTGGTCGGCCTTGTATACACGCGAGGAGCCGTCTCTCGCCCGATTGTCGTCTTCTTTCTCGTCCTCTCCACCTCACTTGTCGTTGACGTCGTCGTCGAAGCCGGTCAGCTGTTTCCGCGGGCCGGCGGGGACTGGACGGTTAGCAGGCGCTCGGACAGAGGACGGGTGCGCCCTGGCGCCCCGGGGCCGGGGGGCATACTGGGGTAGGTCATGGGGATGGGCGGCGGGTTCTCGTCGCCGACGAGGCGGCGCAGCGGCGGCCCGACGAGGAAGCAGAGCGGCGCGCCGGCGGCGATGACGCAGGACCAGAAGTAGGCCGGGCGTTCGCGGGCGGCCCAGCGGGAGTAGCGCAGGGGGCCGGCCCAGAAGCGGGGGGTGAGCGTCGACATGGTGTGTGCGCGAGGCGAGGGTGTCGAGGGGGGGGGGAAGGGGGTGGTCGTCGGCGGTCGTGGGAGCGAAGTTGGCGATCCGGGACGGCGGAAATGGAACCGTCCCCATTGGCACGATGCGGGCCGGATCAATTCGCTCGGATAAACCTGGTCGATCGGATTAACAAGGTGTAGTACGGAGTACATCTTTACCTGGAGCTTCCGCGCTAGCGGGGGAGGCTACGTATCCTTGGCGTTCGCGTCGTGCATACGTAGCCCAGCTGCGCAGGACGACGACAGCTCTTCCTTTTCCTCCTTTCCAGGACGTCCAGCGCCCGACGTCGTCAATTCCCGTTGTTTCGGTTCTCCCTCGGTTTTCTTCTGTCATGTGAGGAGCCCATTGCGACTGCTCCCTTTTTTCTCGGCCGCCGCTCGACCCTCTTCTCTCGTCGACTTTTCGTCTCACTCGCCTCTCGCCGCGTGTCCTTTTTTTTCCTTCCCCTCGCCCTCTCGCCAGCCATGAAGCTCACGAGCTTGTTCGTGTCGCTGCTCCTGGGCGCCGTCTCGGCCGTGCAGGCCATCAGCGCCTCGGGCCCGCGGCTGCTCGCGGTCCTCGACAGCGTTGCCGACAAGGCCGACTATTCCAAGTTCTTTGGCGATCTCGAGGGTGATTCTTTTTTTCCTTTTTTTCTCCGCCGCCGTCTCCATTCCAGTGCTAACAGACGGAAGCCCGCGGCTATGCCATCACCTACGAGGCCGCCAAGAGCCCGTCGGTGGCGCTCTTCCGCCTCGGCGAGCGCGTCTACGACCATGTCATCTTCTTCCCGACCACAGCCAAGGGTGGGTTTGGACCCCGTTTCCACCGTCCCAGCAACTACGGAGTACTCTGCTGACCGCCGACCGCCGGCCGCCAGCCCTCGGCCCCAACCTGACCCCCCAGCTGCTGGTGCAGTTCCTCAATGCCGACGGCAACATCCTCGTGGCCCTGTCCAGCGGCAAGGCGGCGTCGTCGTCCATCGTGTCGCTGCTGAGCGAGCTCGACATTGCGCTGCCGCCCGAGCGCACCGGCCTCGTCGTCGACCACTTCCACTACGACGCCCGCTCCGCCGCGGACCAGCACGACGTGCTGCTGCTGCCCGTGCCGGCGCCGCGCCCGGGCCTCACGGCGGCGCCGGGGTCGCTGCTGGCCTGGGACAGCGCCAGCGAGGACAAGGGGTCTGCAGGGTCTGCGCCGCTCATTGCCTTCCCCCGCGGCGTCGGCCACGTGCTCGGCAACAGCCCGCTGCTGGCGCCCGTCCTGACGGCGCCGCGCACGGCCTACAGCTACAACCCCAAGGAGCAGGCGGCGGCCGTCTCGGGCGAGGCCGACGGCGAGCTCTTTGCCGCGGGCGCGCAGCTCAAGCTCGTGTCCGTGCTGCAGGCCCGCAACTCGGCGCGCCTGGCGCTGCTGGGGTCCGCCGAGCTGCTGTCGGACGCCTGGTTCGACGCCCAGGTCCAGCCCGCCGGCCCGGCCAAGGCCGCCGCCGTGCCCGCTGCCAACCGCGAGTTTGCCCGCCGCCTCACCGGCTGGGCCTTCCAGGAGACGGGCGTGCTGCGGACCAACTGGATCGAGCACCGCCTCAGCGAACACGCCGCTGCCGGCGGCAGCAACGAGACAAACCCCAAGATTTACCGGGTCAAGAACGACGTGGTATGTGTCTTTTTTTTTCAGACGACGACGATGCAGGAGCAGCCGCTTACACACAGACCTTTGCCATCTCGCTGTCCGAGTACTCCTGGGACCGGTGGACGCCGTTTGCGGTGCCCGAGGGCGACGAGCTGCAGCTCGAGTTCTCGATGCTGTCGCCCTTCCACCGGCTGCCGCTGCAGGCGGTGCCGTCGCTGGCGACGGCCGACGCCGCCGTGTACGCCGTGTCGTTTACGCTGCCGGACCAGCACGGCATCTTCAACTTTATCGTCAACTACAAGCGGCCGTTCCTGACCAACGTCTACGAGAAGATCACCGTGTCTGTGCGCCACATGGCCCACGACGAGTGGCCGCGGTCCTTTGCCATCTCGGGCGCCTGGCCCTGGATCGCCGGCATCGGCGCCACCATCACCGGGTGGCTGGCCTTTTGCGCGCTCTGGATGTACTCCCAGCCCGTCGCCGGCGCCGTGGCCGCAGGGAAGAAGACGCAGTAGACAAAAAGGGGGTTGTAGACGGAAAAGCGTCACAGGCGTAACGAGCATTGATTTGTCTGGCATTGTATGGATAGGTAGTTTATGTACTCGTGCTTTGATATTCCGTTAGCCGTGAGCAGGAGAAAGGAGCAAAATAAGCAACCAACAGAAACGACAAAATGACAAAACAACAACAACAACAAACAGAATGCCCTCAGATTAGCTCTCTTATGGTTCTCATGTGCGAGTCCAGGCCTGTCTGCCCCCGAGGCGAGAGAGAGGAAGCGTCAATGCGGTTCAGGTCTCACGTCGACCTGCCCCGTCACCGGTCTTCCTCTCTCCTCCTCCAGAGACGCAGACGAAAGCAGCCAGGAGCCCATCAAATTTGGCTTTTGGGTCCATATGACTTTCACATCACAGGGCAACGAAAAAGAAGAGACGACAAAGGGAAGACAGACAAAACAAAAAAAGACAAGCAGACGAGCAGAGCAGCGGGACAAACAAAAAGGGGGACCGTCCGTCGTCTTCGGTCTCGCTCGGTCTGGCCTCTCTCTGTCTCTCTCTCTCAGAAACAGGGGAGAGCCACGGCGCCTCGCGGGCAAGACGACCGCGTCTGCGATCCGCCTGGAACTCAGATTGAAAACTATACATGTCGGTCGGACCGTCATCGGCGGCAGCCGACCTCGCCGCCCGTCCCCCGAGCCCTTGCCCCATCGCCGGCCCCGTCTGTTTTACGAGAGGGGGGCCGCCGCGTGCAGCACGAGCCCGGGGGGCAGGGCGGCAGCAGAGGAGGGCGCCTTGTGTGCCTCGCTGCCCGGTATTTCCCTTGGTCGTCCCGGTTCGGCCAGCACAGTGTGCCGGGCTTCCTGGAGAGCGAGAGAGAGCTGCCTCGCGAGCCGAATCCGGACGCAGACCACCAACACTTGTCTCGGTCTGCCCGCCCAGTTGTTGTTCTTCTTGCGTGTCTGCCTTTGCTCCCCCCCTGCCATCCTCTTCCTGCTCAGATCTCTGTTCTTTGGCCGGGCGCCAGCAGAGATGAGGCAGGGGGACAGTCGGGCCGCCGCGAGGCAGACGGAGCAAGACAGAAAACAGACGCGCGTTTCCACGGTCTCCTCCTGCGCTCCGCTGCCGCGGCGCCCTCCTCCCGCCTCCCCCGCCCCCTCGTCTGCGGGCACCCGTCCCTCATCGTCGAGCAAGCTCAACTCGAGCCAGGGCACTGGGTCCAGAGAGATGGCATGCACCTCTGTCTTTCCCGTCCCTGGAGAGTGGTTGTCCTCACCGCAGGATAGAATGTGCAGGCAAAAAAAAACAAGGCCAAGGGACAAGACGGTCGAACGAGTGCAATCAAATCCAACGCAAGAACGTACCATGTCAGCACACTCCATCCGTTCTGCCCTCCGAGGAGCGGCGGGCACCGGGCGACCAGCGTCGAAATGGGATGTCGAGGGTGCAGAGGTTCAGAGGTTCAGTTGTCCAGAAGGCTGCAGAGACGCGCTGGTCGAACGCCCCACTTGTTTTGCTGACTAAATTTATCAGGGCGAGAAATTTCGGGTAACACATCCACAAAGACACGCCGACGACACGCCGACACGACGACACGACGACACGACGGCAACGGCACGACAAGGACGACCGCTTCCTCGAAGAAAGCCCTTGAACGCCGGCGTGCCCCCACAGCTGCGCAGCTAGCCGACAAGACGAGCAGACGAGACCGGCCCGGCGGCATCCCTTCAAGATGGTGAGCCTCCTATTGTTGATGAGTATATCTTATTTTGGCCCTATCTGACAGCCAGGCGCGCAACTCGGAAAAGGCGCAGTCGATGCTATACCGGTTCCGCGAGTCGCAGGCGGCCGATCTGGGCATCCTCGACGCGGGCCGGGAGCGGCGGCCCAAGGCCATCTCGGAGCAGACGTCGGTGGCGAACTGCGAGCGGTGGCGCGGCCAGGTGCTCAAGGAGATCTCGCGCAAGGTGTCCAAGATCCAGGACCCGGGGCTCAGCGACTTCCAGGTGCGCGATCTCAACGACGAGATCAACAAGCTCATGCGCGAGAAGCACATGTGGGAGGTCCAGATCCGCAACCTCGGCGGGCCCAACTACATTCTGCGGGCCGGCGGGCCCGGCGGGATCGGCGGCCGCGGCGGCCGTGGCGGCCGTGGCGGCCGTGGCGGCGGCTATCAGTACCAGTACTATGGCCGCGCGCGTGAGCTGCCGGGCGTGCGCGAGCTGCTGGAGGCGGCTCGTGGCGGCGGCGGCGGCGGCGGCGGCAGCAGCGACGGACCCGACAAGAAAGGAGGGACCGACGACAGCGGACCGGCGCCGCTCGAGGAGCGCGACCTCCTGCGCCGGGACGTGGAGGTGGACGCGGCCTACTACGGCTACGGGCCCGACGAGGAGGACGCCGTGCTGCTGGCGTACGAGGCGGCGCGCGAGACCGAGGCCCAGGCGCGCCTGGCGGCGGCGGCGACGGCGGCCTCGGCCGACGGCGACGGCGACGGCGACGGCAACGGCAACAAGCCGCCCCGGGGCTGGGAGCCGTTGCCGGGTGACACGGGCGACGGCAAGGCCTGGCTGCTGCCGACGGTCGAAGAGGTGCAGCAGGAGCTGCTGGAACGGCGGAAGCAGCGCATCCTGGACCAGCTGTCTTCTTGAGAGGGGGGTCAGCAGAGCGAGGGGGTGGTGGTGGTTGAGTGAACGGGGAACGAACCACCGAGAGAGGAGGAGAGGCCGGCCAGCCAAAAGAAGGGCCTTCGTCCTCACCGCCGGGGGCAAAAGCCAGCGCCAGAGGGGCTCCCTTTTTTGACCAAGCAACTCTCTCTCTCTCTCTCTCTCTCTCTCTCGTTCTCTTTCCCTCGGCACAGCGCACCGCAGAAGAGCCAGCCACACGCTCGTCCCTCGCACCGCAGGAAAGCAGCTGCCGAGGGGCTTCGGGGCTTCAGACCAAAGAGCAAAGCGCTGTGCTTCCAGTCAAAGCCCATGGCCTCAGCTACCCGCAGCTCATCTGCCGCCATTTCGACGCTGAAGGCGCACTGCTCATGAACGAGCGGCCGACGGAGGACATCCGTCTTTCAAGCGAGCACCCGGGGCCTCGTCAACACGGCTATCGATGCAAGGGTCTGGAAAAATCCAATTGGCGACCGTCAACCAGCGCGGGCCCTCTGCCGTTGGCTGTCTACCCTCCTACGTGGCAATACTGGGGCGAACCCCTCGAGCACATCAGCGTTCCAGCGGTCAGCAGCCGGGTGCCCTCGTGGCAGACATCCCGATGCTCTTCCGGGAGCCCTCTATCAGAGACGCCGCAGGCCCGCACGGCTGGTCCAAGAGCACGAACACTGGCCGAAGCAAGAGCACGACCTCTGAGCGGTCCGAACCCCGGCCGGGTCCAGGCTCGCGAGGCGCCGGAGACGAGGGGCGGGGGACGGAGCAGGGGCGAGGACGCGAGCGAGAGAGCGCGAAAGCGCGAGAGCGAGAGAGAGAGGGGGGGCGGCGCTGCAGCCAAGCCAGGCGGGCCCGGCACCAGACTACGGAGTACAACTACAGCGACATGGGGGACGCGATCCGATGCTCCATATCAGCGCACCGCCGATAGGAGATGGAGGGGAGTCCGCCAGCCGCCATCTCTCGACCTGGGATCCCGGAAGCTTTATCTATTCCCCAGGATGATGCGACGGGACTAGACAAGGGACCGGGCGAACGAGGCCGTCGTCTGGTTAGCGGCAGCGCGGTGTGTTTTTTTCTCGCGAGCTAGCGCCCAGGCAGGCTGCTTGGCGACGGTGGCTACGGAAGAATGACATACGACGAGGAGGGCGCGGCGCGCACCAGGAGATCGCCGCCTAGCGCAGCGCGGCGCAGAGCGGCACAGAAAAGCACTTGATGCAGAGCACGGAGACAGCACGGCGTACAAAATCATAATTCCTAAAGCAACGCAAGACGTGTCGATCGTTTTTGAAAAAAAAGAAGAAGGAAAAAAAGCACAGCCAGCCAGTCTTGGAGAGGAGGAAGCACTACGGGACCACGTGTGTCTCGACGTGCGTGCTGACCCGCTGCGGCGCGTCGTCGTCGACGTCGGGGTCGCCGGCGGGCCGGCGCGGCTCCAGCGTGCGGATGATCCAGACCGTCTTCTGCTTGTTGTGGGCGGCGGAGGGCGCCAACGAGGAGGAGGAGGGGGGGGCGGGAGGGCTGGCGGTCAGCAGAAGGATTTCAAAAAGAGCAAAAAAGAAAAGAAAAAAAAAGAGAAGAAAAAAAAGAAAAGAAAAGAAAAGAAAAAAGAACGCACCCCATGTGGGACGGCATCCGCGCGCAGGCGTCCGCCGGGACTGGGCTGGCGTCGCCGCCGGCCATCGAGTAGGTGCTGCTGCTGCGCCGCGAGGCCGGCGGCGCCCGCTCACCGTCCTCGGGGCCCGGGCCCCGGCTCAGGACCCGGGCCGCGTCCATCTCGATCAGGGGCGGCAGGCTGACGCTCGCGCCGTGCGCCGGGGCCGGCGCCTGGTGTCTTTTGCCGCGTTAGTTGGAAGTTGAGAGAACGTCGCCCTCCTCTTTCTCTCTCTCTCACTCTCTCTGCCCCCCCCCCTCCTCGGACAACCCCAACCTACAGGGCGTCAGGCCAGGGGCGGACCGGCCGCACCGGCGGCTCCATGGCCATGGCCGGCGGAAAGGATGGCGGCGGCGGCGGGGGTGGCGGCGCGGGGTGGCTGTGGTGGTGATGGGCGGCGGGTGCGTGGACGTAGCCGTGGTGTGCCGACGGGCCAGCGGCCGTCGAGGAGGAGGAGGAGGCGGTAGTGATGGTGGTGGTGGTGGTGGTGTAGGCCATCTCGACGTCTTGGCCGTCGCCGCCCGACGGCTGGCCATAGCCGTGCTCGGGCACGCGGCTGGGCCCTGGCTGCACCTGCTGCTGCTGCTGCTGCCCGTCCCGCTGGGCCAGGACGGCCTTGCCGGTCTCGAGCAGGCGCTCGCCGCCGGCGGAGGCCAGCTCGCTCTGCAGGCGCTCCTGGGCGGTGGACGCGCGGGTGGTGTCGGCGACGAGGCGCGCGCGGCGGCGCTCGATAAAGGTGTCGGTGATGCCGAGGGCGTCGACGGACGGCAGGTGGCTGGGCGTGGGCGGCCGCTTGACGGGCAGCACCTGCACGATCTCGCCCGTCCGCAGGCTGCGCTGCACGTAGAACGTGCCGTAGGGCGTGACGTGGAGGCCCATGGTGGCGGGGGGTGGCAGACGTGTGGCAACAAGAGGGAGAAAATCAAAGGGCACTCGAAAGGGGGGTATAGAACGGGAACGGCAGGCAGAGTTCGTTGCAACAAGGCTAGACAAACACCAAGCGGGTGAAGAGAGAATGAAGAGAGGAGACGAAGAGGAGGGAGGACGGGGGAGGAGGAGGAGGAGGTGTCGTTGAATATAAGGACCAGAGACAGGAGGACAGACGGCCAGGCGGGGATGGGGAGAGGAAACGGGCGGCAGGGGTCGTCCCAGATGTAGAGAAAGTGCAGATACGTATTCCTCTCTCTCTCTCTCTTCCGTTTGGGAGATCTCTCTCTCTTGTTTATTATATTTGCCCGCGCCAAGCGAATCGGGGCGACGGCCAGCAGCCCGACAAGGGGGGTGTAGGGTAGGGGGGGTGAGACGCCGGGGGAGCAGGTCCGTCGACCTGTGCATGAAGACATGGTCCAGGCCGGCCGGACGGCGGCGCTGGCTGGCCTCTGGCCTGCTCTGGCCGCCTCTGGCCGCATCTGGCCTGCAGCGTTGGCCTCGACGCTGGCTCCATGTGACGGTCCGCGGCCCCATGCGATACGTTGCTCCCCGACGTGCAGGGGCCGCAGGAGGAGGAGGAAGGCGGACCGCCGAGCACGGCCAGGCGAAGACGGGCCCGCAGGAAACGATGCGTATTCCTCCGTGCTTGCATGCAGCCCGTCCCGTAGCCGACGGTCCGTCGATGTGTCTGCAGCCGTCTAGCGGTGCGGCTGCGGTCAACGGCGCCTGTGTATATATTCCGTGTGTACAAGGTTATACAAGTACGGACGTGGACGTGGGCGTGACGGACGGGCAGCTCGGCGTGCCCTTGGCGGGGGCATCCCGAGCACCCGGCCACTGCAGCTTGCACCATACCCCCCATATGCTTAGAGGCGGCGAGTGGACTTGCGCCCACAACGTACTCCGACCGTGTTGACTGACCGTCCCCTCTCTCGCTCTCTTCTCGTCTGCCTCCTCGCCCCTGGGGCCCATTTCTCCTTTCTCCACTTGGCCCTGCTGGTCTGGTCTGGCGGCTGGTGTGCTGGTAATAACAGCTCTGCTGCAATCTCCCCTTTTTGGCCGCGAAACAGACGCTCGCCTCTCGAGCTCTCGGCAGCTCCTTTCGGGCGAAGCGTTTGCGTCTCCATATACGGAGCGCGGAGTACAAGTAATAAGCATACTCCGTACACGAGTGCTCGAGCAAATCCCGATCCAGCGATCGGCCGCGATGGGCGGAGCAGAGACGTGTCGATCCAGAGACGGCGGCGCCTCCAGGCAGACACGAGCAGGCAGAAGACAAAGTCAAAAGACGGGCATCCTCTTTCCTCCGTCTGTCTGCCTGGTCTTCTTCCGAGACGAGAGGCATTTTCTGGTGGAGGGGTGGTATCCCTCCTTCAGCGAGAAGGAAGGAAAAAGAAAAGAGAAGAAGCGGTGGGCAGGGAGCCAAGAAAAATGACAAGAGCTTGCGAATGTGACAGAAGAGGAGGAGTCAGACGGCCGGATAGCGCCAGATAGACGCAGACTAACATGCCTTGGTTGCCTTGTTGTATACAAGTACAAGATACAACTACAACGAGCTCGAGGACAGCGTGGTAGCCCAACCAGGCAAGACGTCGAGCGCGCTCGGGGCTGTCTAGTTGTAGAGCTTTTCCGCGGTCCACTTTCCAGTCTGGAGAAGGGTGGGAGGCGAGCAGAGTCACTTCGTGGAGTACAAGTACGTGAGGCTGAATGCGCCCAGACACGGACAGACAAAAGATAACGCTGGCCACATCCTCCTTCCATCTTGGTCTTGGGCCGGCGTGCATGTGGCCGCCCTGGGCTGGCCACGCGGAGCGGTGATCGGCAGCATGGGCAGGCAAGGAGGCACGCACGCAGGCACGCAGGCAGGCAGACGAGGCCAAGAAGAGCACGCCGAGACACATGTGAGCACAAGCGGGCTCATCGGCTGCAGGCCGGCGGATCGGGGTCCAGCAGTGTCTTACGGAGTAGTTGTATATGTACGGAGTGCTTGCTCGGAGTGCTTGACAGGTTCGACTGTTTCAGCGTATCTGCTGTGCATGACTGGCCGTCTCGCTGGAGCTCCTGTCCTCTTCACGTCCCAGAATCAAACACAAGACGCCCACGCCCGTCGGCCCCGGTTGGCAGCAAAAGCTTGGCAGCGGGCTCGAGCTGCAAGGCGCCCGATTCGGACGGCCGCCAGCACCAGTCAGAGCGGGCAGCGGCCGCGACAGGGACCTGGCTGGCGCCGGACGCGGAAGAGGAAAAAGGACAACGAAAAATGGGACGGCGGCGTCCTGCATGAAGTTGTATGGCCTATAGTTGTGCTTGTAGGGAGGCTTTTTCTTGGAGTTGCCTTTTCCTCTTCCTTCTTAATCTTTTTTCTTTTTCTTTTCTTTTTCTTACCGGGAATGCTCTAGGGGGTGCCATGCTCTGGGAACGCTCTGGATCTGCATTTTGCCCCCTTTCCTTTCCATGGATTGGGCACCGGTTTCTTTTTCCATTTCGCTTCCATCTCCGCCTGTCTTTCTGATAGCTCACGTCTGTCGGAAACCATCCGCTTGCTCGCTTCCGCATGCAGCGTAGTTGTTTTGCTTCCGATAGAAATTGTCAAAACGCCAGCCGGGACAGCTGACCAGCTGCTCTTCCGACGGACGAGGCAGAGACACGGCAGGGTGGCACTGGAATGGCAGGACGCCAACGCAACGCGGGTCCCTGGTGATCTCGCCGTCTGTCCGGGGTCTGTGGCCCCGTCGAGCGACTGGCTCGCGGGCTTCCTTGCTGCTCTCCGTCTCCTTCTCCTTCCTCCCAACGACGCCTGTCCTTGTCCTCGTCGACTCGCTGTCGATCAAGGCGGTTTGCTCACTTGTTAGCGCCCCGGCTAAGACGAGCCCACCACGACGTGAAACGGAAGAAAAAGCAGAAAGGGTGCTCGTCTCGTCCGTCGACGACGACGACGGGCACCATGCCCGTCTGAGCAGCCGCGCGCCAGGCGAACGCGCTGGCGTCGCTCCCGGATTCCCTGTTCGGAGTTGCAAGCCCTTTTGGGAGCGTCGTCGTCGGTCATCCGTACAAGTACAACGACTTGTACTGGTACTCCGTACTCGCTGGAGCTGAACGCCGTGACCGCTCCCTTGCATGCGCTAGGACCGACCAGGCAAGGCTGCTGAGCTCGGCCTGTTCTCCTCTTTTTCTTTTTTGCGCCTGGGACGGTCAACGACAACCGCCCCCTTCCTCTGCATGGAAGCGTCCAGCGGTCCCCGTCCTCTCTCCTTTTTTTCTCCTCTCTCGTTTTGCCACCGTGCCCATCCCATGACAGCCAGAGTTTCACTCGCGGGTCGCCTCAGTTCCGTCTCGACTCGTGTCGTCGTCCCCCATACACCTCCCGGAGGCATGGTCGCCCGCGCAATGTGCTCACCGCGACAGTTGGCCCGGTCCTCTTGTGGCCTCCGGACGCGCTGGCCAGTCCGCCTGTCACGAGGACGAAGGCGTCCGAGCCAGGACTCGTCTCCACTGCCAACGCCGTCCGTCCTTGGCCGTTAGTTGGCCACCGTGGCGGGCATTTTGTGAGCAGTCACATTTTGGCCCAGCTCGTATTGCACTGGCAACTTTTCGTGCTTCAACAAGTACGGAGTGCAACTTCGCTAGCCGGGGGGTGTGGTATAAAAACCGACCCGACCAATCGCCCCGGGACGCGGAGCGGTTATCTGCACCGACCCTGAAATAAAACAGTCGTTTCGGCGTCGGGTCCATGCTGCATGTCGTCAGCAACCGCGTCAATGGGCCCCTCCCCTCCCCGAGCGAAGCCAACTTGGCGTGTGCTTTGACTTTGAAAATCGACGAGTCGTCCTGTCCTCGAGCACGCAAGAGGTTGGTTGTCCGTGTGCCTACTCCGTAAGCTGGACTCTGTGAATGTCTGTGCAGCTTGCAGCACAAATCTTTGTGGAAATGGAAAAAATTGGGGGCGCCGCCAGAGCGCCGTGAGAGCCCGCGGGAAACCAGCAGACGCTCGAGTCGACGCGGCAACTCCACAGCTCCACCAGACACGCTGGACGAACGCGGCAGGATCCCCAAGCGAGTGCAACCTGGAGCCAGCCCCATCTGTCGTCAGGCCGGTAGCTCAAGACAAAAGACGACCGGTGAGCGTCGGTCGTCTGGCGCTGACTGGGCAAAATTAGCCCAGGTCTGATATCCTCCGGGATCGTCCCAGCTAGCAAGAGCTGCCCGTCGATTGCTTTCGCCGGCGCAGTTGTCTCGATCGTGTGGCCTGCCGTCAGCGGAGTACAGCTAACACTCCGTACGCTGTGCTGAGATGGCAGCGCGTGAGGGCACGTTAGTTCCTGAGGCGGCGGTGGGGGACGCTGGTGCGAAGCAAGGGACATCCTCACTGGCGCCAGAACCAAGCGCAAACGGTGCAGAGAGGGGACGCGCTGCTGATGAATGCGCGAGCCGAAAATACCTCGAGAATGTCTCTCTTGCCGCCACTGGTCGACTGTCCTGCGAGACCGTTGGGCACCGCCGCTCTCCGAAAGCACAAGTACTTGTACAAGTACCCCCGTATGCAGAGACGGGAAGCTCAGGTCTGTGCGGCAGACGCGGAACGCTTCCCCGGGTCTAAAAGCTCCGTAAACGTCGACGTGCATATTCCTGGCGCCCGCTGCACCCGAGACCGAGGGCTCGCCTGCGCCTGGCCTACACCACGCCCGTCCTCTGTATGGTCGTCCCCCCCTCTCTCTTCTCCACAGGAGGACAAGCCGCTAAGGCCGCTGCTGCAGGCCTAGCCCAGCGGCTAGCTTGCTCGCCCGTCCGTGGTCGTCGTCGTCGTCGTCGGTCGTATCGGGCCAGGTGCCTTTCGCCTCCCGGGCAGCCCGCGACTCCGTCCTCCGCCATGGTGCAGCACGCCGCCTCGCTTGGATGCTGGACGGACACTGGTGGCGCCAAGATATGCTTCTGACCCCAGCTGCAGAGAGGATGCTTGCTCTCGGCGACCAGGAGGCAAAAAGCCCGCCCCAGGCGCGAGCCAAGGAGTCGCTGCTAGCAGAGGTCAGCTGCCGCGAGGACAGACGGCGGCGCGCCCATCGATCCAGGCTAGCACAGCGCAGACCAGGGCGTTGTGCGTCGATCGAAAACGATGGGAGAACGGAGTAGTTGTACAAGTGTTTGTAGTTGTACTTGTGCAGAACAGAAACAGCCGAGAGATGCCTCGAGCACTACTCCGTAGTTGCAGACGGAAGGGAAGGAACCGCATGTGCTGCCGGCAGGCAAGAGCGACCCACGACGACGCCCTTTTTCATGCACGGACAAATAAATAGAAATTCACCTGGTCACGTGATTTTGACAGGGGCCGGCGCGCGCGGCTCGCAGATCGCCGGGCCTCTGCCGCGTCCGGGGAAATGTTCGGAGGGGCACCGGTATGTGGAATCATCCCGTGATCCCGTGTTTGTGCTTTCTTTGCACGGCAGGCCGATGCTGCCGGCTGCCTGGCCACGCCAAGCACAAAACCAAGCGTCCGGACTCGTCTGTGGGCGCACTGGGCAATTAGTCAGCCCTCGGGTCGGCCGTGGCGTGGCGTGGCGTCTGGGCCGAGGCTGGGCCTGTCGTCATAGCCCATCGCCGGAGCCGCGACCCTTTCAGGAAGGCTGCGCCGCCGGACATCGGGACGACTTTGCTTCCACCGTACTTCATGTTGCTCCGTCACCGCCACGGCCAGGGTCCTATAAAGCACATTCCGGACATTGCCCGCATCGCGGCCGCGGTCCACAGCCAGAGCCAGAGCTTTTACAGACTACAAGCCCTTGCACGACCGTCGACGAGCGCCCGTCTCCTCCTTTTTGTTGGCACCCGCCCACACATTTACAAACGAAACGCGCCCGCGACCCCTCCGCCGCACCGCGCCATGTCGGACCGGCTGGTCCCCGCCAACCCGGCGGACGTCACGGTGGTGCGGGAGGTGACGCCGAACCTGACGACGCTGTCGCTGCCGTTCTCGCGCTACGGGCGCTTTGAGATCGGCGGGCGCTGCACGGTGGCGCGCATGACGGGCGGCGGCGTGCTGGTGTTCTCGCCGACGGCGCTGACGGCCGAGGCGGCGGCCGTGGTGGCGCGCCTCGGCGGCGAGCAGGGCGTGCGCTACCTGGTGGCGCCGGACGTGGAGCACCACATCTTCCTGTCCGAGTGGCGGGCGGCGTACCCGGCGGCGCGCGTCGTGGCGCCGCAGGGCCTCTTTGAGAAGCGCGCGGCCACGGCGGCGGCGGGCAAGGACCCGCGCGTGGCCGCCGGCGAGGCGCCCTTCTTCGCCGTGCTGGCCGACGCGCGCCCGGCGCCGCAGAGCGAGCCGCAGGCCGTGGCCGCCGACTTTGACGCCGACTTCGGCCTCGTCTACCTCGACACCCACCCCAACAAGGAGATCGTGCTGCTGTACCGCCGCGACAGCGTGCTGCTGCAGGCCGACCTGCTGTTCAACCTGCCGGCCGTCGAGCAGTACGCCCGCGTCGACCCGGCGTCGCGCCGCGGCGGGCCCGACCACCCGAACCTGAGCAACCGCATCTTCCAGGCCATCATGCGCGCCGAGCACGGCGACCCGACCTGGGCCCGCCGCTTCCAGTGGTACGCCGCCAGCCGCGCCAACCGCGCCCGCTTCAACGAGACCATCCGCGTCATCGACAGCTGGCCCTTTGACGCCATGATCCCCTGCCACGGCGAGACCATCACCCACGGCGCCAAGGCCGTCTTCCGCAAGATCTTTGCCTGGCACTTGCCCGACGACAAGCAGACGTGACGGGGGCTGCAAGGCGGTGTTGTTTGGTTGATTTGGCTGATTTGGTTGACTTGGTTGACTTGGTTGATCTGTTTGACGAGTTCGTCCTGTGCAATAGATGCTCTTGTACAAATAAATTGGGATGCTGCAGTTTTCTGTCAGTAAATCGAGGCAGGCATTGGAAGTCAATGTCAATCAGTCAAATAAAAAAAATTAAAAATAAAAAGACAGACAAAAGGCATACAAGAAAAAAAAAACACAAAAAGACAAAAAGACAAAAAAGACAAAAAGAAAGATAAACCTAGCAACTCCTCGTTTCGATCAAGGGACCTCCGGGTTATGAGCCCGGCGCGCTTCCGCTGCGCCAAGTTGCTTTGGGTCTGTGCGCTCCTGGCGAAAACAGCGCTCATTCGCCCTGAAGAACAGGGTGGGCCGTGGTCCATAGTCCCTGGGCTGCCCGGCCTTCGTGTGCCGTCTATAAGGCGGGATAGACCACTAGTTCCCATACAAGATGCCCGGGTAGCACAGTGGTAGCTGCGCCTGCCTAGTAAGCAGGAGGTCCGCGGTTCGATCCCGCGTCTGGGCATTTTTTTTGCTTTACACGAGCAGTTTCTTTTTTTGTCTAACGCATCTTTCGAACTGGTCCTTTCGTCTAATCTTGCAGTTGTCCAACCCCGTTTTCCGTTTGGTCCTGTTGTGGCGAACAGCGGTCGCAGTTGCCTCCCATGAGCTGCGGCGGCACAGCGCTAGTCCAAACACGGAAAGGACCTACTGGCCAGGTACCGCTTTGGCCAGGACCGCATCGTGAGCCATCGTCGTGAACCGCCGCCCTTTCACGCCCGAGCCGCCTCGGCCGCCACACCGCCAACATGCTCCCCACGCTCGACGCCATGAGGACAACAGCTCTTGCAGCCGCTGCTCTAGCTTCGGTGGCGCGCGCCATGCAGCCCGACGCCGTGCCGCCGCTGCCGGCGCCCATGCGGCCGCTGCCCTGGGGCGAGATCAACTTCCTCCACACAACGGTGCGCAGACGAGCTGTCGGTTTGTATCGTGTGCTTGTGTGCTTGCTTGCTGACGCCGCAGGACACGCACGGGTGGCACGGTGGCCATCTCCAGGAGTCGGTCTCGCCGGGCGAGCCCTCTTGAGCGTCTCGTTTGCTGACCTATGACCTCAGATCCCAATACTCGGCCGACTGGGGCGACTACGTCTCGTTTGCCGACCACATGCGGCGGCGCGCCGACGCGGACGGCGTGGACCTGCTGCTGGTGGACACGGGCGACCGCGTCGAGGGCAACGGCCTGTACGACGCCTCGACGCCCAAGGGCCGCTACACGTCCGCCATCTACCGCGAGCAGGCCGTCGACCTCCTCTGCTCGGGCAACCACGAGCTGTACCAGGCCGCCACGACGGACCGCGAGCGCCGCGTGACCGTGCCCAGCTTTGGCGGCCACTACCTGGCGTCCAACCTCGACTACGTCGACCCGGCCACGGGCGCGCGCGGGCCCCTGGCCGCCCAGCGGTACCGCGCCTTCACGACGCCCAACCAGAAGATCCGCGTCGTCGCCTTTGGCTTCCTCTTCAATTTCACCGGCAACGCCGCCAACTCCGTCGTGCAGCCCGTGCAGGAGACCGTGCGCGAGCCCTGGTTCCAGCACGCCGTCCGCCGCGAGCCCGCCGACCTCTTTGTGGTCATCGGCCACGTCGGCGCCCGCATGCCCGAGCTGCGCGTCGTCTACGACGCCATCCGCGCCGCCAACCCGGCCACGCCCATCGCCATGCTCGCCGGCCACTACCACATCCGCGACGCCGTCCGCTTCGACGACCGCGCCGTCGCCGTCGCCAGCGGCCGCTACATGGAGACCCTGGGGTGGCTGTCGGTGCGCGGGCTGAACAACAGCGACAGCAGCGGCAGCAGCGACAGCAGCGACAGCGGCGGTGCCCAAGCGCCGGTCGTCTTTGGCCGCCGCTACATCGACAACAACCTGCTCGGCCTCTACTACCACAGCGGCACCGACGCCGCCTCGTTCCCGACCGACCACGGCCGCAACGTGACGGCCGCCATCGCCGCCGCGCGCGCCGACCTGGGGCTGGCCACCCGCTTCGGCTGCGCGCCCCAGAACTACTGGCTGCAGCGCCGCCGCCACGACGACCCGGCCAGCATCTTCACCCTGCTGCGGGAGCGCGTGCTGCCCGAGGCCGTCGTGCGCCCGGACCGCGCCGCCGTGCCGCGCCTCGTGCTCCTGAACACGGGCGCCATGCGCTTCGACATCTTCCGCGGGCCCTTTACGCGCGACACCACCTACATCGTCTCGCCCTTTGTCAGCCGCCTCCACTACATCCCCGACGTGCCCTATGCGCTGGCGAGCCAGGTGCTGGGCATCCTCAACAGCTACGGCCCCATCCTGAGCGCCATGGTCGCCGCCGCGGACGAGGCCGCGGCGGTGGATGAGAAGGCCGCCACCGCCGCCTCCTCGGCTGCTGTCCGCGCCGTCGACTGGCGCCAGCTGGCCGGGCCTGAGCAGCACGCCCTGCGCCGGACCGCAGCAGGTGCCGACGGCCACGGCGCGGTCCTCGTCGACGACGACGGCGACGGCGACGACGACGACGGCCACCAGCAGAAGCCGCTGGCCGAGCCAGCTGAGCGGGCCGACGACGGCACCGCGCCGCACCGCCCGCCCCTCGTGGCCGGCTACACGACGTGGGACGACTTTGGGCACGACGGCGACGACGCCGTCCACGAGCCGCTGCCCTTCTTCCGGGCGCCCAACTGCATCCAGGCGGCGGCGGGCTTCCCCGCGGAGGGGGAGGAGGCGCAGGTGCCGGCCACGGTCGACCTCGTCTTTCTCGACTTTATCGAGAAGCTGGTGCTGCAGGCGTTGGCCTATGCGGCGGGCAACGAGGCCGCCTATCCGCGCTACACGGAGGCGGACATCCAGACGTACCTCGAGGGCACGTTCACAGAGCACTTTGCCGGCTGGGTGAAGCAGCACTGGGACGGTGACTGCTGAGGTTGCTTTTACGACTTTTTGTATGAATCGACACTAGAGAGCATGGTCTGTAGTTGTATATAGTTCAATCTTTTTTTGCACCCAAAGCCGGAACCCCGTCCCAATCCCAGAAAACAGGCCGCGTCGATCCCAGCAGCCACCATGCAGATGCTACTCGTACACAATACAAAAAAAAAGGATGGCACCTCAACGGCCTCAACCTCAACGGGCGCCCGCCAGCCGCCACGCCTTAAGCGGCAGGGCCTGCAGGCGCAGCACCTGCGGCCGGATGAAGAGGACAAAGGAGGCGGTGCCGACGAGCACGCACAGGATGTTGACAATGTAGTAGCCGTCGCGCTCGAGCACGCAGGTGCCGCCGCCGGCCAGACAGCGCTCCTTGTCGGCCTGGACGGCGCAGGAGAAGGCGGCGGTGACGAGGGGGCCCTTGAGGTCGGCGGCGGCGGCGGCGGCGGCCGTCCCCGGGTGACACGTCGCCTTGGTAAAGGCGTCGACGAGGCGGAGGACAAAGTAGCGGGGGAACGTGCCGCCGAGGTTGCAGACGGTGGCGAGGAGGGTCATGTAGGTGCCGCCGATGGCCGGGTCGGCGATGCGGGCGTGGAAGGCGGAGACGGCGACGAACATGACCGTGTTCATAAAGGTGGAGAGGACGTGCTCGAGGATGACGACGAGCAGGTAGCCGGGGGTGACGCCGCCGGAGGCGGGGAAAAAGACGACGGTGAGCTGGGCGAGGACGGCGGCGACGAGGCGGCCGACGAAGCCCCAGCACCAGATGCGCATGGGCGTGTACTCCTGGGACCACTTGCCGACGTAGTAGCCGAGGCCGATCTCAAAGGGGAAGTCGATGAGCACGGTCAGGGCGAGGTTGTCGGTGCCGAAGCCCTTTTCCAGCAGCTTGAGGTTGGTGACGCCGTCGTTGGCCTGGAAGCCGATCTTGGCCACCAGGTGCACGAGCAGGATGGTCTGCACGTTGCGCAGGCGCAGCACCCCCCACATGATGCGGTACACGGCGCCGACGCCGTCCTCCTCGGCGGCGCGCGGCGCGCGCTCCTCGCGCTTGGCCACGGCCAGGCCCGCCGTCACCAGGATCAGCGCCCAGCCCCAAAAGGTCAGGTAGCCGCCGAGGCTGACGAGCCCCGCCGGCTGCGGCACGGCGCGGAACCAGCGGTTGGCAAAGTCGGGCGAGTAGAAGGCGAGGAAGACGGTGTAGCTCAGAAAGTGGCCCGCCGTCAGGCCGACCGTCTGCGCCGTGGACGCGTAGGCAATGTTGCCGGGCGACAGCAGCGTCAGCGCCCAGCCGTCGACGGCAATGTCCTGCGTGGCGCACATGAGCACGAGGAAGAACCACCAGCGCGTAAAGTCCCACACCGAGGGCCCGCCGGGCTGGCCCATGGTCTCGAGCAGGTCGTCGGCCTCGGCGCCCAGCCACAGCATGCCCAGCCCCGACAGCAGCTGGATGGGCAGGATCCAGCTCTTGCGGCGGCCCACGCGCGGGCTCCAGACCGCGTCCACGACGGGGCTCCACAGCAGCTTGAGCGAGTAGGGGTACGACGCCAGCGTGAACACGCCGATCTCGCCGTACGACAGGTGCCGCTTGAGCAGGAACGGCACCGACCCCGTCGCCAGCCCCAGCGGGATGCCCTGCAAGAAGTACAGCAGCACCAGCAGCCCAAAGTTGCGCTGGTCCTCGCGCGGCAGCTCCAGGAAGCCGTGGTTGTTGACCTTGGGCGTCGCCGGCACCGGGTCGTCCAGCGTGAACGCCTCGCGCGCCATCAGGTTCGCCGTCACCGCGTCCGACTCCTGCGCGCCGCCCTTGCGGCGGAACTCGACGCCGCCGTTCATCGTGCCGGCGTCTGCTGTCGTTTTGGTTTTTGTTCTTGTTGTGCCCGTCCCCAGGGTCAGGTCAGGCCGGCCGCCGTGCCGGTGTCCGTTGGCGGAGGCTGGCGCCGGGCTGCGGCCGTTGGTCTTGCTGCGCGCGGCTGTCTTGGTCCCGTCCTCATCGGAGGTGTCTCGGTGCGGCCCGTCTGCTGTGCGGGTCTTGGAGCGTCGGGATCGAGCACCCATAAGGACGTGGTCTGCGAGAGGGTGTCGGTCGGGGCTTGCGCGGAGATGTGCTTGGGCGTGAGCGCGTGGGTGGGCGAGAGGCGTCGTGATCGGTCGTGTTGCAGATATGCTTGGGACGGTGGTCTAGAGAGCGTGCTCCAGCAGCCGCCAGGCCTTGAACGCCTCCACGCTGCCGCAAAAGGCTAACGCTACCGTGGCCTCTTTGCAGAGGACGGTGGCAAAAGGAGCGGCGCCAGTGCTTCGGCCAGAAGAGGGTCCCGAAAAGAGGGTACGGGCGCTGAAACGACCGAAAACCGAAACGAGAACGAGGGACCGTGACCGTGACCGTGACGGCACGGCGCGTCGGGGAGACAGGGGACGGTTTGCAGGGACAGGACCGGTTCCCACGATGTCGTCGACGACGAGGTGAGGCGAGATGAAGCGGCGTCCAAGAAAGGGGGGAACAGGACGACACGTAGCCGCCAAACCGCGTGGTCACGTGGTCTTCACGTCACCGATTTGTATTAGTCAGGTTTCTTATCGCGCAACGAGACCGAGACGCGTCTGGCGGAACAGCAACACCAGGTGCCGAACAGGACAGCATCACCACCATGGCGTCTGCGCTCGACGACGAAATCGCGGCGCTGCGTGAGCGAGGTATGTTGTCCGGGAGGTTTTAACGACCGGATCCATTATGCTGACCGTCCAGCCGCCCAGCTCACGACGCAGCTGCAGGTGCACACGTCGACGCTGCTGGCCGCCGAGCCGACGCGGCACATGATCGACGAGGCCGGCGGCGGCGGCAGCGGCGGCGGCGCACAGAAGCAGGCGCTGCTGGCGCTGTGCGACGCGCACGACGCGCACCGGCAGCAGAGCCTGTACCGCGCGGGCGCGTCGATCACGGCCTTTCGCGTGCGCGACCCGGACCCCCACGCCGTCGACGGCGGGCGCGTGCTGGGCCTGCGTTTCGACGTGGTGCTGGGCGCGCAGTTCCTGCGGCCCTACTACGTGCTGCTGCACCGGGATGCAGGTGGCCGTGGCCGGCGCGCAGACAACGAGGAGGGGGCCGCCTCCCCCCTGCGCGTCCACCGCCACACTGTGCCGCCCTCGGTGCCGCTCAGCGGGCTGGCCACGCGCCACCTGGCCGGGCCCGTGCCCGACCTCTACGCCTTTGCGCGCGCGCTGCGGCGCGCTCTCGTCCGGTACCACAACCGGCTGGCCGTCATCGGCGACCTGCGCCGGAGCGTGCAGCAGAACCGACAGGCCCAGCCGAGTGACAACGTGCTGGTCGACGTCAGCGGCGCCGACGCCGAGGCCAAGCAGATCCGCCTCGACTGGGCCGACGGCAGCACGGGCCGCCTTGTCGTGGACGACGACGGCGGCATCCAGACCGCCGTGGTCGTCGGCGCAGCCGGCACACGGGACCGGGCCGCGGCACGCGCGCTGCTGGCGGGCGAGACGACAGCCCTGGGCCTTGTCCGTCGGCTGAGCGGCACCTGAAGGGGGACAAGACAAGGACACGATCCATTGACACTGGCATGCTTGAAGAGCAGACCGGCCGGATGCATGCCGGCCACACGAACAGAGCCGCGTCAGGCCAGGCCCTTGCTCGGCATCCCGCATGACGAGCGGCCGATATCGACATGACCGAGCCGAGTCGAGTCAAGCGGCGCGTCGTCCGCGACCGACAGCGCCAGAACCCGGCCTGAGCAGCGTGCTTTATGAGAACAGGCTCGCGCGGATGGGCCTGGATGGACGGGCTCCTTGCCTGGTTGCATTGCATCGAACACGAGAAGCTATGGTCAAGAGGGGCAAACGATGGCGTATGTATTTGTGTGGACTAGGATACGAAGGCAAGAAGACAAGAGAGAGGGCAACCCCGGCAGCCCGACCCCAATAACGAATTTATACAAAAGAGAAGAAACGGATGCAAAGCCCGCGTTTTCCCCCAGGCCGTAGCGGCCTGCAAGCCCAAGCACAAAAGAGACGTCGAACAAACAGGAAGAGAAAGACTCGGAACCAACTAGAGCAGATTAGAGCAAAAGGGCGGCGGCGGCGGCGGCGGCACCCGCCACCAGGCCGGCCATGCCCATGCTGCTGCGGTCGGACGCGCCAGCCGTGACGATGACGGCCGGGATCGTGCCCGAGGCCGACTGGGGGGTGGTGGCCGTGCCCGAGCTGGTCGGCACCGGCACGGTGGTCGGCTTCAGAGTTGTCGCCGGCGTGGTGGCCGGCGTGGTGGTCGGCGTGGTGGCCGGCGTGGTGGCCGGCGTGGTAGCCGGCGTCGACGTGGTCGCGGTCGTGGTCAGGGACGTGTCCGTCACAAAGAAGACAGGCACAGACGAGCTCGACGAGCCAGCCGGAACGCCGGTGCTCGCGCCACCGCCCACGGGCACGCTCGACGACCCAGCGGGAGCAGGGGCGGACGGGGACGCCGCCGAAGACGCGGCCGCCACGCTCGACGGCGCACCAGCGGGCGGTGCCGACGCCGGCGTGGTGGTGGTGGTGGCGGTGGCGGTTGTGGACGCGCCGGTCTCCGTGGCCGTCACCGGGCAGACGGTCGTGCTCACGGCCACGACAACGGTGGTGGTGACGGAGCTCTCGGCCGGGCAGTTGGTCACGGTCGGCGCGCAGTTCACGACGACGCTCGTTGTCGTGGAGAAGATGGTGCTCGTCGTCAGCTCGGCGGCCGGCACGCTGGAGGAGACGGCCGGGGCCGGGGCCGGCGTCGGCGTGCTCGAGGCCGCCGGAGCTGGCGTGCTCGAGGCCGCCGGAGCTGGCGTGCTCGAGGCCACCGCCAGGACCGAGCTCGAGGCCACGCCGCCCGACGGCGACGGCGCCGGCGACGACGACGACGACGACAAACTGCCCACGGCGAGAACAGAGCTGCTCGCCGGCCCCGTAGGCGTCGACTCCGTGGCCGTCACCGGGCAAACCGTCGTGCTCACGGCCACCACCACGGTGGTGACAACCGTGCTCTCAGCCGGGCAGTTGGTCACGGTCGGCGCGCAGTTCACGACGACGCTCGTCGTCGTGGAGAATATGGTGCTCGTAGTCAGCTCGGTGATGCTGGAGGAGACAGCCGGGGCCGGCGTGCTCGAGACGGCAGGAGCCGGCGTGCTCGAGACGGCAGGAGCCGGCGAGCTCGAGACGGCAGGAGCCGGCGAGCTCGAGACGGCAGGGGCCGGCGTGCTCGAGACGGCCGCCGGGACCGAGCTCGAGTCCACACCACCCGACGGCGCCGGTGACGAGGACCCGCTCACAGCGAGGACCGAGCTGCTGGCTGACCCAGTGGCCACGCCGGGCGTAGACTCCGTGGCCGTCACGGGGCAGATGGTCGTGCTCACTGCCACGATCACAGTGGTGACAATCGTGCTCTCGGCCGGACAGTTGGTCACGGTGGGCGCGCACTGGACAATGGTGCTCGTCGTGGTGGAAAACACGGTGCTCGTCGTCAGCTCGACACCAGACGAGGCCGGCAGCGCAGGCGTGCTGCCAACGGGAGTGCTGCCAGCCGGAGTGCTGCCAGCCGGAGTGCTACCCGCCGGGGTGCTGCCAACGGGAGTGCTGCCAACGGGAGTGCTGCCAACGGGAGTGCTGCCAGCGGGGGTGCTGCCAGCGGGAGTGCTGCCAGCGGGGGTGCTGCCAGCGGGGGTGCTGCCAGCCGGAGTGCTCCCGGCGGGGGTGCTGCCGGCGGGGGTGCTGCCAGCGGGGGTGCTACCCGCCGGGGTGCTGCCAGCCGGAGTGCTGCCAGCGGGGGTGCTACCGACAGGGGAGCTTTCGGCCGGGGTGCTCGAACTGCTGAAGACGGCATCCACACTGGACGACGCGGCAGCAGGCGACGAGGCAGGAGATGAGCCAGCCGGGGAAGAGGCAACCGGGGTAGAGGCAACCGGGGTAGAGGCAACCGGAGAGGAGGCAGCCGGCGTCGACTCGGTGGCGGTCACGGGGCAGATCGTGGTGCTGACGGCCACGGTGATGGTCGTCAGGATGGTGCTCTCGGCCGGGCAGTTGGTGACCGTGGGCGCGCACTGGATGATGGTGCTGGTCGTGGTGGCGAAGACGGTGCTCGTCGTCAGCTCCACGCTGGGCGACGACGGCGACGAGGCTGGCGGCACAGGCGAGCTCGGCGCAGGAGTGCCCGGGACGGAATCACCCGTCGAAACGCCGCTGCTGCCGGGCGCAGGGACGCTCGGTGAGGCAGGGGCCGATGCGGACGAGCCCGAGACGGCGTCCACGCTCGACGACGCAGCAGCGGGAGTGGAGCCGGCCGGCGTAGAGCCAGCAGGCGAGGAAGCAGGCGGCGTAGAACCAGCGGGCGAGGAAGCAGGCGGCGTAGAACCAGCGGGCGAGGAAGCAGGCGGCGTAGAACCAGCGGGCGAGGAAGCAGGCGGCGTAGAACCAGCGGGCGAGGAAGCAGGCGGTGTAGAACCAGCCGGAGAGGAAGCAGGCGGCGTAGAACCAGCCGGAGAGGAAGCAGGCGGCGTAGAGCCAGCAGGCGAGGAAGCAGGCGGCGTAGAACCAGCTGGAGAGGAAGCAACCGGCGACGAAGCAGCTGGCACGGACTCGCTGGCAGTCACCGGGCAGACGGTGGTGCTGACGGCCACGGTGACGGTGGTCAGGATGGTGCTCTCGGCGGGGCAGTTGGTGATCGTGGGCGCGCACTGGATGATGGTGCTGGTCGTGGTCGCAAAAATGGTGCTCGTCGTCAGGCCGACGCTCACCTGACCGCCCAGCACGACGCTCGGCGAGAAGGAGGGAGGCAGGGCGGAGGAGGCCGGGGAGGAGGCGGCGGCGGCGCTGCTGCTGGCCACCGGCAAGGCGCTGCTGCTGGCCACCGGCAAGGCGCTGCTGCTGGCCACCGGCAAGGCGCTGCTGCTGGCCACCGGCAAGGCGCTGCTGGTGCCGCTGTAGGCGCTGGAAACGCCGCTGGGGCTGACACTGGCACTGACAGCCACGCTGGGGCTGCCATAGTCGCTGCCGCCGCCGGCGGTGCTGCTGATGACGGCCGACTCGTCGGTGCAGTCCTCGCTGGGGCGGCCGTGGCCGTGGTTCCCGTAGGCCACGGCGCAGGTGGCCAGGCCGAGGAAGGTGGCGAGCGAGACTCTCATTGTGTAGATAAGTTTGAAAGGGATATGCGTAACGAGAGACACAGGGTGAGCGAGCGTGGCCACGGGCCACAGGAGGGAGCGAATGACGAGAAAACGAGAGTGGTCGCGGGCGTGGTAGCAAGACACAACACGGAATTCAAAAGCGAGCAGCACAATCTAATAAAAAAAAGAGAGGACGGGAGAGAAAGAAAATAACGAGAGAAGACAAGAGCACAAGCTTTGCGGAAAGACCAGGGGGGGTTGGGAAGCAGCTCGCAGCTCTATATATCCCGGGTCTCTCTTTCAGCGGCCTCCTTTGACAAGCAGAAGACAGACGCATGCGGGCCGCCTCTCATTTGGCCAAGCAGGGGCCGCCAGGATCGTCCTGCAGGGTCCTCTGTCCATCATCCACCGACAGACGACAGAAGGAGGACAAAGGCGAAATGACGGCCGGCCCACCGCGCGCGCTCCGGGGGCAGCTGTCGTCGTCCTGAGACGGGCCCCCCAGCCGCGCCAACCACAGGCTGGGAGCCGACGGGCGCAGCGGAGAGGAGGGCGGCGGCCTACGGACAAAGAAGAGACGGCGGCCGCGTTACGGCCTCTCTCGTAAAAGCAGGCGGCGCGGGTTCAAACACGCAGCTGGCCGTCCGGCCACCGCTCGCCGTTTGGTTGGCTGAGAGGCGTCCATGGTGCAACACGACCAACAGCGCAGGGGAGGGGGAGGGGGGGGCCAACCGCTCAAAGAGACGCCCGGCCGGCGGCTGTCCCTGGCGGTCCCTGGCCGGACATGAAACAGCCAGGCACAAAGAGGGGGCAAAGAGCAGCAAAGAAAGACAAAAAAAGAAAAAAGAAAAGAAAGGACGCTCCCTGGCCTCTCGTTGCAGCGGGCCCTTTTCTAGGCGCTGTCCGTCTGAAACGCCCAAAATAGCAGCCCACGCGCAGCGGCAACGTTAAAGTACTTTACTTGTAAAATAAGCATACTCCAGAGCCCATGAAAGAAAACTGGCGCCACCCCTGCGCAGGCGATCTGCGATCTGCTTGCGGCCAGCGGATCGCCCGGGCGCCAACGAGCATCTTTCAGCTTGCCAGGCCGTCGGCTGCCACGATCCTGTGCGCGCGTCTACGGACGACGACGGGCTGTTCTCCGCAGAATACAACGACTTCGTATTCACAGCCGCCGTCCGCTGAGCGTCTAGCTGTTCAGCTGTCGTAGGCGCTGGCCGGCCGGCGCTTCAGGGGCAAAATAAGCAATGGCCCACTTTTTGCCGTCGTCCAGCGCAGAGCATTGGATGACATGCGCTGTTCAGCACGTGCCCGCCGCCTACGGACTCCACGGAGTATATTTAGCATGCTCGTCGTGTCAGTTGAGTCACGTGACTCTGATGCTCGACGGCAGTCCGCCAGCAGCTGCCAGAGGAGTCGCCCGCCGGCAGACCGTCGACAGGACCGACTGTGTGCAGCTCTGCCGAGAAAATGCCAGGTCTGTACAACTAGTTGTACAGAAAACCCTCTGATCTTGTCAGCGCCTAGAAAAGACGAGTCCCGGCGCCGCCCGCATCCGCTGGCGGCCGGGAGCTAGCGTGCTAGCAGGTGGCACCAACTGTCAGGCATGGAAAGAGCACGCAGCTGTCAGGCTCAGGTGCCTGATTTCCTGCACCTGCCTCTCGACGCCCGTTTTCGCGCACCTTCTCTTTTCTGCTCTCCAACCGCGGCCGGCTGCTCTTTCCTCCAAGACGGCAGCTACCAGACACGCCCGCCGCCTGCCACAGCCAATCAGCGGCGGCTGCTGTCGCCGCCACACCGCCCTACTCCGTTTCATCCACACCGCCCAGGCTGAGCAGCAGCCCGCTGTCACCTGCCGCCTGCGTAGGGGGGCTGTGCCTGCCCTATTGCAGCAGGCTAGCTCGCTCCCCGACCCCTCCTCCTTCCTGCTCTGTTCTCGTCCCGGCGGGCCTGGCCTGGCATTTCGTCACCAGGCATGACGTCGTGTCGCAGTTTCCCTCTTTCGCATGCCCTGCTCCTACCTTGCGGCGCTTCTCTGCGCTTCTCTGCGTAAAGATGATGTTGCATTGCCTAAAAAAGAATGCCCTGTAAAACAGCCCTCCATGTAAGATGACATCGTTGGGGCCGCGGCTGCCCGTCTGGGTCCTCCTTCCCTGTTCTGCCGCTCAGCCCCTCGCCGTCTCGAATTTTCCTCCGACGCCTTCTTCCTCTCTTCCCCTCCTCTCGTCCCGGCCTCCCCGCCATCTGCATCCTTACTTTGCCTGTCAGCCTGCGGATTTGATTTTCACGTCAACCCGGTCTGGTCTTTTCTGTGTTTTTTTGCCCGTGTTCGCCTTGCCGTTCGTTTGACGTCTTCGGTTCTACGTTGCCTTTTTGAGCCTGCTTCTTTGAGCCTCTTTCTTCCCAGATCCCTTTCTTTCTTCGAGGGCCTTTTTGGTCGTCTTTCGGCCCGTCCTTTTCTTCCCTTCCCGTCGCTGCCATGTCAGCCCGTCGGGCCCGGGACGTCGTGGACGAGCGCGACTACGTCGACGTGCGTGTTCGCGAGCGCGAGCGCGACCAGCAACCCGACCGTCTGGCCCGCTACTTCCAGGACGACCGGCGCGGCGACACCAGCGCGCTTGTTCTGCGCCAGCGGGACGTTGAGACCGTCGAGCGGCCCCGGCCTCGGGCCCGGTCGCCGAGCGCTGTCCGCTACCGCGAGGTCATCCGCGAGCGAGACGTCTCGCCGCCGCCGCGCGAGCGGGAGGTCGACCGCGTGGAAATCCGGGACCGCGTCGTCGAGCGAGACCGGGACCGGGACCGGGACCGGGATCGGGATCGGGACCGGGATCGGTACTACCGTGAGCAGTCGCGGGGCCCGGCCGAGCGCGTCACCACCCGCATCGTCGAGCGCGAGCGATCGCCTACGCCGTCGCCGGACCGTGAGCACGACCGCATCCGCATCTCGCACTCTCGGGCCCCCTCGCCGTCGCCGTCGCCGTCGCCGTCGCCCCCGCCAGAGCGCCGGCCCGTCATTCGTGGGCCGGTGGTTGAGCGCGAAGTCATCACGCACTACACCGATGTCGACCACGGTACGTTCTTCGGTCTATGCCACCACCTCCTGCTTTTCTAACACCCTAGGTACTGTCTACGCGCGGCCGCCGCCACCGCCGCCGCCGCCCGAGCCGGCGCGCCCGCGCGAGACGGAGATTGATATTTACAGCTCCCGCCGCCGCACCGAGGTCGACATCCAGGAATCCCGTCCACGCGAGCGGAGACGGTCTCGCTCGCGCTCACGCGCGAGGCTGCTTCCGCCCGCCCGCTCGTCCGAGCAGGAGATTGTGGTGCGCTCCGACCGAAACCGCCTGGAGGTCGATGTGGACGACGGCCGCCACCGCCGCGCGCGCTCGGCCCAGCCGCCGCGCCGCTCCGACCACCGCTTCGACCCCGTCACCGAGGAGGCCGAATACATTACGAGCCGCATCGACGAACGCGGCCGCATGGGCGAGGCCTACCATGGAGCCACGCGCGACTGGGCCATCATCGACGTGCCGCCGGGCACCGAGCGCGTCCGCATGGACGGCGTTGGCGGCGGTGCCGCCGAAGTGACGTGGCAGCGCTACAACGGCGTGCGCCGGACGCGGTTCATCCCTGACCGGGACGACGAGTACGTCGTCGTGCCCACGCGTCCGGCTCGTGAGCCTCGCCGCGACCGTGACCGTGACCGCGACCGCGACCGTCGGGACCCCAGCGACCGTGTCAACGTCCAGATCATCGACAGCCACGGCGGCCACGAGCACGAGATCGACATCGAGGCGGACCGCTACCGCACAGACACCACCTCGCGCGAACTCGTGCCGGCCACGCGCAACGACATGTGGACAGAGATCACCAAGGACCTCGTGTCGCGCGAGGCCATCGAGCAGATCGGCTACGAGTACACAGAAACGGACTATTTCTTCTACGTCCTGCAGTACCTCCGCTATGTTCGTTTTGGCCTCTTCCCTCTTCCTTTTGTTACACCCCATTTCTAACGCGCACAGGAGGACGTTCTCGAGCTCGTCCAGCTGACAGAGCGCATCCGCCGCAATCGTCACCGCCACTCGCGCCACGCGCGCGACGACCTCGACATTGACATTGACGTGCGCCACCGCAGCCACAGCCGCCACCGTCCCCGTCGCGAGGACGAGCGCTACTACGAGCGCGAGGTGACGGTCGACCACTCACACCCGCGGTACTACCGCTGAGCCAGAGGCGGGCATGTTTACTGGACGCGATCTGGTGTTGGGAGGAACAGCTCTTACGACTTGATGATCTATTTCAACCGACAGAAACGCAATAGCGAGCGGCCATTTTGGTTACACTGCTTTATGTTTTGTGCGGCCCTTGTTGTGTTGGATACCTTTGGGCTGCACGCGATGGGTGGCCAGCTGAACGGTATGCTCTATCTGTATGCGCTCGATGATGGGACTCCTTGCACGGAACGATATACGATACATCCGATGGATCTGGATGTCTGCTCAGTTAGTCAATTCAAAAAAAACCAGTCGTCCTCACGCCTGTCTTTGGGCACGAGATGTCCCCCCCCGTCCAATGCACAACTCTGTCAGGATGATTTGGATTTTTTTTCTTGTATTCGGGGTTTTTGGTCTTCGTCCATGGTAGGAGGGAGGCGAAGAGGAAGGAGAAAAAAAAGAAACAATAGACAGATTTTCCGTTTCCGAGAAAAATAGTACCAGCCCGCCGCGTGCCCGTTCCCGTCAACATCGTCCCGCCGTCTCCTCCTCCTGTCCCATTCTCTGCGCACACACACGCACAAAAAAGTTCTGTTCCTCGAGGACCGTGTCCGCGTCCACAACCTGTTGTCCGGGTTCCGCTTTCGCTTCGCTGTCCCAAGAGAACATTCCCTTTCTTCGTAGTGTATGTTTGCCGTACCGCGTCTCTTCCCCGTCTCTCTCGTGTGACGGGAAGGAGGCCCGGGGTGGTGAGGATGGAAAACTGGTGGCCGAGTCGGGGTCTCCTTTTTTTGGTCGTTTTAGTTGTATAGAGGGTGGAGGTAGTGGTGGTGGTGGTGTTGGTGTTGGTGGTCAGAGTCCCAAGACGAGAAGACGCCTATGCGCTGGACTTGACCTTGGCCAGAGCCTTGCGCTCCTCGAACCGCCGCCGCTTCTTCAACCGCAGGACCTTGAAGCGGTCAAAGTCGGTGAGGGCCTTCCGCCGCTCCTGCTGCAGGCGCTTCTTGAACCAGTTGCTGGCCTTCCACTGGCCGTCGACGTCGGCCTTCTCCCAGGCCGCCTTGACGGGGCCGCTCCGCGCGCCGCGCGGCAGCTTGGGGATCACAATGGCCGTCAGCAGCGTGTCGGCCAGGGACACGGCTTGCCGCGGAACGCCGCCGGGGTTGGCCTCTGTTGCCGGGCCATCGACGAGAGCCTGCAAGTCTGTTAGCCGTGGTCCTCGTCCTAGGGCGTCGTCGTCGTCGCCGCCGCCCTCCCGCCGTCTACCGCGCCCTCCCCCCTTTCTCCCGTCACCCGCAACGCACCCGCTTGTGGTCGATGATCTCGACAATGGTGGCCAGGCGGCCGTCGTACGCGCCGCCCTGCAGCAGGAGCACGCGGCCGACCTCGACCAGGCGCCACTTCGAGCCGACGATTGTTGCGTCACCCATTTTGTGATATGGTTTCTGGGGAAAAGAAGATCTGAAGGACAACGTTAGCAGGCTGGACGACGAGGGAGAAGAAGTCGCAGGCAACGCGAAAGGTGAAAAGAGAAGAGGCTCACATCTTCCGTCGCCAACTCGCTTTGCCCGTGGATGGTTTGGGGATGGGGAAGAATTCGAGACGTGACGAGCAAAGACCTAGAAGAAAAATTAAGGGCTGCCAAACTACCCTCTTGGCTGCACAAGAGAGAAAGAGGGCGGGCTTGATTTTGGTGTGCGCTTGGGCAAAAAATTGATTCTTTTTCCCTGCCCTAAGGCCGGGCCACCATTGGCCTGCACGCGCCAGAAGGGATCCACTTTTTCCTGAGCCAACCCGAATTTTTTTCCCCTCCCCCTGTTCGCACGGAATTTCGTTTTCGCGCGCCATGGCCTGCTCAAAAATATTCAGACCGTGCGTACACTGTACGTCTCTCAACCAGATGCTGTTCTGAGTAGAATGCTGCGCCGTGTCTGCCTGGCGACGCCTGTCAAAACGCAGTTTCTTGCCTTGATTTAAATTCAGCTTCGATATGGCAAGTTTTCTTGCTGTTGTCCTGCTTGCTGTCGCTGCTCAAGTCGCACTTGCGACGAATCACGTGACCAAGAGTGTACACTGACTTGTATGCAGAGTATGTGAAACAGAAAGTACCCCGCGTCGAGCCGCTTCACAGTGCTTGTCGCGCGCTGTGGACGCAGTTGCCGAACATGGTCTAGCGCATAGTTGGACGAAGCCCTACCGACCAATTTCACTTTTCAGAAGGCGTTTGCGGCGGCGGGCAACGAAACGACGAACGCCTTCACCCCCCCAACGTCGAGACCCGAGCCTTGCTGTCGCAACCCACCCTTCCTCCGTTTACCTGTATGTCTATCTCTCCTTGCGTGTGCTTTTGAGGTGGCTTTCCCCTATGGTTCAAGCTGCGATGGGCGCTGCGGTTTTTTTTCCTCCGTGATGGCAAAAACCGAAAACGAAGGGAAAAAAACCTGCACGCCTCGATTCTCCCTGCTCCCAACTCCGTGGACCCGAGGAAGCTCTGGCTGACCTGGTTGATTGTCGTTGTTTCAGAGGAACCATCCACACATTTCCGAAAATGGCGAACCCGCGTGTCGAGGAGCTGCCGGACGACGAGCCGCAGAACGTCCAGGAGGAGCAGCAGCCGGAGGAGGACAGCAGCGATGCCGAGTCCGACATCGAGGTGGCGGCGCCGGCCGGCTCGACCACGGTCATCCACTCGCGCAACGAGAAGAAGGCCCGGAAAGCGCTCGAGAAGACCAACCTGGTCCGCGTCGAGGGCATCACCCGCGTGACCCTGCGCCGGCCCAAGAACGTGCGTACTCGCCGCCCGGTGCAATGGTGCTTGGCATCCATATGGGCTGCTGGCTAACGGTGCAGGTGCTCTTTGTCATCAACAACCCCGAGGTCTACCGGTCGTCGAGCAACGGCACGTACATGTATGTTTCTCCCTGAGTGGCTGCCCGTGTCCCGCCCCTTCTCCCCCCCCCCCACCTCTTCGCCAAGCCTGGCAACTAACCAAGACAGCGTCTTTGGCGAGGCCAAGGTCGAGGACCTGAACGCCTCGGCCCAGGCGGCGGCTGCGCAGCAGCTGGCCAGCCACGACCACGACCACGCCGGCCACAGCCACGACCACGACCACGACCATGACCACGACCATGACCACAGCCACGGCGAGGAGGGCGAGGCCAAGAAGGAGGAGGAGGACGACGACGACGAGGAGGTGGACGCCACCGGCATCGAGGACAAGGACATTGAGCTGGTCCAGACCCAGGCCGGCGTCTCGCGCAAGCGGGCCATCAAGGCATTGAAAGAAAACGACAACGACATTGTCAATTCCATCATGTCGTTGAGCGTCTAAGACACGGCCGCTCGCTTCCCCCAAACCCCAACCCCAAAACCCCTGCGTCTTCCCTTGAGGGACCGTCGACATCCCGGCTGCTCGAGCGGTCCTTGTCCTGGCAGCCAGACTACCACACTTCGATAGCCATCTGACCACCCATCTAAAAAAAGAAGAAGCCGCTGTTTTCTTGTTAACGACGGTCTTGGACAGCGTCCGGGCTTGCTGTGATTTCGTGAGATACTTGGGGGGGGGATATGAAGCCGTTCTGGCGTCCAGTTCGGCGCCGCAGAGAGAGGCACTTCCGGCGGACCGGGATGCCACAGCCGGTGGTCCCAGAGAGCACCGAGTCCTGCTCGTTTACTGCTGCTGTATATTTGTCTGACCCAGTCCAACGAGCCATCCCAGCAAAGAGCTGTATCTGCCGCCGTTCTTCGTATGCGTCTTTACCTGCGCCAGGCCGCGGTCGGATATTGTCACGTGACATGGCGGAGAGCCGGGTGGAATTTTTTTAATTCGCCCTAGCTTTTCCGAGGCCCCAGAAGGGGGCAGCGAGCCGAACGTCCGGCGGCTTTTCAATTCTCTGCCACAAAACAACCGCCACGACGCCGACTCCGACCACCCACCCTCGCATCTCCATCCCGATCTCCGCGATCCCATCATAATGGCTGCTGTAAGTTTGACCTATCTTGCTGGATTGGCTGCGCAATCGGACGGGCGGTGCCCAGGAAGGGCTCGCGCAGGCGAGAAGAACGAACGGACGGACGGCGCGCGGTTTTTTTTGATCACGAACCGGAGGGAACGACAACGGGAGCTAATACTGGATGGCAGCGCTCTGCCGCGCTCAAGCTCGACTGGGCCAAGGTGACGACGTCGCTGGGCCTGCGGGGCCAGACGGCGGCGTCGCTGCAGGCGTTCAAGAAGCGCAACGACGACGTGCGGCGCAAGGTGCAGGCGCTGTCGGAGCTGCCGACGACGGTGGACTTTGCGCACTACCGCAGCGTGCTGAAGAACACGGCGGTGGTGGACGAGATCGAGAAGCGGTTTGTGGCGTTCCAGCCGGCGACGTACGACCTGGGCCGGCAGCTCAAGGCCATCGAGGCCTTTGAGGTGGAGGCGGTGCGCAACGCCGAGGCCACCAAGGAGCGCGTCGACCTCGAGCTCAAGGACCTGGCCAAGACGCTCAAGAACATTGAGGAGGCCCGGCCCTTTGAGGACCTCACCGTCGACGAGGTCGCCGCCGCCGAGCCGTCCATCGACGAGAAGACGGCCAACCTCGTGTCCAAGGGCCGCTGGTCCGTTCCGGGCTACAAGGTGCGTTCCCCGTTCCCCTGTTCTTTAGGCCTGGCTCTCCTGTGCACCGCCGCTGACCCCCGCACAGGAGAAGTTTGGCGACCTGGCTCTGCTATAGAGCAGCCTGCGGCGTGGAGTTGTGTTCGTTTTCCGTTCCCCTCGTGTACTCTTAGCAGACCCGGTCGCGGTGTTGGTGTTGATATGGGGGCCCTTTGAAACGCGAACAGAGGCGGCGCAGGGACCGAGTCACGGGCTGCTGCTCTCTTTTTGTGTCTCTCTGCCTGCTCTCTGTCCGATTTTGAAGCAACACCTACAAAATAGCAAACCCTTTTTTTTTCTCTTGGAACGAAACGGCCCTTGCATCGATTTACTTTGTCTTCTTTCTCTGTTTGCCTGCCTGGCCTCGTGCCGGAGGGGTATCTTGCTATGAGCAGAGCCAGGGAACTCATTATGACAGCAGAACGCACAGCAAGTCGCCACAAACGGATATGGAACTGCACCTCCACCGACCTCCACCGCAACTCTTTGAACGAAAAAAAACAACTCCCACCTTCTCCCTTTCCCCTACGGCGCACCAGCAGCCCAGGCGAGGCCGCGCAGCATGGCGCGGTCGGCCTCGAGGGCGCGGTCCATCCAGGGGGTCTTGAGCCAGAAGGTGTGGGGCCAGCCGACGACGACGTCGACCTGGACGGGGACGCCGGCGTCGCGCAGCAGCTTGGCGTAGCAGACGCCGTCGGAGTAGAGGCTGTCGTTGGTGCAGACCTGGATCCAGTGGCGCGGCTGGGCGGCCAGCACGGCGCGGGGCGCCTCGAGCGGCATGTAGGGCAGGCCGTCGCGCGGCACCAGGCGGTTCATGCGGCCGAGCAGCGTCGTCACAAAGGCCGGGTTGGCCGCGCTCGTGTGCAGCGCGCGCACGGCCGCCGGCACGTACTCGGGCCCGCTGAACGCGTCGCTGGTCACGGGGCACCGCAGCACGACGCCCTGCAGCTGGGACGGGGACTTGTCGTCTGGTGCTGCGAGTGCCTCGGCCGCCGCATGCTGCGCCACAAAGGCGGCCAGCTCGCCGCCGCTCGAGCTGCCGACCACGAGCAGGCGGGCCGCCGGGTGCAAGGAACACACGTGGCGGTACGCGTCGATGCAGTCGGCCACGCAGGTGCTGGCCGGGTGCTGCGGCATCAGGCGGTAGCCGACCGAGTAGACGACGAGGCGGGCAGCCGTCGCTGCTGCCGCTGTTGTCGTCGTTGCCGTCGTTGTCGTTGTGGGCGGCAGCACGGCCTCTTTGAGGATGCGCCGGCACGAGAGCTCCTCGCTGTCGGCCTCGCCAATGTGCAGGCCGCCGCCGTGGATGTAGAAGACGACGTAGTCTGGGTCTTTTCCATCCTGGGCGGCGGTGGCGGTGGCACCGGCGCCGGCGTCGTCCTCCTCCAGCTCGTAGGCCAGCAGCGGAACGGCGTAGCCGTCGAGGGACGAGGGCGCGCTCAGGGGCCGCACGGCGACGCCGCGGCCGAGGGCGTGGTCGCGGGCGCCCGGGGCGGTCATGCGCGCGCACAGCTCGCGGCACTCGACGACGTAGATGGGCTGGCGCTCGATGGCGGGCAGGACGGGCCGCGGCGTCGGCAGGTTCAGGTCCTTTTCGTGCTGGCGCCACACGGGGTCGAGGGCCGGCGGCTCGGCCAGGAAGAGGTCGTCCATGGAGGAGGAGGAGGAGGAGGAGGAGGAGAAAGAGGACGGAGCTTGGGCCATTTTCTCTTTCTCGTCTTGTCTTTTTTTCTTATGTTTTCAACCTAGATATTCTTTCCAAGGCGTCTTTGTTCCGGGTCCTCAGCTGGCCAGCGGAAAAATAGAGTCAGTCTTGCGGGAAGCTGTCGGGCAGAAAAGAGAAAGCAGCGAGCAGGCGCCGGCCGTCTTTTGTCTGAAAAGTTCTTCCGTGGTGCTCATCGTGCTGGGAGAAGAAGAGAGGGGGAGGGAGAGGCATATAGGAGAAAGAAGGCGCCCGCAACGACGCACAACACCGGCTGGGGCAACACACGAGGATCACAGGACCGCGGTTTGTGTTTCCATTCTCTTGTCTCTGCTGTGCCTTCTTTGTGGTTGCATAGCTTTGGTTGTTGTGCACGGAGCTCGCGAGCAACGGAGGCCGGGGGGGGGGGGGGAGGTGGTCCGGAGGAGAGGAAGTTGGAGGAAGTGGAGCTTTTGCCGACACGGAAGAGGTAAAAAAGACCAATCTGGATCACCCAGGCGTCCACTGGGACGGGCGTCACGTTGCAGTGCTACTGCAGGGAGAGGAGGAGGAGAGAACAAGGTGAGACAAGAGGACAGACAGGAGCACAACCACCACAGCAATATGAAACCTGCCAGACAAGAGGAAGAGCACAACGGCCAACGGCCCAGTCCGGCCCCGAGCGGAGCACAGCTTGGGCGGCAGACACGAGGCAGCAGACGAGAAGACAAGACGGGAGACGGACGGCCTGGCTCTTTGTTTACTTTGCTTACCTGAAAACGAGCGGCTGATGGGGCCAGGAAGTGGACCGACCGGCAGCGGGTGGCTTTGCTATCGGGCGATGGTTTTCTGGTTGACCGAGCAAGGTGAGCTCGAGACGGGGGGCCTCTGCCGGTAGAAATAGACGACAGACGGACGACAGACGAGAAGAGGACAGGAGGAAAAGAAAAGAAAAAGAAAAGAAGAAATCCGACTAAAAAGGCGTTAAAACAAAAAGGTTACAAAATGGCCAGATGGCGGAAAAGGGAGGAGAGCGAGCCATTCAGCTGTCTACGTACGCAAGCCCCTTTTTTAGAGTCGGGCTCGTCCGTCCAACCATGGATACGAGGGAGAGAAAAAGATGGTGGCGTGTGCATGTCCCTGCAAGGCAACGATATGGACAGACAGACAGACGGCGACCTCGCGAGCTTGTCGGTGAAGGAGGAGGGCTGGCCAGGGGTTCGAGGCGAGGGGGGGGAGGGGCAGCCGGCGGGAGCCCAGCCCAGCCCAGCGTAGCGCGGGAGCTCCGACCGTGTCTGTCTGTCTGTGACCGTCCAAAAGGGAGGCGGAGATTGGGGCCCATTGCTGGGCCCAGCGCCGAGGAAGAGCCCTGACCGGTGGCCGCCATGGAGGGAATGGGGATAGCGCGTGGGCCAGAGCCAGTGGCGGGTTGTGACGGTGGGCGGCGGGTGGTGGGTGGTTGGCCGTACGGAGTACGGAATGGTTATATGCCTACGGGCGAGCACAATACGACCACCGTTCCTTCGTTTCAGCTGTCTTGTCCGTCGTTCTGGAGGCAAAGCGGCATCGTGGCGGCCCAGCCGCCGGACCGCCGGACAGTGCGCACGGCGGTGTCCGCACGGCTGTCGCGAGGCGCGGCCATTCGCTGCCACGGCGAGACGCGAGACAACGGCGGACGGCGTGCGAGACGACGGCGTGCGCGCCAGCCGTCACCACAGCCATGACGTATGCTCAGACGTGCATGGGCCAGCTACAAAAGGCGCTCGGGCTCGGCGCCAGGCTTTGACCGCCAGACGGCCTGGCCAGCCCTCTGCAGGGCGCGCCGGAAGATTTTCCCAGTTTTCTCCGTCCAGTGTCGTAAGTGGCGTCGGCTGCGTCGTATGCTTACGGAGTACTCCGTACGCCTTGTGCGCGGCGTCGCGGGGGGGGGCAGCCATGCTCGAAGGGGCAAGGCTGGCGGCGAGGACAAGCAGGGCGGGAGGAGGTGGAGGACGAAGGGCGGGCCGAAACAGGGCGACTACGCTGGGATGGAGGAAGCAGAAGCACAAGCACACACAGAGGATCGGGCCGCCGAGGACAGACAGACAGCTGAAAAGACCGGCGAGCCGCCGCGCGCCGCAGCGATCGTCACGATCGTCAGACGGGCGGTCTACGGCTGTCTACAGGCAGCCAGGCACACCGGCAGCACACCGGCAGCACATTGGCAGGCACACCGGTGTGACGAGGGGGCTCGGCCTCGCAGAGACGCCGTCTTCCGTGCTCTTCCCGCGCTTTCCGCCCTTTGGCATGGCTGCATGGCTGCATGGCTGCTGGCTGCATGGCTGGCGCGTCGCCGGTTCCCTGTTTTCGGGCCCCCTGCGGCTGGATCACACCGCTCTTCTGGCTTACGGCTCTGCCCATTCCCGATTGAGAGCCAAGAAATCGTCCAATCATTGCTGTATGCTTAACCATACTCGTATGCTTACTCGAGCACCGTCATGACAGCACCTCCTCCTCCTCGACCCCCTCGCGGTCTGCAAACGCCATGTACGCGGCCTCGTCGGCGGCCTCCGCGCCCAGCACCCGCCGCCACGCCTCGCGCACCCGGTCCAGCGGCGCGTCCTGCACCGCGAGGTCCACCGGCAGCGGCGGGAAGCGGAACACGGCCGACGGCTCGTCGGCCGTGCTGTCGGCGGTGGCTGCTGTGGTGTCGCTGCTGCTGCTGCTGCTGCTGCTGCCGCGCGGCTGCTCGTAGTACAGCTGGTAGAGGCACGCGATGGGGGCCGCAGGCGCCGCGCTGCCGCCATCGTCGCCGCCGTCGCCGCCGTCGCCGCTCCGTTCCGCCGCAAAGGCGCCCAGAAGCGCGGCCAGCGCCTTCTCCAGGACGGCCCGGCCGTCGTCGGTGCGCAGGGTCGTAAAGTACAGGATGCCTGCAACGGTCAGCCGTGTCTGAACGAGGTGCCCTGGAAAACAGCGTGTAGAGGGAAAACGTGCAAAGCCGAGCATCAGACTGTCAAGAAGTGTCGTCAAAGCAGAGCTCAGACAATGTAGATAAGATTTTCGTGAAGATCATCATATGCAGCAACTTGGGGAGGAGGATGGGGAAAAAGAGTAAAACGCAACGAAAGAACGTACTCTGCCCCGGAGGACACTCGCCGGTGTCGCTCGAGTGCGCCATCACAAAGATGGGGTGGGCGGGCGCCGTCCCGTCTGCCAGCACGGGCCGGCCCGCCGGCAGGGCGATGACGGCGCCGCCGGCCACGGGGGCGCCCTCGACGGTTGGCGCGAAGAGGAACGGCAGCGGGTCGCCGACCACCGCCACGAGCCGGCTGAGGCGCTGCGCGGAGTCTGCGCCAGCGTCGGCGTCGGCAGCTCCCGCTGGCATCTCCATCTCCGCCTCGCTGCCGGTGACGAGCAGCCGTGTCTGGACGCGCAGGCCGTCGCGCGTCAGCTCGACCTCGACGCGTGACGACGGGTCCTCCGCGGTGCTGTCGCCGCCGCCGCCGCCGCCGCCGCCGCCGTCCTCCAGCACGCGCACGCCGCAGAGGCCGGTGCCCAGCATGTAGACGGCGCCGCCGACGGCGGCGGCGCGGCAGGCGACCTGGACGATCTCGCCGCAGCCGCCCCACTTGGGATAGACGGCGGCGAAGCCGGCGCCGAAGACGCCCATGGACGTGACGTGACGGTGCAGGCGCGCGAGGCCGTCGGCGACGGTGACGCCGGCGCCGTCGAGCGACAGCGTCAGCGCCAGCACGAGGTCGCGCACGCGGTCGTCGAGGCCAAACACGCTCTGCACGAAGCCGCCCAGCGGCGCGGCCGCGTGCGGGCGCCAGAGCTCGTCGACGGCGGGGTCGGCCGCCGGATCGCCAGCCGGGTCATTGCCGCCGCCGCCGCCGCCGCCCCCCCCATACGCCAGCACAAACTTGAGAAACTTCATGAGCTGGCGCTTGGCCCGGGCGGGCAGGCTGGTGTCGGCAAAGACGTCTTCGCGCGTGGCGGGCACGCGGGCGAGGCGCGGCCCGCCGCCGCCGCTGCCGCCGCCGCCGCCGCTGCCGTCCACGACGTAAAACGACGACACGGCCAAGAACTCGAGCTGCCGAAAGGCGCGCGACGACACCAGCTGGCCCACGAGGGCGGAGCGCGCGTGCAGGAACGCGGGCGCCAGGGCGATGGCGTAGGCCGACGGCGGGCCGAGGGAAGGGGAGGGCGAACCTGCAGCGGCACCGGCAGCCGTTTCCAGGCGCGCGGCGGAGGCCGCTGCCGGCCCCTCGGCATGGCGGCCGGCCCAGGCGTCGGCCTCGTCGAGGCTCAGGGCGGCGTCGGGACCGCCATAGTAGGGGTTGGGGTCGATGTGCAGAATGTTCTTTCCTGAGCGGGAGAGGGCTCTAGAGAAGAAGGAGAGAGAGCAAAAGAGGACATGCAATCATGTCACGATGGCGGGCTACAGTCAGTCAGAAAAAGGACGTGTCGCGAGAAAAGGCGAAAAAGGGGAAAAGAGCGGAAGCAAAAGCAGAAGCGGAGAAAACGTACAGCGCCAGCAGAGACTGCTGCAGCCCCGTGCCGCAGATGACCACATCCCAGAGGGTGTCGGCGACCGACTCCATGGCTGCGGGCGGGCGGGCGTGCGTGTGTCGCGACGAGGACGGACGATGGGAGCATGATGCCAGGTTTTCACGGCGGGAGATTGGGGACAGGAGTGACCATTTTTACGTCAGCCGGCCGGGCGGAAATTGATCCGGCCGGCCTGCAGGGGAGGAGTAGATAATCAAACCGGCAGCAGAATTTTTGCCTCGCTTTCTCTCCTCCACACACCACTCTGCCCCGAATCCGACGGCTGCTCCCCAGACGAGGAGAGAGGAGAGGGACGGGCTCCGGCCTGGTCCCTCTTCCTTCTTCTTGGGCTTCCTGGCAGCCGTGTTGCATTTGGACCGCGCGCCTTCACTGGCGCGCTTTTTGCGCAGGCGTGGAAGATTGAAAGCAAAACTCCTCCTGTATCTACCGCCCTTGATTTTTATATCCTTTGTAAAGCCTGTGAGGGTGGTTCGAAAGGTCGAGACAGATATTTTGTCCATGTGGCTACGTAGAAGCGAGAAAATGCGTGGAAAGCATCGATTTGTATCCGGGTATTCCATGATCCTTCTCCGATGGGATGTGAAGATGCCCCAGACCATTCCGAGGACGGCCTTGTTCCGCGACTCTGCGCGCGGTGCGGTGCGGTTCGACCGCCCAAGGCCTGGCCGGCTCGCGGCGCGACGCGGCCGCACATCGCCGTGCACTCGTCCTCGGCTTCTTCCTCAGACGCACGGCTGGGAGGGGGCACCGGCCACGGCATGCCTGGATCCGACGCCAAGCACAGCTCGGCTCGGAGCGCCGCCTTCTAGTTGGGCAGCGGGCGGTGCCCCAGCGCCTGGGCGACGGCGGTCCAGCGCTGCTCGGCGGCGGCGACGAGCGCGTGGACGTCGGCGGGGCCCAGGGCGTCGCCGCCGGTCTTGTGGACGCTGTGGAGGACGACGGCGGCAGAGGAGCCCAAGCCGGCGGCGGCGCGTCCGCGGGAGACGCAGACGGTGAGGCGCTCGGCGCACTGGGCCTCCTCGAGGCGGTCCGGGTCGACGAGGAGCCACTGGCGGCTGCTGCCGGCCGACGCCGACGCCGACGCCGCCCCGGCGTTCTTGGTCTGGGGGCAGACGGCGGCGGTCAGGGTGACGGGCAGGGTGGTGCCGAGGGCGAGGGGCGGGGCGGGGCGGGCGGCGGTGGAGGGGCTGCAGACGGCGCGGTCGTGGTCCGGGTCCCAGCGGACGTGCGGCAGGCGGGTGTCGCGCAGGGCGGCGAGGACGGCGATCCAGGCGGCGTCGAGGGGGTTGCCGTCGAGGGACAGGAACACGGTGTCGATGTAGAGGGTCCAGTAGGCCTTGAGGACAGGGGTCTTGGCGGTGGCGGCGTCGGCGTCGGCATCGGCGTCGGCGTCCACGTCCACATCCACGTCCACGTCCACGTCCACGTCCACGTCTGCGTCCTCCCCGTCGGCGGTCGGATCGTACCAGATCTGCAGCTGCTCGGGCTCGACGACGCCGCTGCTGTGCAGCAGGTCGTAGAGGCGGGTGGTGAGGACCTGGGCGAGGGCCGAGGGCGGCCCGCCGGGCAGGTGGTCCGGGGCGCAGCCGGTGGCGAGCTCGAGGTTGGGCACGAGCAGGTCGTAGCGCTTCATGTCCTGGCGGTGCTCGGCGGCGGCGGAGGAGGAGGCGAGGCGGGGGCGGCCCCCGACCGGCGGCGGCGGCCGCAGCTGGGGAATGTGGGCGACGGGCAGGATCTCGGCGCGCACGCCGCAGAGCACGCGCGTCTGGCCGAGGCGCACGGCGGCGCTGCCGTGCGCCTGCGACAGCGCGCCGGCGTGGACCTCGACCGGCCGCGGCTCGCCGGGCGCGCGGCCGTTGGGGCGCACGCCCTGCGCGAGGTTGGCGACGAGGAACTCGTGCGGCGCGATCTTGGCAAACACGGGACGGGCCATCTGGCCCTTGTGCTGCGTCGCGGCCATGGGGGTGGGGGGGGGGGGGGGGGAAGAGGCGTCGAGAGAGGGCGTCGAGAGAGGAGGACAACTGTTTGAAAAACTCGACGTTGCACAAGGCTGGCTAGCGCTGGCTGTCTGCTGAGCGCAGTGGGGCTGGCGGGGCTGTCACTATGCTTATTGGCAGCATTTACAGTGTCTATTTGCAGTGACTGACACCACTGCGAGCAACGTCGTAGTTTGAGCACAGATTATTCTTCCGTATGCTCTGTACTGCCGTTTGCAGCTCTTACACGGCGTTCCAAGGATCACCGCCGCCCGCGCCATCGCGCCATCTTGCGGCGCAGGCCGAGCCCGGCGCCGCCTCGAGCCCGGCGCCGGCTCTCGCTCTCTCGGCTGCGGTGGCCGTCGTCGCTGCTGCCGCCCTCGTCGTCGTCGTCGTCGTCGCCGCTGCTGCCCGCAATCGGCTGTGCCGCCGCCCTCCCGCCGCCGCCGCCGCCGCCGCTGCTGCTGCCCGGGTCCTTGACCAGCTTGCGCGGCGGCCGCCGCCGCTCGCCGCCGCCGCCAGCCCACGACGAAGACGACGTCCGGCGGGCCTCGGCGGCGGCCATCCAGGAGCGACGCTGCTGCACGGCGACAGCCCGGGTGCCGTCGTGCGGGCGGCGCGCGTGCGCGACGGGGCTGCTCTGGCCGCTCAGGAGCACCTCGTAGGCCGACGTCGCCGCCGACGCCAGGCTGCCGCGACGGCCGCCGCCTGCTCCGGCGCCGACGCCGCCTCCCCAACCGGCCTTGTCCCCGCCTCCGCTCCGCCGGGTCAGCTTGTTGGCGCGCGTCGGCGGCGGCCCCTCTGACGAATCGATCCTCGCCGACGACCCCGACGTCCGGGACGACCGGCCAAAGAGACGCGGCATCGTTCTGGCGAGGGTGGCGTGCATTCTTGTGACCTTCTATCGTGCTGTTGCCATGGCTCGGCGCCTGCCCATGCGAAACACAAACGTCAAACGTCACAGCCTTCTTACTGACGTCGGCTCGCCTGCCCGCCTGCCTGCCTTCCTGCCTCCCTGGTCCGGCGCCGCCGGCTTTCTTTGTGCGGGCGGGCCCCTGTGGCTTGGCGCCGCTCAGCTGTGGCGGTGCTGAAAGCTTGCGGTATACAACCACTTGTACTTGTACTCCGTACTCATGCTTACTGTACATCTAATCGCGAGCCAAGCTTTCGATCGCCGCCTCGCCTCGCGTTTCTGCTCGACCTTCTTCCGCCCCTTCTAGAGGCGCCTGGCCAGCGATCGGCGCGCCGCGCGGACGGCCGCTCTGCTGCGCGGATGCTGATATCCGTATCTCCCCTCCCGCTTCTCGAAGCGTTATGCTTAGTTCTGTCCTGTGCGGAGTAGTCAGCTGGCAGCTGCCCCTTTGGCTGCTCACCTATCGCGATGCAGCCTTTTCTCAGTTAGGAAGGCGCAACTCGGTCCGACTGGATCCGCGCCCTCTGCCGATAGGGTGTGGTGGTGGTGGCTGGCGGCAGGCGGACGGGATACGCTATGGCCCGGTTTTCCCCAGGCGATTTTGTGCGGGACCCACCCTTCCGCCTGGGAAGTTTACAGTGCAAAATGTACTTGGAGGAACAAAAAAACAAGGAAAAAAAGAAAAGAAAAAAAAGGAGACAAACACGCAAGGAACACAAAAGGCCGCGCTGCAACACCAGCCCACCACGGGAATGCGACGGCAACATCAGCCGTCTCGTGCGCGGTGTGCCCAATCGCAGGCCGAGCCAACGGATGTCTGCAATTCCTTCAGAACCAACAGCCAGTTGCAACGCAACGCTGCTATCAAGTGATCACTCATCGTACTCCGTAGATAGACGACGGCGGCAGAGGCAGACGGGAGGCGGCACACGACCGGGCGCTCGGCCTGCCACGGATGCACTCGTCCGCGCCAACAGCACGTGCGTTGGAGGAATCCTTGTACAAGTTCAAGTTGTGGGCCGTGCTCGTCGTCATTGTCATCCAACTCTGTCAACCGAAATTTACATGCCTCCTTCAGAAAAGTGTCATGGAAAGGGCGCCGTGCGGAGACGGGAGATACGAAAAACGACGGACGAGCAGACGAGCAGACGCCGTCGGGATGGTGCCACGGCGCTCCCCCCAGCCCAGACAGCGGCCCCGGCCGCCGCATCGCACGAAGACCATCGTCGCCGTGGCGCGCCCCTCCGCGGACGGGGCAGACAAAGGCAAATCGCTGCTCCGCGGCGGGGACTGGGCGCTTTGGCTGGCCCCATGGGCTTCGTATTCTACGCATTCTACGCCGCATTCGTGCAGCAGCTCCGGCGGCGCTCACTGCGACGCAACCTGGGTCGGGCGTTTCCTTTTGAGTACTCGAACAAGTACGCCTGGGTACGGAATCCTGTCTACTCCGTAGTTGTAATACTCCGTATAGACTCCAGCTATCCTGTGCCTCGGCCGATTGCCGTGCTCACCATCTGCTGTCTGCCGGCCAATGGTATAATAGGGTGGCACTTAGTGCAAATTGCTCTATTAGGAAGGTCGACGTCTTGGCGCCGGGGTCTGGTGTCTGCCCAGGCGCACGCCTTGATCCATCCGGTGTCTGCGCGACGGCGTCGCGCGACGGCGTTGGTGTTCCTCGGCCTGCCCCCCGATCCTCCGCGGGCGAGAGGAGCGCTGGAATCACGGCGTGCTGGCCGCGGGCGAGCATCGCGCCACGGGCGGCGGCGGGGGTTTTCGAGACAGCAGCTCCTCTCCTGGTCGGCGTCGTATCTTTGTCGAGACAAAGTACTTTGTATACTCATCCAAATCCGGGGCGTCTGATTTGTCTGATTTGCTCGGCCCCCCTCCCTTCCGGGCTGTCTTGCATGGCTCGAACGGCACAGATGGGGCGGTCCACGAATGAGCAGCCCTGCACACGCGCTACGTTGCACTGTCCATGCGCCGATCACAGCCAAAGTCGTACTTTGTCCTCGCAAGACTGGAAAAAAAGAGCCAACGCCGAAGCACAGGGAGATAGCAGAAATGGGGCGTGTCTGGCGCACCCTGGCGGCGCGCTCTGGTGGCTGGTGGCTGGACGGCGATCCAACCGTACGGAGTACTCAGGATGAGGAAGGAACGTCTGCAGCGGCGTCGGCTGCACGCGGCACGAGCAGCAGCACGTCAGAGGAACTGGTACGGAGTAGCGGTGGTGGTAGTCGTGACGATGAGGCCATGCCGATGGCCCGAGAGCGTGCTCGTTGGCCAGGCGCTCCTGCTTGGCTGGGGAAAGGGCGGGATGCGCCGCGCCCTTAAACTCCTTCCTTTTTCATCGCTCGAGCCACCGTCCCGTCCTGTTCCCCGTCCCAGAGATATCGCCAGTGCGAAGATAGGGACCGGCGGAGTACGAAGGAACCTCTTGCCAGTTTGGCTCTTGCCCACTTTGGCTCTTGCCCAGTTTGGCTCCTGCCGTGCAACCCTTGTCCCTTGTCCCCTCTCTCGTCCCTCTCCCGTCCCTCTCTCCATTTCTTATTTATTGGGTCCGCCGTCCGTTTCTTCCATTTGTCTTCTCTGCTGTCGCTCGCGCCGCCTCGCCTCACCTTTTCACCGGTCCTCCCCGCGCATCCCCGGTCCACAGCGCTCTACTCCTTTCTCAGAAAGACTCCAACCGCAACCATGGGCTTCAAGTTCGGCCTCCGCCGCCGGCATGAGCCCGAGGACATCATGCCGGAGCCGGCGTCGGCCGCCGGCGAGGCTGCTGTCGGCGAGGCCTCCGGCGCAGAGGCGGCCGAGGCAGCGGCGGCGGCGGCGGCGGGCGGCGACACCGCCGAGGGCCTCAACACGCTCAAGCACTTTGAGCGCATGCACCACCTCGACCCCAACCTGCCCATCGAGGAGCTCAACGAGGTCGACAACGCCATCCAGACGGGCAACGTCGAAAAGGGCCTCGTCGTCGAGCAGGTCATCGAGGACAACTCGCCCTACCCCGAGGTGCGCGCCTCGGTGCGCAACTACGACGTCGACCTGCCCGCCAACACCATCCGCGCCTGGACCATCGGCCTCATCCTCTGCACCGTCGGCTCCGGCGTCAACATGCTCTTCTCCCTGCGCAACCCCAGCGTCACCGTCACCACCTACGTGATCCAGCTCGTCGCCTACCCCATCGGCCTGCTCTGGGACCTCGTCTTCCCGGACCGCGTCTTCAACGTCTTTGGCCTGCGCTTCAACTTCAAGCCGGGGCCCTTTAACTTTAAGGAGCACGTCATCATCGTCGTCATGTCCAATGTGAGTCTCGAGGCGTCGAGGCGTCGTGAGAATCCGACATTCGAACTAATCAATGGCAGGCCGCATACGGAGGCGGCGTGCTCTACGCGACCGACGTCATCATCGCGCAGCAGGTCTTCTACAAGCAGTTCTTTGGCTGGGGCTGGCAGATCCTCTTCGGCATCACCACCCTGTGCACCGGCTACGGCGTCGCCGGCCTGGCCCGCCGCTTCCTCGTCTGGCCCGCCGCCATGATCTGGCCCAGCGACCTCGTCAACGCCACCCTCTTCTACACCCTGCACGACCACTCGCCCTCGGACCCGGCCAAGACCAACGGCTGGACCGTCGGCCGCTACCGCTGGTTCCTCATCGTCTTCACCAGCGCCTTTGTCTGGTACTGGTTCCCCGGCTGGATCTTCCAGGGCCTCAGCTACTTCTGCTGGCTCACCTGGATCTGGCCCCAGAGCAAGATTGTCAACCAGCTCTTTGGCGGCCTCTCCGGCTACGGCCTGCTGCCCATGACCTTTGACTGGACCGTCGTCTCCGGCTACCTGCTGTCGCCCCTGATCCCCCCCTGGTACGCCATCGCCAACAACGCCGGCGGCGTGCTCTTCTTCTTCGTCATCGTCTCCCTCGGCCTGCACTTCAACAACGTCTGGTACGGCGCCCACCTGCCCGTGCAGAGCTCCAGCGCCTTTGACAACACGGGCGCCCACTACAACGTCACCCGCATCCTCACCAACCACATCTTTGACGCCGAAAAGTACTTTTCCTACTCGCCCCTCTACCTGTCCACCCAGTTCGCCCTGAGCTACGGCCTCGCCTTTGCCGCCGTCGCCGCCGTCATCGTCCACGTCGCCCTCTACCACGGCAGCACCATCTGGACCCAGTTCCGCCTGGCCCGCAACCAGGAGGACGACGTGCACATGCGCCTCATGAAGAAGTACCGCGACGCCGAGGACTGGTGGTACGGCGCCCTCTTCGTCGTCATGGTCGGCATCTCCTTTGGCGTCGTCTGCGGCTGGCCCACCGGCTTCCCCTGGTGGGGCTACATTGTCTGCATCATCCTGCCGCTCGTCTGGACCATCCCCGTCGGCATCATCCAGGCCATCACCAACTACCAGCTCGGCCTCAACGTCCTGACCGAGTTCATTGTCGGCTACATGCTGCCCGGCCACCCCCTGGCCATGATGATGTTCAAGAACTACGGCTACCTGTGCATGTCCCAGGCCCTCTACTTTGCCCAGGACCTCAAGCTCGGCCACTACATGAAGGTGCCGCCGCGCACCATGTTCGCCTCCCAGCTGGTCGCCTCCGTCTGGTCCGCCATCGTGCAGATCGCCGTCATGAACTGGGCTCTGGGCTCCATCGACGGCGTGTGCACCGACCACCAGAAGAACAACTACACCTGCCCGGGCGCCAAGGTCTTCTACACCGCCTCCGTCATCTGGGGCGCCATCGGGCCCAAGCGCCTCTTCAGCACCGGCGCCACCTACGTGAACCTGCAGTACTTCTGGCTCGTCGGCGCCGCCGCCCCCGTCCTCACCTGGGTGCTGGCCCGCCGCTACCCCAAGTCGCTGTGGCGCTACGTCAACACGCCCCTCATCTTTGGCGGCGCCGGCTGGATCCCGCCCGCCACCCCCTACATCTACTTCTGCTGGGCCCTGGTCGGCGGCTTCTTCAACTGGTTCATCCGCCGCCGCTGGACCGGCTGGTGGCTGCAGTACAACTACGTCACCTCGGCCGCCCTCGACAGCGGCCTCATCGTCTCCACCATCATCATCTTCTTTACCCTGTATCTGACCATGGCCAATGCGCCCCAGTGGTTCGGCAACGTCGCCGTCTACGAGACCCTGGACCAGACCGTGTCGGCCATCCAGCAGCCGCTGCCCGACGGCGCCACCTTTGGCCCGAGCACGTGGGTGTAGGTGGACGACGAGGTGGATGGGGAGGGGTGTTGTGGTGGAAGGAGAGAAGGGGAGAAGAGGAGGGGTCGACTGTGGAAGCGCAAGACATTCCTATGCTGCAAGATGTTGTATGTACTTGTTTGAATCCAAGATACCACCAAGCCGACTGCCAAGCCGACTGTCTAGCCGTCCAGGCCCAGGCGCTCCAGCAGCGCGTCGATCTTGGCCAGCAGGATCTGGTAGTTGAGGGCGTCCGAGTCGAACTCGTCCGTGGCCGCCAGCCGGCCGTCGAGCGTGCGCAGGATGCCGGGGGCAGCAGCGGGGGGGGGCACTTGGGCGGCGCCGTTGTCGTCCTTGTGCTCGCCCGCGGCCTCCTCCATCTCGTCGAGCGCCATGTCCTCGAAGCGCAGGCGGAAGCGCTCCGAGAGGTAGTAGCGGATGTCGTCGACGAGCTCGATGGAGTCGGTCTCGTGGCGCGTGGTGAGGCGGTGCGCGCTCTCGGCCACGAGGTCGGCAAAGGCGGGCTCGTCGACGTAGTGCTCGAGCCGCTGCGCGAGGAACCGCGCCGCGAACGCCTCGAGCCGCTGCACCTTGAGGTCCCACGCGGCGTGGAGCACGTCGTAGATGTTGAGGGGGGAAGCGGCGGCGTCGGCGTCGGCGCTCCCCAAGGTGCTGATGATGACGGCGGCCTTGGTCTTGAGCTTGTCGAGCAGCAGCATGTCCGCCAGGTAGAGAACGTCGAGCGCGCGGTCCAGCGGGATGTCCGCCTCCTCCGTGTAGAGAAAGGCCAGCACGATCTCCAGCACGGCCGGCGCGCAGTCCACGCGGATCACCCGCAGGCGCGCCGACGCCTGCGCCTCCACAAACGCGCTCGCAAACATGGTCGCAAAGTAGTCCGCCCGCACCAGCATCGCCTTGTGCGCCGGGTACAGCACCGCCGCCCGGCGCGGCTGTCGGGGGCGGTGCTGCGCCCGCTCGTTGGCTGCCGCTGCCGGCCCGACGGGGATGTGCGTTTCGTCGTCGCCCTCGCCCTCGCCCTCTTCGCCCGCCTCTTCCTCCTCCTCCTCCTCCTCCTCCCCCCCCTCCTCCTCCGCGCACAGCAGACAGTCGGCAAAGATAAAGTTGTCGCGCGGCCACTGGACGTCGGCGACCTTGCGGGCGTCGACGGTCATCTTGTTGCCGAGCACGTGCTGCCGGAAGAAGGCGGCGACCTGCTGCTGCGCGCGCGCGACCTCGTCCTGGTAGCGCTGGCGGGCGAGGCGGCGGTCGTTGCCCGTGTGGCCGGCGCCGGCGCCGGCCGCGAGCACGGCCTCCCACAGGCGCTGCTGGTCGATCTCGAGGTGCTTGGCGACGCGGTCGATGCCGCGGAAGAGCTCTTCGTCGTCGACGAGGAGGGGGCCGCCGCCGCTGTCTTGGTCGTCGTCGCCGCCCGCCCCCAGGCTGTCGTCCAGGTAGAGGTAGTGCAGGACGATGCGCAGGGCGGCGGGGGGCACGTGGCTGGCGAGGCGCCAGGTGGCGGTGTCGGGGGCCTCGGTCAGCTTGCGGTAGAAGTAGGGGGTGCGGGCAGCCAGCAGGAAGCGGTGCAGGCGGAAGGAGGAGGAGGAGGAGGAGGAGGAGAACGTGCCACCAGAAGAGGCGCCGGCCGTCAGCGTAATGTCGGCGGTGGGCGGCGTGGTGCGGGTGAGCAGCGAGGTGAGGTGGGAGGCCCAGGGCTGCAGGGGGTCGGTGGACTTGGAGTAGTCGTACTGCAGCAGCAGGTTGCGGATGCGGTCGTTGAGCGCGTTGTAGAGGCAGCGCTCGCCCTGGAAGGTGTTGCGCTCGGCCAGCGCGCCCGACTCGAGCAGCAGCTGCGCCACCTCGTAGTGGCCGCAGAGGCTGGCCACGATCAGCGGCGTGTAGTCAAAGGCGTCCTTGCCGTTGATGTTGACGCCCGCCGCAATGTGCTCCTGGCACTGCTTCAGGTCCCCCCGCCGGCACGCCTCCAGGAACCGGTTGAAGTCATCCGACAGGTCCAGCGGGTTCTCCTCCCGCAGCACGCCCTGGTCGATCAGCTCGTGCTCCTCCTTGAGCTTCGCCTCCAGCTGGCCCTTGGCCATGGCCGTCGCCATGTCGACCCGGGGAAACGTCTCCTGGACAGGTGCCTGGTGCTGGTTGTCGCGTCCAGAGGGACCAGGTCGTCTCTCAGCTGCACATCGGTCGGCACAGCGGTCGGCAGAAACGAACCCGCCGCTCAATCGGCCGTCCAGAGGCGCCGGTGGGCGCGCGCCGAAGGTCCGCGATGGCCGACTATCGCCCCACCAATGGCGATGTGCTGCGTAATATCACGTGACATGACAAAACCTTGTCACCAGCCACAGACAGCCACAGCCACGCACAATGCACGTGTGGTTGCTGTGGCGACCGCCCCACTCCGTAAACAGTCGCCGGTCGCTGGCAGCCTTTGGCGTCGTCTGGACTCCCGCACGGCTCGGCAACACGGCGCAGCACCACCAAGGCGGCCGTGCCCTTTTTTCTCTTGTCGCCATCTTTTGCATCACGCTTGCGTTTCTCATCCATAGACAACATCCGTCTCGGACGCCGCCCACGCCGACGCCGCCCTCCTACTAACCCTTCCAGCAACAGCGAGCGACGACGCCTCTCGCGACCTCTGCCTCGTCCTCGTCGCCGTCGACCCCATTTATTTCCGCGGCATACAACACGCGGCCGTCCTTGACCGACCGCCGCCGCTTGCTCTGCTGTGCTTGGCCGCTGCTCGTTGTGTGCACCTCCGCAGCACTGGCCCGGCCGCCGTCCGCGTCGGATCGTCTCGTGCCACCATGGCAGAGAGCGAGTCGAAGTACGAGGTGCTGGAGAAGATTGGTAGGCAGCACCGTCTGAATGGAGAGCAAAAAAAGGCAATTGATCACAGCACGCTGACGTTGCAGGCCATGGCTCGTTTGGGGTGATCCGCAAGGTGCGGCGCAAGGCCGACGGCATGGTGCTGTGCCGCAAGGAGATCAGCTACCTCAAGATGTCGCAGAAGGAGCGGGAGCAGCTGCACGCCGAGTTCCAGATCCTGTCGACGCTACGGCACGCCAACATTGTGGGCTACTACCACCGCGAGCACCTCAAGGCGACGCAGGACCTGCACCTGTACATGGAGTACTGCGGCAACGGGGACCTGGGGCGCGTGATCCGCGACCTCAACCAGCGCAACCAGTACGCGGAGGAGTCGTTTGTGTGGAGCATCTTTGCGCAGCTCGTCACGGCGCTCTACCGCTGCCACTACGGCGTGGACCCGCCCGACGTGGGCAAGAACGTGCTGGGCCTCGGCGTCACGGCCAAGCCCAAGGTGCCGGCGGGCGGGGTGACGATCCTGCACCGGGACCTCAAGCCGGAGAATGGTGCGTGACAGGAGGGCCGTGGGACGATGAGAGAGAGAGAGACAGAAGCTGACAGACAGTGTTCCTCGGCGAGGACAACTCGGTCAAGCTGGGCGACTTTGGCCTGGCCAAGATGATCCAGTCGCACGACTTTGCGTCGACGTACGTGGGCACGCCCTTTTACATGTCGCCCGAGATCTGCGCGGCGGAAAAGTACACGCTCAAGTCGGACATCTGGTCGCTGGGCTGCATCATCTACGAGCTCTGCGCGCGCGAGCCGCCGTTCAACGCCAAGTCGCACTACCAGCTGGTGCAGAAGATCAAGGAGGGCAAGCTGGCGCCGCTGCCGGTGGTGTACTCGCCGGAGCTGTGCGCGGTGGTGCGCGACTGTCTCAAGGTCAACCCCGACCGGCGGCCGGACACGGCGATGCTGCTGAACCTGCCGGTGGTGCGGCTGATGCGCAAGGAGAAGGAGGTGGTGGAGATGGGCCGGATGCTGCGGGCCAAGGAGGAGCAGCTGGCGAAGCGTGTGCGGGAGCTGGAGCGCAAGGCGGACGCGGACAAGGCGCAGCTGCGGCAGGAGGTGGACGCCAGCCTGCGGCGCGAGTGGGAGGTCAAGGCGCGGCTGGAGATTGACCGGCTGGTCAACGCGGAGCTCGACCAGCTGCAGAAGAAGTTTGAGGAGGAGGTGCGCGCACGCGTCGACAAGGAGGTGGCCGAGGCGCTGCGGCGCGCCGCGGCGGCGTCGGCGGCGTCGGCGGTAGCGTCGGCGGCGTCGTCGCGGCCGGCCTCGGCGCTCGGGGACGCGTCGCTGCTGCACATGCAGCAGCCGCACCCGCATCTGCCGCCGCCGACGTCGCTGGTGTCGTCGTCGGCGGGCGGCGGCGGCGCGGAGCTGTCGTCGTCCATCACCAAGTCCGACTACCTGCACTCGTCGATCGGCGACGGCGACTTCCCGTCCACCACGGACCTCACGGAGCTGTCGGTGTGCGACGAGTCGCTGATGCAGACGGCGGCGGCCGTCGCACCGGCCACCGCCGCCTTTCTGAAGCGGCAGCAGCACGGCACCGCGACGGGAGCGGGAGCAGGAGCCGGCCCGGTGCCGCAGACGCGCACGCCCTTTGGCCGGGCGCAGACCATGTTCGCGGGTGCCGGCGCGGGCGGCGCGGGCGGTGCGGCCGGCGTCGGTGTGGCCGGCACGCCGATGGATGTGGAAATGGCCTCGCCGTCGCCCATGGCGATTGCGTCGCTGTCTCTGTCGCCGCGGCGCAACGCCGGGGCCAAGGCACCGCACGCACACACGGGCACCATCTTTGCGGCGGCGGGAGCCGGAGCCGGGGCTGGGGCGGACGACGCGCGGTGGAAGGCACCGCGGGAGCCGTCGTCGGCGGCGGCGGGCGGTTCGACATCAGACGACTGGGACTCGGACGACGAGGTGCCCGTGCCGTCGCCGACGCGCATGATCAAGTCGCGCAAGAACCCGTTTGCGACGAAGCAGCGGGCGCAGTCGGCGCTGCAGCCGTCGTCGCTGGCGACGCAGACGCAGACGCAGACGCAGACGCAGGCCCAGGGTCCGGCACAGGCACAGCGCCCGGGCCTGACATCGCAGAAGTCGGCACCGCCTCTGTTTGCCGGCCGTGCGGCGGCGGCGGCGGCGGCCCGGACGAAGGAGGCATCCGGCAGCGGTGCGAAGACGGCGGGCGCGGCGTCCTCGGCCGAGGCCGCGCCGGCCGCTGCAGATGGGCACCTGCGGACGGCTCTGAGCGGGGGCGCGCTGCGGGAGCGTGCGCAGTCGCCGAGCCGGCGGCTGAGCAAGATCCCGTCGGCGACGAGTCTGGGCCTGGGCCTGGGCCTGGGTGCAGGTGCGGGGGCAGATGCGGCGGCCGACGGCGGCCGCGTGCTCTCGCGGAAGGGCTCGCACACGTGGAGGGACGGGGCGGCCGAGGCCGGGCAGCAGAGCGAAGCGGCATCCCAGCAGCAGCAGCAGCAGCAGCAGCAGCAGCAAGCACAACCTCCACAGGCGCAGGCGCCCGCCGGGCTGGTCAGCAAGCAGAAGCCGGGCATCCGGGGCCGCACGCTGGTGGAGCTGCAGCAGGCACGGGCAGGCGGCCGGCCGCTGAGTGCGGTGGTCGAGGGGAGCGGCGGCGGCGGCGGCGGCAACGTGAGCCCGAAGCGGCCGTTCCGGGAGCACGCGCTGGCAGCGAACCGCGGCGGCCTCGTGGACCCGCCGGCGGTGTGGGATCCGGACCACGACGACATGCCAAGTCCGTTCCTCGTCCGCCGGAAGGCGGTCGGGCTGACGGGGGGGAGAGCATAAGCCCATAGGCCGTGTTTGGCCTGTCGGGTGGCAGAGCACAGGCCGTCTTCCGGCCTGTCGCGTCCTTCGTTTACATTTCCTTTGTCATCTACAAGCACAGCAGACCGCTTGGAAAGAGGCCCGAGAGCAAGACTGCATCGGCGGGACGAGGGCGGACGGGGAGGAGGAGGAAAAGACGGGGATGCGGCGGCTGGACGGGGATCGAGGGTTTTGGTTTTCTTTTCTGTTTTGTTTTTGCATCCCAGGCGTCTCGAGCAGCGAATGCACATCTGGCACACCGCGTCCGTAGGAGGATCCGTACGGAGTAGGAGTACTTGGCCAAAGGATCGACCCTGTTCAAGGTCGCATAGGAAACGGAGTCCGGAGTCGAGCTCCGGTGGACATGTGATCGTCAGGGTGATCGGCCGCGCCCGGCGTTTCCGAGCTTGGCTCGGCCTTTCCGGCGGCTGGCCCCACTTTTGCGCAGGCGAAGTCGGAGAGCAGCGGGAGCGTCTTTGTACGGAGTATTGCCGTAGCCGGCCCGGATCCCGGCAAGCAGCTACGCCCAAAGGACGCAGGGCTTCGTAGGACGACCAATGAGTTGGCTGCCATTGCGTCGCCTGTGCCCTTTCTCCTGACTCACTCAGGCCAGCCAGCCAGCCAGCCAGCCAGCCTGGGGGCGGCGGAGGCAAAAAGCGCCGGTGTCTGCGTAGCCCGGGAAATGATCGACAAAACCGCGGTGGAGCCGCGAGCGAGCAGTGCCAGCTCATAGGGGGGGCTGTTCTTGTACGGAGTATGTCTTTGGCGGTGAGGACCAGGACGCCGCACAGCCGTCGTGGTGGTGGTGGTGGTGGACGGCGGACAGAGAGATGGCTATCAGCATACGCATACGGGTGCTCATGGTGAGCACTCTGGAGCCGCGGCCACCGCTGGCAAGCCTTTTTTCGACATGGGCGGGTACGTCGATCGTCAGCGGACGACGCAGGGTCTGCGCTGGCCGTGCCTCTGGCGGAAGTGGACGAAGTCGCGGTGGTGGTGGTGGCGGCGGCGGTGGAAATTGCGGCGGCGGCGATCGTCCTCACCGCCAGACGACGGACAGACAGGAGCGAGAGCAAGCGAGCGGCGAGCGGCGAGCAAGCGAGCAAGCGAGCAAGCGAGCAGCGAGGGAGACGCGGGCTTTTGCCGGTCTTGGCAGCCTGGATTTGCCGAGTTCGGGGGTGAGGTGCGCATATATATGCTTTATGCACTCCTGGCGCCAACAGACAGCTTGGCAGGCCGACGCGGGTGGCGTTTCTGGCGGCGGGCAACTGGCAACTGGCTGGCGACCAGGGACCGGCTCTTAATGCCGGCGGCAGGCCGGCTGCCGGCTCGCGTGCCGGGGGACTTGTGGTGATCGTCGCTGCGCAGCCGGAGGCCCGGTCTCCCGTCGGCTGCCTGCCTCCGCAGCTCGTATTTTGATTTTTCTTTTCCAAGCTGGCCGGGCAAAGTACGAGCACACGCAAGCACACGCAAGCTCGTCTTCTGTTGGCGGAGGCCAGGGCCAAAAGGGGAGGAGGGAGGCCAAAGGGAGATCTGAAAGGCCCGCCCTTTTTCAGTGTGGCCTGATTCTCTGGAATGCAGACAAAGGCGAGAGCTCCCCTGCCAGGCCATTCTGCGTAAAAAGTCCTCCTTGCCCGTGGGCGTCTGCTGGCAGTCTCTTGTGAACATACCCCGTAGCTAACCTCCGTACCCAAAATACAGCAGACATGACGTCCTCTGGTCGCGGACAGCCAAGTGGAGAGAAGCGGCGCCAGCGATCGCCACGCTGTCCTTCCCGTTTAAGATCGCCGACGGCTGCTTTGGTCAGCAAGAAAGAACGCTGGACGGCGGTGTATGGGCGGTGTATGGGCGGTGTATGGGCGGTGTTTGGGCGCCGTTCTGGTCCGGAGCCGAGAGGCCTTTTTCGCCCCTTTTCCCACGTTGCGCGGAGGTTTCCGTCGCCGCGCCGACGGCACGGCAGCGGTCACAAAGTACTCCGTACCATCCCATACCAGGCAGGCTGTTGAGACAAAAGGTCAATTTCACTTGTTGGTGGCCACGATGGGCATCGCCTCGTGTCGGGCAAAAAGACAGAAAGACACACAAAATAAACAATCAAGAACGCCGGTTCCCATGGCTTTTGAACCTGTTTCCCCCCGGTCTTTCCTGCTCCCACTTCAGAAAAAAAAAGACAATAGGAAAAAAAAAAGAACACCATCCCTAGAGAGTATTTCCCTCTTCTTTGTCTGAGAAATCCCTTGAGCCCCAGCCCCTCAGAAACACCAAACGAGACGCCTCGAGAAAAGGAGAAAAAAAAAGAAAAAAAAAAAAAAGGAAAAAGTACAATCATGACGTAGAGCGAGAAGGAGCGTGATGAATGAGCGTGATCGAGAGTTCACCCGTCGTAGTTGTGGCACCCGCGCTCGTGCCGCTTCATGTTGCTGCGCACGCTAAAGGCCTTGCCGCAGCCCTGGTGCGGGCACTTGAAGGGCTTCTCGCCCGTGTGCGAGTGGCTGTGGATGCGCAGCGAGCTCGGCCGCGAAAAGGCCTTGTTGCACGTCTGGCACACGTAGCGGTCCTGCGACTGCGGGTACGCCGACGGCGCTGCTCCGGCGGCGGCGGCGGCGGCGGCGGCTGCTGCTGCCGACGGCGACATGTAGTGGTGGTGGTGCCACGGCGACGGCGCCGGCGGCGGTGCCTGCTGCACGGCGGCGGGGTTGAAGGTCTGGCGGGGGTCAGCGAGGCGGGCGTGGTGGTGGTGGTGGTGGTGGCTGCCTACCGGGAGCGGCCGCTGGTAGTAGAGGCCCGAGGGCAGCGGGGGCTGCGGCGGCGGCGTGGGCTGCTGCTGCATCGCCGGGTAGTAGGCGGCGGCGCCGGCGGGCGGCTGGCTCAGGAACGGCTGCGAGGTCACCGTGGCCATGTACGACGGCGCCGGGGCGGCCGCCGGGGAGGTGTACGTCGGCAAGCGTTGTTGTTGTTGGTGGTTGTGCTGCTGCTGCTGCTGCTGGTGCTGCTGGTAATGCTGCTGCGGCTGCGGCTGCGGACGGGGAGGAAGCTGCCGCTGGTGGTGGGCGCTCCGGGACTCGGACTCGTGGCCGTACTGCGGCGGCGGCGTGGCCTCAAAGTAGTAGTTGCCGGCAGCAGCCTGTGCTGGCGGTGTGGGCTGTGCGGGCTGTGCTGCTTGTGCTGCCTGTGCCGACGCCGGCGCCGGCTTGGCCGCGGGCGACTCGTAGCCGGCAAACGAAGCCTCGGAGAGCATCGGCGGCGTCGGCGGCAGGACGCCGCCGCCGCCGCCGCCGCTGCCGCCGCGCAGGCCCAGGGCGCCGTAGTGCGACGAGCTGGGGCGAGTGCTTGGCCGCGAGTGGGCTGGGGGTTAGACAGGCGAACAAGAGAGAGAAAGAGAGAGAGACAAGAGACGTACAGAAAAAGTCGGGCAGCTGGGACGGCTGCTGCTGCATCTGCTGGGACTGGGGCGAGGTCTCGGAGGTGGGCGAGCCCTGGTCGGCGAGGTCGAGCAGGTTGGAGATGGACGGCAGCGAGCACTTGGCGGTGTTGTCCTCCATGGGGGGGGACGGGGGGCCTTGCGGCTGGTAGTGGCCGCCGCCGGCGTACGGGTTGGCGAGAAGAGAGGTCATGGTGAGGGGGGGGAAGAAGGGAGAGAGAGGAGGCGAAGGCGAAGGCGAAGGACGAGAAGAAAATCAAAGACGAGGACAACAAAGACGAGTAGACGAAGAAGAAAGAGAAAAAAGTCGAAAGGCGACAGGCGACAGGCGAAAGACGACAAAGACGACGACGAGACGACGAGACGACGGAGACGACGAGACGAGGACGGCGAGACGAGGAAGACGCAAGACGATGGAGACTGTGGAGGAATGGTGAAGAAAGGAGAGGAGGAGGGGAGGGGCGGGAATCTTATACGGCGGAACGCCAAACTTTTTGCGCATCGAGACGGGCAAGGCGAGCGGGCAAGGCCGTCCTAGCTCGACCCTCCCTCCTCCTCCTTCTGTTCCTCTTCGCCAGCACCAGCGAGCCAGCCAGCGAGCCAGCCAGCCAGCCAGCCAGCCAGCCAGCCAGCAGAGAGACGCACGCGCTGCATCCCAAGACCAGGCGACCAGCGACCAGGGGTCAGAGGCTAGCCCCAACAGAGCGCCCGTTCTCTGCGTTATTTCGCCCAGATCCTATAGCGGCACGCCCCCCTCTCGCGCCCTCCTACTCCGTATACTATCCACACCACCGTTGATCCCCTAGGCGATGTGCGGCCAGCGGAGCCCATCTGTCACAAACCATGTGTGGGTCCGACCCGAGGGGGCGCGCGCGCCCCAAGACAAGGGAAAGGCCAGCGCGCGCGGCGGCGGTGGTGGACCGGGGAGGGGTGGTCGTGGCGTCGGGGGCCAAGAATTTGGGGGGGGGGGTGGTGGGTGGTGGTGGTGGGTGCGGCGCTGATCAGATTAAGCGGCCCAGCAGCCAGCGGCAGCTGCAGCCAGCAGCCGTCGACGGGCTTGTGTCAGGCCACACCGTGTCCTGCCCTCTCGGCGTCCTGTCTCCCGCGGACCTGGTCTCCGTCTCCGTGGAGGGCTTTGCTGCATCTGTATTGCTGTATTGGACGACAATGGCTCGTATATACAAGTACATGTACAACTACACATTACTTGTGCGAGCACCCAGATCTCAACAAAGACCTGGAAATTCCGAGCCAACAGCGCCTACGGAATAGGGGGCATGCCAGCGCTTGTCTCGGGCCACAGGCGCTGGCCTAGCCCAAAACAGCGCCTCCGCCGTCGTTTCTTCCCAGCCACGAGGACGCAGGCAGCTTCCACGGCGGTTGGAGCACGTTCCACGCCGTCCACGCTGCTGCCCCCGGCAACCATTTTGCCCATTCTGGCCGTTCTTTTTTTGGGCCTGCCTCGTTTCGTCCTCAGACGGGCCGACCGACATGCGATGGCAGCGGCCGAGGCACGCTCGCACGCGTCCTCTCGACTCTCTCACGCCGCTGTGCCCCTGCTGGGGACACGGCCCTGGAACACGGGCCAAACGCCACGCCTGGCACGCGGATGTGCCAACTTGAGACGGCCGTTCGGACAGGCGGGTGGCCGCCAGGCGACAGGCGACAGGCGACAGGGGGCCTGCGACCGGATTGCGGCGGATCTTATGCCGACACTGATCGCCTGTACGGAGCATAGTACGGAGTATGCTCCGTACAATACAAGTGTATTTATTCTGCGATAACACGGCATCCTCCGCTCTAAGCGAGTCGGGAAGCGTACGGGTCGTCGGGTCGACGTCGGGAAGCGTCCGGTCGTTGGTGGTATCGACGTCGGGCGCGGTCTGCCCTCGTCGCCAGCGCGCAAAGCCGAAGAGGGGCGGACAGGGGTGTGGCACATGGCGAGCGACGGAGACGACTACGCGTAGCCATCAAACTATCGCCCATAGCGCATGCAGGGAGAGTTAAGCTGGAGGCACTATTGCAGAGTACAGCTAGGTACGAGCAGGCGACGGCGGTTGCTGGAGCGTAAGCATTAAGCGTTGGGTATGGTTTGTATTGGTTTGTGGTTCTTTGATTGTATTGACTGTACAACTACAACTACTTGTATAGTTGTAGGTACAACTACAAGTGGACAACAGGACCTCGCAACTAGCATGCCTCCAGTCGCAAATATGCTTACTCGGTACAGCAACCAGACCACAGAAGCCTAGCTCAGCCAGCTCGGGCGACGCCAACAACCCGGCGCCGGTGCTAAATTCCACGTGCCGCTCGTCGAAAATCAAACACCACCGTTGCCATGCCTTTGTGCTCCGACGCCGGGGCCTAAGCAGCTAATTGTCCCATCGGTGCCCGTCTAGGCCTCTTCCTGCCAGGCGTCCTTGGGCTACGGAGCATCTCATTTGCTACAAATACGGAGTAGAATATACGGAGCACGCACAGTTTTGTTGTCAAGTCAGTGAGCGGTTCGTCCCACTCTCGGTCCTCGCTGTGGCTCTGGCTCGCCGTTCCTGTGTGCCTGCCGCCAGCCTACCTGCCTGCTGCCTGCTGCCTGTCTCGCTGTGCGTCCCCCATTGTCTCGGACACGCTTACCAGAAGCAGCCATAGCCCCGGCAGAACGGAGACTGAGCAATGGAGAGCCAGAACGAAGACGGATCCCGCCGCCGGAGCTGTTGCCATGTCGGGATGCCGCCTGGCCCACTCGACACGAGGGAGAATGCGACGCAGTTGACAGTACGACGAGAGGAGGAGGAGCAGCAGGGAAAGAACGTTGACGGAGGCGGAGGCGGCGGCGGCGGCGGCGGCGGCGGCGGAGGCGCAGAGATGAAGACGGGATCCCGCGGATCGACGTCGCAATTTGAGCAGCGAGGGAAGGGGGGCGAGGGGCTAGCCCAAAAACGAAGAAAAAGAAAAAACAGTTCATTTCCGCGCGCTTCAGCTCGAGAAGCAGAATCCTTGGTGCTACGGAGTAGTATAGTGCTCACGGGCTCACCGCTGTTCGGTCACCTGCCGTTCTGCTGCCGTGTCTCAGCTGCAGGAATGCGGTGGGGAGGGGGGGCGGGTGCCCTCGTGTCTCTCCGCGGTCTTGTCTGTCCTGTGCTGCCCTGCCCTGTCTTGGTCTTGTCTTGGTCCTGTCTTGGTCCTGTCTTGGTCCTGTCTTGTCTTGTCTTGGTCTTGTCTTGCCTCGCTCTCTCCGAGAGTGGCCCTGCTGCTGCCCAAGGGACCCCCGGCTGGAGCAACACGTTCACCAGCGCATGTGGACGCCGAGTGGAGGCCTTATTTTCCCTGTTTGCCTGCCTGGGTGTGGACTGTGGAGGCAGGCGATCGTTCCAGAAAGAGAGGGCCGCTCTTGGACTGTTGTTCCCTGCTTGAGGCCGTGTTCGGCTGGCTGGCTGGCTGGCTGTCGCTCGGGTCGTCGTCCTTCCCAAAGCGCTCTAGGGGGTTGTTGTTGTACAGCTACTTGTCCAAACACAGTCCCTTCTCGGCTGCACTTTGTACAAATACGCTTTGAAATTCCCTTTGCGCAGGAGTAGAAAAACGTTCGGATCTTCGAGCGGTTTCTTCTCTCCCTTGCCGATCACCAGGGGGGGGGAAGGGCGGCTCCCCCTCTCGCCCCCTTTCACTTTCGCTCGATCACGCCGTCCAGGCAGACCCCCCCACTCACACCGATGACGAGGCCCTCTGGAGTACTCCCAAGGCGCCCTCCGTACTCCGTATACAGAACAGGAAAAAAAGCGCAGCAGAAAAAGAAAACGCCGTTGCGGCTGCCGCGGGAAAGAAAAAGGCGGACACGCGAACTAGGCCCAGAAGTCAGACATTCTGAAGCAGGCGGTCTACTCGTACGGAGCATGGGCAGGAAATACGAGGCGTCCCCGGAAGGGAGAGAAGAAAAAGAAAGAGCAGGGCAAGAGGGCAGACAGGGGGCAAGTCGCGGCGGCGGCGGCGGCTGCTGTCGGTAAGGGGGCCTCGCTGGCCGCGTGCTACGCACGCTTTTGACAGGCGGACGGGCAGACGACGCCCCAGCACAGCCGCTGGAGACCGCTGAAGACCTGGCGGTTCTTTCGCAGGCCGGTCGGGTGGAGACGTCGGCTCGTCGCCGTCGGCTCGTCGCCCGTTTGTGCTCCTATCTCCCCGCAGGCGAGAGCGGCAGTGCATATGCACATCTCACCAGCCTCTTGGACGCATGCTGTCAGCATACTAATACTCGGTAGCGACATTGGATAGGCCTGCCTCTTTGGGATCGGTAACCGCCGCACACGCTGGAAAACAATAAAAAGAAAAAAAGAAAAAAAGAAAAAAAGAAGAAAAAAAAAGGCAGAGCGCCTCCCAGGCTCCTTTGGGGCTTAGGTTCCTGTGAATTTTCTAGCCCGCGGCGCTAACGAGTCGGCTGGTCGCCGACATGCCAGGTCGGTCCCGAGACGTGGAGAGTACGGAGTAAGACTTGTATCCTCCGTTGGTTGTACGGCGTAGTTGTACAACTACAACTACCTCTGGTTGTGTACTCCGTGCCATGTGCAGGATCAGATTGCGACAGTAATGCTCCGTACGAGAGCCACGCTGTCCCATGGCCCTGGGAGGCGCGCAAGTGGCAGCTGAGGTGAGCCTGGCGGAAGGCCCGTCGGTCCTCAGCCGTCGACCACAGCCACGCGGTCAGCCGAGTCAGCCGAGTAGCCGAGTCAGCCTCGAGCCATGCAGGCTGTCGACGTACTTGTAGTTGTTACAAGTACATTTACAACTACAGCTACAGAGTACAACAACACTCGTACTATAAGCATAGACATACAATACAGCGTAATAGCTACGCTTAGCCTGCCACTAACCTAGGGGATCCCTTTCATCGGGTCCGTGAGAAAAAGTCAAAATGGAGCGGCCGCGGGCCAGGCCAGACAAAGACACGGGCCAGCAGCTGGCTGTGGACGGTCGGCGAATACAAGTACAAGTACGGGGTACGTAGTTGTACTGCGTGCTCGAACAAAGAACGGCCCCCAACTGCGGACGCCACGCTCGTCTGCCAGCCAGCCGCCGGCATGCGCGCGTTGCCGGTCTGCCGCCCACCGCCCGGCCAGGGACGAGAAACAAAACGAGGATGGGCAGGCAGCGCAATTTCCCGCGGTCTCGGGGCAGCGCACAGCGAGAAATTCAAAGGAGCGCCGCCAGGGTCCCAGGTCCACCGTCGATCTGGGGTGTACGGAGTAGACAAAGTACTCGTACGATCGTAATGTCATAGTCTCGCAATGTGTATTTACAAGTACAAATATACAGTCCGCGATCTGGACGTCCTGGCAAACGTCCCGCGTTTGCCGCCGCCTCCGCCGCCGCCGCCGCCGCCGCCGCCGCCCAGCCCCTTTCTGCGCCATCTCCATCCAACTCGCCCGCCTGCATTCCCAGGACGATACGGCGGTGTGCACACGGACGGCTCCACCCACCCACGGGACGCAGACTTTGTCCACGTTGACGGCAGAGGACGACGGCCAATGCGACTGGGCTGGCCTGCGCCGCCGACCCGCCGGCTTGTCCGCTTTCTGCATCGCGCCGAAACCTCGCTTGGAGCGACGGCACACGCCCGCCGCGAGCGGCTAGCCCAGTCGATCCAGAGCAATAGTGGTAGTCAAGTACTCCGTACTCGTACTGCAATACGACGACAACTGTCGGAGACCGCGCCGACGCCGCAGCGATCGGCCTGGCTTGGCAGAGAGCCAGCGAGCCCGTTTTGGTTTCTTTTTGCACGCTGCTTCCCTGTCCCGCCGACGCGTGCCGCCTGCCAAGTCTCGGTGTGGCAGGCAAACACAGACGGGCGTGTCTGTTGTCTGTCTGTCTGTTGTCTTCTGTCTGTCCGCCCATCCATGTTCCCTGTCCCATTCTCACCGGCGGCCGGGCGCCGCTGTCGTCGCCGATTCTGCAGCCTAGCTGTAAATATAGTGCGCTGTTGGCTTCTAGCGCGCGATTGCGAGCGGCGTCTTATTGTTAAGCACAACCACGACGGAGTACGGAGTGGTTGTGTATATACAACTACAACTACAACTACACCAGCTAGGAACACTTTCGGAGCATCGGAGCGTCGCCGACACCCCGGAGCGCTGCTCTCCGTGCAAAAGCCTCCCGGCGTCCCGAGGATCGTCGTCGACAAGGTCCCCCTGGATGTATTTGTAGTACAAGTATCCTTCGTACTTCGTACTCCGTATTCTCCGGGCAGAAAGTGGCCGAGCTACCAGACCGTCCGCCATTAGTTCGCTGCAGTCTGATGCGTCGGCCTCCGTGCGCCCCATTGGGGCAACAGGTTGCGCGGGCATGCTTCTGCTCGGTGCGGTTCCCCAGACGGGCTCGAGGCCTGCTTCTGCATCCCAACGACAGTTATGCGAGTTCGGCGTCCTGCCTCCCCCCCCTCCCCCCAAAACACCTCCAAGCACCCCCAAGCACCCCCAAGCACCCCTGCCCAATGTGAAGCGGCTGTTTGTTTCCTTGCGTCGGAATCATGCTCCTCCTTGCGCCCCCCCCCCCCCCGCCGCCCCATCCAACAGACACGCTGCCAGCTGAGAGGCGTTCCCTCTGCAGCATAGTGCATAGTGCGGTGGCAGGAGAACGCCACGGACGCGCGCGCCGCTCGCCGCTCGCCGCTCGCACCCACCCCTCCCCTCCCCTTCTCCCCCAGCCAGCGTTGCAGTGCAGGGCGTAGCGCGTTCGTTCGCGCCCTTGGGCTGGCTGGCCCAGGACGGGCCTGCTTCGTTGGCTGCTGACCTGTGACAGTGTGCCATGCATGTTGGTCGGATCCTCCTCCTTTGTGAACCGCGCGAGATTGTCGGAATTTCCGTCATCGCCGTCCCCACTTGCCGGACGCGCATGCCGGCAGCCTCATTTTGCCCCAGACGTACGAGGACGTCGTTGTTGTACTCCGCCGTTGTACTCCGCCGTTGTACACAGGTATAAGCATAAGCATACGGAGGTGAGTGACACTCGTGCAAGTACTCCGTACTGTAGTACATAGTCACGACTCCGTAGACCGCGGAAATGCTGCGCGGTAGGCCGCAGGCGGCCAGGGCAAACGCCGGCCGCATTCGGCACTTCGGTCGCTCATGCTCCGCAGTCGTGCCGTGGTGGGCGTCTCTCGGCTGCAGGCGGCTGCAGCGTGTGACGACGGGGGCGCCGCTCTAAGCATAGGCCGCCCGGACGCGGGTCAGGAGGCGACCATCTCTCTCTGTGCTCGTCTGCCCGTCTGCTCGCAGACGCTCGTGACCCAAGGCCAAGAAGAAGGGGGGGGGGAAGGGGTGTGTTGCCTCTGGCGCTGACAGACCATGGTTGGGCCCCCCGTCCAGCGTCGTGCCGTCGCATCGCGCAGGGCCGCCAGCAGTCATGACAGGTGTCGTGCGTAGTTTGTACGGAGCACACGTCGGGTGCTCCATAGTCGTCCCGCTCGCTGTGCAACTTCTCCGTAGTCGTGCTCCAGAACGCAGACGAAAACGAAACGCAAGCCGTTTCTCCTGCTTCCCGTCCCGTCCCAGGACAAATAGAGACGAGGACAGCGGGATGGGAGGATGGGAGGATGGGAGCGAAATGGAATGGCACGCGGCACGGAGGCCTGCCGTCTGGCCGTCTGTCACCTCTCAAACCTTGTTGTCTGTCCCGTCCATCCATCCATCCACGTCGTGCCCGCGCCCGCGCCGCCCGCTAGTTCCCCCCGTCCGCTGAAACGTCGCACGCCGGACGACGAGACGAACGGACGGGCTCGACGGCGGGTCGGCCGCGAGACGGACGGCCCGCGAGCAAAATGTGACATGTGCTGTCTGTGCCGTGCGTGCCGTCTGTGCCGTCCGTGGTCAACAGCTGCCGTGACGTCCTCCGCAGGCCCGTGACGTCCTCCGCAGGAAACAGATCGGCATTGTGGTCTGCCGGGCACGAGCTGGTTTCACGATGCACCGCTTGGTTCATGCGTCGCAGAGCGCATCAGACGTGAAGCAGACAAGCTTAAAAATAGAGACGGAGAAAAAACCAGATCAGGCATGGAAAAGAACAAAAGAAGAGGGGGAGGGGTGGAAGGGGGTGCAGATTCAGATCCATGCCCTGCCCCAGAGCATATGATTTTCATCCGTCCGGGAACGTGTCATCCTGAGGTTCGAAACACGGGAAAAGGAAAAAAAAAAAGAATCCTCCGTTTGCCCTGGATCACCAGAGCAGGGTCTGCAGCATAGCCGCTGCCGAGCTGCTCGGCGCCACGACCTGCCCCGTCGAACTCACCGCCGCCGCTGCCGCCGCCGCCGCTGCCGCCGCCGCCGCCGCCGCGTCGTCCTCGCCCTCGGCATCGTCGGGAGATCCACCGCCGCCTCCTTGGATCGCCCGGATCTCGCTCGCGATGCCTTTCTGGGCGGCCGCCGAGCGGCGGCGCTGCGTGCGAAACAGGCTGTCCACTGTGGCGAAAATGTCCTCCTCCTCCTCGTCGCTCGCCTCGTCGCCCGCCTCGCCGCCCTCGTCCTCCACAGCAGCCTCCGCCCCCGGCACAGCCACCACCACCGCCTCCTCGTAATCCTCCGCGTCCGATGCCTCTTTTGGCGATCGCCCTCCTCCAGTTGGGCCGGCGGTCTGGTCGTCCAGCCCAGCAGAGCCGCTCGTGACCGTGCCCTCTTTCAGCCCGCCCAGGTCTTGGTTCCGGCTGTCTGGTGCTTTGCGTGCCGCACGTTGTCCAGACGCCTCCCCCTCCTCCGTGTTGCTGCTGCCTTCGCCCTCGCTCCGATCCATCGCAGCCGTCTTTCCTAGGCCCACGCCCACGTTTTCCTCGCTCCTTGTCGAGAGCACGTCATCCTCCAGCTCCGTCCACGGAATGGGGGGCGTTGGTCCCGACACAACCGGGCTCGGCGGGCTCGGCGGGCTCGTCTTGAGCGACGTGCCGCGGTCCGCCGTCTGGCCGCCGCGGTTGCTCGTGTCCGAGCTCGTGCCCGAGGGGAGAAGGTCGTCGTCGTCGTCGCCGTCGTCGTCGTCCTCGTTGCTGCCACCTGCGTGGCCGTCTTCGCCTCCTGCCTGGCCGCCCGTGGCGAGAGAGCCCGACACGGTCACCAGGTCGATGACCACGTCGCTCTTCGACGTGCCCGGCGGCAGCGTCCACAGGGGCGTGAACGCACCGTCCTCGTCTTCGCTGTCCTCGCTGTCCTCCGCCTCCTCGCGCGTCCCGTCGTACGCCGAAATGTCCAGCGGCACCCCGTGGTGCGTGGCCACACCCATCACCACCTTATACTCCATATTCTCCAGCTCGGCGTCGGTCAGCAGCGGCAAAGCCCCAGCGGACGCAGCGGCCTGCTGCTCCTCGGTCGCGCCGCCGCCGCCGTGGACAGTCGCGTCCGCCTTGGCAAGGGCCGCCAGCTCGTGGTAGAAGAGCCAGGGAAAGCTGATGAGCGGTGCAATATCCTGGGTCAGCCGGATCGGCGGCAGCTGCTTGTTCTCTGTCGTCGTCGACGAGCGGCCCTGTCCGTGGGCCCGCACCGCACACTCGTGCAGCGCGATGCGCACCTCCTCGTGCGTGACCTTGTACATGGCGACGACAAAGGGGCCGAGCGTGGCCAGGTCGTGCGAGTTGCCGGCCTCGCGGATGCACAGGCGCCGGAAGCGCGCCATCAGGGCCTTGAACAGCTGGCCGACGTCCTCAGACACCTTGTAGTCGGAGCCCACGCGCGGCCGGTTCATGACAAACCCGGACCACAGCTCAAACTCGCTCGCAATGTCTTTCTGCGCCATGGCCCGCCGCAGCGCCAGGTCGTACTGGCTCTTGATGCGGCGCGCCCGCCGCAGGAGGCCGAGCTCGGACTCGGCCTCGGCCTCCGCGTAGTGGTAGTGGTTGAGGATGCGCCGGTCAAACGGCTTGTCGTAGGCCGGCGCAAACGTCTCCACCTGCACGCGGTCGTAGATGCGCCCCAGAGTCGTCGTCGAGCGATACGTCCGCTTGAACGGCCGCCCCATCCAGTGCGGCCACGAGCGCGGCGCCAGCCGCCCCGGCATCAGCGCGGGCACGCCCGTCTTGGCGTAGTCCACCGCCTGCGAGTGCAGCTGCGCCAGCTCCAGACACCGCGGGTTCATGGCTCCGCCCTCCAGCTGGTCCGCGTACGCCCGGTGCGACATGGCAATCTGCGGCAGCGTGTTGTGCTTCATGTGCTGCACAAAGAAGGAGATGAGGTGCCGTGGCTGCACCTCGTCCACGTCCGGCTCGCGCGCCGCCACGTAGTCCATCGCCTTGTAGTTCCACACATCCCGCGGCGGGAGGAGCCGCTCGTCCCAGAACACAAAGTAGTCGTCGCCGTCCAGGTCGCCGCCGGAGCACATGCTGGGGATGTCCTGGTCGCCCGTCCGCGGGAAGACAACCACATCGCGCAGGTGGTGCAGCGCCGGCACGTCCACCGCCTCCACGACTCGCAGGTCGCCCGGGTGCAGAGACGGGTTGCGCCCGACGAGGCAGAGGCCGGTGATGACCTTGTACTTGGCGCGATGCCCCTTGCCGTAGCCGCCGCCGCCGCTGTGACCGCGGACAAGCAAGTTGAGCCCGTCTGGCAAGCCCTCGAGGTCGGGCACCTGCAAGAAAATCTGTGGCAGCTCATTGGGAGCCTTGGTCGCCTCCTCGTCGTTCATGGTCCCGCCCCGGCTCCGGTGCCCGCGCAGCGTGTCCGTCTCGTCGACGCAACCGAGGACAAAGGCGCTCTTCTCGACGGTGATGCGTGCCTTTTCCTTGAGGGCCTTGAGCGTCCAGGAGCGCCACAGCTGCAGCAGGGCCCACACAAAGGGCTCGTCCGTGCTCATGAAGCCGGCCTTGACCAGATCGGCCAGAATCGGCGTGGTCTGGTTCTGGTCGATGCGCGTCGTCAGCTGGGCGACGGCCTTGCGCGGCTCCGTCATGACGGCGTCGAGCCCGGCCAGCTCCTCCTGCAGCAGATCAAGAAAGACGGACCGCGCCACGCCCAGCGACGTCAGCAGAACGATGGTCTGCTGGTTCAGCGTGGCCGTCGCGGTCTCGGAGCAGCGGATGATCTCGAGCACGTCGGCGCTGCCCATGGCGGAGAACTTTTCCTGCGACGGGCGGATCTGCACGACCTGACCGCTCGGCACGTCGGGCCAGGCGACCAGGATGCCCTTGCGGCCGCCCATGCGGAACTGGACGGCAGACGGCACGTCGTCGGCGCGCAGGTGGCTGGCAATGACGCGCGCCCACCACTTGGAGATCTTGCCGACGCCGTCGGTGAAGCAAAAGGCGCCGCGCTCGACGTCGGCGATGCGCTGGACCGTCGTCGGCACGCCAAACGTGGGCACGGGCCGCGTGGTCGACAGGCACTGGCCCAGGCGCGCGGCGTACTTGGCAACCGACTTGATGGCGCGGAAGTCGCCCATCCAGTCGCGGATGTCCTGGCACGAGAGCAGCTTGGTGGGCGCGAAGAAGTAGGTGCTGTTCTCGCGGAGCTGCGAGTTGCCAAAGGCCAGAAACTCGAAATGGCGGCCGCCGACGCGGATGCCGTTCTTGAGCGCACGAAAGGCGCGCAGGAAGCAGTCGTCGGTGCGCCGCGTGTCGCGGCCGCTGCGCAGCGGGCCGAGAGGCAGCTCGTCGGTAAACTGCACGCGCATGAAGCGGTCGTGGTGCTCGCGGAAGTGCCGCAGCACGCGGTTGCCGGCCTCCAGCGCGGGCGTGGAGAAGAGGATGGTGGTCGGCGTCACGATGGCCTTGCGGATGTAGACGGCGCGGTCCTTGTCGAGCGACAACGCCTCGGCCGGCGACCTGCGCCAGTAGGAGACGGCCTTGGGGTCGCGGAAGATGCGGTGCGGGTGATAGATGCGCTTGCCGCGCTCGGCCACGTACTCGAGCATGCGCGCGGCGCGGTCCGTGGGCAGCGCGGCCAGGCTCTCGAGGAAGACGACATCGAGCGTGCTCTCGTGCAGGATGTTGTGCGAGATGCACACCTCCAGCTGGTACGCGACCTCAAAGGGGAGCTGGCGGGAGAGGCGGGCGGCGCTGCTCAGCGACGACAGCGACGACAGCGACGACGGCGCGCCGCCGCTGCCGCTGCCGCTGCCGCTGCCGCCGCCCTGCAGGAGGTCCCACATGCTGCGGTCGTCGCGGGGCACGAAGCGGAACGCAGGGCACGGCTTCACGCGGACGTCGTAGTCGTGCAGGTAGCCCGCAATGTCCTTCCACGCGGCGGCGCTGGTCGGGTCGAGCCCGAGCCGGAAGACGGTCCAGCGGCCCAGGTCGACGGCCTGGCCCTTGGGGAAGACGCCGTGCAGCGAGACGGCCGCGTCGCGAGCGCTGCGCACGTCCATGGTGAGAAAGGCCATGCGCACCCACTGCTCCATGCGGTTCCAGACGAGGCGGTCGCTGTCGTGCGTCCCGGCGGCGTCCCGCAGCTTGCGCCAGTATTGGGGCGGCGTGTCCAAGGCGAGGACGGCGCAGACGCGTCCGCCCGCAAGGTGCGTCTCCCAAGCAGCCTGGATCCACGGGAACTGGATGTCGATGCGGTATTCGACCGGCAGGCGACGCACCGGCCCGGCTGGGACGACGCCCTCCCCCTCTTTGCCCGGGGGAGGCGCCGGGCGCTCTTCGAGGCACCGGGCCACGAAGATGGAAATCTCACGTCGTCGGAAGCTCACGCAGAGGCGGATACGGGATCCTCCTTCGGAGGCCGCTGCTTCCGCTGCCTCCGCCGCCGCGCCGTCGCCGTGCTGCACTTCGTCCATGACCATCATGGCGTGCTTCTGGTGCAGGAAGCCCTGGCCCAGGATGGCCACGTCCAGCTCGGCCTCGGCGGGGGCCCAGCGCTTGAGCGGCGTCTTGATGCTCTCGTCCGAGTAGCTGCGGAAGCCGAGCTTGTCGACCTGGGCGGCGACGAGCACCGAGCGCGGCGGCGGGCCCTGGAGGGCCAGGCGCCAGACGTGGTCGTACCAGTAGTCGACGGGCGGCGGCGTGAGGCGCACGCGGACGACGCCCGAGCGCTCGCCGCGCAGGTTCTCGAGGATGTCGATGGAGAGCACGTTGAGCGGCGCCAGCGACCCGTAGATGTCCAGCGTGGTGGCGTCGGGCGGCACGCGGCGGAAGACGACCGTCATGGACTCGTAGCGACGAGGGTCCCACTGCGCCCGGTGCGCCGGCTTGCCCTCGGCGCCTGGCGGAGCAGGCGGGGGAGCGTCGGCTGCACCAGGCCGTGGCGGTTCTTGGCGACTCGCCATGCTGGTGGGATGGGAGAAGAGAGGGAAAGGTGTGTGGAAAGCAAGAGGTCAACCTAGATCAAGACGGATTCGAAGGCGAGGGGGGCGGCCACGCATAACGGTGAAGCAGTCAAGATCGAGGCATGTTGAGAGAAGATGAAGCTCAAATGGACTTGGCGATGCGAAGAATCTGATGGCGTGTCGCGGACGAGGAAATGGCAGCGGAGGAAGGCGCAATGCTGTGAGCAAAGAGGAAGGAACGAACGAGTTACGGCTGCTGGTCACATGGCTCTCAACTCCCGTTCAGTCCAGAAGCAATCCAGTCCAGGCCTCAGCGATCAGAGTACGATACGATTTGACAAACGGTGGACGCTCGCAAACGCCTGGACCGGGCTGCGAACGGGAAGAACCTGCGAGACAGCCAGCAGAGACGCCGCCCCATGCTTTGCGCCGCTTGCGGACGAAATGCAGCTCGTGAGACAGACATCACGAGAAGAGAGATGACAAGGTGATGAATGGATTGCATGCAGTTTGGGACAGAAATACGGCGGACAGGACATACGGTTAAACAGAAAAGATCTCCAACACTTGCTCTCTCCCCATGGCCGGCAGCCTCGCCCTCCTTTTCTTCGCAGCCTCGCCCCCTTTTCCCCCTTTTCTCACTCAGCTAAGCGATAAGCTGCTGCCGGTCAAAGATCTTGCCGGGGTTCCTGTGTCTGTTAGCAGCGCACGAGGGTGGAGGACACAAGGACAAGCAGGGGCACAGACAGAATCCAGTGGGGATCCAGGGCGGACTTGATGGCCCTCATGACGCCGAGGGTGGCGGGCCCGACCTCGAGCAGGAGGGACTCCTTCTTGCCCCAGCCGACGGAGTGCTCGCCGGTGCAGGTGCCGTCCATGTCGAGGGCGCGCTGGACCATGTTCTTGACGCAGTCCTCGACCTTGGCGCGCTCCTCGGGGTCGCGGCGGTTGTAGAGGATGCTCTCGTGGAAGTTGCCGTCGCCAATGTGGCCGAGGATGCTGGCAAAGAGGCCGAGGTCGTCCATCTCCTTCTTGCTGACCTCGATGATGTCGGCGAGGCGGCTAAAGGGCACGGCGACGTCGGTGCTCCAGACCTCCTCGCCGCCCTTGCGCAGGGCGAGCATGGACCACAGCGACTCCTTGCGCGCGGACCACAGCAGCTTCTGCTCGCGCTCGTCGCGGGCAAACTCAAAGTGGGAGCCGCCGTGGCGGCCGGTGATGGCCTGCACGTGCTGGATGTTGTCGCGCACGCTGGCGCGGGTGCCGGCGAACTTGAAGAAGAGCGTGGGCATCTCCTGCCACACGCGCGGCGCGGTGGCGCCGACGCGGTTGACGACGCCCATCTGCACCTCGTCCATGAGCTCCATGGCGGCCACGGGCACGCCCGTCTGCATGACCTCGGCGGCGGCGGCGGCGGCGGCGCGGATGGTGGGGAAGCTCACCACGGCCACGGACAGCTCCTCGGGCACCACGGTCAGCTTGAGCGTGGCCTCGGTCACCAGGCCCAGCGTGCCCTCGGAGCCGACAAAGAGGCTGTTGAGGTTGTAGCCGGCAGACGACTTGCGCGGGCGGCGCCGCGTCTTGATGACGGAGCCGTCGGCCAGCACCACGGTCAGGTTGATGACCCAGTCCTTCATGGTGCCGTACTTGACCGCGTTGGTGCCCGAGCAGTTGGTGCCGATCATGCCGCCGATCTTGGCGCTCGGGCCCGGGTCGATGGGGAAGAAGAGCCCGCTGTCCATGGCCGCCAGCTGGGCGTTGAGGTCCTGCCAGCCGATGCTGGGCTGCACCACGACGTCCATGTCCGCCTTGTTGAACTGCACAATCTTGTCCATGTAGGCAAAGTCCACGCTGATGCCGCCGTAGGGCGCCGAGAAGTTGCCCTCGAGGCTCGAGCCCCCCGAGTACGGGATCACCGGCACCCGGTGCTCGTGGCACACGCGCACCAGCTCCGCCACCTCGGCCGTCGACCGCGGGTACGCCACCGCCACCGGCAGCCCGTCGGGGTTCGACGTCGACCACTCCGAGTACCCGTGCGCCAGCAGGTCCTCGGGGTCCGTCGAGATGATGTCTTCCCGCGGGATGCCCCGGCGGATCTCCTCAATGGCCTGCCGTCAGGAAGCGAACAGAGCAGAAGGAAAGAAAACAAAAAAAAAAAAACCCACCTGCTCCATGCCGCGCGCGCTGGCATACCGCGGCGCCGCCGTCGGGTCGCTGTCCAGCCGGATGGCCGTGCTGCTCGGCCACCCGCTGTAGTAGAGGGCGGCCAGCCCCCAGCCGGCCAGCCCGGCCGCCGCCGCCGCCGCCAGCGCGCGCTGGCCGGTCCACGACGAGTAGGTCGCCGCCGCCGCCGCCGCCGCGGCGACCGCGCTGCCGCCGGCGGCGGGTGCCGAGGCGGCCGCGTCGGCGGCCGCGCTCAGGGGCGGGCGGCCGAGCGGCCCCCGGGCCGAAAAGGGTCGTCTTGCGTGCGCGCTGGGCTGGCTGCGGGCCGTGGCTCGTCTGCTGCAGCAGCGGGCCAGCGGGCGCACCGCCCGGCTCAAGGCGCCTGAGGCCATGTTTGCACGCACGATCCCACACACTCGCTCTCGCTCTCGCTCTCTCGCTCTCACTCTCTCGCACGCTCTAGCTGCCAAGAAATGTCCCCAGATTCTTCACGGCCTGCCCGACAAAGAACCTTGACAGAGCTTCCTCTTTTCCCTTGAAAGAGTTTTCCGTCCGAGGGCGCACGCCTCGGCATATACGGGCAGAGCACAGCGAAGCTAGCCGGCCGGTTCGCCCGGCTCTACCCCGTCCTGGGCGGCGCGCAGAGGCCCGTCCAGGTGAGCGGACCCTGGCCGATGGGGTCCCCGTGACGATGGCGGCGACCGGCGTGCCCCTTTCGGCGCTGGCTCCCTCTTGCGGGGGAGGGGCGTGTTCCTGTCCGATCCTCCGGGCGTCTGGACTCAGCTTTGCTTTCTCGGGCCCTCGTTGTATTGTCCGCCGAGATGAGGCGAAGACGCGGAAAAGGGCACTAAAAACCGGGGAGACCGGCGGCGCTGGAGGCGGGAGAGCAGCGTCTTTGTTTTGGCTTCGCTTCCCCGGGCTCTTTTTCAGTCTCTGGCCGGTTATAAAGGCCGGCGTGGGAGCAAAGCAATCCTCCGTGCCGTGCCGAAACCGGGGTGACGAAGGGGGGAGGGGGGGTCCAGGTTCGAACGTCTTGGGCGTTGGCTGACAGCCTTTTTCTTCCAGTCTTCTTTTCTTTTTTTCCCTTCTCTCCTCTCCTTCAGAGAGAGGGGCGGCTCTTTAGCGTGATTAGTCGTTGTCCAAAGCGCCCCGAGACGGAGGGGATCTAACGCGGACGACAAACAAGGGCCGATGGCGTTGCGGTGGTGGTGGTAGTGGTGGTGGTGGTGGTGGCGAGGCAAATCGTTTTCCGTGGCTCCGCCGCTTGTTAGTGGTCTTGGGGCCTGGCCTGGCTGGCTGTAGTTGCTGTCAAGGCGCGGCGGAGAAGACCATGATCGCCGCCGTGTTCGGAGTGTACTTGTAAGTGAGCGTGGCGGCGACGTGGGATGGCGGAACAACGGGCGAAAGAAATGGGGCGACCGAAGAGGAAAAGGAAAAAAAAGGAAAAAGAAAAGGAAAAGGAAAATAGAAAGAGAGAGGACAGCCTCGGTCGTCGAGTTGGGTAGAAAGAGGGGGACGAGAGCAAGCCCAACGAGAGACAGAAAGCGTTGGAGAGAAGATGGAAGAGAAGAGAGGAGGATCGGCGGTGGAAAGAAGAGAAAGGCAACGAAGCTGCCACGCCCGAGTTTAAATAGTTTGGGCCGCGCTCGGCTGTCTGCCACGGCGTATTTTCGTCTTTCTGGTTCTCGTCGTGCGTCTCCGTGTGCTGTGTGAGCTAGGAAGAGAGGCCTTGCATGTCGCAGGAGCACTTGCACGACAGCGTGCGGCCGCCTCCAGCAGTGGGACAGACAGCCACGTCGGGCAGAAGACGACGGACAGACGGGCAGCGGGAACGGCGCGGGCGGCGGCAGAGACCGGCCGTGGGTAGGCGAGCGGAAGATAAGCCGGAGACGGGCGGCAGACGAAAATCGAAAATCGAAAAAAGCCACCGAAACGGCCACCGATGGGGGACGAGGGCGGAGGAGGACGAGAAAAGGAAAAAAAAGAAAAAAAAAAAAAAAAAAAAAGAGAGAGAGAAAGACCCCGAAACGATGACCACCCCCCCTTCTCCCACCGGCAGGAATTTCGAGATCGACGGGGTTGCAGCAGGGTGCATCCAGGTCCCTTTGGGCCCCATGCAACGACCACTTTTTTTCGTCTTGCATGCAACGCAACCTTTCCGCCTCGTGACCGGCAGAGGCGAAGGAGCGCGCAGGCGCCCAAGACGGCCGGCCGCAGCGCTGCAACCGGTGGCGTGCTGACGAGGGTCGTCTTCCGCCTCTCTTCCCCTCTTTCGGCTCCAGTATGTCTCTTCCACTGACGGTCTTGCTCGATCACCATCGTTGGTCATCGTTGGAACCTCGCTCCCGCATGTGAAGGACCAGCCAGACCCAGCCAGGCTGCTAGACTACCTAATACGCCCAGAAAGGGAAGCGGAAGCGGCCTGGGACAGACCCCCGCGCTGTCACACCGCCTGTTTGTCTGTCTTTTGTCTGTCTGTCGGACGCCGTTCCTTTTCTCGCGGCCGGGCTCGCCACATCACATCTGTCTTACACGTGCGGGCTGCCCCGTACTCCGTACCCCGTCCAGGGCCCCCCAGCGCGCCACGCACGCGCCATGCTGTGCCACCGGCCTGCGTCTGTCCGTCCGGGGGAAAGGCGGGGGTGCAGCGCTGCGTCCAGCGGCCTGCAGAAACCTGGCGGTCGCGTGTGGCGATGCTCGGTCGTCCTGTCGTTTCAAACGATCTGGCGGCTGCTGCTCAGCACAAAAGACGTCTCTTACGTCTACGACGTCTCTGCCGTGCCGCCTCTGGGCGCAGCCGGTCTGGCAGCCGGTCTGGTAGCCGGTCGGGCGGCCTATCTGTCCCCTCTGAAAATGATATATGACAGAGACGAGTGCCAGCGACGGGAACAGACAGCTAGCTGACGCTCCCTTGTCCCTTGTCTCCCAGCGTCTGCTCAGGACGGGATGCTGCCGCCGCCCACGGGCCCGCTCTCGTTCGACGCTCTTACGTACTTTGAATGACACCAGGTCGCCTGATCCCCACGGATCGAGCGTGCAGCACGGCAGCATGCATGCAGTCTGTCCCTGTGTCTCCATGGGGAGGCGGGGAAGCGTAAGCATGCAAAAAAAAAAAAGCAAAAAAAAAACAGGACCGCTGCAGCCTGTCGCGCAACCGGACCGCGGTCACGCGGGACACGCGCAGGCCTGTGAGAGGTGAGAGCAGCATCGGTGTGAGGGTGCATCGCACAAGGGAAGCGGAGCCATGCGTCCGCTGGAGGAGGGACAAAGACTGTGGGGGTCGCTCGTTACGTGAAAGAAACGGCGGCGCTGTCGAGAGTTGGCAGGCATTGCCCAGCCTGCCGGCCGGCCACAATTTTCTTCTTCCTCTGTGCGGACTCCCTGCAGCCTGCAGCGGTGTGGGCTGCCAGGCCGGGGGCGCGTGGGATGGGGGTGCATTCTGGCGGCCAAAAATGGCGCATGACCAAGAAGGCCGCCAGCCAGGCCAGCCAGCCGCGAGACGACCACGGCGACCACGGCGACCACAGCGGCGGCGACAACAACCCGCACGCCGTTGCATACACCTTCACCGTAGGCCGTCCACAGCAAAAAAGGCGCATCTGGACCGGAAGGCGTCCTTCTCTGGGTCTCGCCACGGTGAGCGTCTGTCTCGCGCGCGGGCGCCAGCGTTGGCCGCGCCGCCGCCACCACACGGGAGGGCACTGAAATCCCTGCAGCCGATGTGGCCGCCGAGCGCTCGGGCGGCGTCTCGGCGGGCGTCTCGGCGATCGTTGTGCCCAGGAGGGTGCCCAGGAGGGTGCCCAGGAGGGGGTGCCCAGGAGGGGTGCCCCCCCCATACCACGGAGATGTAGGGTAGGACCGGCAGGCCGGCAGGCCGGCAGGCCGCTGCAGAGTTTGGCGAGCAGCGTGCAAAAACTAGCGAGCTGCTTCTGCTGCCTATTTCCTCACCGCCATGGGGACCCCCATGCCCTCGGGGTGCCAAGAGACGGCCGGCCGGCGAGCGCGCCAGGGCGGCCATCGCCGGCGAGATACGGGCCTCTGTGTATCTCTCTGTGTATCTCTCTCTCTGTGGATCTCTGTGTAGACCCCTTCGTGCGTCCATTCCTTTCATTCCATTCTTGCGACTGGACTACCTAACGAACCCAACGAGGGCCAAAGAGCACATAAAAAAAACGCCGTCCCTCCTCGTCACGGTTCTCTTTTTGCATGGCCCGCCTGGCTCGCCCCTCCGCCTCCTCTACTCTCCGCGCTGCTGCTGCTCAGTGCGCCGAGGCGAGCGCGCGCCGGCGGTCGCGCTCCTCGGCAATGGTCAGCTTGACGCCGCGGCCCTTGGGCAGCGAGATCCACGGCTTCTCCGTGCCAATGACAAAGACGTTGCTCTCGCGCGTCGCAAACGAGTTGTCGATGGCGTCCTTGAGGTGCACAATGTTGAAGCCACCGTCGTGGCGCTCGCGGTGCGTGATCACGCCCACCCGGCCCATGTTGCGCCCGCCCGTCACCATGGCCAGCGCCCCCGTGTCGAACTTGATAAAGTCCGTGATCTTGCCCGTCGCCAGGTCGATCTTGACCGTGTCGTTGACCTTGATCAGCGGGTCGGGGTAGCGGATGCTGCGGCACCGTCAGCACAGGGGGTCCGTAAACGGGGGTGCATACTGTACCAGCGCGTTGCATCAATTCTTCTTTCCAGCCAGCTCGCCGGACACCGGTCCCGAGACAAGGAGGGGAGGAAGAAGAGGCAGCGGAACGACGACAAAAAAAGGAAGCCTGCGCAGCGGAGACGAGGGGCGCGAAAGGAAGCGGTAAAAAAGGAAGCACGGCGGTTGGGATGGGGGGAACCATCCCAGCCATCCCTCCTTCTCCTCCTCCGTTCTGCGCGCGCGCGTGTTCCCGGTGCGGGAACTACGCCCCTCCAAAACTACGTGCACGCGGGCGCGCGCACGCAGTGTCCGGAGGGAGAGAAGCCGCCCCGTCTTCCTTCTCGCCTCTTCCCCGGCTGGGCCCCCCGTCGCCGCATCACCGCGGCACTGCGCGCCATGCCCCTTTTTCCTTGTCCGTCGTTCTGCCCCTCTCTCTGTCTCTCTCTCTCTTCCTGTCCGGTCCCCGGTGCCCGGCGAGCGGCCGTTCCAAAGCTTGGTCCAACGGCTGATAGAGTGCGGTAGAACAACAAAACGTACGTTCGCGCATCATGCGTAACCAAGAATGGAATGCCGCCGCGGCCGAGCTGGACGCGGCGCACCTTGCCGAGCTTGTACTCGGCCTCCTCCGCCTGGATGCGGTGGACGGTGAAGCGGCCCTTGGTGTCGTAGATCAGGCGGAAGTTCTCGCCCGTCTTCTCGATGCTGATGACGTCCATGAAGCCCGTCGGGTACGTCGTGTCCGTCCGCACCTTGTGGTCCACCTTGACCAGCCGCTGCATCAGGATCGCCTTGGTCTCCCGGTAGTTGAGCGCGTACTTGAGCCGGTTGCGCAGGAAGATGATGAGCGGCAGGCACTCGCGCGACTTGTGCGGACCCGGCGACGCCTTGGGCGCGTACACGCCCGACAGCTTGTCCAGCAGCCAGTGCGACGGCGCGCTGAGGCGCTTCTGATGCTTCTTCCTGGGATCGGTCAGCCTGCTGAACGGCGCTCTTTTTTTTTTTTCCTCGCAGAAATCGAGCACACAGCACTCCTCCATCGAGCACACAGCACTCCTCCTCCGCACCCCTCCGCTCGATACTTACATTCCCTTACCCATGGTGGCGGTTGTGGTTGTCGAGTTGTCGTGATGGGGGACAAGGTAAAAAAAATCGAGTTGGCTGGCCGTGGACGGGATCAAGCGCTGCTGGATGGAGAAAAAAAAAGACTAAGAGCCAAAAAAAAATTGAATTGGATAATTCGTCCAAGGACCCTCATTGGCGGGGGGGAGGGTTTGAGCCCTTTCCCGGCCCACCAATTTATTCACGTGACCAAAAGGAGGGCAATACAGTATTTTCGTCTACAGTACAACTTCATACACACTGTACACATATCGTTCATCAGAGATGGAAAAGCTGGCCACATACAAAAAAAATCACAACGCCGTGCCTCAGGTTCGATGCTTCCCGGGCCTACCTGGATCGTCCGCTGGATACAATGAGAATGCAAGAGAGAGAAGAGAAACAAGAAACAGGTCAGTACGGCGGAACGTGAGGGTCGTCCAAGAGGAGCCGGGAGATGCCCATCTCGCCCACGAACGATGCGTGCGTCGAGTCGTGGAGATCGAACACGGACGGGTCATGGGCTTCGTGGCCCTCGTGCGCGTCGAACGACTCCATGCGTTGGGGCAGCGACGGGAAAGGCGTGCGCGCGTGCGCATGTGCGTGTGCGTGTGCGTGTGCGTGTGCGTGTGCGTGTGATGAGCCTGAGAGGCTCGACGGATGCAGGTGCGGCGGCGGCACGCTGCCGGGGCCGAGCGACGGCTCCAGCGACGGCTCGAGGACCATGGTGGGGGTGGCCGAGCCCGGGTGGTTCATGATGCTGTCGAGCGCGGCGCCGCCAGCAGCGCCCGTCGACGCTGGCGCAGCTGGGGCGGCGACGCTGGGACGCCGCCCGGCATCGGACGGCCCCTGCCCCTGCCCCTGCCCCTGCCCCGGGAAGGCGCCCTTTTCAATGTTGGCGTAGATGTCCGGGTACTTGTTGCGGACCCGGTCGCGCAGGTCCGTCGGCTGGCGGCTGGCTAGGTTGAAGCCGGGGTGGCGGTGGATCTTGGTCCAGGCCGGCCCGTACAGCTGCAGGCCCTCGAGAATCTCCTTGTCGTCCTGCTCCGTAAACGGCCGCCGCTCGCGCCGGTGCGACTTCTTGAACGGGCCCCGGATGCCCAGCTTGACCATGTCCTCCATGTTCCGCCGGTGCACCCGCCGCTTGCGCATCTTGGACGGCGGCGTCGGGTCGGATGGCCCGCCGACGTCCCCCTCGTGGCTGCTCCGCCTCTCCTCCGGCGGCTGCTCGTCGCACTCAATCAGGATGTCCTCCAAGGACAGGCTTGTCTTGTTCTTGAGCCGGCCCGCCGGCGGCAGCGCGTACGACGACGACGACGACACCGTGGAGTCCGGCGGGGAGGTCTGGGCCGCCGCTGTCTGGTCGCTGCGCGCCAGCTTGCCGCGCAGCTCGTCCGGGCAGCACGTGCGGAAGCGGTCCTTGAGGTCGCCGGCAGTGCGGTTGCTAAAGGAAAACTCGGCGTCCTCGAGAATGGCCGTCCACTTGCCCAGGCCGTGCCTGCTGACGCCGATCAGAAGCTGGTTGGTCTCTTCCTCGGTCCACCGCCGGCGCGGCTTCGCTGCCCGTCTCTTGGGCCGGGACGGGGACAAGGAGGAGAAGGAGGAAGACGAAGACGAGTGCGCGGTGGCGGCCGCTCTCGTGGATATGGTGGCGGTTGTCGGGGTAGGCGACGAGGAAGGAGGAGGAGGAGGGAAGGCCGCGGCGGGCATCGAAGTCGGTTCCGTTCGTGCCGGCGCAGACGGTTTCCGGGCCGCCCTGCCCCGTTGTTTCGGCGACGACGGCCCCACAGCGGGCGCCGGCAGTCTTGCCTTTGGCGCGGGGGCCGCCGACGTTGCCGCCGTGACTCCGCCAAGCAGACTGTCGAGAAGGTGGTGCCCGCCGCCGCCGCTGCCGCTCCCGCTGCCACCCCTGCGATCACCGCGACGGCTTTGCGGCTCCTCGCCGTCAAACTCGGCGGACGCAATGGGCGGGAACACGGCCGCGTCGGGCGGCGGCTCGTACAGGCCGTTGATGATGGGCGGGAAGCCCTGGCCGAGGGCGCCGCGGCCGCCGACCTGCGGGCTCGACTTCTGCTTCTTGAGGGGCTGCGGCAGCTGCATCAGCTCGTCCGGGTGGTGCGGCAGGACCCGCGGTCGCTTCCCCACCGTGGCCACCTGGGCCGGGACCGGGGCCAGTGTGGACGACCACCCGCCGGCCCCTCCGCCAGCATAATTGGACTCGTCGCCGGCGGCCGAGTGCTGGGACAGCGGCAGCTCGAGCTCGAGCGGCGGCAGCAGGAGCGTGGTCACGTCGTCGGAGCTGTCTGTGGCGGCACCGAGGGTGCTGTGGATGGATGGGAGAGGGTCGCGAGCAGCGGCGGCAGCGGCGGCGTCCGCGGCGTCGGCAGCAGCGGCAGCGGAGTCGTTGACGTTGAGGAGGTGCATCAGCCGCGGCTCAATGGTGGCCATGGTGTTGGCAGCCATGGTGCGGCAGCGCTGGCTGGGCGGCGGCAGCGGCGGCAGCGGCGGCGGCGGCGGGGGGAGGGGCAGGAAAGGGACATGAGCGTCCCAGTTGGAGGAGGAGGGGAGAGAGGGAGGGCCTAGATGAGGCGGAGATGCGAGACAAAGAAGGACGACGGGAGTCGAGGATCCTGCGGAACGAAGGGGAAAGGGCCACAGCCGTGTCCCCGAAAGGCAATGCCGAGGCGATCCGAGCCTCGTCCGCGGACGGCGCAGACGCTCGGCGGCCGTCGTCTTGCGCAACGAGGTCGTTCGTCCGGGTCGGCAGCGGCGTGGGTGGTGGTGGCGGTGGTGGTGATGATGGTGGTGGTGGTGGTCTGATCCGCCGTCGACGCCGTCGTTTTCTGTTTGTGGAGGCCGCAGTGCGCCGAGCAGGCAAGCCCATCGGTCGTCTGGGAAGGCGCAGCTGGCGTCGCAGGAACAAGACGTGCCTGCCGTCCGAACGAAAGACAGGAGCGCCAACGAAAATCAAAAGAGGGTGAAAAAAAGAAAGAGAAGAAAAGGCGCGCCTTCCCGGAAAACGGCAGCCCAGCGCAGCGATATAAAACGAGGGATCCAGTCAGACAAGCCTCTCCCGATACACAAACAAGCAGACAGACACACGCGCCACGCCCAGGACCAAAAAAAAAAAAGAGACGAGGGCGAGCACAGCTGCCGCCGTGGCAGCCAATATAAGCGCAGCAATGGGCGAGAGGGTCTAGAACGACGTCGTGCGGCCGGGCTGATTGAGGGGTAAAGAGAGGCTAGGACGGCCTGGGGAGGAAGGCGCGCTCGGCCGGCGCGGTTGCGGTTTCTGGCAGCGGGGCCGCCTGTTGCTGGCCCCTCCAATTTGAGTGCTGCGCGGTGCCTCTACGGAGTATGCTTATAAGAAGCTTACGAAGTGCAGCTAGGGAGTCAGCATAAATATATAGCAGATTGGAGCGCTGTCCATCGCCCTAAAACGACACCACAGGGCGACCCCGGGGCTCGCCACTACGACGCCGACGAGCCGGGTGCCTTATGCGCCGGTGCCTGTCTGTGAGCTTATTTTTGCCATTGTGTTTTGTTTCAATCTGAACTCCGTTTGGGCTGTTCTTTTTTTGGCCGGGTTTTGCCTGCGTTCCAGACGGGGAGGCATTGACAGGCGGACGGACGGACAGACTGTGGAAAAGCGGGTCCCAGCCGAAACGGCGTGCGATGCGGCCGCCAGCCAGCCATCCATCTCCAGACGACGCCGGGCACGAGCATACAAAAATAGCTTCAGGCCGCGCTCGCTTGCCGGTTGTGCACCCAGAGACGTCCCTGCGCAGCGCACCGCGTGACAACGTGAAGAAGGACTGCCCCAAAAGCCAGAAAACGAGGCGTCGCCAATGGCGTCCCGGCTGCCGGCCGTTCCCCGGCTCGTGTTCACCGTTGTCGAGCCCATTTCCCTGTGCGTTGGCCCCATGTTCCGTGTACATGTGCATCTCCTCGTGTCTCACTAACACGGGCGCCCCCTCCCCCAGCTTGAGTGGCTGCCTGCCGGCGCTGCTGGCGCCCGACTGGTTTGTCCGCGAGCAGCTGGCCACGGCCGCCTCCGCCGCCTCCGCCGCCCCGTCGTCGGACCACGCGCGCGTGGTGGCCCAGCAGCTGGGCAACGCGTACGGCCTGCTGTTCATGGTCGGCGTCGCCGTGCTGTACACGAGCACCGAGCGGGCCGTCGTGCGCAACTATCTGGTGGCGCTGCTGCTGGCCGACGTTGGCCATGTCGGCCTGACCTTGGCCGCGCTCGGCCCCAGCGCGCGCTGGGATGCCGGCGCGTGGAACGCCATGACGTGGGGGAACATTGGTTTCACGGTGCGTTGTCTTGTCCTTGTCGTCCTCTGTCCTGACCCGTCCCCGTCTCGTTCTGTTCTAACCCGTGGCCAGACTTTCCTCGCGCTCACCAGAGTCGCCTACCTGCTCGGCCTCTTTGGCCCAGACAAGCCGGCTGCTGTGCCTGTGGCGGCCAAGAGAGACTGAGTATTTAGGGGGGGGAGGGGGGGGAAGGTCTGGACGCACAAGCATGAGACACCATTTCGTTTGTTTGTGCAGGCCAGGCGCTGGCTGCCTGACCTCCCTTTGAGCTGCCGCTGCTGGCCAGCTCAGCTCTCCACGTGGACAGACAGAGCGAGAAAGGACCAGCCACCAGCCATGCGGTGCTCCAGACCGGCCCAGGAAGCGGTCAACAGCGCGCGTGGTGGGACAGGTCAACCGGCTCGGGTGCGACCAGCGCAAGGTGTCTCTGTACGCGCATTTGCTTTGGGCAACGACACAGGTAGTGGACTGGGTAGAGACAGAGAAAAGCCCCGTTGGTGCCTTGGCTCCCTTCCCCTGTTGGGCCGATACGCATCTGGGCCCGTGGCTCCGCCAGCTGCCGGGTCTGTGTCTGTGGCACGCGCCGTGAGGCCTTTTCTCTCACGTCCGTCCGGCAAGCCGCCGCCCGTAGCACAGAGGCGTACGAACAGAGCAGATGCCGCGCAAGTCAGTCAGTCCCTCTTGCCCGGGGAGCCCAATCTGTGGCTGCCTGACCGCCGTGGACAGACAGAGAGAGCGGCACACAGGGCAGCCGGTGGCACAGAATTCGGACGAACTGGCGAGCGCGGCTCTGTTCGTGCCGGCAGACAAGCCGGCGCACGCCGAGGTGTACGCGCGGCGCATGCAGCTGGGAAGGGCCGCAGGCAGCAGAGAACAAGCCCAGCAGCCAAAAACGGACAACGGGCGGTGAGATGGCTGGCGAGATGGCGAGACAGAGGGCCGTTGTACAAGCGAGCGCCGTTCTGCGCGTGGCTGGGCCGCGCCTGGAAGACGCATCCGGTGCCCGAGGCGTCTATCTCTACTCCGTAGGCTCTCTACGATGCCGGTCCTCAGAATTCCGTACGACAAACTGCCTGCAAGCACCGCAAGAGACGGTCCGAGGAGCATCTCCAGGAGCATCTCCAGCAGAGGGCGTCTCGGCGGCAGTTCGAGCCGACGACCAGCCCCTGTCGCATATCCAGTCGTGGCGGTTTCATCTGGGCAAGGGAGACAAGCGGACGACAGAGGTAGAGGGTGCCAGACGAGCTGATCTGGCGATTTGACTCTGGCGATTTGCCTCTGGCTGGCCTGGGACGACGTCTAGCATTGCTGACTGCGCCCAACGGCTGCGTCGGAGATAAGCCCCGGCGAAGAAACGGACAGCGCTGCCTCCCCCGCAATTCTTCGGCAGCGCAGGCCCGCGGCTTGATTACGACATCGGCCGATAACGCCCTCCTGCTCTCTGCTCACGTTCTGCCGGCCAGGACCTCGACGACGCCAGATCCGCGCAGGCCGCACCGACTCCTTTATCGTATTTTTGTTCTCGGTTCTCTTCTCCATCGATTCTATAGCCGGCAGCCTGCGTCCAGCAGCCATCGCAAACGAGGCTGTCCACATACCGCCCAACCTCTTCTCTCGACCACCGGACGTCCGGTGCACTGCAGCGCCTTGCGCGATCCCGCACGCGCAAACGGGAGGCCATGGCAGAATCGAGATCGGCATCCCAGGCGTCGCTGGCCAGAAGCAACAGCGGCAGCAACGACAACGAGGGTCTCCTGGGCTCAAGGCCGCACCTAGGGACGGAGGGCGAGGACGAGGACGAGGGGGATGAGTTTCATGGTACGTGTCCTCCAGACGGGCGGCGTTGCGCTGGTGCCTTTCTGACCGGGTGTAGATGCCGAAGAGGGCCATCTGTACGCCGAGATCGAAATCGAGGAAGAGGCGGACGACGACGATGAGGAGGGCGCGTGGAACGACGCTGAAGACGACGAGGACGAGGATGAGGAGGAAGAGGATGAGGACGAGGATGAAGATGAAGACGACGAAGACGACGACGACGACGACGACGACGACGACGATGTGGACGAAGGTAAGCCGATCCGTGCGGTCCGGAACCTGCCAGCCGGCTGTTTTTCTGTGCCCATCTAACTGCTGCAGGCCGCCCCATCCCCTACCTCACGCGCCGGCAGCTCAACCTGATGCTGCAGGGCGAGACGCTGCACAGCGTGCTGCTGAGCGTGACGGACTGGGGCGGCGGCGGCGACGGCCTGGACGACGGCGGCCGGCCGCGGCGGCGGCGCCAGCGCGCCGACCCCAACCGCTTCCCGCCGGTGCCCAGCGCGGAGGGCCGCAAGCTGATGGACTCGGGCGTGTTCGGGGCCACGGAGCAGCGGTGGCGCTGGCGGCCGGGGCAGCGCGGCGGCGGCGGGGTGCCCTACGACAGCAGCAAGCCCGACCGCAGCGGCCTGGCGCGGCTGGGCCCGCAGATCGAGGCGCGGCGGCGGCCGGTGGCGCTGCGGCTGCTGGACCGCGAGCTGGGCCTGAGCGAGACGCTGGCAGACCGCGTGCTCAACACGCGCATGCTGGCGCAGAGCATGGTGCCGGCGACCGACGCCGACATGGTGCTGCAGTACCACGCGCCCGTGTACCTCGGCCAGTTCTCGGACGACGGCAACTTCTTCTACAACGCCACCAAGGACTTCCGCGTGCGCATGTACGACACGTCCAACGTCAACGAGTGGCACCACTACAAGACGGTGGTGCACCCGTCGGGCCGCTGGACCATGACCGACGCCGCCCTCAGCCCGGACAACCGCTGGCTGGCCTTTACGTCCATGATGCCGCAGGTGTGCCTGGCGCCGACGAACCCCAACGACGAGGGCGAGCCGTACCTGCTGGACCTGGCCGCGGGGAGCGGCGTCGACGCCGAGAACCCCGACTACTACCAGCTGCACACGTTTGCCATCTTCTCGGTGCGCTTCTCGGGCGACGGGCGCGAGCTGGTGGCGGGCACCAACGCCAGCAGCATCATCGTGTACGACATCGAGTCGCGGCGCGTGCTGCACCACCTGGAGGGCCACGACCACGACGTCAACGCCGTGTGCTTTGGCGACAAGACGTCGCCGCACCTGCTGTACTCGGGCTCCGACGACGCCACCATCAAGGTGTGGGACCGCCGCAGCCTCGGCGACGGCCGCCCGGCCGGCGCCTTTGTCGGCCACTGCGAGGGCGTCACCTACCTCGACAGCAAGGGCGACGGCCGCTACATCCTGTCCAACGGCAAGGACCAGACCTGCCGCCTGTGGGACCTGCGCATGGCCATGAGCACCGCCGACTTTGAGCGCAATGACCCGGCCAAGCTGACGCGCTACAGCCTCTACGACTACCGCTTCCAGCGCTACAGCGACGAACTCTACTTCAAGCACCCCGACGACAACTCCGTCGTCGCCTTCCGCGGCCACCGCGTCGAGCGCACCCTCATCCGCTGCCACTTCTCGCCCCCCGGCAGCAGCGACGGCCGCTACGTCTACTCCGCCAGCCACTCCGGCGAGGTCTACATCTGGAACCTCGACGCCACCGTCGCCGCCGTCATCAACGTCCGCGAGGCCACCCGCAAGACCCTGGCCGCCACCGCCGACGCCGCCGCCGCCGACGCCGCCGACGGCGGGTCTGCCAGCGCCGACGCGCCCGCCGGCGAGCCCACCGCCACCACCACCGCCCGCTCCCGCCGCAGCCGCCTGCGCCAGCCCCTGATGCCGCACGGTCCCCTGTGCGTCCGCGACGCCAGCTGGCACCCGACAGCGCCCGTCTTGGTTGGTGAGTCGTTCTCCCCTTTCTCCCCCCTTTCCTGTCTTTCTCCCTTCCCGTGGATCGGACCGACCCTTGCTCACTGTTCAGCATCTTCGTTCGACGCCGAGAGCATGGAGATGGGCAGCTGCTCGGTCCACGCGTGCGACCTCGCCCGCGACGGCGACGCCGGCGGCCGCGAGCACCGGCTGTTTGACGACCGCATGCGGCCCCTGTCGACGTGGACCATGCCCACGCGGACCACGTGGTGGTGACCGGGCCGGCTCTCTGTGTAGATCGGACCATGTAGCCAGCCACCCCGGTTCCTGTTCCACGATAGACGCAATCCCCCAAAATGATGAATTCCATTTTTCTTGTGCTATGCAAGCTGCAAGAGAGAGAGAGAGAGAGAGAAAAAAGACAAGACTCCCGCTCGGCCTTCGTTCTGCCCAGTTGTTTCTCAGACCGTTCCCCGCCCGTATTATGACTGTGTGCTTTTCTTTTTTTCGTTTGTTGTCGTGTGTGCGCCTGGTCGGAGACGCCGCCGTCGACCCGGCCGCTCGCTTATGCGCCGCCCACGAGGATGTTGTTCAGCGGGATGTGGACTGGCCCAGTCAGTTTCGCAGTCCTTTTGCGCCTCGGTACCAGGAGCACCACGCACTCAGCTTGACAAAGTAGCCCACGGCGCCCATGACGAGGAAGCCGACGCCGACGGCCTGGCTGATCTTGACAAACTCCTTGCCATCGGCTGCGACGTGTTAGCACGCGTCGTCGTCCCCCCCCCGTACCCGTCGCAGCCCGCGCGGCTGGACACGCGCAGCAAAGGGACCGACAGGGGACCACATACGCTTCTGGCACCGGTTCAGAAACTGCATGCCATCCTTGACAAACTCCCGGGGAATGTCGAGGATTTCCTGCACCTGGTCGGACATGGCGGCGGTCGGTGAAGAGAGAGAGAGAGAGAGAGGCAAAGAAAGAGAAGGGAAAAGAAGAAGAGACCTGCTTCGGACGTCGCGAAGAGCAGATGCGGAACGCAAAAGGCGGATGGATCGTGAGGGAGAGAAAGGGGCGGACGAGGCAAAAGGCGAAAGCGAAAGCTTGCGCCCACTTTGGGCCAATTGCGCTCAAGGCCAGATCGCCCCGACAAGGTTGTGGGCACGTGTCGCGTGCGAAGCACGCCCAATCAGGGCTCACTGTGCGCACTGTGCTGAGCACGGCAACAGCAATGTACCCCGTGCGCAGGGCACGCGCGCCCAGGTACAAAGCATGCGCAGCGCAGGACACAGCGAGCTGCTGCTGCTGCTTTAAAGGTGCTGGTGTGGTCCCCGCTCCGCGTTGCGATTGGACCTTCCCCCTTCGCGTTTGGTCGGTCTGAAGCTCCTTCCTTTCTCTCTTTCCACCCCCCCCCCCCAGTTTTCGGCCTGGCTGTGCGGCATCGACTTTTCGCCTGCCTCTCCTTTCCTTTTCGACTTCATCCTTTTTGCTTTTCATCCTGTCTCCTCGCCACCTCCTCCGCCGCCCCTCCTCCGGCTTCCCTTGACCCGTCGCGCACATCCTCGCTCGCCGTTTCGTGTCCGTTTCCTCCTCGGGCACCCGACCAGCCCAACCGTCGACCCCCAAAACAGCTCTCCGCCAGACGAGCGAGAGCGCATCGCGAGACGCCCTCCGACCGCCCCGCGGCATCGCCTCTGCCTCTTCCCGTTTTCTCGCGCTGGTCTTAGCACCGTCCCGCTTATACTTTGTGCCAACGACACCGCCGCGGCTGCCACTCCACCGACGAGCCGTCCGGCCTGCCGCAACCGTGCTCTCCCGCTTTCCGACCACGCTCTCGTTTGCCACTGGTTGCTCGTTGTCCCACGTTCTCGCGCACTTCCTCGTCCGGTGCTGCTTTCGTCTCCTTGCCTCTTCTTCTCACCGCACAGCACAGCGCAGCGCAGCGCAGCCACGAAAGGAGAAGGAGACGAGCAAGCCTCTTCCCCCTGTATCAACAGCCGTCGTTGGCTTTTCGACACAAGACCGCCGAAAGAAGAAGAAAGGGAGGTGGAAGGAAATCGTTCAAGATTCCCGCACAACGCGACGCAGGAGCCAGACCGCAAGCACAGAGCTTCGTCTGCTCCCGCGAGGCACATTTTGTCCAAGAGCGTCTTTTTTCCTTGTGCTGAAAGGGAAAACACCCTCTCCCCGTCGTCCGTTGTATCGAGAAAGTCAGTTCTTGTCTGGAAGGGCCCCCGACCCGGAGTGTACGTACCAATAGCTTTTGGCTCTCTTTTTTCTTTTTGCGCTTCCTTCTGTTTTGCTTTGCTTTGCTTTGCTTTCTTGCTTTCTTGCTTTCTTACTCGGTCACGGGGATCGCGTTTTGTTTTCTTTCCAGCCTTGCCAGGCTGCTCTTGTGTTCTTTTGTTTGTTCTTTCCGAGCTCCTGCACGCCATGGCATCTTCAGTCGTCCATGGCGAGCAAGGAGCGTGCGCAAGCCTTTCGTGTATCTCTGGTCCTAACCTAGGTGTCAATACAGTTCTGGTGGACACACCCACACACAGCGCCGGCTACTCTTAGCCCCCCCCCTTTCTCTCTCCTCTCTCTCTGCAGATCTGAGCTCTGCTTGGCAGAGGGGTTTGCTTGTTTGCGCTGCTCTCGGCGCATACTGTACCGCACAGCGAGCTTGACGCAGCGCGCGCACTCACAAGAGACACGATGACAGAAGAAGACTTTGAGATTGACATCTACGGCGATGCCAACGGTGATGCCAACGGCGATGCCAACGGCGATGGCAGCGGCGACCAGAACAGCGGCAGCCACGACACAGGCGGCCAGCGGCAAGACGGTCTCGGAGACCAGGCTGATGGAGAAGCACAGCAGCCGCCGTCTGCGAGCGGTACAGCAGACAAGCAGTCCGGCTCGCCGGGGCCGGGACAGCAGGGACTGAAACGAAAAGAAGGGTCCGACGACCGACCGGTCGATCCCGGTGCGACAACGGCCATCATGGTGTCGGACCTCAGCTGGTGGATCACGGACGACGATATCCGGGGCTGGGTCAAGGCCGTCGACTGCGAGAACGAGCTCAAGGACATTACCTTTAGCGAGCACAAGGTCAACGGCAAAAGCAAGGGGTATGCATGCCCTCCCTCTGAACGTGGAAGGGCCACCCACGTGTGCCTTGGCTGACTTGTTGCAGGCAAGCCTACGTCGAGTTCACGTCTCTGCAGGCGGCGACGGCGGCGAAACGCCAGATTGAGTCCCTGGCGACGGGCGAGTACCAGCCCGGACAGAAGAAGCATTCGGTGATCTACTCGTCGCCGACCATCAACCCCTTCCGCACGCTGCCCAAGGAGGCGCCCGGCCGCGGAGCCCGGGACGGGCAGAACCGGAACGGCATGGGCGGGGGGTACCAAGACCGGACCGGCGGCGGGGCCTTTAACAACATGAACAACAACGCGTATGGCAACGGCGGCGGCGGCGGCGGCGGCGGCTACCGCGGACGCGGCGGTGGCAACATGTACGGCGGCGGCCCGCGGGGCGGCGGCGGGGTCGGCGGCGGCGGCGGCGGCGGCATGGGCAACCCGAACTTCAACCGCAACTTTGGTGCCGGCGGCGTCGGCGGCAACATGGGCGCGTTCAACAACGGCGCGATGAACTTTGGCAATCCCATGGCGGGCGGGTTTGTCGGAGTGGGCGGGGGTGCCGGCGCGGGCATGGGCAACTTCCGGGGCGGGCCGATGGGCGGCGGCGGCATGCGCGGCGGGCGTGGCGGGCCCATGGGCGGCGGCGGCCGAGGCGGGCCCATGGGCGGGGGCATGATGGGCGGGGGCATGGGCCCGGGCATGGGCGGCATGGGCGGCATGGGCGGTCCCATGGGCGGTATGGGCGGTCCCATGGGCGGCATGGGCGGCATGGGCGGCCCCATGGGCGGGATGCCCGGCGGGATGCCCGGTGGCATGCCCGGCGGCATGGGGGGGATGCCCGGGGGCATGGGCGGCATGGGCGGCATGGGGATGGTGGGCGGGATGCCCGGTACGTTGTCCTTTGGTGTTGATGGAGAGAGAGAGAGTGCTGACCACCCCTCACAGGCTTCCAGGGCATGCAGCCCAACTTCTCGCCGGCCTTTTTTGGCGGCGGCGGCGGCGGCGGCAACCAGGGCGGCGGCGACTGGCAGAACCCGCACGGCACCAAACGGCCACGGCCGGAGTAGGGGGTCGCCCTCCGCGCGTGGGCTGCGGCGCCGGTTCGCTTTGCTGGTTTTCTTTTTCGTTTGTGCTTTCCTCGTTTTGCCCCTGCTTCGTTCCAGAATGTCATAGCATGCACATCTCGTTTTCAATCTGTTTTGTTTGCGCGTCCCTCCTGTTCTTTTCTCTTTCTCTTCGTCTCGTGTATTTGTAGGGAACCACGGCGAGTGGCCGCTTGGCAGGAACAGAGCAGATGTCCCACCGTGTGTGCTTCCATCGAGGAGGAGGAGGAGGAGGAGGCCCGCCCAGCTCTTGGCCGCATGACGCCCAGTGCCCAGACGGCTGGCTCTCGGACGTACGTCGTAGGCCCAGCAGGCCAAGCCCGCATGAACCGTACGAGGTATGGTCGGGGCGGCGGAATGAACCGTGCGGCCTCGAGCGTCGGGACGGCCTCGAGCGTCGGGACGCGCCCCGAGACGATCGCTGACGTTGTCGGAGGCTTCGGGGGGTTGTTCTCTGGCACGATCGCATTTGAGCACGTTTCCGCTGATGGGTAGGGGAAAAGAAGGTCGCTGTACCAGGTACTCGAAAAGAGGGGCGAGCCAGCCCCACCTCCAAGTACCAGCGACCTGGGCGCGCGCCTCGTGCCACCAAACTAGCAGTGTTTCGTCCAACGGCAGCGTGAAGACGTAATTGTATCTTACGGTGTCGGTGAGGAGGAGAGGACGAGTGCCAAAAGGCAACAGGTGCCAGCCGCGGGCCGCTGGGTTGGAGCATGACGGTGCCGCGTTGTCGCGGCCAAGACGGGACCAGGCGAGCCGTCCAACGCGCAACAGCCGCGGCGGTCTTAGTCGGCGGGACGTATTAATAGTTGTACTCCGTAGTTAGTATGAGCACGTTTTTTTACGGGGTCGGCGCTGGCGGTGGGACAGCCCCGAGTAGAAAGGGACGGCGGTGCCCACGAGACAGCGGTCCGACACGGTCCTCCTCTCGCGGTCCTCACTCACCTCACCTCTTCTCACTCGATCGCCTCTCCTCGATTCAAGCTGGTCTTGCCTCGACGCCCGACGGAGCCGACCTCCTCCCATCTTCAGCCAGATCCCCCGCCACCATCCACCATGGACGACATGAGCATGGACTCCAGCGACAACAGCACGTCGATGATGACGGCTGTCTTCTTCAAGGCGACGGACACGCCGCTGTACGCGACGGCGTGGACGCCCGGCTCGACGGGCGCGTACGCGGGCACGTGCATCTTCCTCATCGTGCTCGCCGTCGTCGGCCGGCTGCTGCTGGCGCTCAAGTCGGTGGCCGAGTCGCGCTGGCTCGACGCCGAGCTCGACCGCCGCTACGTCGTCGTCGCCGGCAAGCCCGCGCTCGCCCAGCAGATCTCCCAGGACTCGCTGGCCAAGCGCATGACCCTCTCCGAGAACGGCGTCGAGGAGGACGTCCTCGTCCTCAAGAAGCGCCACACCCACGTCCGCCCCTGGCGCCTCTCCGTCGACCCCCTGCGCGCCCTCCTCGACACCGCGCTGGCCGCCGTCGTCTACCTGCTGTAGGTCCAGCCGGCCTGCTCGACTGTTGCCCTCGCCTCTCTCGTGCTGACCAAGTTCCCCTCCCCCCCCCCACCAGGATGATCGCCGTCATGTCCATGAACGTCGGCTACTTCTTGTCCGTCCTCGGCGGCAACCTCCTCGGCAGCCTGCTGGTCGGGCGCTACATCATGCTGACGGACCACTGAGGTCTCGTTCTTGGCCTGCGACGAGAGAGGTCCTCTTCTGTTTCTTGCTACGACGATATGAAAGATATACCACACCCTTCGATTCAAGATACACCGCATGATTCGATCAGGATACACCACACACTTGGATCCCGGCTCGCGTTCGTCCGGCCGCTTGCTGCTCTGTCCTTCTGTTCCTGTCTTGTGTGCCACCTGTGTCTCTTGTAATACTCTGTACTTGTATACTCCGTTCTCCGTGCGTGCAGCCTTCCAGGTGGAGGCGCTAGCGGTCTCTGCAGCAGAAATGCGCGCAAATGTGCTCACTGCAACGCAGTCTCTAGCGGGCCCCTCGTTCTGCATACTTGCAAAGTCCGTCTAAACCTATGCTTCTATCCGTCCTTTCAGGTCCCGCCCGGCTGGAACGCATGCGGTCGCCGCGGCGATCATCACGTGTTCTGCGAGCCACGTCTGCGCATTGGACCCTCTGGACGCATCCTTCACTCAGCCTCGCATCGATCGAGGCTCAACAAGGCTAGACAGGCGGCCGCTTGCCCTTCTTGGCTTGGCCATCTTGGTTCCTGGCAGCCTGCCTTCAAGTACGGGGTAATGCCTGTAAGATCGCCGCATCTGCTCCAAGCTCCTTCGAGCAAGCACTCGTCCCGCTCGGCTGAACCCGCGTCCAGCAAGCAACGTCTGCGGGAGCGCTACCGTCTTGGAACAGCCGCTGATTGGAATACGCGGCCGGCTGCAGAGGGACCAACGACGAGAAGACGGGTTCGTCGCGCACGCCCAGGCACCGCTTGGTGCCTCGAAAAGGCAAAGGACGCCGATCGATCCGGCCTCGGATCTGCTCGGTTCTGCCTCTCTCTCTCTGTCCCTCTCTCTCTCTCCTTCTCTCTCCAAGTCACAGATCCCTGCAGACGGACTCGTCCCGCCGGCCGCCGAGCAGAGCGAGAAGGTAGACAAGAGGAGAGGTGACGAGCCCCGTCCTGGTCTCGTGTCCGACGGGCCGAGAACGGGGTCCGACAAACGGACACGGCGTGGCGATGGGATCGGTTTCTGGACGGAGAATACAAGGCATATGCTTACTCCCCTAGAAGCATAAATATACGTGCATTTCGTGTCCGGTTTCTAAAAATATGCAAGGCGTAGCAACCTTCCAAAAGAGGAAGGCGCCTTTTTGCGCCTCCTCCTCCTCGTCACGTTATTTCTCTTCCAACTTACACGTCTCAAAAGAGTAATTTTTCAGAGATCGAGGAGGCTGAGCAAAAAAAGAAATACAAAAAAAAAAACAAAAAAAGAAATACAAAATGAACACGTATATAAAGGGGCCCCAAAGGGGTCATGCCGCGCCTGACCCCAAAAAATGTCCCCCCGTGCCTCCAGGCAGCCGTGAGAACGCGCTGACGGGCACCGCGTGCCCTAGGCCCCTTGCCAGGCTGCTAGGCTGCCAGGCTGCCAGACTGCCAGACTGCCAGACTGCCAGACTGCCAGCCGTCGCCGAGCCGGCGCCTCCCATTCGACGACATACGAGGCTCGCTGCTGCAAAACCGAGGGGCAGGTTGACGTTGAATGACACAAAGGGAAAGGGCAGGAAAAAAGGCCGCTTGCTGACATCCGCGAATGCGCCTCGTGATGCTCGGCTTTTTTTGCCTTTTGACGGGCTCTTACGTCTTCTCTCCTCTTTTCCACGGACATGCAGTGCTTCTGGGGGCGAGCATGCCTTGACGGGCATCCTCCTGTCAAGCAAACCATCCAGGTGCACGGTCCGATGACCAGGCTGGTTTACGTCATGCTTGGAAATGCGCCCACGAGTCGTGGCAGAGCATTGGACAAAGCAGGCATACGTTGAAAACAGCATCTTTCTTCTTTCTGATAGACGAAACCGACACAAAACAAAAGGCCTCTTTTTTTTTCTCGTTTGATTGCGCGTGTTGAAAAAACAGAGTCTTTTCGCGTACATGAAAATCACAGGGGTGCAGACGTGCCGACAACAAGAGGAGAGAAAACCGGGCATGGGGGAATAAACGATACATACGGCCACTTCAGCCTCCCACCTCCTCTTCCAACCTCAATACAAAGGCATATAAGCTAGGGAACCAGCGCGTGAGGAAACCAGATAGCCTTGCAGTAGAGAGGAAAGGAACGAGTGACAAATTAGTAACGAAATAGAAAACAAAAGACATAACGCAGTACGAATGAACGCCAAATCATCACCAAAGAGTCTCGCAGATTAGAAAAAGAACGAGAATGCATTAAATGCTGGGTATCAGCGCAGCACAGACAGTCCGTGAACGGAACATGTGCGCGCGGGAGGGAGCGTAGCAGGAGGAATAGAGGCATGGGTAGAGAGAAAGAGTGCGAGTATAGAAAACCCCAAGAGTATCGAGGGATGTGGCAGGTCCCTCGACTCACACGAACACACATTGCGAGAAAACAGCAAAAACAGAGCAGAGAAAAAAAAATAGGAAACAAGACAGAAGTAGAAATGGAAAAAAAAGAATACACCTCCGCTTTGCCGGTCTTCTCGTTTTATGTCTGGTGACCAGAATGCTGAGGCATAGCATATTGGTTGTTGCGCTGGACGTAGTTGGTGTACGCAAGGGCCTGGTTGGGGTCCATGGGCACGCTCGGGATGTAGTTCGGGGGCATGTGGGTGCTCTGCGGCAGGCCGCGGGTCTGCTGCGAGGCCAGGTGGCTGGAGCCGGACTCGTCGGGGGACTCGACTTGGTTCGAGTCGTCGACACCGTTGTCGCCGGCGGACGCTGGCTCGGGGGCGTTGAGGCAAGCCTAGAGGAAGCACGGGGTCAGTATGGGACGGCGGCGCGTGTGAAGAGAATGACGGCGAAGACCGACCTGAATAAGGTTCTTGCCCTCTGCCTTCGTGACAAGCGGCTGCAGCTTCGGCGTGGTAAAGGTGTAGACGAGGCCCGTTTCTGACACGACGAGAAGCAAGACCTGGGTGCCGGTGAGGACAGACAGTTCGTAGGCCTAGGAAGGTCAGCACAAAGACCACAACAGACTGCGCAGCGTAGCGGAGATACCGACCTTCTTCATGATGCCAGCCTTCCGCTTCGAAAAGGTGATGTGGCGACGAGATTTATCGCTGATAAACTTAATCTCGATCTTGCGGCGCTCGCGACCACCCTTCTCGTCGTCATCGTCGTCGTCGTCCACGGCACTGGGGCGCGGGCGCTTGGTACCGCGGGTCTCGGTGACGGCGGTGCCATTGCCAACAGACTGCGCCTCGTCCAGGTCGGTCGGCGTCGCCTGGTCGTGCTGGTCGGCGAGATCGGCCATCGTGAGCGGCTCTTCTGCGGGCGTCTTTCTTTGCCTGGCGGGTTCCTGGGTGCGCACGTTGCGGGCGCGCAGCGTGGTCTCGCTCGGTTCACGGTCGACTGGTCTCGGCGGCCGGCTGTCTCGACAGAACGCGGGCGCGTTTCGTAGCCGATGGAGACGGTGCGAGTAAACGTGCGGGATCGATGACGACGGACGTCAGGCTCACCCAAAAAGGCAAAAGAGAAAAAGAAAAAAAAGGCGACGTGAGACGCGGACGCGAGGCGCGAGTGACGGAAGGGAAGAAAGAAAGAGGCAGAAGCGGGGGTTGAGACAGAAAGACGAAATCGGGAGGACAGTGACCCGTGCGCTTTTTCGAGGTATCGCGAGCCGCGGAAACAAACGGCCCAGCAAGAAGAAGCAGGGCAAAAACGCGACAACAAAAGTGAGTGTCGAAAAGGATCACGGCTGGAACGCGAGACGGCTGTCGTGGAGAGATGCTGTTTCGAGCCGCCGAGCCACCGGGTCTATACTGGATCTGGCGTTGCGCAGAAGGCGAGCTGCAGTGTTTCTGCGCTGTTGCTGGCGGTCGCAGACGTTCTGGCTGGGTTTATGGGCCAGCCTGAATCGAGACTGGTGGGAAGCCTTGGCCAGATTTGGGAATTTTTTATTTTATTTGCGGCGCGACCAGCTTCTGGGCGTTTTTGCGTGCGCGCGACGAAACCGAGCGATGAAGGCGAAAGGGCCGAAAAACAAACAAGAAGTGGGCGCGACGTGAGGGGATCTTGCGAGGGCGGCGGGCTCGTTTGTCCAGCCGCAGGCGCAGGATGCTGGAGAAATGCAGTTTTGGTTGTCCTGGCTGAGACAGGAAAAAGAGAGGATCAAAAGAGTAGGAAGGGGTTTGTGTGGTGGTTCGAGAGCGAGGTAGCTGGGGGGAGGTATATTACTTATTTGAGGGAAAGCGTGGTTTTCTCTTTTGAGGAAAGAGGGAGGGAGGAGACCTGTGGTTTTTGTGGCACGCGCCGGGAGAGTGGGTGGGGGGGGGGAGAGATGGGTGGATAAAGGCAACGCTGAGAGGAAGGGGCCGCCCAGGAGGAAGGGGAACCCCAGGGAAAGAGCGACGGGCGGGCGACGGGCGAGCGACGGGCGAGCGACGAGAGCGCTCCTTCCTTGCTGAAGAGCGTTAATAAAAAACGGGCGGGCAGCGGCGGCGGTATGGTGTGGGCAAAGGACAAAAAAATGGAGCTAGACAAGGAGTTTAGCTTGATAGCGGCGCCTGGACGGGGGAAGAGAGAGGGGGGGCGTTCGTCTTCGGGGCCGGTTGGCTGGAGTGGAGGAGGTTGGTGGCGGCCAGCAACGCGCAAGAGAGAGAGACGACCGTTCAGCGGAAAGCACGCCAGGGAGCACTAACACACCGAACAGGAAGTAGCGTCCTGCGACGCATTACGGGGGGCGGACGCAGGAGGCCAGGCTGCTGGCACAGAAGTCGCAGCGCAGGAGCAGGGGAAGGGCCAACGAGGGGGGGTATTTTTGTATACGACTATGCTTGCAAGTATATACGGAGTACAAGAGGAATGTGCGCAACACTGGCGCCCAAGTTCTGCGCTGCGCCTGCCCCCTTTCCGACTCCGCAGCGAAACATGGAGAGCCCAAGATCCATGTCTGTTTACGGAAGATGCCCGCACAGCAAAAGCGGAGTCCAGATTAAAAGAATAGGCAAGAGCGAAGCAGACGACGGCGCCCCGCCGAAAAGACCGACAACAAAGTGCGCGGACAGACGCGCCAAAGACGAGGAAGATTACGGGAGAGCCCACTGGGCATATGCCAATAGTCTGAAAGGGCATTAAGCTTTCAGGGCAGATGTCGGGACAGAAACGAGGACCGGGTTCATGGCAAGTGCGGAATGGACGGGGGGAATGGGGGGCCTCTGTGGTTGGCAGGCAGCGGCCTGGCCGCGCCAATGCGTGCGTTCCCCAAGGAGAAGGAACGAAGAAACGGAGGCGGGCTCTCAGACACGGTGCTGGGCGGAACGAGACTGGCCATTTCTCGCAACCGACAAAAAGCGCGCTAGTGGTGGAAGCGCACGGTGCCATGGCCAGGAGGCGGAAGAGGGGGCGGTGCGAGCAGCCGTACCTGCCTGTACCGGTACCCCTTCATCATATTTTGCATTTGTACTTACTCCTTGCTCGACAACATTCTTCTGAGAGCGACGCATGCGAGGACGAGGGCGACTCGATTCGTAGTTGTACTTCTACATTCGCGAGACAATAGAGCATCCCGTAGTGCCCGAACCCAGACGAGAGGCTGGAGTGAAAAGGCGAGCAAGGGTGCGTGCATGGTGGCGGCCGGGGTTGGATACGTGGACAAGGGAACGGAACGAGGACGAGTACTACAACTAAGCATACTGGTACAAAGTATAAGCATACTACGAATGGCGTCGGGCTCCATACAGAGTATACTTGACGAGCATGGAAAAGTACCTGTACATCGCGGTACTGGGAGGCGCCAAGTCCAGTGGACGAAAACGCGGAAAGAGCGACGAAGAAAAAGAATGGGCGAGTTGTGTGTGGGTGGAGAGCGAGGGAAAAGGAACGGAGGGAAGCGAGGAGAACAAACGGGCGTCGAGGAAAGAAAGACGAGAAAAGAAAAAGAGGGAGGGGCACCCACGCTGATTGGCGGCGACCTGCCCGGCCAGAGCGGCCGCGCGACCCAAAAAACAGACCCACACTGCCTGGTCTTGGGGGGCGGCTTCTCACGCTCCTGCTGTCGGCTCTCGCTAGGCCTCGGACAGTTCCTTCCTGTCACGCTCCTCCCCTCTGTGTGATGCGCGTCGTCCCTTCCCCGTGGCTGGCCAGCAGCCAGGCTTGCTGGGGGTCGGGCGTTGCAACCGGTTCGCCCAGCACGCTGGCCTCGTGGCTCTGGCCCTCGCTGTGAGACGAACTGGCTGGCCTCCTCCCTCGCCGGCGCGCGCTGGGGGCCCAGACGGCGCCCCCGTCCTGTCTGTGCGTGCTGTCAGGACGGAGAAAGCATTGCGCTGCCGTCAGGCCGTGCCCGGGTGTCGGAGGACTCCGTGCGAATACAACGCAGCGGACGGGTACGAAGGACAAAGCACGGAGCAATGCGACGAGTCTCACAATCTCACAAGGCGCGTCACGAGAAATGAGCAAAAGAGGCTAGCGCTCTAGTGCTGCAAAAGCTTCAATAGACTAATTTGGTAGCGCCCCAGGCCAACCCGGGCCAACCAGGCCAACCGCGCTGGGCGAAAAAGGGATAATAACAGGGGCCCCACACGGGGCGAGGAGACCAAACAGCAGGCACGATACTCTAGACAAGTACTCCGTAACCATGCAGCACATATTTTCTGCTATTGTTTGTACGGAGTATGGGACGTAGAAAATACCCAAGCGAGAGCGACTAAAGTGTGCTTTGGGTGGAGCTGGAGGGCAAGTCGCTGACCTGCCGGCCAGATGGCCTGGCCGCGGCCTGTTTGGGTGGCATGATCCCGGAGGCGCTCGGTGCGGCAGGGGAAAAAGGCGTGGGGCAGGCGCGTTGATTAGGCATTTTGTCGCCTTTGGCACGTCCGCGGCGAAATAGAAGGGTAATAAACTCCGTAAGCCTCCGTACTCCGTATAGCTTATGCTCCGTACTCGCAGATCATGGCAGGTCCTCCCCGCAAACAGTGGACAAATGACGCGTTGTGTCCAGTATAAGCCTCCGCCGAAAGCGGAAAGAACGACGTGCGGACAGCTGCGTACGGTTGAGCAGCGGTTGAGCAGAGAACGGTCTCGGTCGTGTCGCGCTGACCAAGCAGGAAGGAAGGGAGAGCCAGTGGCGGAAGATGGGAAGAAACAAGGCCTGAAGCCATGGGCCAGCACAACGCGGCTGGCCTGGCGAGCGACGCACGCAGAGCGGACGACGGTAGCGCGCGGAGAACGGCCAAGCCCTGGGCGGCATAGCCTGCAGACTGCAGCCGGCACGGCAGTCGAGCGTCCTTCGTGCCAACGGCAGGCGTGCCGCCGTGGTACTGTGCTTTGGCACGGAGCGCCGGGAAGCGGGAGCAGAGCAAGACCCGCCATATGCATGAACGGAATACGTATAGGCCTGGAGTACCGCTCGTTGCGGAGTCATCCTGTACGGAGTACGGAGTACAGGCCTTTGTACGCGTCAGAGTTAACCTGTCATCCTGAGCCAGACGGGGCAGGAAAGTCGACCAGGGAAGAGAGAAGCGAGAGGGGATGGCACGAATTACAGAGGGTGCCAAAGTGCTGATATGGAGCTGTCCGATGCCTGTCTCCCGTTTCTTTGTGCTTGATCGAGATGGGCCCGGTCCAGAAGTACTGTTCTGTTGAGAAGCTATCTCACAATGCAAAACGGGCAACACGCCGTAGTTCGACAGGAAATTTAGAGGGCGACCGTCCTTTGTGCTGTTGTGATAAAGCTTGTTCGCCTTGGTCGGCCCAGTCTTCCTGGCTGCTGAATCTCGATGCAGGGGCGCGTTCTGGACTACCAGGCTCTGGGCGAGATACAAAATATACGGAGTACTCTGTAGTTGTACTATGCTTATGCTCCAATATTGTACAAGAGGCTGCATTAAGCATACGTTATGCGGAGTTATGTATACAACCAGTCGTATCTGTACTTGTACAAATACAGAATCCGTCTCTGGCCTACAATCTCAGTTGCTGTCCGTAACAAAGGGAAATTCTTGCATGGAGGACGCAACACGACCGTTTTCAATCCCAACGGTATGATAGGCCATCTCCCTTTTGAGGCGTGCCTGGGCAGATCGACAGAGAGAAAGGGGAAAGGATGCGCGCATAACCCAGAGAAGGAAAGGGGTGCGTTTGTCGCCGTTGCTTGGCCCCTTGCTCGTGAAAGCCACACCGCCAATCCCAGCCTCCCGGAATCCAGAGCGCGCGAGCAAGAGTGGTATTGGGTCGGTACTCGGACGCGTCGTCGGATGCGCTTATACGAGCGTAAGCATAGTTGTATGCTTAAGCTGTGCCCTGTAACTATGCTTATACGGAGTACGGAGTACTTGACGAGACACGCCTTATCGCTCCCTGTCTCGCATACGACGCTGCTTGCCGCTCTGATGCCTTGCGGATACTGGGAAATTAAAGCTAGGAAGGGCGCCACCCACACCTGTCAACGCCGCCGGGTGGAGCACGTCGCGCTGGATGTGCAGCAACTGCACGAGTACGGAGTACGGAGTACATATGGAGTATACGTGAGTAAATATATATACTTTGTACAAGTACTCTGCGGCGTACGGAGTATACGGATTTGTACAATTTCTCTGTGCTTGTAATGCTCCGTGCATCCTTGAGAATAGGAGTACGACGGAAAGCATCCTCCGTATCCTCTGTACAACTTAAACTACAGACTCCGTCAAGCACAAATACCCTGCATTGACACTCCGATCCTGCACTTCCCAAAACGATGGCAACTTTTTGGCGCTCTTGACGTCCGCGACGTTCTTTTTCCATTCTTTTTCCTTGCCATCCGGTGCTGCAACCGTGCTGCATAGGGGCCTTGCTACGATGGGTAAGGAGCGGGCGGGCGGCTGTCCCGAGGCGCCGAGGTCCCAGTTTCTGCACAACGACGGCTGGCCTTAACCCCCAGCGGTCTCGCGCCGTCAGGGGGGCAGTGTGCTGGGACTGTGGGTATTTGTAGTTGTACTCGTATTTGTACAAGTACAAGTGCTCTAGTTGTAAGACTCACAATACAGCATTATCAAGGTTTTTACGGGCGAATCTCGCGGAGTTTTGAAAATTACTCCGGACCTATCTTACAATACGAAGCACAGCCGAGTACCGTACAATATACGATCCATCGTACGTGCGACAGGGGAGGGCGGCTACGTTGAAATAGGGGCAGACGGGATGGGCAAAGACATCGGCGACGTACGCGCCCGCTCTCGGACGGCAGAGATGCGGGAGCAAAATGCACAACCGAGATGGAAATGAACGTTGCGCTGGAGTCGAGGCTGAGTCCGAATCAGGAAATTATCCTGCACAAGTCTACCTGTACAACCCATGTATACGTACACCGAAATACTCCGTATACTCTGCACCTTATCAAGCCGTTCTTGTCCCGACTCCACAGCACCTCTCGCTTGGCCGGCTGTCTCCCATGTTTTTTGCCTCCCCCATACAACGTGTGCCGTTATCCGGATGCAGAAAGGTCGGAAGCGGGTAGCGATGCCTGTCTCCTAACGTCAGATAGGCAAAGCGCATCAGTCAGAATCTCGGCCAGTTTTTTGGTGTGCTTTTTTTTTTGTCTTTTAATCTTTCATTCAGCCCAAGGGCGGAGTGGGGCGCGCCTGCACTAGAAAGAGGAGAGATGGAAAAAGGGGTCTGTGATGAGAAAACGAGTCACCGAAAGCAACAGTCCCATTTGTCCCCTTTTCACGACGGAGTCGTTGTATAAAAGTATTTGTACAAAATACCGTAAGCACGGCGGGAGAAGTTTCTGCGCGTGAGACTGTATCGACGTGCGTTGCAGTGGTGCCCCCGTATACTCTGTATGCTTAAAGCTTACGCTCGCAGACGACATCTCCGTAGGACTCCGTAAATGTGAGGTTGTGGCCCGTGAGGCCCTGGGGATCTGCGGCTCCCTGGCTGGGCAGGCTCGACCGCAAACGGCCCCTGTGCCTGCCCTGGACAGACCAACAGGCCCAAGCCAGGGAAGGCGCGCTCTGTCTGTCTGTCTGTCTGTCCGTGCCTGCTGGATGCTCCCTCGCAGGGAAGGCACACGTTATCTCGTTCGAGAGCCGCTTCGGCACCGACCTCCTGCTTCCACCGAATGCTGCGAGGCCGCCCTGTCTGTGTCTGTGTGGAACCCGCCCCCTCCCTCTTGGGCTGGACAGACGGCAGCGGTTTCAGGATGCTCAAACACCGGTGGTGCCAGGCCGATCGTCAGAGAATGAAAAAAAAAGGTTAAAAAAGCACGGAGTCCGTACAGAGTACGTCGCAGAGGAAGGTGCAACGTAAGAAAAGAGCCGCGCGCCATCGCAGCTTCCCGCGGCGGGCTTGGCTGTCAAGGAACTCGAGACGGAAGGCACAGACGGGCGATCGTCCTGGAACAGGCAGGCGTATCTTACCAGGCAGCTCCGTACTCCGTACGGAGTACTCCATACAATACAAGTACTCCGTAAGATACGACCGCCGTCACGTGGGAAGTATGTGCACAGAGAAAGTGAAGTTTGTTTGATAGACAAAAAGCCCCTCTCTCCTGCGCCACGTCTGGGCCCGACTCACACAGCCACGTCGCTGCTGGTCTCCTTGGCCGGGACGCTGACGTCCTCGATCGACGCGTTGGTGACGGGGTGCTCGGCCAGGACGTCGCCGTGCTGGCGGTAGGCCTGCTCCATCTGGCGGTTGAAGGGGCTGTTGGTGGAGAAGAGGGCGTCGATGGACTCGAGCGAGCGGTTGGCGGTCTCGGGGTAGACTGTGTGTTAGCGAGTGGAGAGTGAAATAAGTAACCTTACGAGTGGGGGACGTACAGAAATACACAATGGGCATCCAGAGGAGGTTGAGGCCGGCAAAGAGAAAGTAGGTGCGGCTCTCGAGCTTGTTGAACATGATGGGGTTGACGAGGGTGGTCCAGCCGACGCCAATGGCCCAGCCGGTGATGCCGAAGCCGTTGCCCTGGGCGCGCAGGTCGGAGGACCAGATCTCGGTGGGGACGAGGAAGGCGACGGTGCCCCAGGTGGCGGCGTAGAAGAGGTTGAAGAGGAAGAGCATGGTGACGGCGGCGGGGGCGTACTGGGCGACGTGGGCGGGGTTGTGGCGGGCGCCCTCGTAGACGCTGGCGGCGATGAGGTTGACGGCGAAGAGGCTGAAGGAGCCGCCGATGAGGCAGCGGCGGCGGCCGAGGCGGTCGACGATCTGGGCGCTGATGATGGTGCCGACGATGCCGATGGTGTTGATGCCGCCGGCCAGGCCGTTCTGCTTGAGGTCGGCGTAGCCGGCCTGGCGGAGCAGCGTGGGCGAGTAGGCGGTGACGGCGGTGATGCCGGACCACGAGGCCATGATCTGCAGCCACAGGCACAGCCAGGCGCGGCGGCCCAGGTGCTGGTGGCTCGGGCGGCCGGCGGCGCGGGCGCCGCCGCCGCCGCGGCCGGCCAGGATCTTGGCAAACTCGAGCGGCGAGCTCTTCTGGCTCTCGCGGGCCACGGCCACGATCTCGAGGAACTCGCGCTGCACGGCGGCGCGCTCCTCCTCCGTCTGGGGGCCGCGCACGTGCTGCAGCACCTCGCGCGCCTCGTCGGTGCGGCCCACCGAGGCCAGGAAGCGCGGGCTGTCGGGCAGCAGGCGCACGCCCAGCAGCAGCAGCAGCGCGGGGAGGCACTGGAAGGCCAGCAGGAAGCGCCAGCGCACGTCCGAGTAGCCGTGGTCCACAAAGGACAGGCCAAACGAGATCCAGTACGCCAGCGAGATGCCCAGGTAGTTGGCAATGAAGACGTAGCCCAGGTAGCCGCCGCGGTGCCCGGCCGTCGACACCTCGGACACGAGCACGGGCGTGATGCCCGTCAGCGCGCCGGTGCCGACGCCCGTGACCACGCGCGCCACCAGGATGAAGTTGCTCGACTGCGTCGCCGCCTGCAGCGCGCCGCCCACGAGCGAGAAGAAGGACGCGATGAAGAGACTGCCGGTCAGCTGGAGCAAGGGCAGCAGACGAGAGAGAGAAGACGACAAAAGACAAGACAGACCCGTTGATGCGGCCGATGCGGTCGGCGGCCCAGCCGCCGGCAAAGCAGCCAAATATGCAGCCCAGGTAGTAGACGGAGACGATGCCGCCCTCGTGGACGGTGCTGGTGATGGTGCCGTCGGGCAGGCCGATGCCGACCTCCTCGACATAGCGCGGCGACGAGTTGACGCCGCCCATGACGCCCTGGTCGTAGCCCTCGAAGAAGATGCTGATGAGCGAGAAGGCCTGGATGGCCACGCTCAGCTGGCGAGGCGTGAGCCTCTTCCACAATGTCAGGTAGCCCATGGTGGCGGTAGTGGACGGATGGGGGGAGGGGAAGAGGAGGACAGAAAGGAGGAGGAGGAGGGGGGGGGAGGCGGGAAGGGGAGTATATATAACAGGATGTCAACGCCGGCCGGTCGGCCGTCAGTCGTGGATGGACAGCCGGCTCGGAAACAAGTCACCGCCTAGCATGTGGGAGGTCACTCCCGGGGTTCGTACTCCGTATGTCGGGTAAGGCTGTCAGAAAAAAAAAAAAAAAACAAATAACAAGCGACCCCAAAAGGAAAGAAAAGAAAAGAGGAAAAAGCGGAAAAAATAAAACAACCTCGTGATCAGGGTCCCTCTTTTCCGCTTGTTAGTATGCCTACGGAGTGCCACGCACAGCCGAGCAACCGCCAGCTGGCCGGGGAAGAGGGAAGAGGACGGGGTGGTCTCTGTGGGGGGGAGAGAGAGAGAGAGAGAGAGACGAAATGGGGGATGTGTCGTTCCACGCCGGGACGAAAGGACACCAGCCTCGCGGCCCCGCAAGAACAGCCGACAAAACAGCAGGCCGTACCCGGGGGGAGGACAGGACCCGTTCTCCCCGCGTCCCCGGACGGTCGAGGGCAGGCAAGATGGTGTCAAGGAAACCAAGCAGACGGCGCCGGTCGGCGAGGCTAGCTCCGGCATGCGGTCCTGTGATTCGCCGCCAAGCTACCGGCGGCCAGGCAGCCCGTTTAGCCTTGCAGCCGCTTAGCCGCCTAGCCGTCTAACCGCACACGGTTTGCGCTGGTCCCGTGCCAGAACAAGCCCGCGTTGCCGTGTTAGCGGATAGCCGTGTAGCCGCATCGTGCGCCTGACCAGCGTCCCGGGACCTCATCCCATGCCGGAGAGCAGCTCATCTCCTCTCGCGCCACCCGGACTGCCCCTTGTCCGACGCCTCGTGGCCGGAGAAACTACACGCCACTCGGGTTGGGTCTCCAGAAAAAGGGAATGAAGAAAAAAAAAGGGCCGCGTTGTCTTTGTGCTTCCGGTCCTCGTGGCCCTCGGCCGACGCGGAGACCAGCTCGCCGAGAACGCACGCGGCGCGACGTGGGGTACGTAGAAGGCGAGAAGACCCACGTGACAGCTGTGGTCGCGAAGCTCCGGCCTTAGATAACTGTCTGTCGTTTGTCTGTCGTCTGTCTGTCTGTCTGCCAGGACCTTGCTCAAGCACTCCTGTTTGCATCTTGTTCTCCAACCTCTTCCTGCACAGACGATTCCCGGAACCATGGGCGAGGCGGACAGGACCAACGGCGACGCGGCGGGCCAGCCGCTGGACATGAAGGTGCTGGGGATGAACAGCGGCACGTCGATGGACGGCATCGACTGCGTGCTGTGCCACTTCCGGCAGGAGACGCCGGAGGGGCCGATGCACTTCTCGCTGCTGGAGTACGGGGAGGTGCCGCTGGACGGGGCGCTGAAGAAGCGGGTGCTGGAGATGATCAAGCACGACCGGGCGACGGCGTCGGGGCTGTCGGAGATCAACGTGCGGCTGGGGGAGGCGTTTGCGGCGGCGGCGCAGGCGTTCTGCGCGGAGCGGGGGATCGACCTGGCGGGGGGCGAGGTGGACGCGATCGGGTCGCACGGGCAGACGATCTGGCTGGCGAGCATGCCGGAGGCGGGGACGCCGCGGTCGGCGCTGACGATGGCGGAGGGGGCGATCCTGGCGGCGCGGACGGGGGTGACGGCGGTGACGGACTTCCGGATCAGCGACCAGGCGGCGGGGCGGCAGGGGGCGCCGCTGATCGCCTTCTTTGACGCGCTGCTGCTGCACCACCCGGGCAAGCTGCGGGCGTGCCAGAACATTGGCGGCATCGCCAACGTGTGCTTTGTGCCGCCGTCGGGCCCGCAGGACGCGTACGACTTTGACACGGGCCCGGGCAACGCGCTCATCGACGCCGTGGTGCGCCACTACACGGGGGGCGCGCTCGAGTACGACAAGGACGGCGCCATGGGCCGCCGCGGCGCCGTGGACCAGGCCATGGTGGACGCCTTTCTGGCGCGCATCCCCTACTTCCGCTGGGACCCGCCCAAGACGACGGGCCGCGAGGTGTTCCGCGACACGCTGGCGGACGAGCTGGTGGCCGAGGGCGCGGCGCGCGGGCTGTCGCCCGACGACGTCGTGGCCACGGTCACGCGCATCACGGCGCAGGCCATTGTCGACCACTGGCGCCGCTACGCGCCGGCGGACCGCCCCGTGGACGAGCTGTTTCTGTGCGGCGGCGGCGCGCACAACCCCAACATCACCGACTACCTGCGCGCGCAGTTCCCGCACGTGCGCGTCTTCATGCTCGACGCCGCCGGCATCCCCGCCGGCGCCAAGGAGGCCGTCACCTTTGCCTGGCAGGGCATGGAGGCCATTGTCGGCCGCAGCATCCCCGTGCCCGACCGCGTCGAGACGCGCCGGCCCTACGTGCTGGGCAAGGTCAGCCCGGGCGCCAACTACCGCGCCGTCATGCGCAAGGGCATGCTCTTTGGCGCCGGCCGCGACCAGCTCGACCCGGTCACGTCCATGGTCAACTACGTCGACGGCAAGGTTTTTGACAACAAGTGGGAGTGAGAGAGGGCAGCTGGAGGTAGCGGATAGAATGGCAGGCTGCAATGAGCACCTAGAACGGCGAATGAACACCTAGAACGACAGGTAGTTGTTGGACACGGCAAACGGCCAGGTCCAGTCCTGCAGAAACTCGTCGGGCAGCGTAAACGGCATGCTGAGGTCTGGCGGCGCCGACGCGTCCCAGGCCGGGTCGCCGGGGGCAGCAGCGTATGTGGTGGTGGCGGCGGGTAGAGGCAGCGGCGGAGGGGCGAGCGGCGGCTGGAGGGGCGGCGGCTGGATGCCAGCGGTGCTGTACGGGTCGACGGGGAGCTGCGGCTGCGGCTGCGGCGCCGGCAGCACTTCTGGCCCCGGCGCCGGCTCGTTCCGCACGCGGACAGAGTAGGCCTCGAGGCGGGCGGCGAGGGCGCGCAGGCGCTGGCCGGCGCCGGCGCTGCGGTGCAGAAAGGCCTCGAGGCTCTCGAGCAGGCCGGCCATGGAGAGCAGCAGGTCGCGGACGAGGCGGCAGGTGCTGTCGGACAGGGGGTGCTCCATGACGGAGCCGAGGATGACGCCGATGCCGCCGATGTGGTAGATGAGCGGCGAGCTGATGGCGCGCATGTAGGCCTTGGGCACCTGGTGGAAGGTCTGCAGCACGTGGTGCACGACGGAGCACTTGCGCTCGACGTCGTGGTCCGGGTCGCGGTCGGGGGGGCGGCCGCCGGGGCCGCCGGAGCCGTCGGAGGCGCCGGCGCCGCCGCCCGCGGGCACCACCTCCAGCGACAGGTGCACCATCTCCAGCAGCGCCATGGTGGCCTGGATGTTGGCGGCCTGGAAGCCAAAGATGTCGCGCGCCGGGTCGCCCGTCGCCGGCTGCAGCTGCTTGAACACGTCGGGCAGCGCCGCGTACAGCGCCGCCACGCGCTCCTGGCTGGACAGGCGGAAGTGCAGCGTGCCGGGCGTGGCGGCGGCGGCAGCAACCGGTGGCGACGCCAAAGACGGCTGCGGGTTGAACCGGGACGTGCGCGCGCGCAGCGTGTGGAGGTTGTGCTCGAGGATGCGGTACAGGTCGGTGGTGAAGTTCCAGCCGACGATCCAGCTGCTGTCGTCGCGGCCGGCTTCCTCGCCCTCGCCCTCGCCCTCGCCCTCGCCGCCGCCGCCGCCGCCGCCGCCGCCGCCGCCGCCCCCCCCCTCCTCGACGTCCCCCGGCCGCCCCGTCGGGTAGGCGACCTTGGCGTGGCTCTCCTGGAAGTGGATGCAGCCGTCCCAGATGAGGGCGGCAAAGACGTCGAGCGTGTAGATGGACCAGTAGAGGCGGCGGTGCTCCTCGGTCTCGGCGGGCGACCGGCCGGGCGGCCAGTTGGCCTCGTCGTGCCACTGGTTGATGGCCAGCAGCGTAAAGTAGTGGCCCAGGTACTTGTGCATGGCCGCGATCTGCGCGTCCTGGATGCTGGCAATGCTCAGCAGCGCCAGCGCCCGCAGGTAGTCAAAGTCGCGGCCCTGCAAAATGTCCTTGGGCAGCGCCTCCTCGGCCGCCGCATAGAACATCTCGGGCGGCGGCATGGCCTCGGCGGGCGGCGGCGCGGCGGCGGCGGCGGCGGCCGGGGGGGGGGACGCGACCACCGAGGACGCGGCCGACGCCGGGGACGGGCCGGATGCCGATGCCGATGCCGATGCCGACGCGGACGCTGGCCGTGCTGCCTCGGCCGTCGTCGTCGTCGCCGTCGTCGTCGTCGTCGTCGTCGCCTCCGCGGCTGCTGCCTCCACCTCGCCCCCCGCGAACCGGCTGCGGGCGCCGCCGTCGCGCGCCCGGGCCGCCGCCAGCGCGCACGCCGCCATGACGGAGCAGAAAAAGGCGCGGCTGTGCACGTGCTCCAGCCGGTCGAGCCGCCGCTGCAGGCCGACGGGGTCGAAGAAGGGGAATCTGCAGGGGTCAGCCGGGACGACAGACGTCTACAGACAGACAGGCAGGCAGGCAGGCAGGCAGGAGACAGACGCACATGGGGAACACGGTCTCGTGGTAGACGGCGGCCAGGCGCTTCAGCGTCGGCGTCGACGTGTGCGCAAAGGCCTGCCACGTCGCGCTGAGCCGCTCACCCGCGCTGCCGTCGCCGCCATCGTCCACGTCGGCGGTGTAGCTTCCGACAGCGGCGTAGCTTCCGACAGCGGCCTGGCTCTGAACAGCGGCCTGGCTCTGAACAGCGGCCCTGCTCGGCGGCGCCCGCGGCGGCATCCGAAACACCGCCGCCGCCGCCGCGGGCCGCCGACCCGCCGTCTGCGGCGAGGCCAGGCGGCCCCGGCGCGACGGCCGCGTGTAGGTGCAGGGGATGGCAAACTCGGCGCAGTTGCGGCAGCAGCGGCGGCTGCTGCCGCTGCCGCTGCCGCTGCCGCCGCCGCTGCCGCCGTCCTCGCACTTGATGCGGCGCTTGTGGCAGAAGTCGCAGGCCCGCGAGATCCGCAGCTGGCGCTGCGGCCGCGACGTCGCCATGGCGTCTTGCTGCACACCCGGGGGCGCAGACGGCCGCCCGGAGCCTCATGGACGGAAGAGCAGGCCGTCCGTCCCGTTGTCCTCGGGCTCGCTCGTCGACCGCTCGACTGCTCGACTGGTCGGCCGCTGTCAATGTTGTCCACCCACGCCTTCGTCCCGCTCTCAAAATGCCGTGGCCGTGCGCGTGGCCGGATGCAGACGCGCGGTGCGAGCGGAGCGGCGGAGCTGCTGGCCGGCACACCACAAACGCGGCGTGCACAAACGCGGCGTGTCGTCGGTGGCGCCGTCGGTGGCGCGCAGCGATTGCCGGCCTCCGTGATGCACGTGACCACCCCAGAAAGCCACGTGACGGGGACGTCGCCGCGACCTGTCGCCCAGGGCATGACAGGAGTAAATATACGGAGTAATACTCCGTAGTTGTAACTTAGAAGCATCCAGGCCTGTCCAGGCCAAGGATGTTCTATTCTTGGCGTCGCCCGTCTCGGAACCCGGCCACCGTCCCTGTCCTGCGTCTGTCTGTCTGCTCCATCGGGCTGGCCGAGCGATCCGGAGAACGAAGACAGACAGCTGCGTACTTCGCAAGGAGCTGGCAAGTGCGAGCTGCTGGCATGTAAGAATACTGAGTATAAATATACGGGGTATTTACATACAAGGTGGAAGGAACCGCTGCTGTATAGTTTGGAAGAAGATATATTACATCGACGCTGCTCCATAACCACAGCCTTTGTCCACGCCCCTCGCAAGTGTATTTATATTTACTCTAGTATATTTTATACTTAAGCATACAACTCTTTCAATGCGGAGACGCTCGCGAACCCACGGCGCAGCCATTGCAACGCCTCATCAGACGAGCCGCCGTAAGTGGTGGCCGATGCCTCTGGCGTCGTGACGCTGCCTCCTCCGAGGACCCCCATCGCGACGGAGCAGACCATGTTTTGCCTAGCTCTCCTGGCCACAGACCCTTGCGTTTCATGCGCTGGGTCGAGTCGAGGTCACTGCGTGGCGGGCGCCCGGCGGGCGGGCGAGGATACGGAAAAAGCGGGTCCGCCTGGCGGCCTGGGCCCGGCCCCTGAAACGCCTGCCGTCGGACATTTCAAACGTCAGGCGATGCGGCCGACGAATGGCTGTCCAAGCATCGAGCTCCGTACGGCGTGCTCTGTCGTGGGCAGCGACCGCACGGGGTTCAGCATCGCCCAGAATAGCAGGCAAGAGGAAAAACAGAGCTGCCGTCGTGGCCTGTACTCCGTAAGTAGAGAGAAGGCATGGCGTCGTGCCCTTTTTTGTCGTAGTGCCCCCCAAGTCTTGCGGCGTGGCGCCCGGCGCTGCCCGCACTTGTACGGAGCAAGACTCCATAGCAGCGTACCTGGGCTCCGTCGACGTCGGACGTCGTCGTTCGTGGCACCTGTTTCACTTGGCCCGTGTGCCCAGGTCTTGCGTGTGCCCAGGTCTCGTCTGTGTTTCTCTTGCCGTGGCCCTTCCCTTCTCTCTCTTCCCCTTTTCTCACCAGCTGGGCTGCTCTCTTTCTCTCTTCATCTTTCTGAGCATCGCGGGTTCGTGTCTTTTCTTCGTTTCTGTGGCCTTCCCACTGGATCGTCTCCCTCTTTTCTCTTCTTCGCTTCCCCTTCTCTTTTTCCCTTCTCTCTCTCTCGCTGTCGGACAGCGTCCTTTCTTTTTCCTGAGCGCGGGCAGCTGATTTCGACGCCGGCCGTCAACACCGCTTCCGTGTGCCCTGTCTCCTCTTCGTTCTTCGTCGCGCCGCCGCCCCGACGTGAGCCAGCAACAGCACCACCCCCCGCCCGCCCCCTCTCCTCCCGCCGCCGCCATGGCCAACAAGGTCCTGGTCGCCTACGTGGTGGCCGACGTGCTGTTCGTCATCATGGGCGCCATCATGCTCGCCTTCTCCGTCGTGGTCCAGAACAACCGCAGCAAGGCGCCCACGGACGGCGTCGGCGCCGTCACCAACCTGCTCTACACGCAGTTTCCGCTGACCGCCGGCATCGTCAACGCCATCTTCTACTTTGTGACGTTCCTCTTCACCATTGTCGCCGTCGTCGTGCCCACGCGCGGCATGCTCAAGTTCTCGGGCTACCTCGTCACGGCCACCGCCCTCTTCAGCCTCGTCCTCGGCCTCGACCTCTGGCTGCTCACCCTCAGCACCAAGGAGAACTTTAGCCCCATCTGGAACGCCCAGTCCGCCCAGGTCCAGGACCTCATGCAGACCAGCTTCGCCTGCTGCGGCTACTTCAACAGCTCCTCGCCCGCCTTTGTCACCGACGGCACCTGCTCCAGCCCCGCCGCCGCCGCCCTCGTCCGCGGCTGCGCCGCCCCCATCAGCAGCTTCGCCAACGTCCTCATCGACGACATCTTCACCGCCGTCTTTGGCATGTGCGGCGTCGCCGGCCTCCTCGTCATCGCCACCAGCTGCCTCGTCAAGGACCGCAAAGAGCGCGAGCGCTTCCAGTACATTGACGAGAAGATGGGCGTCAACGGCACCATTTGATTTTCCACGACAGGCATTCTTTCTCCCTTTCTTTTTTTTCCTTTGCCTCCTTTGCCCCTTTCCATTCGATCCCCCGCCGCTGTCCTCGGACCAAGGCTTCCGGCACCCGGGTCCTCGTTTACGATTCCCTTTTTGACCGCGGCTTGGCTCCGTCTCTTGTTCTTGTCCATCCCTTGTTCTTGTCTCTTCTTCTTCTCGTGGCCAGACCCGTTCTCTTAGATCAATGAACATAGAAACTACGTGAAGCAGCAAAAAAAAAAAAATCTCAAAACCATCTCAGACCAGGTGATCTATTCAAAGTAGCATAAACTCCAAAAGCTAGGAACAAAGACTGCGTTTCGTGCCTCGTCTTGCCGACGGGTGGTATCCAAAGAATCCCGAGTTTGCATAATCGCTTACAGACGTAGGAAGAGAAAAGAAGACAAAAGAGAGACCAGGTGGAGGAGAGACTAGGCGGAGGAGCCGTCTCCACCCACACCCACGGCTGGCCGTCCGCCGTCAGCTGCGATCGGCCGTGCCGTTGCGGCCCCGGGGCGTGGCCGGCGGTCTCGGCGCGCTGGGAGGTGCAGGCGACGACGCCGCTTCTGCAGCACCGCCTTCGGCGTTGTCGCCGCCGCCACTCCACCACCCCATGCGCCAGAGACCGCCGAGGGCGTCTTGCAGACCGCCGCTGGCGCTGCGGCCGGCGGCGCCGTAGCCCCCACTCACCGTCCGCCGGCTCGTCCGCCGCGCCTGAAACCCCGGGAATCCCGTCGTGCGCCGCCGCCGCCGAAACGACCGGCGGTAAGTGCCCAGGAGGGCCTCGGCATCGGCATCGGCATCGGTATCGGCGTCACCGTCGGCGTTGCCGTTTCGCGTGCGCAACAGCGACGGCGAACCGCTGCTTACGCCGCGCCGCGCCGCCGAGAACGGCGACAGCGGCGAGTGCGCCGACGGGGTCGTCGGCGAGGAGGACAACGCGCCGCCACCGCCGCTGCCGCCGCCGCCGCCGCCGCCGCCCGCCGCCCGAATGGCCAGCGGGAGCGTGCTGCTCCGGTGCGGCCGCGTGACGCCTGATCCGCCCGAGCCCGGGCGCCGCCGGCCGTCGTCGGCGTTGTCCTGGTCTTCGAGCTCGCCCCAGATCTCAGCCCGCTCGGTCCAGCGCGTGTCGGAAGAAGGCGGAGGCGGCGGCGGAGGCGGCGGCGGTGGCGGCGGCGACGGCATCGCTGCATGCGCTGCCGCCACCTTGGCTTTTCCGTCGTCTGGTGCCGTGCGGAACCCAAACGTCTGGTACGAGGAGACATACTGGGCCTTGGGCGGCAGCAGCCCGCTCCGCTCGGTGGCCGCACCCTTGCCGGTGCGGACCCCGTTGGGCCCAAGCAGGCGTGCCCGCTCGTCGTCGTCGTCGTCGTCGCCGCCGTGTCTGCCCTCGCCCTCTCCGCCCCCGTCCTGATCGGTCCCTCCATGGTGGTCCTCGTTGCAGTCCACACCGTCCAGCCCGTCTGCCTCCTCCTCCTCCTCCTCACTCTCGGTGTCTTCGACCAGGCCGAGGCCGGGCGCCAGCGTCGACTGGCCGACGGCGGGCGCGTGCTGCTCGTCGCTGAGGCGCCAGGAGAGGGCGAGGACACCGGACAGGAGGATGGCGGTGCCGAGGGAGATGAGGCAGGCGCGCAGGGGCCCGATGCGGTCGGTCTGGTGAAAGTAGATGAGGCCGTCGAGGATGGCCACAATGTTGTAGATGCAGAAGACGAGCGGGTACAGCACCGAGGTCGAGACGAGCCTGAGGCCGCGGTGCAGGTAGTAGAGCTGGGTGAGGGCGAGGGTGACGAGGGCGAGGACGAGGGCCCAGGCCTGCCAGTGGCGGAACTGGTTGGTGCCGTCGGTGATGGTGCGCACGACGAGCTCGACGGCGGACTTGGCGACGAGCAGCGAGTGCGCCGACAGGATGCCGCTGATGCAGCCGTAGACGAGGCCGCGGGCGAGCCGGAAGCCGGGCGGCGGCGGCGCGGCGGCGGCGAGCAGGGCGGCGGCGACCTCGACGGCGACGGCCAGGGCGAGCACGGTGGCGGCCTGCAGCAGCATCCAGGCGACAAAGGGCGGCCGCACGAGCAGGGCGAGCAGCTCGTCGAGGTTGTGGGCGGGGGCCGGGATGGCGCCGAAGACGGCAATGAGCACGGCGCCGGCGCACACGAGCAGCGTGCCCCAGAGCGACCAGCGCGTAAAGGGCTCGCCGAGGATGAGCGTGGCGCAGATGGAGTTGAAGACGAGGCCCGACGCCTGCAGCGTCGACAGCACCGGCAGCGGCAGCGTCGAGATCTGCACGGAGCTGCCGAGCAGGTTGGCCGCCACAAACAGCGCCATGCCCAGCTGCCAGCGCCGCCGCCGGTGCGGCGGCCGCCGCGCCACGTGCGGCGCCTTCTCGTCCTCGAGGATGTGCGACTTGCGCTGCAGCGTCAGTCCGAGGCTCTGCACGCTCGTCGACAGCACGCCGACCACGATGCCCAGCGCGATGCTGCCGCCGGGCGACAGCCCTCCAAGCGACCCCATGGCGCCAGCGGCGTCCCGCGCGCGGCGGCGGCCCCGAGCCTCGGGCGGCAGCAGCGGCAGCGGCAGCGGCAGGGGGGAGCGGAGGCCGCGCGGCCCCAGGGGGACGTTCCGGGCTGTTGCTGGCGGCCGTTTTCAGGAGATGTCGTTGGCCGATCTTCGACCTGCTCAGCGCCGGCGTGAGACAGACGGAGCCGCGCGCGTGTCGTAGCAAATGGGAGGCAGCGGGAGGGTGCGGAGCGGTGACGGCCTCGAGGGTGGTCGGAGCGGTGATGTTCGGCGGGCTGGCTTGTCGTGAAGTCGAGGGGCAAAGTCGAGGGTGAAGTCGAGAGAGGTTGTGTTTTTGTTTCGGCGCCCGGCGGTTCGAGGGCTGCGGGTGGAATGCAGACGGCAGGCACGACCAGGCTGCCGACGAGGTCAGATGCCAGCGGGCAGGCGCGGGAAGCGTGTGGCTGAATGCGGAAAGGCCACCGAGACGGATCGGCAGGAGGGCGCAGAGGGAGGTGATTGCGCCACGTGCTTTTCGAGTCAGGACGACGACGAGAAGGGCGAGAAACAAAGCGATGGACGGCAACGGCGACAGCGACAGCGACAGCGAGGGAGCAGGGCGACTCGACCATATTGACACTCAACGCAATACGAAACGCCCGACTCGTGTTCCTGGCGGTGTGGCGGTGCTTGAGGCCACGTGATCTCAACACAAATATATCACGTGACAACGCCAGAGGTGGGGCGGAGCTGGAGCTTCGACAAAGCGCCATTTTGATAACGGAGGCGGTTCTTGGGGCTTGCGATCTTGCTCCTCGCAAAACCGTCCTCGCCTCGTTCTTGGATTGACCGCCTGTCGCTGCCCGTCCCGACCGCTCTTTGCTTTCTACCGCTTGTGTCTGAGCTCGTGCTGCGTGTGCCGAGCCCTGTTTCTTGCCCGCCTGCGCGCGTCCCATCCGAGAAGGACGGGAGAAAATCGAGCGAGGAAAACCGAAAAACCCTCAAACCGGCCGACAGCCCCTCTCCAGCCACGATGTCGCAGATCCACGCGCTGTCCGACGACCAGGTACGAGCGGGGAGGGGGGAAGGACTGGCTTCCGGGCGCTGTGCTAACTGGGTGGCAGGTCGGCCAGGAGCTGCGCAAGATGACGGCGTTCATCAAGCAGGAGGCGACGGAGAAGGCGCGGGAGATTGAGATCAAGGCGAACGAGGAGTTTGCGATTGAGAAGTCGAAGCTGGTGCGGCAGGAGACGGACGCGATTGACGCGGCGTACGAGAAAAAGTTCAAGCAGGCGAGCCTGTCGCAGCAGATCACGCGCTCGACCGTGGCCAACAAGACGCGCCTGCAGGTGCTGACGGCGCGCCAGCAGCTGCTGGACGACCTGTTTGAGACGGCGCGCAAGCGGCTGGCGGCGGAGGCGGGCCGCTCGCCGGCGCGGTACCAGGAGATCCTGGCGGCGCTGGTGCTCGAGGCCGCCTACGCCATGAACGAGCCGCGGCTGCTCGTGCGCGCGCGCGCCGCCGACGCCGCCGCCGCCAAGGCCGCCATGGCCGCGGCTGCCAAGACGTACGAGAAGGAGACGGGCGCGCCCGTGGAGCTGGTCCTCGACGAGGAGAACCCGCTGCCCGCCGGCAGCGCCGGCGGCGTCGTGCTCGTCGGCGGCGGCGGCAAGATCGAGATCGACAACACCCTCGAGGCCCGGCTCGCCCTCGTCGAGCACAGCGCCCTGCCCGCCGTGCGGGAGACGCTGTTTGGCAAGAACGTCAACCGCAAGTTCTACGACTGAGCGGGCGGGCGGGCGGCGTGGTGCGGGTGGTGGTGAGACGGCGATGGCGGGAGCCGCTGAGGCGGCGTTGCATCGTTTGTGCGTTTGGATCTGGGAACCTTTCTCCTTTTTTCTATTTGTTTTCTTTGATTTTTTTTGTTTTTGCTCTCCTGTTTGTTCCCGCTCCTCCCTTTTGATGCTGGGCGGTTAGACCAAGACAGCATCGGTTCGACGACACGAGCCTGGGTTTCTTGCTGGGACTTGCTTGTCTTCTTTTCGACGGGCTCTGCACATGCATCGTGCAGAAGAATGCAAACGTTTGTATTTCTACTTGGTCTCCGCCAGAGGAGTCTATGTCTCCATCCGCTTCGCCAGCCGCTGCAGAAAGAAGCTGCGGATGTCCTGCTGCTGTGGCCGTGGCCGCCCGTCGGCGCCGGCAACGGCGCCGGCACGGCTGGCTGGTCCGCCGACGCCGCCGCTGCCGGGCCCGCCGCGGTCGAAGATGCTCTGCTTGACGGGCCGCCGCGTGCGCACGGCGTGCGTCAGCCGGATGTGCACGCGCTCGAGCGCCGTCTTGCTGTCGAGCCGGGCGATGTGGCCGCCGCCCGTGGCCTCGATGCCGCGGCCCAGGACTTTGAGCCGGCGCGCCAGCTCGTCGACCTCGGCGTCGAAGCCGCGGGCGGCGGCGGCGGGTGTCGGCGTTGTCGTCGGCGTCGGCGACTGCGACAGCGACAGCACGGCCTCCCGGCCGGCGTCGTCGAGGTACGCGTCGAGCGTGTTGACGAGGGCGGCCAGGTCGGCGTAGTCGGTGCGGGGGGTCAGCACAAAGTCGTCGCGGACGGCCAGGAGGGCGAGGCGCTGCTGTTCTCCGCCTGCTGCTGCTGCTGCTGCGGCGGCGTCGGCAGGTGCCGGCTCGCGGGCCGCCGCCGCCGCCGCCGCCGCCGCCGTCGCCAGGGCGGCCAGGCGCTGCCGGGGGTCCTGGCGCGCGAGGCCCGGGTCGTCCCAGAGGAAGACGGCGGCCAGCCGCCGGCGCAGGTCGTGGCACGCCGGCGTGTCCAGGGGAAGGCAGGCCAGGACCTGCCACCGGAGCGCAGGCTTCTGGACGCTGCTGTGCAGCAGCAGGGCGACGTCGTAGCACTGCGAGTCAGCCAAAGAACAGAAAAGAACAGAAAGATAAAAACCTCTCACGCCACCCGCTCTTCCCCCCCCAAAAGAAACGCACCAGCGCATCCCAGTCCAGGGCGGCCGCGCGGGCGACCAGGGCGCGCAGGGCCTCCTGGTAGTCGAGGAGCAGGGCCGGGGTGGTCTCGACGACGCGGTCGATGCCGAGGCGCAGGAGGACCTGCAGGGCGCACACGAGGGCGCCGCGGGCGAGGGCGGCGGCCAGCGCGGCCAGCAGGCGCAGCAGGGCGCGCAGCGCGGACCAGGGCCCGTCGCCGGCGGCGTCGTCGGCGGCGTCGCGGCGGCCGGCGTACGGCCGGTCGAGGGCGGGCACGAGGGGCAGCGGCGCGGCGGCGGCGGCGGCGGCGGCGGCCAGGTCGACGCTCTCCCAGCGCGGGCCCAGCGGCGCAAAGAGCTGCAGCACGCGCGCGGCGTCGACGAGCCGGCCGACCTGCTCGGCCGGGCAGCAGCGCAGCACGTCGGCGTAGGCGGCGCGCAAGGCCGCGTCTGTGCTGGGATTGTCGTCGCTGTCGTCGCTGTCGTTGCCGTCGTCGTCGTCGTCGTCGTCGTCGTCTCCCCGACAGGCCTCGTCCACGAGCCAGAGGACCACTTCGTCTGGGAGCGAGCAAGGGCAGCGGCGGCGGCGGCCGCCGCGTCCCGCCGCGTCCGTGCCCGCCCCCCCCCTTGCGAGTGCCTGGCGCACGACGCCGGACGCAAAAAAGTCGGACCGCGTGGCCGGGTCCTGCAAGAAGGCCCAGCGGCCGGTGACGGCCAGGGCGGGGAAGGGCCGGCGGCGGCGCTCGGCGGGCGACGGGGCAAAGTGCGCCTTGAAAAAGTACCACTGGGCGGGCGCGGCGGCGACGTCGATGCCGGCAAAGGCGCGCCGCAGCCGGTCCTTTTTGAAGGGGCCGAACGGCTCCGCGGCCTCGGCGGCGAGCGGGAGCGGCAGGGGGGCCAAGCGCGGCGGTGATCGTCCGGCGGCGTCTTGTGCGCCGTTCCCTGGCTGCTGCGGCTGCGGCCCGCCCTCTGCCGCCCCCGCCAGCGCGGCCTCGACGCGCTGGGCGGCGGCCTCGGTGGCGTCCTCCTGCTCGGCGTGCCGCAGCAGGGCCTTCATGTCGAACTTGTGGCGGGCGGCGTGGGCGCCGACGACGCGGGGCTGCTTGGCGCGGCGCAGCGGCAGCGGCGACGTCAGCACGGCGGCGGCGCGGCGCTTGGCAACGAGGGGGGGCGACGTCGGCGGCGACTCGGGGCGGCCGGCGGAGGGCGCGGCGGGCGGCGGGCGCGGGTCGATCTCAATGACAAAGTTGCTGCGGCCGACAAAGCTGCGGTGGGGGGCCGACGAGGCCAGTGCGCTGCCGCCGCCGCCGCCGCCGCCGTCGCTGCTGCTGCTGCTGTCGTCGTCGCTGTCGTCGCCGTCTCCGTCGTCCGAGTCCCGGATGACGCTGTCGCTGGGGCGGGGGGTTGTGGTGGCGGCGGCGGCGGCAGCGGCGGCGGTGGCAGTTCGGTCTGCCGGCGCGGTCGCCTCCTCCACACAGCCCACACTGCTTCTGTGGCTCGGGTGCACCCCCGCCCCGCCGGGCATCGTCGGCGACGCCGGGAACGAGTCGGGCGAGCTCGGCGGCGAGCTGGACGGCAGCGACAGCGGCAGCGACGGCCGCGCGCGCGAGGCGGCGCCCATGCTGCGCGTCTGCGGAGAGAGGTGGTCTGCGTGTCTGTGTGGGGTATCGTCTGAGGCGGGTTGCAGGCGCCTCGTTTCGTCGCCGGGTTCGCGGGGCCAATGCGGTCGATATTGGTCGCCGTCCCAGTCGTCTCTCGCCGCAGCCGCGCGGTGGAGGAGGGGTGTGGCACAAGGCTAAATTTACAGCGGGCAGCACGTCGCGTCCCACGGCGCGTCCCGTAAAGTGGGGGTCAGTTATGTAATACAGCGCGGGCTGGACAGACGTCCACGTTGAGCTCTGTAAGATATCTATTTACGACTACATCAGCCGCTGTCAGCACCGAGACTGTCCCAGACCGTGTCAGACGGTTCCATATGCACGCTCGGCTGCCTGCCTGTCCCTCTGACATGCGCACGCATGCAGCCGCCGGTTCCAGCCGGCCGGCCCGGGCTTGTCTGTCTCTGCCCGCCAGCCAGCAGCAGGACGGCGGCCGAGCAAGAGGCTGTCTCGGAGGTCGGCGGGCGGAGGTCTCTGGAGGTCTCTGGGTCTCTGGTGGAGGTCTCTGTCACAGAGGCCGGCTGTCTCTGCGATCGTCATGATGCAAGACGGCCAGTGACGACAACCAGTCGGAGGACCCTGTCGGCTCCGAAGACGGCGGACCCGTGCTCCGTGCTCCTGCTGCTGCATCCACCCTGCGGATCTCGTCCATGCTCGTAATGAACGGCGCCGTCTGTCCAGACGGGCCCAGACATTGCCTGCCAAGCCCTCGTTCCGCGCATCCGAGGACGCGCCGTGCTACGGTGTCGGTACGGAGTGACGTCGGCCGTTGGGTGGTACAACTCGATATTCGCCAAAGACGAAGTAAGCATATTTTTGTACGTGCATGCGGAGCATTTGTAAGATGGAGCAGCGCTGCTCGTACGCGCCGTCGCCGGCCGGCCGTTGTCCTTGGCCACGTGTTCCATGGTTCCATCCGGCGTCCGTCCGAACGGCGCGTACGGAGTACTCGAACGCGGCCAGCGCAGAGTCTCCGGGCACATATAAGCACACGGAAGTCAAAACAAATGCACAGCACAACTATTTGCACTCATCTCGTGGATGCTCGCCGGCCGCCGCCAGTGGAGCCTCCCCTGAACGGCAGCGCCCAGCCGCTAATCTCAGGACCGCAGAGCCCCTGAAACCGGCGGACGAGCCCGGACTTACTTGCACTACAAAATACTCCGTAAATACAAGTATACGTACCATATACAGCAGGCGCGCCTGAGAACGCGCCGCGCACGTCCGCTCGCACGCGCCAGCGCGCAGCCCACCGGGACCCTGCCCCCAAACAGCAGCATCCTGAGCCCCTTTCCTGGCGGGTCCCCTGTGCTCGGCGCTGGAACAGAAGGCGCCCCCCCTGGGTCATGCCCAAACGGGCAGAGTCCGCTGGCGACGCGCCGGAGCGTTAGCAAGTCCGAGGCCGCCTGGGCGGCTTTCTGTTTCTTTTGGCGGCGGCGTTTGGCGGCGGCTTTTGGCGGCGGACTGCATTCCAGACGGGCCGCAGGCAAAGCATACAAGGGCACCAAGTATTGAGTATTCCAAGTATACAATACACGAGATTGCACAACTGCATGCCAGCGCGTACGCTGTGCCGTCTCACGCCCGTCGCCGCCGTCAGCGAGGCTGAGCCTGCTGACCAACCGCCGCGCTGACTCGGGCTCGAAAAAGCCGGCGCCGCCGCCGCGCCGCCCAGCCTGCTGACGCATCGCGCCGCGTCTGGCCAGCCTGGCCTGGCCAATGGGGATGTGCTCGGGGTACGGGGTACAGGTACGGAGTATTACTTACGGGGCGCGCACCTTCCGTCCTGGGCGCTCTCTCGCCTGGCCGGCCGCCGGGCCATCCGATATTAGCACGCTCGCAAATTAGTCCCGCGAGCGCCTTGAATTTTTCGTATCCTCTCCGTACGGAGTATCGTATCTTGCCGAGAGCTGCGCATTGTAATCATATGCTTTTTCGAGGATTGAATGTAATGCTCCGTACCTGACTGCGCACGCTGCCGTCCCTCTTCTTCCTTTTTCGCTCCCTGGGCCAGCCTCCCTCTGCAGCCTCTCCCTTCCGCCGTCGCCGCGTCGTGCCTTCCTGTTTCTCCAGGCTCCGCTTTTCTTCGCTCTAGCCACTCGTGGCTACTCGTCTCGCCCGCCTCCTCCTGCCCCCCAAAACGCGAGCGCCCGAATCCTTTCCCTCCAGCTGTCCACTACTCTGTACCCAGCGCGCAGAAAATACGACCGCCCCAAATCCTCGACCCTCACCACCACCACCTCCTCCTCTCACCGGCGACGCAACCCGCACGTCCGCCTCTCGAATTGCGCCGCGCCGCATCCCGTCGGCGACCGTCTCGTCTGCGGCGTCTTCTCCTTCGTCTTGCGGCCTCGTCTTTCGCATCCGAGGAAAATCCCGCGACTCCCGGAACCGCCGCCCATCTTCGCCTCGATCTCGTCGCCCTCGCTCTCGTCGTCTCGTCGGTGCCGTCTCGCCGTCTCGCTCGGCTGCTCCTCCCCTCCTTTTTTTGGTTGAACCACGTTCATGTTCATGCTGCCGCGCCGCGTCCGGTAGTCCATTTTCCCGCCTGTCCGGACGAGGGACTGTCCGAGGCGGCCGTCTCCTCCCCCCCCCGCCGGACGCCCTTCCGGCCTTCCGTGTCCCGGCGACATCGACCTCCCTCGCGTCCGACCGTCCGAGCGACCAATGGTCCCGGCAGCGTCCTCGTCTCGACCGTCCACGCCCTCCCTCCCTCTCTCTCTCTCTCTTTCATCTTCTCCCTGCGTCCGACGGACTCGTCCTGAGATGGCGTCCCCGGCCGACATGCCCGAGGGCCACGGCTACGATGCAGACGCCGCCGCCGCCGCCGCCGCCGACGCGCCCGCCGCCGGCCCCAGCAGACACAGCAACGGCATCACCATTGCAGAAAACCTGCCGGTGCCGTCCGCACCCGCCGGCGCGCATGCGCACGGCGGCAGCGCGGCGGCCGCCTCCTCCGACGCCAAAACCAAGCGCTCCCGCTGGGCCACGCGCAAGATGACGGTCAAGAGCAGCAACCGCAAGCGCCTCTCCATCATCGGCCGCGCCCACAACAAGACGCTCGCCAACGAGAAGAAGCGCGCCTCCTCCGGCTCCGAGTCGGTCCGGACCGACGGCGACGCTGCCGCCCATCCCGGCGGCGCCGACGGCGCCGACCACGCCCGTGGCAATGCCGACGCCGAGCACGACGGCCCCGGCCCGCGCACGCTCTACTTCAACCTGCCGCTGCCCAGCGACCAGCTCGACGAGAACGGCATGCCCAAGCAGCAGTACTCGCGCAACAAGATCCGCACCGCCAAGTACACGCCGCTGTCGTTTGTGCCCAAGAATCTGTACTTTCAGTTCCAGAACATTGCCAACATCTTCTTCCTCTTCTCCGTCATCCTGGCGGTAGGTGCTCTCTTTCTCTGTCTGGCTCCCGTTTGCGCGTCCCGTCTGACCCCCAGTTCTTCTCCATCTTCGGCGTCACCAACCCCGGCCTCAACTCCGTCCCCCTCATTGCCATCATCGTCATCACTGCCATCCGCGACGCCATCGAGGACGTCCGCCGCACGCGCTCCGACAAGACGCTCAACAACTCCCCCGTCTACCGCCTGCTCGGCTGGAAGAACGTCAACGTCGTCCAGGACAACGTCTCCCTCTGGCGCAAGTTCAAAAAGGCAAACTCCCGCTTCTTCAGCAAGCTCTGGCACCTCATCGAGCGCCTGTGGAAGAAGGACGCCGCCCGCGCCAAGAACAAGGGCGCCGCCTCCGGCGACGACGCCGACCCCAACGGCTATGACCCCCGCGTCTCCCTCCAGACCCGCCGCAGCCGCCGCGAGTCCGTCTACTCCGACCGCGGCTCCTTCGCCTCGGTCGGCGACGGCGGCGAGGACATCCAGATGACGCCCGTGCCGTCGCCGTCCCCGCGCCACCCGCCGCCCCAGATGCAGGACATGCTGACCGTCAGCGGCGGCAGCCAGGACGCCGACGCCAAGACGCGCCCCACGTCCGCCTTCTCCTTCAACCCCGCCGCCGGCGACGACCACTTTGACCTGCTCAAGGCCAAGCCCGACATCATCAACCACAGCATCGTCCCCGAGGGCAAGGCCCGCTTCCACCGCGACGCCTGGAAGGACCTGCAGGTCGGCGACTTTGTGCGCATCTTCAACGACGACGAGCTGCCGGCCGACGTCGTCGTCCTCGCCACCTCGGACCCCGACGGCGCCTGCTACATCGAGACCAAGAACCTGGACGGCGAGACCAACCTCAAGTTCCGCCAGTCCCTGCGCTGCGGCCGCGGCCTCAAGCACGCCCGCGACTGCGAGCGCGCCCAGTTCTACATCCAGAGCGAGGCGCCCCAGTCCAACCTCTACAAGTACAACGGCGCCATCCGCTGGACCCAGACCTTTGCCGACGACCCCCTCGGCGCCCCCCGCGAGATGTCCGAGCCCATCACCATCGACAACCTGCTGCTGCGCGGCTGCAACCTGCGCAACACCGAGTGGGCCCTCGGCGTCGTCCTCTTCACCGGCCACGACACCAAGATCATGATGAACGCCGGCGAGACCCCTAGCAAGCGTGCCCGCATCGCCCGCGAGCTCAACTTCAACGTCCTCTGCAACTTTGTCGTCCTCTTCGTCATCTGCCTCATCTCCGCCATCGGCAACGGCATCTTCTGGGCCAAGACCGACGCCTCCCAGGCCTTCTTTGACGGCAAGCCCTACGGCGGCACCGCGCCCATGGCCGGCTTTGTCACCTTCTGGGCCGCCATCATCCTCTACCAGAACTTGGTGCCCATCTCTCTCTATATCACGGTCGAGATCATCCGCACCCTGCAGGTCATCTTCATCTACAGCGACGTCGAGATGTACTACGAAAAGGCCGACCAGCCCTGCATCCCCAAGTCCTGGAACATCTCCGACGACGTCGGCCAGATCGAGTACATCTTCTCCGACAAGACCGGCACCCTGACCCAGAACGTCATGGAGTTCAAAAAGGCCACCATCAACGGCCAGCCCTACGGCGAGGCCTACACCGAGGCCCAGGCCGGCATGCAGAAGCGCCTCGGCATCGACGTCGCCAAGGAGGCCGAGCGCGCCAACGCCGAGATCGCCGCCGCCAAGACTCGCGCCCTCGCCGGCCTGCGTGCCCTGCACGACAACCCCTACCTGCACGACGACGAGCTGACCTTTATCGCCCCGGACTTTGTCGAGGACCTGGCCGGCACCCACGGCCCCGAGCAGCAGCAGGCCAACGAGCGCTTCATGCTCGCCCTCGCCCTCTGCCACACCGTCCTGTCCGAGAAGATCCCCGGCGACCCGCCGCGCCTCGTCTTCAAGGCCCAGTCGCCCGACGAGGCCGCCCTGGTCGCCACCGCCCGCGACATGGGCTTCACCGTCCTCGGCACCACCGACGACGGCATCCGCCTCAACGTCATGGGCACCGAGCGCCACTACCCCGTGCTCACCACCATCGAGTTCAACTCCACCCGCAAGCGCATGAGTGCCGTCGTGCGCATGCCCGACAACTCCATTGTGCTCTTCTGCAAGGGCGCCGACAGCATCATCTACTCGCGCCTCAAGCGCGGCGAGCAGGCCGAGCTGCGCAAGACCACCGCCGAGCACCTCGAGATGTTTGCCCGCGAGGGCCTGCGCACCCTCTGCATCGCCCAGCGCGTCCTGTCCGAGCAGGAGTACGCCTCGTGGCGCAAGATCCACGACGAGGCCGCCACCGCCGTCGACAACCGCGAGGAGAAGATGGAGGCCGCCGCCGAGCTCATCGAGCAGGACCTGACCCTGCTGGGCGGCACCGCCATCGAGGACCGCCTGCAGGACGGCGTCCCGGACACCATTGCGCTGCTGGCCGAGGCCGGCATCAAGCTGTGGGTGCTGACCGGCGACAAGGTCGAGACCGCCATCAACATTGGCTTCTCGTGCAACCTGCTCAACAACGACATGGAGCTCGTGCACCTGCGCCTGGACGAGGACGAGTCCGGCCACACGCCCGACGAGGAGCACATGGCCAACGCCGAGGCCCAGCTCGACAAGGGCCTGCAGCTGTTCGGGCTCACCGGCGGCGACGAGGACCTGGCCGCCGCGCGCAAGAACCACGAGCCGCCCGCGCCCACGCACGCCATCGTCATCGACGGCTTCACGCTGCGCTACGTGCTGACGGACGAGCTGAGCCAAAAGTTTTTGCTGCTGTGCAAGCAGTGCAAGTCGGTGCTGTGCTGCCGCGTCAGTCCGGCGCAAAAGGCCGCCGTGTGCGCGCTGGTCAAGAACGGCCTCGACGTGATGACGCTGTCCATCGGCGACGGCGCCAACGACGTGGCCATGATCCAGGAGGCCGACGTGGGCGTGGGCATTGCCGGTCTCGAGGGCCGGCAGGCCGCCATGTCGTCCGACTACGCGCTCGGCCAGTTCCGCTTCCTCAAGCGCCTCGTGCTGGTGCACGGCCGCTGGTCGTACCGGCGCATGGGCGAGAGCACGGCCAACTTCTTCTACAAGAACATCATCTGGGTGTTCTCCATCTTCTGGTACCAGATCTTCTGCAACTTCGACATGACGTACGTCTTCGAGTACACCTACATTCTCATGTTCAACCTCTTCTTCACGTCGGTGCCCGTCATCCTCATGGGCGTGCTGGACCAGGACGTGCCCGACACGGTGTCGCTGGCGGTGCCGCAGCTGTACCGGCGCGGCATCGAGCGGCTGGAGTGGACGCAGCGCAAGTTCTGGCTGTACATGGCGGACGGCCTGTACCAGTCGGTCATGTGCTTCTTCATCCCCTACCTGACGCTGCAGCGCACGGCCTTTGCGACGGACAACGGCCGCGCCGTGGACGACCGCCTGCGCCTGGGCGCCTACATTGCGCACCCGACGGTGCTGGCCATCAACCTGTACATGCTGATCAACACGTACCGGTGGGACTGGCTGATGGTGCTGGTGGTGGTGCTGAGCTTCCTCTTCATCTTCTTCTGGACGGCCGTGTACTCGACGACGACGTACTCGGAGTTCTTTTACGGCACGTCGGGCGCCATCTACGGCGAGGCCAGCTTCTGGGCGGTGTACTTTATCACGCCCATCATCTGCATCTTCCCGCGCTACGCCATCAAGGCGATGCAGAAGGTGTACTGGCCGTACGACGTCGACATTATCCGCGAGCAGGTGCAGCAGGGCAAGTTCAAGGGCTACGACAAGGAGGGCCGCCTGATGGCCGGGGCCACGGCGGCGGACGCGGCGCCCGAGAAGCTGTCGGACGGCGCGGGCTCGGGCTCGTCGTCGGAGAACTCGGCGAGCCGGCGGCACGGGGGCGGCCACGGCCACGGCCACGGCCACAGCCACCAGCGCGGCGCGCAGTACGCCAGCGTCGACGAGGACCGGCGGCCCATCTACCCGCCGTCGGTGGCCACCCACAATACGCGTACGCAGAACGGGAGCGACGGCACCAACTACAGTGGCAGCGGCCACGACGGCAGCGGCCACGCGCGCCAGTACTCTGTTGACGAGATGAACATAGGCATGGCGGTCACGTCGACGGACTACACGGCGTCGGGAGCCGGGCGCTCGGCGACGGCGGGCGGCGGCGGCGGTAGCGGCGGCGGGGACGGCCATGCCAGCCGGCCGTCGATTGACCGGGCGCGGCCGTCGTACGACCGCATGCGCGCGTCTATGGACCGCGTGCGCGCGAGCTTCGAGGCCAGCAACGACTTCACGACGGCGGCGCGGCTGTCGCGGCTGGAGTCGTCGCACTCGGCCGGGCGCGGGCTCGACCTCGACGACGCGGCCGCGGAGGACGGCGGCCGGGCCGGGGCGGCCTCGCCGGAGCACAGCACGGCGGCCGGGCGGTTCATGCACGGGCGCCTGCGCGGCCTCTCGATGATTTCGGCCAAGAGCAGGAACTGAGGCGGTCGTTGTCGTCGTCGTCGTCGTCGTCGTTGTCGTGGTCTGCCTTGTTCCGTCTTTTCCTTGCCTGTTTTGTTTCGGCGTTGTATCACTACCAAAAAAACCCTGCTGGGAGACCACGGACGAGCGTGCTTTGCATATCTTTCTTTCCCTTGCCCTCGTTTGTTTTCTTATCTGTTTCTTGTCTGGTGTTCTGTTCCTTGCTCTGCTTTTCGCCTGTACGTTTCTGCTGCTCTCCCTCTGCCGTTCCGCGTCTTTCTTGTCTACCTCTTCCTCTGTCCCCCCCCCCCCCTCCCTCCACCTTGAATGTGCCATGCATTCATGATCTGCATGATTCATCTACGAAACGCGTGGCGAGAGCAGGAAGGCCAGCACCCGCTTTCGCCGTTTTGGAAACAAGTCCCCCCCGAAAAAGTAAAAAGAAAAAGACGCTGCCATATTCCCACCCGCCCTGTCCTTTATCTTGTGTTTCCTTTGCTTTCTGCTTTCTGCCTGTCTGCCGACTCTCCTGCCTTGTCTTGTTCTGACTGTGGTGTCACCGGCGATGCACCGAGGCTGAACCATTCAAAGCTGGATCTTCCTGTCGTCCTGTTTTCTGTCTTGTTCTGTCTCGTTTTCTTTTTCTTTTTCTGTCCGCCTGGCGTTGATCAGAATGGGATCTGGCATTGTTGTTTCCGTTTGTCTTGTTTCTCTGTCTGTTTGTCTGTCTGTGTGTCTGTTCGTCTGTTTGTCTGTTCTTGTCCGTGATTTCTGGAGAGCATAGACAAGAGACAGACCGGGCGGCCGTCTCCCGCCGGCTTCTTTTGTATATAGGGGATGGGATCCCACAGCATAGCGGCCTGCCGGCTTGCGTTGACATACAAAGTGGTTTAAGTTCAGTGCCGCCGCCTTTGTTCGTCTCGTCATGTGACCGTGGCGCGTAATTTAGCCTTGTTGTCGGCGCCCCGCGTCGCGTCCGGCTTTTAGTGGTGTTTTTAGTGTCGCCTATAATTTTTTTTTTCAGCCAGCGGCGGCCTGGAAAGGAAAGTTTTCTTTCTCTCTCCCCCCCCCTCCTCTCTGCACGCTTGACCGCCACGACAAGCAGAGCGTGTACGAGAGGACGTCACCCACACCTCACACTTTCCAAGAACACTGAACCACCGGCACGATGAAGTACGTGCTGGTGTCCGGAGGTGAGTTTGCGAGGAGAGGAGAGGAAACGGGACGAGGGCGGCGACAGGACGAGGGCGGCGACTGACGGACAGGCGTGATTTCGGGGGTGGGCAAGGGCATCATTGCGTCGAGCACGGGGCTGCTGCTCAAGACGATGGGCCTGACGGTGACGAGCATCAAGATCGACCCGTACATGAACATTGACGCGGGGACGATGGCGCCGACGGAGCACGGGGAGGTGTATGTGACGGACGACGGCGGGGAGATGGACCTGGACATTGGGCACTACGAGCGCTACCTGCTGACGACGCTGACGCGCGACCACAACCTGACGACGGGCAAGATCTACCAGCAGGTGATTGAGCGGGAGCGGCGGGGCGACTACCTGGGCAAGACGGTGCAGGTGGTGCCGCACCTGACCAACGCGATCCAGGACTGGATCGAGCGGGTGGCGCAGATCCCGGTGGACGAGTCGCGGCGGCAGCCGGACGTGTGCGTGATCGAGCTGGGCGGCACCGTGGGCGACATTGAGAGCGCGCCCTTTATCCACGCCATGAGCCAGTTCCAGCGCCGCGCCGGCAAGGGCAACTTTGTGCAGATCCACGTGTCCTACGTGCCCGTGATCCCGCCGGGGCCGCACGGCGAGCAGAAGACGAAGCCGACGCAGCGCGCGGTGGGCGACGTGCGCAGCGCGGGGCTGAACCCGGATCTGGTGGGTGGTCAGAAGAGGCGACGGGGCGAGCAGGACTGCGCTGACGACACAGATCGCGTGCCGCTGCGAGCGCCCGCTGGAGGACGCGGTGATCCAGAAGATTGCCAACATGTGCCAGGTGGAGGCGAAGCAGGTGCTGACGGTGCACAACGTGTCGAGCACGTACCACGTGCCGATGCTGCTGAAGCAGCAGAAGCTGCGGGAGACGATCCGGGCGCTGCTGGCGCTGGACGGCCCGCAGGCGCCGCCGGCGCCGGCGCCGGCGCTGGTGGCCGGGGGCGAGCAGATGTGGCAGCAGTGGGTGTCGCTGACGCGGGCGCAGGACGGCAGCCGCAGCAACCCGGACGAGACGGTGTCGATTGCGCTGGTGGGCAAGTACACGAACCTCGAGGACGCGTACATTAGCGTGGGCAAGGCGCTGGAGCACGCGGCCATGTACTGCCACAAGACGCTGCAGCTGGTGTGGGTGGACGCGTCGCACCTCGAGGACGCGGCGCTGGAGACGGCGCCGGCGGCCTTCCACAAGGCGTGGCACGCCGTGTGCACGGCGGACGGCATCCTGGTGCCGGGCGGCTTCGGCGTGCGCGGCACCGAGGGCATGATCAAGGCGACGACGTGGGCGCGCACCAAGGGCGTGCCGTTCCTGGGCGTGTGCCTGGGCATGCAGCTGGCCGTCATCGAGTACGCGCGCAACGTGTGCGGCCTGGCCGGCGCCGGCAGCGAGGAGCTGCACCCGGGCTGCGCGCCGCCCGTCGTCGTGTACATGCCCGAGGTCGACCGCACCAAGCTGGGCGGCACCATGCGCCTGGGCAAGCGCCGCTGCGTCTTCCAGCCGGGCACGGGCGCCTGGTCCAAGTTCCGCGCCCTCTACGGCGGCGACGCCGTCGGCGAGATCGAGGAGCGCCACCGCCACCGCTACGAGGTGGCCCCGGACCAGTTCGCCGCCCTCGAGGGCCCCGGCGACCTCGTCTTTGTCGGCAAGGACGAGAAGGGCGAGCGCGTCGAGGTCATTGAGCTGCGCAGCCACCCCTTTTTCGTCGGCGTCCAGTTCCACCCCGAGTACCTCAGCCGCGTCCTCGCCCCCAGCAAGTCCTACCTCGGCTTCTTTGCCGCCGCCGCCGGCGTCCTCGACACCATCACCGCCAAGTTCAGCGGCCCGGCCGGCACGGCCGCCGCCGCCGCGGGGGAGGCCTAGTTGGGGTTGACGTTGCTTGCTGCTTGCTGCTTGCTGCTTGCTGCTTGCTGCTTGCCTGTTTGTCTGCTTGTCTGCTTTGCTTGTTTACTTCTAGACCGTAGAACACACTCTGCACGTTCTGGGATCGGTGTTTGGCGCTCGGCCGTTGTATAGAAACTAGGCATAACAAGGAAACGTTGGACTGCATGCATGCTCTCGGTTGGTTTTTCCGCGTCTCACCGCCGCTTCCGCCGCTGCCGCTCCCACTCGGCCCGCTCCTCCTCGTCGCTGCCGCTGAACTCGGCGTCGTCGTCGTCGTCGTCGTCGTCGTCGTCTGTGGTCGTCGTGGGCACCGGCGGCGGCGCAGCGGCCGGGCGGCCGGGGGCGGCGGACGGCGGCGGGGGCGGGGGCGGTGCGGCTGGCTTCGACGTGCTGCTGCTGCTGCTGTCGACAAAGTCGCCGGCGCTGAGCAGGGCGTACTCGTGCTTCTCGATGAGCTGGCGCATCTCGGGGTAGCGGGGGTCGACGAGCTGGGCGGCGGTGAGCCCGGCCTTGTTCTTGAGGCGCGGGTTGGCGCCGGCCTCGAGCATCATCTCCACGAGCGCCTGCGCAAACGGCTGCTGCGCCGGCGGCTCCGAGTTGGACCAGCGCACCGCCGTGTGCAGCGGCGTGTCGCGCTCGCGCCGCGTGACGGGGTCGCACTCGAAGCCGGGCTGGTCCAGGAGCGCGTCGATGATTTCGTCTGGGGGGGGGGGGTGTCAGCAGAGACCCCGAAAAGAGACAGACCACCCGCTGCACCTACAGTTCCCCTGCGCCGCCGCCTCGTGGTACAGGTGGTTGCCCAGCACCGTCGTCGTCTCGTTGAGCAGCCGCGCCGCCTCGGCCTCGCTCCGGCCCTGCAGCACCTCCGCCAGCAGGTCCGTGTTGTTGCGGCGGCACGCCTCGATCAGCTGCTCCTGCGCCGAGGCGCCGTCGTTCTCGTCGTCGTTGGCCATGGCCGGGGGAGGGGTCGCGCGGGGGCACGGGGGGAAAGCAAAGGAGGCGGTCGGCGGTCGATGTCGGTTCGCCGACGGCTGGCCCGGACGTCGGCGATGGAGGGGTGGTGGCTGCCTAGTCACGTGATGCAGGCGGATTTTAAATAAATCAATAATTTATTCAAATATTTTCACCTTGTCACAACGTCTGTCTGCTTGCGCATGCCCTTCCCGCGCTCACGATGCTCCTCTGTACGTGCTGTCCTGGTACCTGCCTGCATTTCCTGTTCCTGTCCCTGTGCCCCGCTCACCGCGCCAGTCTGCCCCTGCTGCGCCAACATCCTGACGGTGTCGGCGCACCCCGAGACCGGGCGCAACCGGCTCGAGTGCCGGACGTGTCCCTACGAGTACACGATCGCGACGCCGCTGTTCAGCCGGCGGGCGTTTGCGCGCAAGGAGCGCGAGGACGTGTTTGGCGGGCCGGGCGCGTGGGACAACGCGCAAAAGACCAAGGTGCAGTGCCCGGCCGAGGGCTGCGACGGCCAGGAGGCGGCCTTTTTCCAGGTGCAGATCCGGTCCGCGGACGAGCCCATGACGAGCTTCTTCAAGGTGGGTGCGCTGGTGGGCGGACGGCTTGTCTGTCGGGGGACTGCCTGTCGGGAAGCTGTCTGTCGGGCTGCCGAGCTGCCCGGTCTGTGGGAACGCTGCTGACGACCGCCAGTGCATGACCTGCGGCAACCGGTGGCGGGAGAACTAGGTCGAGACTGGTCGAGATCGGTCGAGATCGGTCGAGGAGAGGCCGGCTGGATGTACGATACGCGCGAGCGAATGTGACGATACCCTGGCTGCGCGTCTTCGTCTTGTCGTGTGGATGCTCTGCTGTCCGTCTCGTCGTCTGTCATCGTAGTCCGTCGCCCGTCGTCGCCCGTCGTCGCCCGTCGTCGACCGTCGTAGTCCGTGTCGGTGTCGTCCATTTGCCGTCTTCCGTCCGCCGTCCATCCGCCGGCATCCGTCCGCAGTCCACCTGCCGTCCACCCGCCGTCCATCTGCCATCCACCGCCCCCCCCCTACCGCTCCCCCCAGTGGAAGCCCGCCTGGATGCCCTCCCGCTCGAGGCGCGCGACCACCTCCGGGCTGATGATGGCCTGCCGGAAGCTCTCCTCCTGCAGCAGCTCCAGGTGGCGCAGCGTCGGCCCCGGCCAGCTGAGGTACTGCAGGTACGGCGGCTCGCGCCAGTACAGCAGGTAGCGCAGGTAGCGCACGAAGCGCGGGTCGTCAAAGTACTTTTCCGCCGCCAGGTGCTGCAGGTAGTAGGGGTTCGCCAGGCACGCCACGAACTCGCACTCGACCTCGAAGCGCGTCTGGAAGAGGTCGACCGTGGCGGCCGCTTGGGGGGGGACCGTGGACGTGGGCATCATGGTGGTTGTGGAGGTGGTTTGGGTGGACGTTAGATGGAGATGTCGCGATTGGTTTGTATTCGCGCCGGTTGTATCACGTGACTGTACGGCCTTCCAGAAACAATGTTACGCCTGTCCAGATCCTCCTCTTGCGCCTGTGCTCGCGTCCAGCACGCTTCCGCTCCCGTTCTCCTCCTCTTGCGCGCTGGGTCTTTGCCTGTCCCAGGCCTCCCCCCCTCAGCAGAAAGCCTGTCCGCACCATGCACAGCAGACCGGCCACCATTACAAAAGGCAAGGCAAAATGGGGATCAGGACAGAAGAAAACAGAAAGGACAAAACACGCCATAGTGCCGGGGTATCGTTCGCAGAGGCCGCTCTCCGCCGCGGCCCGGGCCGTCCGAGGCCGTCGGCGCCGGGAGACCTGCATGCAGGGCCAAAACACAAAGCCGTCGACGGGGCTACAGCCATCAACGGCCGCCGACGAGCTGAGCCGCCGACCTCTTCCTCTTGCCTCCGCCCACATCCACCTGCCGCTGTTCCAGAGGACAGCCCGCCCGCTCCCGTCTCTTTCTTGCGTCGCGCCCGCGTCGCTCGCTCCGTTTACGCAGCGCCTCGTCCCATACTCACGTTGAAACAGAAAGGGGGGGGAGGAGGAGGAGGAGGAGGAGGCCCTTTTACCGAGAGGGCCGCCGCCCGCACAACCCCCCCTAGACCGACACGTCCTCGAGGTGCGCAACCACGCGCGAGGGGTCGCCGAGAAAGGCGCGGCGGAAGTCGATGACGGCGTCGGCAATGGTGTCAAAGTCGCGCACCTTGGCGTCGCGCGCCTGCTTGAGCACCGTCTTGAGCCCGTCCACAAACTGCGCCTTGCGCTCGCCCGCGTAGTCGTCGGACCGGCCCAGCTCGACAAGGATTTGGTCGTCTGGCGCAGAGGGCAAGCAGCGAGCAGAAGGTGAGACAAAGCAGGGAAGGAAAGGAAAAACAAAAGAAAAAAAAGAGACAGCACGCAGAGAGGGACTTACCCTGTGGAACAATCGACGCAAAGTGCTGGCGCTCGCAGGCCGCGTCCGTGCAGACCGCGTCCGGCCCCTCCAGCTCGTGCGGGCACAGCTCCTTGTCGTCCTGGATCTTACCACTGAACGTCAACGACCGCAGCCCCCCCGCCACCAGCTGCTTGAACTGCGGGTGGAAGCGGAACGACCGGAAGTACCGCAGCGGGCTCTCGTACGGCACAAACGTGCCCGCGTCCGCTGGGGTGGTGGTGGTGGTGGTGTTGCCGGCGGCGGTGACGGCGGCGGTGGCGGTAGCGGCGGCAGCGGCGGCGGCGACAGCGGTCGAGCCCGCCGCAGCGGCAGCCACGGCCGGGCCCGCCTCCTCCGCAGGGTGGATGACTTCGGGGCTGGCAGACGGGCTGGCGGACACGGCGGCCGCGACGGCGGGCACGTCTGAGATGGCGGCGACGGCCCCGCTGGCCGCGCTGGCCGCGCTGGCCGCACTGGTCGTATCCTCCTCCCCATCGCTGTCCTCGTCCATCGCATCCGACGCCGCGTCGTCCAGCGAGGACGCGTCCGCCATGGCCACCGACCCGGAGCTGCCGTCGGCGTCGTCGTCATCGTCGTCGTCCTCCTCCTCCTTGTCGTCGTCATCGCCGTCGTTGGCATGGTTGTCGTCCTCGTCCTCGTCCATCTCCGCCCCGTCCGCCACCGGCGCGGATGGGGTGTTCTCCGCGGCGGGAGCAGGCGCTGTCTCGGCGGATGTTCCAGCCTCGGCCGCCTCTGCCTTTGCGGCAGGCGCCTCCTCGGCCGCACCCGCAGCGTCCTCGTCCGCCAGCGCCTCCAGATCCTCCGTCAGCCGCGCCTTCACGGCCATGCTCGCGTCGATCTCCGCCTGCAGCGCCGCCACCCGTTCCTGCAGCAGCCGCAGCTTGACCATCTTTTCCTGCAGGCTGGCCTCTACGCGCGGCAGCTGCTGGCTGGCCGCACGCACCCGCTCGCGGGAGGGCACCGCGTGGGCGGCGTGGGCGGCGTGGGCGGCGGGAGCGGCGGGGGCGGCAGGGGCAGCGACAGCGGCCGCAGAAGGCGGTGCCGGCCGGCCGTTGTGGTCCTCCACCCCCGCGTCTGCCAACTGGCCGGTGGACAGTATCCGCCGGGGCGGTGGCGGCCGCAGGGGCAGCAAGGGGTTGGCCGGGAGCGGCGGAGCGCGCGTGCTGCTGTTATCGCCGCTGCTGTTGCCGCCGTTGCTGTTGCCGCCGCCATTGCCATCGCTGCCGCCGCCCAACGGCGTGCGCTGCCCGCCCGACTGCGGCGTCAGCGAGCCCGCGGAGACGCTGCGCGCCTTCTTGGCCTCGGCCTCGGCAATCTTGCGGCGCATCTCCTCAATTTCCCGCAGCTTGCGCGCGTACTCGTCGCCCTTGGCCCGCGCGATCATACTCGCAGGGGCGGTCGGCGGCGCCCCGCGCAGGGTGCCGGGGCCCATCGGACGGCGCCCCAGAGGACCCAGCGGCCGCGGCGGCGAGCGGCGGCGGTCGTGGCGGTCATGGCGGTCGTGGGCATCCCGACCGTCCCGGCCGTCCCGGCCGTCCCGGTGCGGTGGACCCTGGCTGCGCGTGCGTGGCCGGCGGAGGCCGGCGTCGCCCTGTTCGCTCTCGTTGGGCGAGTCCACATCCATGGCCACGTCGTCGTCATCATCGTCGCTGTCGTCGGGGCCCTTGGTGCGGCGGCGGCCGCCGCTGTCGCCGTCGTCGTCGTCGTCGTCGCTCACGTCAATCACCAGCGACGACTCCTGCCGCGCCAGCCGGAACGGCCGCTTCAGCGGGTGCTCGGCCGCGGCAGAGCCGGCATCGACAAAGTCTGCGGCCACGGGGCGCTTGCGCGCGGTGCCTGCGCCGGCATCCGCCGCCGCCGCCGCCGCCGCCGCCGCCGACTGCGCAATGGCCGCCGTCTGGCCGGCAATTTGCTCGACCAGCGCGGCCGCCTCGTCGCGTGCGGCAGCACCCGCCGCCGCTGCCTGCGCGGAACCCCCCGCAGCCCCCGCCGCCGTTGCCACCGAGTCGCCGAGCGCGGTGGCCTCCGCCGCCGCCTTGGCAGCCGCAGCCGCCCGCTGTTCTTGTGCCCGCCTAAGTGCATCCAGCTTCTGCTGCAGCAGCCGGCCCTTGTCCGACTTGGTCTTTGGCGCTGGGTGCCCAGGCTGGCCAGCGGGCGGTGCCTCCGCCGCCGCCGCCGCCGCCGCCGCCGTCGGGGGCGACATCGGTGTGGCAGAGCCGGAGCCGGCGGGGGCAGCCGCCGGTTTGGACGCCTTGAGTGCCAGAAGGCGCGCGATGCGGTCTTTGCGCTCCTCTTTCTTGGGGCCGTCGGCGTCGCCCGCGGATTCCCCACCCCCTGCTCCAGCGGACACGGCTCCGGCTCCCGTTCCTGCTGGGGCGGCAGCAGCTGAAGCAGCGGGCGGCGCCGGCGAGCCGGGCTTGGGCGTGCCCGCCGCGTCGGCTGGCGCCGTCTTCAATCCGAGCTCGGCAAACAAGGCCTGGATGAGCTTGCCGTCAAAGCCCTCGTCAATGTACGTCTGGTAGTGCACGCCGTAGGGGATCAGACGCAGAATGGCGCGCTGCGCTTCCTTCTTGGCCTCGTCGACGGTGGCGTAGGGCAGCTTCCGGTCGTCGGCAGACGGCTCAGCGTGTCCCGCGTCGCCGTTTGCGTGGTTCGGACCGTCGGGGGCTGCAGCGGCTGCAGCGGCTGCGGTCCCGTTCCGCGACGAGCGCGCCTGGTCGTCTTCGATCTCGCCCGGCGACAGACGCGGCGAGTACGACGCAGCGCGCACCGGCGCAGCGGTCGGCCGCGTCGGAGGCGCCTTTTGCGGAGACGCGTCGGAGTAGCCCATGTCTTCGTCGTCGGCGTCGGCATCGCCGTCGGCGTCGGCATCGGCCGACTTGATCGCGCCCGCCTCCTCGCCGCCGCCATCGACTGGGCCCTTGGCCTCGCCCTCGCCCTCGCCCTCGTCCTCGTCGTAGAATGCGTCCTCCTGCGTGTCGCTGACGCTCGCGTCGCGGCTCGGCAGGTCCGCCGCAGCTTGGCCCAGAGCCGTCCCTGGCATTCCCGGCGACAGCGGCTGCTGCTGCTGCTGCTGAAACGACTCGGAAAATGCATCGTCTCCTCCGCCCCGGGATGTCGGCGACTTGGATGAGCGAGCGGCGCCACGCCCCGTCGACCCCGACGTGTCCTCCTCTGGGTTGTACGCGTCGTCCATGTCTTCGCTCAGCTCGCCTTCCTCCATCTCGCTCTCCACTGTGGGGGCCATCGGCTGCGCGTAGGCGGGAGGGTTCGTCGGATGGGAAGGCAGGTTGGCGGCGGCGCGCATTTCTTGCGCGTAGAACGGTGGAGAGTAACGCTGCTGCTTCTGCTGCTGCTGCTGCTGCTGCTGTTGCTGCTGCTGCGTCTGTTGTATCTGCTGCGCGTACGCCGGGTTTCCAGCAGGCGCATAGTGCACAGGAGACGGCTGGTAGGGGGGGAAGGCCGGGGGCGAAGCTTGGGCGGTCGTGGGGAAGGCCTCGCTCCAGCTGAGGTCACCACCGACGGCATTCGGGCTGCGAGGCCCGCGCGGCTCGTGGTCGACGGAGATGCCCAGGCCCGAGCCAGCGGCCGCTGCGGCGGTGGCTGCCGCATTGTGGCCATAGGCGGCGTAGGAGGACGCCTGCGCGGCGCCAAAGTAGCTGGGCGGCGCGGGCGGCGGCGGCGCGGGCGGCACGGCGGGCGGCACGGGCGCCTGGTGCAGGTGGTAGGGGCCGCCGCTGGCATAGAGCGGCGGCACGGTGCTCGGCGGTCGGTAGTCGAACTGGCCATACGGCGGGTGCTGGGGCGCGGCAGCAGCAGCAGCAGCTGGCTGGGGTGGCGGCGGCGGCAGCGGCAGCCACTGGCCGTTGCTGTATGGGTAGCCCGACATGGCGGAGCGTCTTAGGTCGATGGCGTGGATGTCGTCGGCCCGGGAAGCAGATCTGCGCAGCTGAACGGACGCATGGGGTCAAGAGAGATGTCGGACGGTGGCGATGCAGGCGAGAGAAAAGACGAAAACGAAAACGAGAAATCGTCGCTTCGTGATGGAGAAAATGCACGCAAAGAAGACGGGCGGGCGTAATGCAGGGATGGGTGCCAATGAAGGAACAAGCCAACGAACAAGACAGAGAAGAAAACAGACCGACAACAAAGACGAGGCCGTCGCGAAACAACGACGTCGCGCTCGTTTACGCGTCTCGCCGACAGCTGTACTTGTACGACAAGTGCTTTTTCGAGACCGCCGCCGTCGTGGCGCCACAAAGATCACGGGGCTGACCAGCCGGCGCGGATTATCGAGGGCCCGAAGCCGATGTTTGTTGTTGCCGTGGCAACGCGTGTACCACACAACGGCCCGCCCGCCGCGGCAGGCACGCGGGCCAAACAACGCCGCGGTGCCGCCTCCATGCCATCGAGCCGCCCGCCCTCACGACACGACAAGGCGACGGACCCTCTCTCGCCTACCGCTCCCGCACCCGTTCTTCATTCCTCTTGTTCTCCGTATTTCTAGAGGCATTCTCTCTGTTTGGGCCCGATTACCGGCGTGACAAGGTGACAAGGCCTGGCGCGTCGCGTTCACGATCGCTGTCAATTGCTTCCTGTTCTCTCCGTTATCACCATCTTTTTCCCTCTCGCCCTGGCCGCAGTTTCTGTCGCTGTCCCGGCAGATGCTGACCTCGGAGAGCGCCTGACTCGACTCTCGGCAGGCACCACCACCACCTCCGTCGCCCGTGCCACGCATCCCGCACGATGGTGACCGGGCCGCCCGGCTTCTCGGGGCCGCCGCGCGGCAACCCGTTTGCACGGACGCCCTCCAACTCGCCGGCGCCGGCGAACAGCAGCAGCAGCACGAACGCGGCCGGCAGCCGGCCCAAGTCGGTCCTCTTGTCGACGCCCACGTCGACGCCCGCGGCCGCGGCGATGGCCAGCCGCGTCCGCTCCGGCAGCAGCAGCGCGGCGCTGTCGCGGCCCGGCGTCTCCCGCGAGAGCACGCCGGCGTCGGGCACGTTTGCGCCGTCGTTTATCCACACGGACGAGATGCGGCAGCGCAGCGTCGACGCGGTGCGCGGCATCGAGGGCGAGAACGACTTCTCGGGCAAGCGCTACGTCTGGCTCAAGGACCCGCAGACGGCCTTTGTCAAGGGCTGGATTGTCGAGGAGCGCGCCGGCGGCCGTCTGCTCGTGCAGTGCGAGGACGGGAGCGTGAGTGCATATGCCCGTGCTGTCTGTCTTTCCGAGACCGTGCTGACAGTGCTGACCGCCAGCAACGCGAGATCGACGCCGAGAGCGTCGACAAGGTCAACCCCGCCAAATTCGATAAGGCGAACGACATGGCCGAGCTGACGCACCTCAACGAGGCCTCGGTCGTGCACAACCTGCACATGCGGTACCAGGCGGACCTCATCTACACCTACTCGGGGCTCTTCCTCGTCACCGTCAACCCCTACTGCCCGCTGCCCATCTACTCGAGCGAGTACGTCAACATGTACAAGGGCCGCAGCCGCGACGACACCAAGCCGCACATCTTCGCCATGGCCGACGAGGCCTTCCGCAACCTCGTCGAGGACGGCGAGAACCAGAGCATCCTCGTCACCGGCGAGTCCGGCGCCGGCAAGACCGAGAACACCAAAAAGGTCATCCAGTACCTGGCCGCCGTTGCCGGCTCCGGCTCCGGCTCCGGCTCCGGCGCCGGCGCCGGCGTCTCGGCGCTCGCAAAAGGCCGCCCCGAGCCGCAGCAGCACGCCAACCTGTCGGCGCAGATCCTGCGCGCCAACCCCATCCTCGAAGCCTTTGGCAACGCCCAGACCGTGCGCAACAACAACTCGTCGCGCTTCGGCAAGTTCATCCGCATCGAGTTCCACCGCAGCGGCGCCATTGCCGGCGCCTTCATCGACTGGTACCTGCTCGAAAAGTCCCGCGTCGTCCGCATCGCCGGCCACGAGCGCAACTACCACGTCTTCTACCAGCTGCTGCGCGGCGCCGACCGCCGCCTGCGCCAGCAGCTGCTGCTCGGCGACATGGGCGTCGAGGACTTTGCCTACACCCGCGACGGCAACGACGTCATCGCAGGCGTCTCCGACCGCGACGAGTGGGCTGCCCTGCTCGACGCCTTTGCCGTCATGGGCTTCACCGAGCAGGACCAGGCCGCCATCCTGCGCACCGTCGCCGCCGTCCTCCACCTCGGCAACATCGCCGTCGTCAAGGAGAGCCGCGCCGCCGACCAGGCCCGCCTCGCCGACGATGCCAAGGCCCACGCCGAGCGCCTCTGCCAGCTGCTCGGCGTCCCCGTCGAGCCCTTCCTGCGCGGCCTGCTGCACCCCCGCGTCAAGGCCGGCCGCGAGTGGGTCGAAAAGGTCCAGACCCCTGAGCAGGTCCGCCTCAGCATCGACGCCCTGGCCAAGGGCATCTACGAGCGCGGCTTCGGCGACCTCGTCTCCCGCATCAACCGCCAGCTCGACCGCGCCGGCCGCATGGGCATGGGCGGCCTCGACGACGCCTCCCACTTCATCGGCGTCCTCGACATTGCCGGCTTCGAGATCTTTGAGGACAACAGCTTCGAGCAACTCTGCATCAACTACACCAACGAGAAGCTGCAGCAGTTCTTCAACCACCACATGTTCGTCCTCGAGCAGGAGGAGTACGCCCGCGAGCAGATCGAGTGGCAGTTCATCGACTTTGGCCGCGACCTCCAGCCCACCATCGACCTCATCGAGCTGTCCAACCCCATCGGCATCTTCTCCTGCCTCGACGAGGACTGCGTCATGCCCAAGGCCACCGACAAGTCCTTCACCGAGAAGCTCAACGCCCTCTGGGAGAAGAAGTCCCCCAAGTACCGGCCCGCCCGCCTGCGCAACGGCTTCGTCCTCACCCACTACGCCGCCGAGGTCGAGTACTCCACCACCAACTGGCTCGAGAAGAACAAAGACCCCCTCAACGACAACATCACCCGCCTGCTCGCCGCCTCGACCGACAGCCACGTCGCCACCCTCTTTGCCGACTGCGCCGCCGACCCGGACGACGACGCCGTCGGCGCCGCCGGCGCCGCCTTGAGCGCCAGCCACGGCGGCGGCGGCGGCCGCAGCCGCGTCAAAAAGGGCCTCTTCCGCACCGTCGCCCAGCGCCACAAGGAGCAGCTCGCCCAGCTCATGGCCCAGCTGCACTCCACCCACCCGCACTTTGTGCGCTGCATCCTGCCCAACCACAAGAAGCGGCCCAAGCAGTTCGACAACCTGCTCGTCCTCGACCAGCTGCGCTGCAACGGCGTCCTCGAGGGCATCCGCATCGCCCGCACCGGCTTCCCCAACCGCCTGCCCTTTGCCGAGTTCCGCCAGCGCTACGAGGTCCTCTGCCGCGACATGCCCAAGGGCACCTACCTCGAGGGCCAGGCCGCCGCCACCCTCATCCTCAACAACCTCGGCCTCGACAAGTCCCTCTTCCGCATCGGCCTCACCAAGGTCTTCTTCCGCGCCGGCGTCCTCGCCGAGCTCGAGGAGCAGCGCGACGCCCTCATCAGCGACATCATGTCCCGCTTCCAGGCCGTCGCCCGCGGCTTCAGCCAGCGCCGCATCGCCTACAAGCGCCTCTACCGCGCCGAGGCCACCCGCGTCGTCCAGCGCAACTTCCACGCCTACCTCGCCCTCTCCGACAATCCCTGGTGGCAGCTGCTCGTCAAGATGCGGCCCCTGCTGGGCGCCACCCGCACCGCCACCGAGGTCAAGCGCCGCGACGACACCATCCGCCAGCTGCAGGAGCAGATGGAGCAGCACGCGGCCAACCGCCAGAAGCTCGAGGACGACCGCCGCGCCGCCCTCGCAGAGATGGCCCGCATCCAGCAGACGCTCGAGAGCGAGCGCGCCCTCGCCCTCGACAAGGAGGAGATCTTCAAGCGCCTGCAGCTGCGCGAGGCCGAGCTCGAGGACAAGCTTGCCGGCGCCCTCGACGACCAGGAGCGCCTCGAGGACCAGCTCGACGACCTCTTGGACGCTAAGAAGCGCGCCGAGGACGAGGTCGAGACCTACCGCGCCCAGCTCGAGCAGGCTGCCGGCCTCATCGCGCGCCTCGAGGACGAGAAGAAGCAGCTGGCCCGCCAGATCGCCGACCTCGAGCAGGCCATGGACGCCGCCGCCCGCAAACAGTCCGAGCGCAGCGAGCAGGAGACCGCCCTGGCCAGCGAGGTCAAGATGCTGCAGAGCCAGCTCGCCATCAAGGACCGCAAGACCCGCGACCTCGAGGGCCGTCTGCTCGCCGTCGACCAGGACGCCGCCGTCCGCCTGGCCGCCACCCAGAAGGAGCTGCAGGCCTCGCGCGCCAAGGAGCAGCGCCTCGGCGCCGAGCTCGGCGACGCCCAGCAGCGCCTTGCCCAGCTCTCGCAGACCTCGACCGACTACGAGGACCTGGTGCGCCAAAAGGAGAGCGAGCTGGCCCTGCTCCGCAGCGACAACAAAAAGTACGAGGCCGAGCGCCGCTCCGCCGAGGAGCTGCGCCGCTCGCTCGGCGCCGAAAAGGAAAAGGCCGCCGCCCGGCTGCGCGAGGTGCAGGCGGAGCTCGTGGCCATGCGGTCGCAGGAGGCGCAGCTGCGGCGCGAGGCGGCCGACGCCAAGACGCTGCTCGAGGCGCGGCTCTCCGAGGACGCGCAGGCGGACCAGAACCGGCGCGTGGTCGAGTCGCAGATCAAGGACCTCAAGGAGGAGCTGTACAAGACGCAGATGGACCTCAGCCGCGAGCGGCAGTCGCGCGACGACGTGCTGCTGCTGGGCGAGCACAAGTACCAGACGCTCAAGGAGGAGTACGAGCACCTCAACGAGTCCAAGATCATCATTGAGAAGGAGCTCTACGCGCAGCAAGACACGCTCCGGCGCACGATGGAGGCGCGCAAGGCCATTGAAAAGGAGCGCGACGACGCCCGCCAGGAGGTGCGGCGGCTGCGCGCGGCCAAGGCGGCCGCCGAGGAGGCGCGCGCCGAGGCCGAGATGGCGGGCGAGCGGCAGGCGCTGCGGATGGCGCGCGAGCGCGAGGAGAGCCTGGTGCGCGACCTGGACGCGGCGCAGGAGCGGCTGCGGTGGTTCGAGGGCGAGCGGGCGCGGCTGAGCGGCGAGGTGGAGAAGCTCAGGCAGCTGATCCAGACGTCGGGCGAGTTCGGGCTCAAGAACGACCAGGCCAAGGAGCGGCTGGAGCGCGAGCTGCAGACCGTCAAGAGCCGGCTGACGGCGTCCGAGAACGACAACCGGGCGCTGCTTAACAAGCTGCAGCAAAAGGGGCTGGAGATTGCGCGATCGACGTCACGGGCCAGCGAGGCCTCGCGCGGCCAGCTGCAGATGCTGCAGCGCGAAAAGGCGCGCCTGGAGGAGCACAACAGCAAGCTGCACAAGCAGCTGGGCGAGGCGCAGCTGGCGGCGGCGGCGTTGGACAAGAAGGTGGAGAAGCTCACGCTGGACCTCGAGGACATGCATCACGAGGTGGCGCGCGAGGTGAAGAGCAGCCGCAACGCCGAGAAAGTGTCGTCGAACGCGACGACGCAGCTGGCCGAGGTCAACCGGGCCGTGGAGGCGGAACGGCAGCTGCGCGGCCAGGCGCAGAGCACGCTGCGCACCGTGCAGGCGACGCTGGAGGCGCGCGACCGCGAGCTGGCGGACGTGCGCAGCCAGATGCTGCAGATCCTCAAGACGGTCGACCCGGCGTCGCCGACGCTGCGGGCGACGGCGCCCGAGACGGACAAGGAGCGGTTCCCGACCACCAAGGCCTTCTTTGAGCTCGCGCGCAAGATTGAGGAGCTGCAGCAAGACCTGCGCGTGCAGCAGGCGGGCCGCAGCCAGGCCGAAGCGCAGCTGGCGGATCTGCGGGCCCAGAGGCAGCAGCAGCAGCAACGCTCGCCGATGCTGCAGCGCGGCCGGCTCGAGGAGATCGACCCCAACGAGGCGCCGCACATTTACAACGGCTCGCCAACGCAGACGAAGAAGAGCCAGAAGGGTGCCGGGACGCGGCGGGTGTCCAACGGGAACGGGCCGTCGACGCCACCGCGGGCGTCGGCGGCGCCCGGGACAACGATGCCGGACTCGGCGCGGTCGGACCGGACGGCGGACGTGCTCAGCTTCAACAACCGCATGGACCTCAAGGCGGACATGGAGGCGCTGCAGAACCAGCTGCAGCTGGCGCAGATGCAGAACCGGCACCTGCAGAGCCAGCTGGAGCGGGCGGAGGCGGCGCAGGCGGAGCGGCGCGGGGAGGAGCGCGGGGAGCACGGCAGCAACGGCGACCGGGTGGAAAAGCTGGAGAAGGCTAACAGCCGGCTGCACGCGCTGCTGGACGACTCGTCGAAAAAGGTGTCGGCTCTGGAGCGGTCGCTGCAGACGGGGGAGCTGTCGCTGCACGACGTGCAGGCGCGGTCGCACGAGGAGATTCTGGACGTGCTCAACAGCCAGGAGGCGTCGCGGCGGCGGCTGCTGCACAGCCACCAGGAGGCGGTGATGGAGCTGACGGAGGCCAAGACGCACCTGGACAAGGCGCGGCACGAGCGGGCGCAGCTGGAGGTGGACCTGCGGGACACGCGGTCGGAGCTGTCGGAGATGGCGCAGGCGCGGGAGCAGGAGGCGGCGAGCCGCAGCCAGCTGCTGCAGGAGTTTGCGGACCTGCAGATCCGGCTGGACGCGGAGTCGTCGAAGCTGGTGGACGTGACGGCGAGCCTGGCGCTGTACAAGGGGCGGGCGGAGGAGTACTTTGGCAAGCTGGAGCAGGCGGAGATGGCGGTGCTCAAGGCGACGCGGGCGGAGCAGTTTGCCAAGACGCAGGCGCGGGAGGCGGAGGAGACGTACGCGGAGGTGATGGCGGAGCGGCAGAAGATGGAGGGGCTGGTGGAGGAGCTGCAGCAGCAGAACCGGCGGCTGGAGGAGCGGCTGGAGGACGTGTCGACGGACCTGGAGGCGGTGGGGCAGGCGAAGAAGCGGCTGCAGCACGAGCTGGAGGACTACCGCAACCAGCGGGCGATGGACATTGAGGACACGGAGACGAGCATGGAGCAGACGCGCAAGAAGTACCAGGCGGAGTTTGCGAGCCTGACAAAGGAGCTGGACATGGCGCGGGAGGAGCGGCTGTTCAAGCAGGCGGAGATTGGGCGGCTGCGGGAGGAGCTGGAGGAGCTGCGGTCCAAGTGGGACGACGAGGTGCTCAACAGCTCGACGTGGGCCAAGGAGAAGACGCGGCTGGAGACGACGCTGACGGACGTGGTGGCGTCGCGGGACGAGGCGGTGCAGGCGCACAACGAGGCGCAGGGGCGGATCGTGAACCTGCTGTCGCAGGTGCGGACGCTGCGGGCGGCGGTGGACGAGGCGGCGGCGGAGCGGGACGCGGCGGTGCGGGAGAAGCGGGGGGCGGAGGCGCGGCTGGCGGAGGCCAAGGCGGGGCTGGAGGAGCTGGCGGCGCGGGGGGCGAGCCCGTCGCTGCGGGAGGCGGCGCACGCGGACAAGGCGATGCTGGAGCTGCGGGCGAGCCTGGCGCAGCAGGAGGACGTGGCGGCGGCGGCGGTGGAGAAGATGCGGCGGGCGGAGGCGCTGGTGGCGGAGGTGCAGAAGGACATGGCGGCGGAGCGGGAGGCGAGCGCGAAGCTGCAGGCGGAGAAGACGGCGCTGGAGAAGACGCTGAGCGAGGTGCAGGTGCGGCTGGTGGACCTGGAGACGAAGGGGTACTCGAGCGCGAGCCAGGACATTAAGTTTTTGCACAAGCGGGTGCAAGAGGTGAGCGAGCCCCCATTGCTGAAACCCCCCCCTTCCCCCCCCCCCCCCCCCAAAAAAAAATCCAGCTAACCAGGCAGCTCGAAAACCAGCTGGAGACGCACGAGCAGGCGCAGTCGCAGTCGCAGCGGTCGGTGCGTAACGTGGACCGGATCGTCAAGGACCTGCAGGGCCAGCTGGAGCGCAAGGACAAGCAGAACGGGCAGCTGCAGGACGACGTGGCGCGGCTGCGGGACAAGGCGGACAAGCTGCTCAAGACGATTGACGAGCTGCAGGCGTCGGAGTCGAGCCTGCAGCTGACGGCGCGGCGGGCGGAGCGGGAGCTGCGCGAGGAGCGGGACCGGGCGCTGCGGCTGGAGCGGGAGCTGGAGGGCTGGCGGGGGGGGGGCAGCAGCGGGAGCAGCAGCAGCGGCGGCGGCGGCAGCGGCGGCGGCAGCGGGGGCAACGGCGGCGGGAGCGTGGCCAGCGGCAGCATACGGGGGACGGGGGGGGCGTTCCGGACGTCGCTGCTGGGCCACACGGCGTCGACGGCGACGACGCGTACGGCGCTGTCGTCGCTGTCGGGGGTGTCGGGGGTGTCGGGGGTGTCGACGGCACCGACGGCGCACAGCTTCGGCGAGGGGGCGGACGAGGGCGAGGGCGGGGCGCCGGCGACGCTGACGACGTCGGCGACGGCGCCGAACATTCCGCGGCGCAAGAGCAGCATTGGCCGGGCGCGGGCGCCGAGCCTGACCAAGGGGTTCTTGTGAGGGGGGCATGGACCACGGGACGAGGCGCGCATGGTTACTGGATTTGCGTTTGTGTATTGTATGGTTTGGACAGCAGGCGTTCAATGTATTCCACGTGTATTTCAGTGCTTGGAGCTGCGGTGACGAGGTGGGCGAGGCGCAGGGGCGGATCGTGAACCTGCAGGTGGGCGTGATTCGGTGGCAGACGTGATACAGAGAGGCGCACAGGGTCCAGCACCAGACGTGTTTCACAGCAGCTTGTCCTGCCTTGCCAGTTTGATTTTGTGATGGGTTTGCTGGTATATTTGACTTTTGATTTTTTGAAATTTTTATTTTATTTTCTTGTCTTCCTTTGTTCTGCAGCCAGTTCACCACGACGCCTTGTCACGACGACGACATGTACGACAGATGCGCGGGACACAAGAAGCGCACGGGAGGCAGAGGCCTCCGGGGGACGCCCCCAGGCGCGGCTCAAGAGACCGCTGGGTGGCACGTCTGCTGCCTCTCGGTCGTCCTCTTCGTCTGTCTGGCGGTGACGGGGTGGTCTGCGGCGGACGTGCGGGCGGTCACACGTCTTTGTAGAGGGTATAAAGGCGGGAGGGGGTGGGAGAGGGGGAGGCTGGGAGACGAGCCAAGACGAGGCTGCAAACAGGCTGCAAAAGGCTGCAAACAGGCTGTCAACAAAGAGCCACCGAAACCAAGTCTGCAAACGCCAGGATGACGACGCCCGCGCCCGCGCGCCGCTGCTACGAGGTGGCCACCCACCCCATCAACCAGTACGGCCTCGGCCGCCAGTACGCCGTGATGCCGGATCCCGCAGAGGCGAGGGCGGAGGCCTGGCGGGCCTACGAAGCGGAGTGCAAGCGGCAGGCGGAGGAGGCGGCAGCCCAGCCCACGACAGCCCAGCCAGCCCAGCCAGCCCAGCCAGCCCAGCCAGCCCAGCCAGCCCAGCCAGCCCAGCGCGCAGCCAAGTGCAGCGGCGGCGCGTGCCGGCGCAAGACGCTGCGCTTCCACCAGCCGGGGCCGCACTGGTGCGACGGCCAGAGCTGGGGCGGCAAGATCTGGGGGCTCTCGCGGGACCCCGGGGATGTGAGTTGGGCGAGAGAGAGAGGGGGGGGCATGATGACAACCGCCGCTAAGAACAGCCCAACAAGGCCAACTGGCACATGTACCTGGACCCCAAGCTGTCGCCGGCCGCGGTCCAGGCCATCTGCTGGCGCCGCTGCCCGCCGCAGCTGCCGCGCCCGCGCCGGCACCGCCATCACCACGGCTGCTGCTGCTGCTGCGGTGGTGGTGGTGGCGGCGGTGGTGGTGGTCGCCGCCATCGGAAGGAGAGCAAGCACGCTGAACACACGCATACGTGCTGCGACGGGGACCAGTGCTGTCTGGAGATGCCGCCGCCGCCGCCGGTGCCGGAGCCCCCCGGGGCCGACCCCGACCCCGACCCCGACACCTACTACGCGCCACCTGATGTGGAGCGCTACCGGGTGCGCGAGCCGGACGCTGTGCCGGCGGACGCGCCGGCAGATGTGCCGGCGGATGTGCCAGCGGATGTGCCAGCAGTGCCAGCAGTGCCAGCAGATGTGCCAGCCGAGCAGGTCCCGGAAGAGCCGGCCCCGGCAGAGCCAGCCCCGGCAGAGACGGCCCCGACGGAGCCGGCCCCGGAAAAGACGATACCCGAAACGACAGAGGCCGGCCCGTCTGCCGTGAGCCCGTTCCGGACAGCCGGCAGCAGGGGGCAGGGCGAGAATGCGGACCGGAAAAGCCACAGCCACAGCAGCCACAGCAGCCACAGCAGCCACAGACACAGCAGTCACGGAGCTCTCAAGGACAAGAACGGAAGCCACACCAGCCACCAAGGCTCTGGCAGCACGGCGCGGAGCGGCAGCCAAGGCTCAGGAGGCTCAGGGAGCTCTGGGGGTTCTGGTGGCCCTGGAGGTCCGGGAGGTCCTGGAGGTCCTGGAGGCTCTGCGGGCTCTGGAAGCTCTGGAAGCTCTGGAGGCCCTGGAGGTCCCGGAGGCCCTGCAGGGCGTCATAGCCACAGCCACGGGGGCAGCCACAGCAACCGCAGCAGCCACGCCAGCCACAGCCACAGCCACAGTCACAGTCACAGTCACAGTCACAGTCACAGCCATAGCCACAGCCACAGCCACAGCTCCAGCAGCTCGAAGCGCGCGACGGCGAGCCAGAAGGGCAAGGGCAAGGCTGCGGCCGACGAGGCCGCGCCAGACGTCGCCGCCGCAGCCGACGCCAGTGAGCAATCCGGATCGTGGGAGCGCATCTCGCCGCAGGAGCGCGCGCGGCGGCAGCGGCAGCAAGAGCGGCTGGCGGCGATGATGCGCGACGGCGGCTCTCCAGGGCCGATGCCGGCGCCGGCGCCGCCGTCTCACGGCGTCAGCAGCACCTACGATCGCTATATGGACGGCCTGGCGCGCCGCCGCGCCCTCTCAGACACGACGGCATCGACGTCCGGCGACACGGGGTACGAGACGGGGAACGAGGGCCACACGGCAGGCCGCCGGCTCCGCCACGGGGGCTACGATCCCGGCTACGGCTCGCTCCGCGGCAGCAAGACGAGCACGGCCAGCAAGGGCAGCAAATCCAGCAAGGGAAGTAAGGGAAGCAAATCGAGCAAGGGAAGCAAGGGCAGCAAGGCGAGCGAGCCGTCGTCGCGGCGCCGCTAGTCACGTGACAAAGCGGCCAGATCGACACGGGCGGCGGGAGGCAGGTAGACAGCGTCGTACTCTCGTTTGTCGGTCATTTTACGTAGTTTTCCGTCGTCTGCCGTTTGTCTGACAGCACTCCAATGAATCACCGGGTGCCGGCCGTTGACTCATGCCGTGCTGGCAGGACTTGTAGTCCGTAAGCATACAACGCTTATCGATAAGAACCAAGACATCACCCCGCGACAAATTTGCCTCCGTCGTCCACCACCTTCCATCACGCATTCAGGCCACCCACCCGCCGCCCGCCACCATGTCGCGCGACGACCTCCTGCGGCGGCCGCTGTACCTGTACAGCCTGCCGGCCGAGGTGCTGAGCACGCTCGTGCCCAAGGACGTGACGGCGGCCGAAGAGACGGCGACGGCGGCGGCGACGGCGACGGTGACGGCGGCAGCTGCGGAGTCTACGACGCAGCCAGAGTCGACGATGCAGCCGGAGGCGACGCCGCAGACGACGCCGCAGACGCCCGCCAACGCGGCGCTGGCCGGCCGGGCGTGCTCGCTGTGCGGGCTGGCCTTTGCCACGGTGGCCGAGCAGCGCGGCCACCTCAAGTCGGATCTGCACCACTACAACCTCAAGCAGAAGCTGCGGGGCCAGGCGCCGGTGAGCGAGGCCGAGTTTGAGCGGCTGATTGGCGATCTGGACGAGAGCCTGTCGGGGGAGGAGGATGAGGAGGAGGAGGAGGACGAGGAGGAGGAGGAGGGCGGCGACGAGAAGCGAGATACGAAAGAGGACCGCCTGGCGACGCTGTTCAAGAAGCAGGCGGCGCTGGGAGGCCGCGGCGACCAAGGGAACGACAACGACGACGACGACGACAGCGGAAAGAGGCCGCCGGCGAACGGGGACGCGGAGGCGGCCGCGCTGCAGCCGTTTGTGTGGTTCGGCTCGTCGCTGCTGCCGGAGCACACCTACTTTGGCGTGTACCGCGCGCTGTTCCGGCCGGAGGAGCTGGCGGCGGGCCAGCTGGGGGAGGAGGGCGGCGGCGCGGCCCTCCTGGCGGCGGTGCGCGCGCGGCAGCTGGCGCCCATTGTGCCGCCACCGGCGTCGTCGTCGTCGTCCTCCTCTTCTACGGGGCTGCCGGCGCCCCCCGCGGGCGGCCACGTGTTTCTGTGCATGATCGGCGGCGGGCACTTTGCGGCCATGGTGGTGGCGCTGGCGCCGCGCAGGGCGGCGGGGGGAGGCGGCAAAGCCGGGAGCGGAGCAGGCAGCGGATCGGCGGCGGCGGCAGCGTCCGTGCCGATGAACCGCGAGGCGACGGTGCTGGCGCACAAGACGTTCCACCGGTACACGACGCGGCGCAAGCAGGGCGGCAGCCAGTCGGCCAACGACGCGGCCAAGGGCGCGGCGCACTCGGCGGGCGCGAGCCTGCGGCGGTACAACGAGCAGGCGCTGGTGGAGGACGTGCGCGGGCTGCTGCGGGCCTGGAAGCCGCTGCTGGACACGGCGGCGCTGCTGTTTGTGCGCGCCACGGGCGTCACCAACCGGCGCACGCTCTTTGGCGACGGCGGCGGCGGCGCGCAGCAGGGGGGCGGCTTCTTGCTGTCGCCGCGCGACCCGCGCCTGCGCCGCTTTCCTTTTAGCACGCGGCGGCCGACGCAGAAGGAGATGATGCGCGCCTTTATCGAGCTGACGCGGCTGCAGGTGCGGACCGTCGAGGCGAGGCCCCTGTCGGAGAAGACAAAGGCGGACAAGACGGACAAGGCAAAGGCAAAGGCCAAGGCCAAGGCGAAACCAGAGACGTCCCCCGAGGAGGAGGAGGCGGCGACGGCGCTGCTGCACACGACGCAGCTGCAGGCGCTGGCGCGGCGCAGCAAGGTGCCGGCGCTGCTGGCGTACCTGCAGAGCAGCGGGCTGTCGGCGGCGACGTTCCGGTTCGCGCCGGCGGACGCGCCGGCGCACCACCACGCGCCGACGCTGCTGCACTGGGCGGCCGCGCAGAACGCGCCCGCGCTCGTGTCCGCCCTGCTGCTGCGCGCCGGCGCCGACCCGGCCGTCTGCAACGCCGACGGCAAGACCCCCTTTGACCTCGCCGGCGACCGCGCCACCCGCGACGCCTTTCGCGTGGCGCGGGGCGAGCTGACGAGCGCCGGGAGCCTGGGCCTGGACTGGGACGCCGCGCACGTGCCGCCGCCGCTGACGCGCGCCGAGGCCGAGCAGCGCGCGGCCCGCGACCGCGAGGAGAGCGCGCGCAAGGAGGCCGAGCGGCGGCGGGCCGAGGAGGCGCGGCTGGCCGAGGAGGCGGCGGCAACAGCAGCGGCGGCGGCCGAAACCAAAAAGACGACTACACCCAGAGGCCCTCTCCTGGCCGGCGTGCTCAAGTCGGCGCAGGAGATCCGCGAAGAGGAGGCGCGCGGGCTCACGCCCGAGCAGCGCCAGCGGCTGGAGCGCGAGCGGCGGGCGCGTGCGGCGGAGGCGCGCATGCGCCGGGCAGGATAGCTACGGGGAGGGGAACAGGCAGGCCGGCTGAACAGACGTCGCGTCCGTTGCCTGTTTGGACAGACACAGCACGGCGCGTGCACTTTGGTCGGGCGTCGCGGCGTCGCGGCGTCACGCTGTCACGCTCGTCTTGTGATTGCGTGTGCTGCTTTGAAATTACGCCTCGTATTCCCCTCTCTGGCCAGCCACGGCACCGCCTCGCCGACCCCTGCAGGCACAGCAGTTTTCGGACCAGGGACCCTGGCGAGCGGCTCGTATTCGGCGTCGTGATCGAGTCATGAATACGGACAAGTATACGGAGTACTTGTAAGCATGACATACATGAATATACAGCGACTGCATCATGTTCTGCACATTGAGAGTACCATACAACTCGTAAAGTATTACGGAGTATTACTCCGTACTCCGTACAGCTCCAGAGCATACGCTAGAAGTGCTTATACGGACATTTTGGGAGGCAAAACGGCATGCCCCGTAGTCCAAACGGCTAAACGCTCCACGGCAGACTATTGATTTTTGGCCCCCAATGGGGGCGGCCTACGCCGCCAAACCTTTGTTTTTGTTGGTCAGAGATTTCACGCCGACGGCCTGGCCGTCCGTCCGCCTGGCTGGCCTGGCCGTCCGCCTGCTCGCTCGCCTGACCAAATTGCGATGGGCAGAGGCTGCAGCGGCCTGGCCAGCCACCCGGAGCCCGAATGGGAGGCCTTTGGTAAAAAGAAAGCACAAAAACAAGCTATAGGGGAGTAGGGGGCGAAAAAGAAAGTTTTCAGGGGCACCACGCGTGACAACGCACGCTGCAGGGGCCGAGTGAGACAGCCTACAGCTACCTCCTTAAGCATACAGCAAGCTACGGAGTAGTTGTATACGGAGTATACCTCCTTGCAGCACGCCGTCATCGACGTCGTCTGACGACGCTCCTCACAGCACGTCGTCATCGACGTCGCCGCTGTCCACTTACCGCGCCGGACGCCTAGCTGCATGCGAGGCGCACTTGTGCAGCGTCTGGTGGCTGCACGAATACGAGAGCCAGGACGCCTATGGAGTACGGAGCATTGAGCCCGGAATACGAGGAAACAGCATGTGTCTGCCGGGTGGAAAACGGAGAGAACAAGATTGCAGCCACGGTGGGCCAGCAGGGGATTCCCATTGTACGAATATACAAATCGCTGTATACAACTACTTTGTACGATTTAATCTACTTGTTTACTGGTGCTCGGTCCTGCTCCTGATCGGCAGGGCGACCTGCCGGATGGAACCTGGTGGAAGGAAATTGGCGGCCACGGCCATGTGGGGAGGCAGCGGACTCGGCCGATCAAAGGAAATACGGAGAGACGAAACTGTCGTATACAAGACAATACAACGGCGGCAACGGAAGTACGGCGTGTGGGCGCGGTTGTCGTCTTGTCGGCGACTCTTGTCGGCGACTCTTGTCGGCGACTCTTGTCGACGACTCTTGTCAACGGACTCTTGCCGGCGGACTCTTGTTTCACGTCGAGCACAGACAGCTGGCGCGCTGGGCGGGCAGCAGGCAGAGGCAGAACAATGGCCCGAACCCGGCGAGCGCAGGCCAGGCCGCATGCCAGCGACGAGGCTCGGCGGATCTCCGAAGGAGCCGCTGTGTGGCCGGCCGCGCCATGACGACGTCGACGCGCGTGCCGTCCGTTAGGGCTCCGTTTTGGGTTGGCTCTTTTTCCTGGGCGGCAGCACACTAATTACGGAGTACAACGTACGGAGTACTCTGTGCTCCGTTTGTCCAATTGCTCCGTACTGCTGGACGGCTATTTTTAACGCGACGGAGCGTCGGAAGAAAGATAAATACAGAGTGCGCCGTCTGCCGTTCTATTTTTGCGCTGCGAAATCACCAGGACCGCCTGCGCCCGGGCGCCCGGGTTGAAACATGAAACAGCCATCGGAGGATATGGGTTGTGGTTGGATGGTGTTTTGTACAATACCTTGTTTACGGGAGTGTACGGAGTACTCCGCTGCTCAAGCATAAGTATGCAACGAAAACAACGTGATAGTCCTCCAGGCGCCGAGCTGTGGCGGCCTCCTGCAGCTCGTTGTGCTCGTTGTCCAGGCCGGTGGCAAAGTCTGGTGATCCCTTGCGTCCGTCTTGTCGTGCTGCCGGCTGAGCACGCAGATCCTGCCAAGGCGAGGCCAGCCAGCCACCCGAGCAGCGGCCGGGATGTCCTGGCCGCACGACCCCTGAACGGCTGGTGAGACACTGGCCAGCACATCGCGCATACACGAGGTCGGCCTGTTTTCGGATGTCGGGCGAGAGTTGTAGTCTGTATTCTCCGTTCTATTTTTTCTTTTTTCTCCTTCTCGTTTTCCCCGCCCGTTCCCTGTTTTCGTGGATGTCGACTGAGGACAAATGTATTTGTACTTGTACAATATCTGGGAATATGTCTGTCCTCAGTGGACTGTAAAAGTACTCCGTACAAGTATTGTTCACATATACAACGCATCCGTCCCCACGTTGATGTTTCATCCATTCCGCCTGTCAGTTCCGTCTGTCAACTAAGGTTTGCCTCCGATCGGATCGCTGCATCCTGGGCTTGTCTCGCCGGATGAACACGCCGTGGACAGCAGACTGGAACCAGCAGACAATGGAAGACAAGTAGTGCTTACAACTATTGGAAACAAGTACAACTTGTATACCATGGACAGCAAACGGCGCGTGCTTCTCCGCATGAGTGGCTGCGGGCTGCGGCGCTTGCGGCCTGGCGTGGCTGAGCATCTGCCCACGCTCTTTTTTTTTTTCTCTTTTTTCCCTTCTTTTCCCCCTCATTTTTCCTTCCTTCGGTGCCGCCATGTTTCAGAGAACTTAATTTCCGGCGCCGTCGCCGCCGGCTCGTGTGCCCAGCCAGCCTCTGTGGGAGCTAAGGAGAACAAGGTTGGCTGCCGTCGCCCTGCCCGCGTCCCGCACCCCTGAGCGTTTTTTTCTGAATACGAGGACGGCTGGCAGCCCGCGGCGACGACGATTGGCTGGCGGCGGCGCGCATAAGCCAGTCTGCGTGCGCAGCCCCGTCCTGCGTCCTGCGTTCTGCTCCCGCGTCCTGCGTCCTGCGTCCTGCCGTTCTGCCATGTGTTGTGCAAAGAACACATCTGCAGACATTTGCACTGGACAGCTCTTTGATTTCCTCTGCCCGACAGACGGACATACCAAATCAACTGGGACAACGACCGCTCGGGCCTGTTCTATGGCGCCAGCCGTTTAATGAGGCACTGGACCCCGAGGTTTTATTTATAACGGACCCGTCGGCGTGGAAGACGAGTACCGGTGCCGGTATAGGCTCTTGGACAGTTTTGTACAAGTATACTTACTCCTCCATCACACCACGCCAGAGGCCTTAGCACCGCAAGTATAGCCAGCAGCGAGCCACAGGCCCAGGCCCAGGGCCACAGCGTGAAATTGAGCACAGAGGCCACGGCCACGGCGAGAGGCCTCAGCGCATATCCGATGGAGGCGGCGGAAATCACTCCAACAACGAGTCGCCAAAGAGGCCCCAAAGCGGAAAAGGCACGAAAACACGCCGAGCAGCATCCACAAAGGGCCAAGCGGCGACGGTGGCCGGCAGCCGCGCGCGCCCCTTTTCCCCTTTATTGGCTCCAGTTTTTGCCTCCGTCGGCTAGCGCCACGACCGTTTTCGACGGATACTCTTGCACGTAGTTGTATACAACTACAACTACATTGTATATTACAACCACAATTACGAGAGTAAATATACAAATTCTGCTTGATGGTCGCGTGCTGTCTGGCTCACCGCCGTGAACGCCGAAAAGAAGAAACGACGGAAGAGGAGGAGGGGCCAGAAAAGAAAACATATGCACTCCGTAAAAAGAAAGAAACACGAGGACGAGAGGCGGACGCCTTTGTCCAAGCCAATACCAATATCCAATAGCCAGCCGTCGCCACCAATAGCCAGCCGGTCAACAATACGGAGGCCAACATCATGCCGTCCTGGGCTCCGGAACAGGAACAGAACCGCGTCCCACAAAGAACGCCCAACGCTCGTCTCCTCCGTCCCCTCTCGTCTCCTCTCTCCTCGTCTCCCGCCCGCCTCTTTTGGCAAGGTCATCTCGCCCCGGTGGGCCGCTTTCCATCCCAACTGGGCCAACTGGCCAGCCTGCTCCTCGCGCGATGCACCCGCACCCCCCCTGGCCGCCTCCACACCCACCACGCCCAGTTCCCCCCCCCTCCCCGGCATTCAGCTGGGCCGCCTGCTGCTCCTCCCGTGCGCCGCCCACTTACACGCAGATGCTTGCTTCTATGCTGCCCATGCTGCCCAGCTGTCTGTCCATCATGTCCTCCCCTATTCCCCGTCGTGTATATATGCTAGGCTTCCCCCCCCCGATCTGGATAGCTTGGCCCTCTTCCCTTCTCTTCTCCCATCCCCCTCGTGACACGCCTCCTCGCCAAGCTTGGGTGCTCACTGCCTCTTTTCTTCTTCTCCTTTTTCTTTTCCTTTCTCGGGAGCCAAAGTCATTCGCTTCTTTGCTTCCACCTTGTTTGATTTTTTGATTAGGGCCCTTGGGATCTCCAGCCCTCGACACTCGCTACCTCACTCGCTTGAAAACTCCCCTCGTTCTCCCCCCCTACTCTGCCCATCATGAAGACGGCTGGCCTCCTCGCGCTGGCTGTTGGCGTGACCGCCAACTACGTAGGTTTTCCTCGGGGTCGTTTACCCTCTCTGGGATTGAGCTGACCTGACCCCCCCACAGAACCACTTCTTTGACCCCTCCGACTGCAAGGAGAAGTGCACCGACGCCCAGCGCCGCGGCATCGACTTTAGCGGCCTCGGCACCGGCGGCTTCAGCAGCTACGAGGGCTTCACCTTCAAGGACTTTACCTGCGCCTCGGGCTCGCACAAGCGCTCCCGCATCGAGCGCCGCCACGGCGGCAGCGGCAGCAGCGGCAGCAGCGGCAGCAGCGGCAGCAGCGGCAGCAGCAGCAAGTACATTGGCGGCGTCTGCGGCAGCGCGTCGTCCCGGTCGAACCCGTCCTTCTCGTGCGGCGACGAGGTCGAGTCCTTTGCCGTGACCGAGTTCCACATCAGCACCGAGTTCGACTGCGACATCGAGTTCCACTACGCCATGCCCGACGGCTCGACCTGCAAGCACACCAACGCCTGCTCCCGCGGCGGCTCCGTCGTCACCAACACCCAGTGCGGCGGCGCCACCGCCTGCACCCTCGTCTACCCCCCGCAGACCCACAAGCCCAGCTCCTGCAGCATCAGCATCTCCACCATCAGCTTCGGCTGCACAACCACCACCCCGACGGTCCCGACCACCAGCCCGACCACCCCGGCCTCGCCGTCTACGAGCCCCGTCTCCTCGTCCGCTCCCGTCTCCCCGTCGGCGCCCGTCAGCCCGTCCAGCCCGGCCTCGCCCTCGGCGCCTGTCAGCCCGTCCGCCCCTGTCTCCCCCTCGGCTCCGGTCTCCCCCTCGGCGCCCGTCAGCCCGTCCGCCCCGGTCAGCCCGTCGGCCTCGACCTCGCCCTGCGAGTCGTCGTCGACGGCCCCGGTCTCGCCGTCCGCCCCGGTCTCGCCGTCTGCCCCGGTTTCTCCCTCGGCGCCCGTCAGCCCGTCCGCCCCGGTCAGCCCGTCCAGCCCGGCCTCGCCCTCGGCGCCCGTCAGCCCGTCCGCCCCGGTCAGCCCGTCTGCCCCGGTCTCTCCCTCTGGCGGCCCCTCGACCTCTCCTTGTGAGTCTTCGCCGTCGGTGAGCCCGTCTGCTCCGGTGTCGCCGTCTGCTCCGGTCAGCCCGTCTGCTCCGGTGTCGCCCTCGGCCCCGGTCAGCCCGTCTGCTCCGGTCTCTCCTTCGGCCCCGGTGTCGCCGTCGGCGCCTGCCAGCCCGTCCGCCCCGGTCTCCCCCTCTGGCGGCCCCTCGACCTCGCCTTGCGAGTCTTCGCCGTCGGTTGGCCCGTCTGCTCCGGTGTCGCCGTCTGCTCCTGTCAGCCCGTCTGCTCCGGTGTCGCCCTCGGCCCCGGTCAGCCCGTCCGCCCCGGTCTCTCCCTCGGCTCCGGTCTCCCCCTCGGCCCCGGTGTCGCCGTCGGCGCCTGTCAGCCCGTCCGCCCCGGTCTCCCCCTCTGGCGGCCCCTCGACCTCGCCTTGCGAGTCTTCGCCGTCGGTTGGTCCGTCTGCTCCGGTCTCTCCCTCGGCCCCGGTCTCTCCCTCGGCCCCGGTCTCTCCCTCGGCCCCGGTGTCGCCCTCGGCCCCGGTCAGCCCGTCTGCTCCGGTCTCGCCGTCGGCGCCTGTCAGCCCCTCGGCCCCGGTCAGCCCCTCGGCCCCGGTCAGCCCCTCGGCCCCGGTCAGCCCGTCCGCCCCGGTCTCGCCCTCTGGCGGCCCCTCGACCTCGCCTTGTGAGTCTTCGCCGTCGGTGAGCCCGTCTGCTCCGGTGTCGCCGTCTGCTCCGGTCAGCCCGTCTGCTCCGGTGTCGCCCTCGGCCCCGGTCAGCCCGTCTGCTCCGGTCTCTCCTTCGGCCCCGGTGTCGCCGTCGGCGCCTGCCAGCCCGTCCGCCCCGGTCTCCCCCTCTGGCGGCCCCTCGACCTCGCCTTGCGAGTCTTCGCCGTCGGTTGGCCCGTCTGCTCCGGTGTCGCCGTCTGCTCCTGTCAGCCCGTCTGCTCCGGTGTCGCCCTCGGCCCCGGTCAGCCCGTCCGCCCCGGTCTCTCCCTCGGCTCCGGTCTCCCCCTCGGCCCCGGTGTCGCCGTCGGCGCCTGTCAGCCCGTCCGCCCCGGTCTCCCCCTCTGGCGGCCCCTCGACCTCGCCTTGCGAGTCTTCGCCGTCGGTTGGTCCGTCTGCTCCGGTCTCTCCCTCGGCCCCGGTCTCTCCCTCGGCCCCGGTCTCTCCCTCGGCCCCGGTGTCGCCCTCGGCCCCGGTCAGCCCGTCTGCTCCGGTCTCGCCGTCGGCGCCTGTCAGCCCCTCGGCCCCGGTCAGCCCCTCGGCCCCGGTCAGCCCCTCGGCCCCGGTCAGCCCGTCCGCCCCGGTCTCGCCCTCTGGCGGCCCCTCGACCTCGCCTTGTGAGTCTTCGCCGTCGGTGAGCCCGTCTGCTCCGGTGTCTCCCTCGGCGCCGGTCAGCCCGTCTGCTCCCGTCTCTCCCTCGGCGCCTGTCAGCCCCTCGGCTCCCATTTCGCCGTCGGCGCCTGTCAGCCCGTCTGCTCCCGTCTCGCCGTCTGCGCCGGTCAGCCCCTCGGCCCCTGTCTCCCCCTCGGCGCCGGTCAGCCCGTCTGCGCCCGTCTCGCCGTCCGCCCCTGTCAGCCCGTCCGCCCCTGTCAGCCCGTCTGGCTCGGTGAGCTCGTCCGCCAGCCCGTCCGAGTCGAGCAGCGCGCCGTGCGAGTCGGAGAGCTCGTCGATCCCTACGGTCTCGCCGTCTGCTCCCGTCTCGCCGTCTGCCCCGGTCTCGCCGTCTGCCCCCGTCAGCCCCTTGGCCCCGGTCTCTCCCTCGGCTCCGGTCTCGCCGTCTGCCCCGGTCTCGCCGTCGGCTCCGGCTTCTCCCTCGGCTCCCGTTAGCCCGTCTGCGCCCGTCTCGCCGTCTGCCCCTGTCAGCCCGTCCGCCCCTGTCAGCCCGTCTGGCTCGGTGAGCACGTCTGCCAGCCCGTCCGAGTCGAGCAGTGCGCCGTGCGAGTCGGAGAGCTCGTCGGTTCCTCCGGTCAGCCCGTCGGCCCCTGTCTCGCCGTCGGCCCCGGTGTCGCCGTCTGCCCCGGTCTCGCCGTCCGCGCCGGTGTCGCCTTCCGGCTCCGTCAGCTCGTCTGCTCCGGTCTCGCCGTCTGCTCCGGTCTCGCCGTCTGCTCCGGTCTCGCCGTCCGCCCCGGTCTCGCCGTCCGGCTCCGTCAGCTCGTCTGCTCCGGTCTCTCCTTCGGCGCCGGTCAGCCCGTCTGCCCCCGTCTCCCCCTCGGCGCCCGTGAGCCCGTCCGCTCCGGTCTCGCCGTCTGGCTCTGTCAGCTCGCCTGCTCCGGTCTCGCCGTCTGCCCCGGTTTCGCCGTCCGCCCCGGTCTCGCCGTCTGCCCCGGTCTCGCCGTCTGCCCCGGTCTCGCCGTCCGCCCCGGTCTCGCCGTCCGCCCCGGTCTCGCCGTCTGCGCCGGTCTCGCCGTCCGCCCCAGTCTCTCCCTCGGGTGCCTCGTCCAGCGCCGGCCCCATCAGCTCGTCCTCGGCTGAGCTGACGACGTCGACCATCTACTCCACGACGACGGACACCATCACCAAGTGCGCCTCGACGGTGACCAACTGCCCGGCCCACTCGACGGTCACGACCACGTACATTGTGGCCGTGTCCACGACCGTGTGCCCCGTGACGGCCACGGAGACGGGCGCGACCAGCGCGCCGGCCACCGGGACGGGCAAGACGACGGGCACGGCGCCGACGGTGCCGGGCGTCGTCTACACGACCGTCTACCAGACCTACACCACGGTCGTGCCCTGCACCAACTCCAACGGCGCCACGATCCCGGGCTCGTCGACCACGACCGTCATCACCACGTCGACCGCCGTCCCTGTGACGACCCTGTCCACGTCGGCGCCGGCGGCCGGCGGCGCGACCACGACCGTCTCTGTCCCGACGGGCGGTGCCGGCGCCGGCTCCACCCCGTCTGCCCCGGCTGGCGGCGCCGGCTCCTCCAGCACGTCCTCCCCGGCTGGCGGTGCCGGCTCCAGCCCGTCCTCCCCGGCCGGCGGCGCTGGCTCCAGCCCCTCCGCCTCCGCCTCTGCCTCCGCCTCCGCCCCGGCTGGCAGCTCGCCCTCGGCTGCCACCACCTCGGCCGCCGCCGTGGGCTCGTCCCCGGCCGCGCCCGGCTCGGCCTCGTCCACGGGCTCCAGCAAGCCCTCGACCACGACGGGCGCCGTCGTCACGGCCGGTGCGTCTGGCCAGGCCAAGGCGTACGCCCTGGTCGGTGCCGGCGTGATGGCCCTCATGGCGCTTCTGTAAACGCAGAAGAACGCCTGGCATTCCTTCCCAGTCATTTCCCTCTCATTTTTTTTTTTTTTTACGTCCATGTACTAGACAACCCTTTTAGTTACCCACCCCCGTGTTTCCATATTCTTTTTCTTTATTTCCTAGGGAGTTTCTGTCCTCTTTTCGTCTGTTTTGGCTCCTCTTGTCTCGGCTTGTGGCCAATGTTTGGACCGCAAACGTATCTGACTTTGTGCACTGGCCGCACTGGACAGCAAAAAAAGCCCCCCCCCCCGAAAAACTTTCTTTCTTACGATCCTTTCATGAACGGCATTTTATATTTAATTGAGGTGGTCTTGAACTCTATAGTTCGCTATTATTTTCTCTTCTTTTCATGTTTTTCCCACCGGCTCTCCTTTTTGTTGTTTCTTCAGCCTTGTTCCAACTCTCATGTGGCATCTCTCTCGGCAGACGGCGGCAGACGGAGTACAGAGGCTGGATCTGGAAGGGAACATCACGTATCCGCAAGGCCAAGGCGGCGTGGCATTCTCTCTCGCAGGGAGGCCATCTCTTTGTTTACCTTGAGCATCCCCAACGCTTTCTCGACCAACCGACACCCTGGAGGCTTTCTGCTTCCGGAACATAATAGTTAATTGTATAGTCAAAAACTACACTTTTGAAAGAAACAGTCGAGAATGCAAAGAAGTCCTTTCCGCGGAGTCCTTTGAAGCCCCTATTTGTGTTCGTCGTGTCGTCGTATCATGGAGCGTGTCACGTGATAAGTGTAGTCATCCATTTTGACGACAGAAGATTTTCCATGCCCGATCTGTCTTTCTGTACGCGCTCGTGAACATTGCCCTTCTTTTCTCGCTTTCTTGTTTGCTCCTTGGACAGGCAGGCGGACATGGTGGCGTATCGTTGAGCATATGACGGGTGGCTGTCCGCTTTTCCAGAGACGGGGCACGCAACACGGGACGCCCGAGGGGACGACGACGGCGACGACGACAACAACATGGCCAGCCGTCGAGCGCCCCGAATGGCTGTGGCTGTGGTGCGGACAGGGATCTGGATGACGCAAAGAGGATTCTGTGGGGAGGCCAGCTGGAGGAGCGGCGTGGCCGCCGCGCGGCACGTTGTCCGGAGATGGACGGGGACGGCGGCCGGCGTGCACAAGGGCGGCGTGTCTCCGGGCGCAGCGCCCGACGATAGCCCTTCTCCGCCGGCGCCGTTCACGCCGCGCACGGTCTACGAGCCGTCGACGGGCGTGCCGCGGTCGTACTTCTTGGGCCACCACCGGGCGGCGCTGGACCGGATGCGGCGTGAGCTGGCGACGGTGGGGCTGGTCATCGAGTGCCGCGACCTGCGCGTGCCGCTGACGGCATGGAACCCGCTGCTGGAGTCGTCGCTGATGGGCACGGGGGTGGCGGTGGACGAGGGCGGCGGCGGCGGCGGCGGCAGCGGTGGCGGCGGCGGTGCAGGAGGGACAGGGAGCGAGCGGGCGCGGTCGCTGCCGGGTCTCTCGGGCCCGGTGCGCGCGGCGGGCCCGTCGCCGCTGGCAGGCGGGACGCCCGAGCGCACGCGCATCATTGTCTACACGAAGCGCGACCTGGTGATGGGCGAGGGAGACGGGGATGGGGAGGGGGCGGCAGCAGGGGGGGCCACGCCCGGCGCCCTCACGGCGGCAGACCTCCAGCGGCTGGCGGCGTTCCACCGGCAGGAGGCGGCGGCGGTGCTGTTTCTGGGGGCCGCCGGGGCAGACGCGCACAAGGGCGGCGCGAGCGCGTCGTCATCGTCGTCGTCGTCGTCATCGTCGTCGTCGTCGCGGCGGGAGATGGGCAAGCTGGTGGCGGCGGTGCGGGCGGCGGCGCGGCGGCACGGCGAGCAGTCGCTGACGGGCCTGCGGGCGCTGGTGGTGGGCATGCCCAACGCGGGCAAGTCGACGCTGCTGAACCGGCTGCGCGCGCGGGGGATGGTGGACGCGGGGCGGCGCGCCAAGGCGGCGGCCACGGGGTCCCAGCCGGGCGTGACGCGGAAGCTGGGGACGCCGGTGCGGGTGCTGGAGGGGGACGATGCTGGCGGCGGCGGCGGCGGCGGCAGCGGCGTGCTCGTGGTGGACACGCCCGGCGTCTTCCTGCCGTACGTCGCCGACGCCGAGAGCATGCTGAAGCTGGCGCTGGTCGGGTGCGTGCGCGAGGGCCTGGTGCCGGCGGTGGCGCTGGCAGACTACCTGCTGTTCCAGCTCAACCAGCGCGACCCGCAGCGGTACGTGGCGCTCTTCGGCCTCGCCGCGCCCACCGAGGACGTGCACGTGCTGCTCGACGCCGTGGCCCGGCGCACCGGCAAGCTGGGCCGCGGCGGCGCCCCCGCCCACGAGGCCGCCGCCCAGCACCTCGTCACCGCCTGGCGCCGCGGCAAGCTCGGCCGCTTCTGCCTCGACCGCCTCGACGCCGACGCCCTCGCCGCCGCCCGCGCCGCCGCCCGCCAGGGCCCGCCGCTGTCGCTGCACCAGGCGCGCAAGCAGGAAAAGGCCCGCCGCAAGGCGCGCGTCGCCGCCCGCCGCACCGGCGCCGGCGCCGGCGAGGCTGCTGCTGCGTCGTGAGAACACCACGTTGGAGGCGCTTACAAGCATCTTGGCATAGAACAGTGTCTTTAGCTATCAAGGACGAGCCGTCGGCCGGTGACGATCCCTTTTGTACCCAACGCCGTGTGCCCCCGCGGGAAGAAAGCCCCCAAGCGGCCGACATCCAAATCGGAAAGCAGAAATCAGAAGCAGAGAGAACGCCGGGCTTCCCCAGCGAGAGAAGAAACGTAAGGTGTGGAGCCGTCCACCCTCCCCCCGAACGCGAATCAAAACAAAACACCGAGCTGCCTGTCCAGAAGGCCCATGTAGGATGTACAATGACGGGAAAAGGAAAGGAACAAGGAGAAAGGAAGAAGAAAAGAAGGAAAGAAGCAAGGAGACAAAGCAGCCTACCCCCCGTACTGGTTCTGCCAGTGGATGATGTTGCGCGTGAGAATGTCCATCATCTCCAGGAGCGGCAGCTGCTTGAACTCCTTTTCCGGCGCTGCACCGCCGCTGTCCGTCGAGGACGCCCCGTTGACGGCCGCAGACGGCGCTGCAGCCGTGGATGACGGCGTCGTGGCTGCAGAACTGCCTCCCTTGGTGTTTTGGCCTTCGCCGCCGCCGCCGCCGCCGCCGCCGCCGCCCGGCGACGCCGACGACGCCAGGTACTCGCCGCCGGCAATCTCGACCTGCGTCTTGCCAATAAAGTCGGACATGGCGGCCACGCGCCGGCGCATCTCGTTCAGGCTGATGCGGCTGTTGGACCCGTGGCCGCCGCCGCCGCCGCCCTTGGACCGCGAGCCGGATTTGCTGCCGCCGTGGTGGCTGTTCTGGCCGCCGCCGTGGCTGTTCTGGCCGCCCTTGCCGGTCTCCGGCACATCGCGGGACCGCGACCGCGTGGCCGAGCCCGGGTCGTCGCGCGCGTCGCGGAGGTCTCGGTCCTTGGTGTACTGGTTGCGCCCCTTCTTCTTCTGGTTGGGCCGCCCGCCGCCGCTCTTGGACTTGGACGGCGCCATGGCCGGCGCGGACGTAGCCGCCGGCGGCGTCTCGGGAGACGGCTGGGAGGAGGGCCGTGCCGAGGGTGCGGACCGCTGGGCGGTGGACGTGCTGGTGGCGGCTGTCGTCGAAGAGGAGGAGATCGTGGTCGCGTTCGCGTTCGCAGGTGCAGGGACAGCCGTCGTGCCGGTCGCGACGGAGCTGCCACCGTGGTCGCCGCCGCCGCCGCCGCCGCTCGTCGAAGTGGACGGGGCTGTTGCCGACGGTTCGCCTTTTGCGGGCGTGGCCGTCGCGGAGGAGGATGAGGAGGTCGAAGAGGCGGCGGCGGCAGCGGCAGCGGCGGCGGCGGTAGAAGCCGAGCCGCCATTGGACGCGGTGGATCGGTGATGAGCGGAGGACGCGCGCGCGGCGAGCGGCACCTCGTCTGAAGGATCTGAATCTGTGTCCGAGTCAGCCTCTGGGCTGGCACGGTTCCGCCGCCTCGCCGTGGGGGTCTGCGGCGCATCTGGTGTCCTACCATCGGCCCGCCGGCGCTCGGCACGCCCGTTGCGCTTGTTTGCCGCCTCGGCACGCTGGCGCTCCTTCTCTTCGCGCTCGGCGCGCTCGCGTTGCTGCTGCGAGCGTGCGGCGGCGGCGCTCCGCGAGGCCTTTCGGGCGGACGACGAGCCGGCGCGCGTGGCCAGCGCCTCGTCCGAGTCGTCGGCGGCCGTGGACCGCTCGGCGGGCGGCGAGACGGAGCGCGAACTGGTGCGCTGTCGCTTGGTGCTGTCGGCTTTTCTGTGAGGTCGGTCAGCAGGCAGCCAAGCGACCAGAGGGGAGGAAAGGGTCGAACAAGGAGACGCACTCTTCGCTGTCGTCGCTGCGGCTGCGCTTGGGACGGCGGGAGGCGTCGGCCGGGTCCGCGGCCTCTTCCTTGCTGGCTTCGATGGCAATCCGTAACTGCTCCTCGTCGTAAGCGGCGTCCCTGCTGTTCATGGTCGAGCGCCGCTTTCCGGGTTGGGTGGCAGAGGAGGGCCGGGCGCTCTTGGGCTCTTTGCTACCGTCTCGGACGGCGTCCTTGCTGCCCTCTTTGCTCTCCTTGCTGCTGTCGCGCAGGCGCGGCGACCGCTCGCGCACAAACGAGCCGGCGCGCGACCGCCGGCGGCCGAGGGCGAGGTAGATGGAACAGCGGGGGCTGTCATTAGCGGGGGGAGGGAATCACCACGGACACGCGCACAAGGGAAAGAAGAACGCACCCATTGGTCCCCGGGAAGATGCGGTGCAAGTCCTTCCTGCACTCTTCGCAGTAGTACTCTTCTGGGAGGGTGCTGTCGTTAATCAGCCCGACACAGGCACCGTGCTGCCAGACCTTGCAGACGTCGCACTGGACAAAGAAGCCGGCCAGGTCCTCGGTGACGACCGTGGGGAAGATGGCCTGCACGTCGTAGCCGTCCTTGGCGGCCTGGTTGAGGTCGCTGGGGGCCGGAGGACCGGGGTAGTCGTCGTAGCCGCAGATGCAGCGGACGGCCTCGTCCTCCTCCTGGATGTCGTCGCCGTCCTCCTTGATCATGGTGCTGTCGGCGGCCGAGAAATCGGGGTCGCCGTCGTCGCCCTGGTGGTGGTGGTGGTGGTGAAGCGCGGCGCGTCGGCTGCGCGTCGGCGGCGGCGGGGTGTCGTCGGACGCGGCGACGGCGTCGTCGTCGGGGGGCTCGGAGGCCGACGCGGAGGCAGACTTGTGCGGCGAGCCGGTCTTGCTGAACGGCTTGGCGGCAGCGCGGTCGCCGACGTGGCCGGAGATGCTGGACGTGGTGGACGAGGGTCGCGAGGGTGGCTGGTGGGTGCGGGCGCGAGACGAGCGACGGGGGTCGGGCCCGGCCATTCGCGGGCGCTCGGGGACGACGCCGGGGGACAGGCGAAGAAAGGAGGGCGTCGGCGGTGGAGGAGATCCAAAGTCGAGGAGGCGATCGTCAAAGAGGCGGCCGTCGACGGGAGATCGAGCAATCACAGGCGAGACGAGGCGACGGGCATGACGCGCGAAGCTGCACGGGGGCGGACGGGCGAAAGCAGGGCAGAATTGGCAGAGGGCGCGGGCGACGAAGCAAAAACGAGGCGCATCGCGAGACGGAGGCGCGAGGAAAAGAAGGGCAGACGAGAGAGGAGGACGAGAGGAGACGAGGGCGGCGAGAGGAGAAGAGGAGAGAGAGAGAAAGGAAGGAGGAGAGCACCGCGGAGAAAAATTGGCGGCCCGCAGGCGCAGCAGCTGCCAACAGCAGCAGGAGCAGCGGCGGCGCTTCGGGGAAGGGGCGAGCGAGTGGGTCGTGCAGGCACTAGATGTACAGTGGTGTATTTTTAAGCGTCAATATGCAGTAGAGGTACATGAATATACACCGCTGTAGCAGCTCTGCGGGGGGGCAGCCAGCCATGCGCGGGTGTTCTGTCTGGCGGTGCCAGGGCCGCTCGTTCTCCCAGCCGCGGCCGGCCGGCCATTGGCAATGTGCCAGAGCTCCGGCGTCGTCGTAGCCTCTCCGTCGCGGCATCCGTTGTGGCTCTGCGGAGGCTCCGCTGTCGCTCTCTTCTGGCTCTGTGGTGGTCTGTTGTTGGCCTGGCTGGCCGCGCCGCGCCTTCCTTGTGCGCCTCGGCTTCTGTCGCGCCTGCAAATTAACACCACAGAACATACGTATTTGTACTCCCGTACCTACGGAGTAAGCATGGTCCGAAGAGCGGCGGACGGCAGCTGGCCAATCACCGCCTGCCCTTTCGGGCGACCGGCCAGCCAATCAGCCCGGCTGCCGCGGCGCACAGGCGGCCCGTCTGCTTAAGTAATTTTCGGCGTGAGAGGGTCGCACCCGCAGCAGCACTATAGCACAGTGCCCCAGCGCCCGCCCCAGCGCCCCCAGTGCCCCCAGCGGCCTGCCATGCGCTCTGTATCAACCCCGGCTTGGCTGGCCTGGCTGGCCGGCCACAGGCCACATTAGCAATCACAACGGGCAAGGGCAGACCCGGCGAGCAGGGCAGTAGTCCTTTGCCACATCATCGGTTTTTCGTTCCTGCGCAACGCCTCTCGCAACCTTGTGTTGGAAACCGTCCGCCTCACCGTCTCCCGTCTCCTGGAGCACTGCGTTTTGTCTTCCTCGCCTGCTTTTCTTTTTTTTAGACTCGCCTCTTAGATTGTATATTTTCTCCCCGTCTCGGTCTCCTCGTTCCGCTGGCTCTCTTCGGGCGGCCTGCCCAAATCTCGGCCCCAAGGTGAGTTGGACCACACAAAAAAAAACCCCCATGACTCGGCCTCCTCCACGACGCCCCCCGTCCCTCCCAGCACGCTGCCTTCCCCCGTCCGTGCCCTCGTGCGAACGTCTCGCGGCCGTCTCTCCTTGTCTCTCTTCCCAATTCGTGCTCCCGCCGGCGTCTTTGTGTCTGTCCGCTCGGCCGACGGAACCGATTGAGGGGAACCCCCGAGCGACATCCGCCGCCGAGGAGGTGGCCGGAGGCCGGCCTTTCTTCCCCGGCGGCGACAGGCGGTTGGCTTGCCGGCCCTGGCTCCTTCACTGACTCCTGTGCCGACTCTGTGTCGGTTGCTGTGCCGCTCCCCACCGTTGTCGACCCCCATTCTGACCAGTTCTTGTTGGGCAGAAATCTTCACCGAGAACGCAGTGACTCTGCTCGCCATCCACAGACGACACGACCGCACCCGAGCTGCTCCGGCGGCAGGCCTTCAACACGCACGGCACTCTTCGTGGGAGTGTGCATGGAACAGATCCCGTACATGTGCTAGCAGCGGAGAGAGAGCATGAGGGAACGTGATGGGTAGGCCATGTCCTCACGACGGCCTTGTTTGTGTGTCTGGCTGTCTGGCTGACGCGCCAGAATTCGGTCGCACAATGTCTTTCCCCGACCGGTTGATCCATCCGCTGCCCAAGCGCCGCCTCCGTGACCGCCTGTCTCCGGACGTGGCCGACTCGATCCAATACCCCCCCGCCCTCGCTCCCGGAAAGCCCCTGTTCTACTACCCGTACAACCTCAAGGACGATGCGGCAACGGCAACAACGGCAGCCCCCACCGGACGCGCAGGCGGCCACCCGATGACCGGATCGACCGCCTCGACGGCCTCGCTGTCCTCGACGACCTCCTCCGCCTCGGCAGCCAAGCCGACAACAGAATTGGCGGCTCCGGCAGCTTCGGCGGCGACGACCGACGGAACCACCACCATCGTTGCCGAATTGGCCGCTGCGGAGCGAGCAACATCGGAGGCGGCGGCGGCAGCAGCAGCAGCAGCAACAGCTGAGACCAGTCTGCCCCGGGCACGCCGCGGCAGCAGCGACGGCCACGGCTCTGACTCCGTTCCGGATCCTGGTGCCGCGCGCGTTGTCCGTCTGGTTAGCCGCTCGGCGCGGCCGGCAGGCCCGGCTCCAACGCAGAACCGCACCTCGCCGCCGCCGCCGCAGCCTCCGTTGTTCGAATCCAACAGCAACTACAGCCACCCCGTTTCCGGCCCCGCCGCTCCCCAGACGGTGCCGTCGGCGTCGTCGTCGGTGGATGGGTACGAGTCGTTTGAGAATCGCAAGAACAAGAAGAAGAGAAAGATTCCGACGGCCAGCGACACACCCCACGGCGGCGGCGGCGGCGGCAGCGGCAGCGGCAGCGGCAGCAGCTATGCCGTTGCCACCGCTGACCTCCACGCAGCGCTGGCCGGGTCGTCGTCGTCGGCCACGAGCGCCAGTGCGCATGTCAATGGACAGGCAAACGCCCACACCCTTGCTCACGCCCACGCGCATGCCCACACCCACGCATACGACGACCGCCTTGGCTTCGGCCGGCCTGTGACGCCAACAGGATCGGCGGGCGCCATGATGGCTGGCCCCAGCATGGGCATGGGCATGGGCATTGGCATCTCGGGGCCGGGCCGTGGCCGCTACGGCCGGAGTCGTGGCGGCGGTGGTCGGAGCCCGCTCCATCCGCTGACAGACGCTGGCAGCAACTGGGCCGGCCGGTTTGGCAAGCCGCTTCTCTGGCCGACGCAAACGGGTGCGTATCTGTCTTGTTTTGTTGCCTTTTTTTTGTTCTGCTTTCGTCCCCCACCACTCGTCCCGTCTGACCGCTCCGTTTGTTTCACATCCCCGCTAACGAGCGTCGTTTGTCGCAACAGCAGAGCCAGACACCGTTCGTCCCACGGGTAGCAGCCCGACGGGCATCATCTCGAGCGCGATTGCCAATGCAGACAAACAGCCGGCTCCGCCACGCGGGCAGGAGAACGCAGAGACCACGGCAACTACAAAACCGGGCCGGCTGAGCCAGCAGCTGCGCGTGCAACCGACCTCGACAGTCGCTTCTTCTCCTTCCGCTACCCTCTACAACGTCCATACCAACAACACCACGTCGTCCTCGACGCCGGTCTCCACCCAGTTTACCTTTACGTGCTCGTCGCAGGTGCCGGGAAACCTCACGTGGCCTGGATCGGACCCCAAGATGCCGCCCAGCTCGTCGTCGCCATACTGGCAGCAGCAGCAGCAACAAGAGCCGGACGGGGGGCGGTATGGGCACTACGTTGCGGCGGCGGGGGGCAGCGGATCGGGGTCTGGATCCGGACCGGGCCCGTCTGGAGGCGATGCGGGCAGCGGCTACGCCCAGCAGCCACAGCATGGTTCGCAGCCGCCACAACATCCGCAGCAGTCGCAGCAGTCTCAGCAGTCATCGCAGCCACCCCAACCGCCGCAGCCGCCCCAACAGCCGCCCTCGTCGCACCAGGCGGCGTCCCAGGGCAAGAAGAAAAAGGGACGCAACAAGATCAAACAAGAACTGGAGAAGCAGGCACGCGACCGGCGGCGGTATCAGCAGCAGCAGAACGCGGCGGCGGCGGCAGCGGCGGCGGGCAGCGGCGGCAGCGGCGGGTCTGCGTCGGCTTTTTCGCTGAGCAACGGGCTTGGTGGATTCGGCACGAGCAGCGAGATTTACATCTGTCCGTTCTGCGAGTACGAGAACATCATCGGTTCGAAGCCGCGCATCTTGATTCATGAGTTTGAGATGAGGGAGCGGAAGAAGCGCCTGGATGCGGAGCGGCGGCAGCGCGAGCTGCGCGCCCACAAGGAGAGAAACAAGGGCGGACGCGGCGGCGGCGGTGGCGGCAGCCGCAAGGGCCGCAAGGCGAGCAAGGGAGGCAACAGCGCGGCAGCGGCAGCCACGGCAGGGTCGGCAGCGGCCGATACCGGTGCGGGTACCAGCGCGAGCGCCAGCGCTGGTGCTGGCGCGGACGGTGCGGCACGTGGCGCGGGCCGGTCGCAGTACGACGGCGCCGGCGACGTCGACGGCGGCCTGGACGGGGTGGACGGCGAGGAAGGGCTGGACGGCGACGACCTGTACGACGAGGACGAGGAGGACGAGGGGTACGAGGACGAGGAGTACGAAGAAGAGGAGGACGACGGGGCGGACGAGGCGGACGACTACGTGGCGGAGCTGCGGCCGGGGATCGGCGCCGTGCACGCGCTGCGGGCGCGGGGACGCGAGCAGCCGCCGCCGGCGCCGGCACCACCGCAACAAGCAATCCCGGCCGGAGGCTAGAAGGGCGGACGGCTGTTTGGCTGGTTGCGGCGGCAGTGGCAGTCGGCCGAGGAGGCCGAGGAGGCCGAGGAGGCTGAGGAGGTCGAGGAGGCTGATGAGGTCGAGGAGGCGGAGTAGGCCGCGTAGGCCGGTGGACGACGCATCTCCTCTCCCTTCTCGATCGTGTATAGCACGGGGCCGTTGTATGCGCTCCTAGCATCTATACCAAGACCAGTATCCGTTTCGTGTTTGTCCCGCGGGAGGCTGTGTGGGAAGCTGTGCCGTACTGTCTTCTGTCTGTGTGCAGTACCGAAACCAAACACTTGGGCATGACGTAATGGCCGCGTGCCGGTTGGGTGGTAGCGGCCAGACGCTAGGACGAAAACGGACGTCTTGCTTATTTAATGGGAGACCGGGGGTCCGGACGGCCGAGGGTCCTATCAAACAGGGCGAAAGAGGGAAAAGCAGCAGAAGGAAAGCAGCGAGGTCAAACCCAACGGGTCAGGCATCCATCCTGTGGATAAGTAGCCCAGCGGTCGTCGGCAGGCGAAGAAAAGCAGGCGGACGGGAAACAGGGCAAGGGGCGAGGAGACAGCAGCGCGGTCCCTATGCGGACAAAGACCAGGAACGCTGGGGCGCAATACTTGTACATGAGTACTTAGAGCTCTGGAGCAGTTCGAGGCATAATAAGCATAGACTGCCGCCCGATGTGATAAAATGTGCAGCTCGGTGCGTGCGGACTAGACGTGCTCTGGACTGGTGCCGGCTGGGCCTCCGACCAGGCGGGTCCGCATTCAGCTGGGCTGGTCTGGTTCAGCTTGAACCAAGACGAGTGAAGAAGAGCACAAGCATAAGCATATGCTTATTTGTACATTTTGTATTTTGTACACGCGTAAATACAGCTCGACGGCGTACTTCTGCACTGGGCTAGCGCGACGCTGTCTCCACTGGCCAACAGTCAGACACAGCGACCTCACAAGGTGACAGCCGATGGCCAGAGGGGTGGTGCAGTTGAGAGTCAACGGGGTCGTGGTCCTGTCGTGGTCCTGTCGTGGTCCTGTCGTGGTCGTGTCGTGCTGCGGTCGTGCTGCGGTCGTGGTGGTTGGGTTGCGTCGCATCGTTCGTAGGCATGAAGACTCGGTTGTCGCATATAACCGGTATTTGCATCGTACCACGCAAAATGAAGGTGGGCCGCCCTTCCCTGCTTTGGGGCGGGCCAGCGCCGGCCAGACACCGTCCAGTCTATCCGCAGCAGGCGGGCCAGCCAGCGCAGCGCGCCTGCTCTGCCCGCGGCCGCCGGTCGGTTTATCGCGCGCTGGCTCCTTCCCGCTCCACCACCCCGGTCGGTCGCATCGGGCAGGCGCCTTCCTTCCCCATCGCACGTCGTCTCTGCTGCGGAGCACAGCGCGCAGATTCCTCCTCGTCCTCCTCGTTCTCCTCCTTCGTCCTCTTGTCGCGTTCTGCGTTGTTCGCCTCCCGCGCCGCCGCCTCAGCCGTCGTCCTTTGGCCCGTCGCTGTCCCCGCCGACGCACCTCAATCGATTGCGGCCGTCATGCATCGCCTCCGTGTCACGCAGCTCGGTAGGACAGGACAGTAGCCATCGGCCGACCACGGTCAGACGAACGGCGAGGACGAGACGTCAGAAGACAAAGCCCTCGGACGACGAGAAGCCGAACGACGAAAGAGAGAAGAGAGGAGAAGAGAGGAAACGAGAGAAGAAGATTGAAAGAGACGTCGCCATGTTTGGCGCGCGCAGAAAGGGCGGTCGCAAGGGCAAGGCGCCGTACACGGTATGTTTTCTTTTTCCTGGTCCTTTTTTTTCCCCAGCCCTGTTTCCGGGTTTCTGCCTTTTTTCCCGTTTTTCTTTTCTTTTTTTTGGATCTCCTTTTTCCTACGCTGTCTGCTCTGCCCTTCCCTGGCCCGTCACGCCGTCCCTGTCAGCGGCCCGGGCAGGATCGTCGAGGACAAAGCCCGAAGAGACGAGACGTCAGGGCCTGGGAAGACGACGCAGGAGAGAGCGCCACCCATCCAAGACACGCCACCAACAGCTGGAGCCGGGGCTCGGCCGAGGAACGCACGCGCTGCAAAAGGACGGGGGCCCAGCGCGCTGTGGCCGCTGGCATGCCGATCGGGGCGCTGGCCCTGACTGATCCTGACCCGCGCGGCGTGGCCTCTCCGCCTCTCGTTCTGCGCGCCCGCCCTTCTTGCGCGTCCCCTTCCATCCAACCTCCTCCTATCCCTATCCCCTCTCCCCTTCTCCCCTCTCCCTTCTCTCTCCCATCGTTCGAGCTCCCCTGCCCCAACGCCGCCCATGCCTTGTGGCTAACATGGCGAACATGGCCCAGCCCCCGACGGCCGCCTCTGTGAACCCCAACGCGGCCACGGCCGCCGTCTCCGCCTACAACCTGTCCGCCTCCGCCGCCGCCGCCGCCCTGCGCGCCCTGCCGCCGCCGCGCACCGATGTCGCCGCCGTCCAGACCAAGCGCACCCTGCGCCGCAGCGCCTCCGTCTCCTCCCAGGGCTCGCGCCGCGCCCTCAGCCCGGTGCCCAGCATCCGGCGCATGTTTGGCGGCGCCGGCGCCGGCGCCGGCTCCAGCAGCATCCGCGTCGCCTCGCCCACCCCGGCGCCGACCCTGCGCCGCCGCGGCAGCAACGCCTCGCTGATGTCCATGTCCTCCATGTCCGAGCGCACCTTTCGGTCCCCCAGCCCTCACCGCTTCGCCCCGCCCTCGGTCACCGGCAGCATCGCCAGCGACAAGAGCGCGCCATCCCGCGCCGCCGCCGTCAATGCGGCCGGCGCCGCCGCTGCCGTGGCTGTCGACCGCTCGGGCGCCGCCGCCGGCGGCTCCCGGCGCGCAAGCGGCTCCGGTGTCGCCAGCCGCAGCCGCTCCATGCCGCCGCAGCCGACGCCGGCGCCGCCGGTCCCCTCCCTTCCCAAGCACATTGCGGGCACCTCTGGCCAGCAGCAGCAGCAGCCAAAAGCGCAGGCACAAGCACAAGCGCAGCCCGACATGCAGAGCCGCCGCGCCTCCACCCTCGGCCTCGTCCAGCAGCCGCTGCACCTGGCCTCCCAAAAGCAAAAGGACGCCACCACCAACGGCCACCGCACCTCCGGGTCCTCCTGGTTCGGCTCTGCCGCCGTCGGCCACCTCGCCGACGTCCGCACCGCCGACGCGCCCATGGATATCCACAGCCGAGCCGCCGCCGCCGCCGCTACCGCCCCGCCGGCCTCCCCCACCGGCGCTGACGGCCGTCCCAGCAGCCGCAACTCCTCCCTCATCAACTTCTCTTACCCCAGCCGGCAGCGTCTCGCCTCTGTATCGCCGCCCAGCAGCCCCACACTGGCTCGCGCAGGCCTGTCTGCTGAGGCGCCCGTCGTGTCGTCCGTCTCCGTACCGGCGGCCCGCCCGGCGCGCCGCGCCGCCTCCACCAGCCGCATCACCGGCCGCCACAGCGCCGACGAGGACCCCCAGGCGCTCGTCTACGACCCCAACTCCCGCCGCATGGTTCCCCGCGCCCAGCTGCGCATGCTTGAGCTGGTGGCCGAGGGGCCGCACCAGCCAGCTGCCCAGCAGCGCCAGCAGCCAGCCCTGCAGCAGCCGCGCCGCAAGAAGCAGCAGCAGCAACAGGGCGTGATGGCCGCCGCCTCTTCGCGGGGAGCCAAGGCGCAATCTGTGCAGCAGCCGCCACCAGCAAGGCCAGCACAGCAGCCTACGGAGCCCACAGAAAGAGAGCTCGCGTCGCCGTCGCCAGAACGCCAACCGCCGACAGCACCCAATTTCGCCGAGTCCGCCGCCGAGTTCATCGACGAGCCTGCCCAGCCCGTACCCGCCCTGTCCCCGTCGCCATCCACGCCGTCCTCGTCCGTCTCCTCCTTGCCAGGCATGGCAGCGGCCGCCGCTACCTCGGCTTCGGCCGCTGCTGTGGCGACGGCTGTGGTCGCGACGACGGCGACCACCGCGGCGACCACTGCGGCCCTCTATGCGACAACGGTGTCACCGGCCTCGTCGGTCGAGGACGGCGGCCTGGATGCTACCTACGCCTTGCCGGACGACGGCCGCCCGTCCCTGGTGAAGCGGCCCTCGATCGTGCGCGAGGAGCCCGAGCGCGAAGAAGAAGAGGAGCGGCAGCACAAGCAGGTGCGGGTGCGGCAGGCCAAGAAGAAGCGGAGCGATTTGGGCAGCCGACAGGCTGGCCCAGAGGACCAAGACCACCTCCCCACCACCGAGACAACACGGCCGCACTCCCCCAGCCCGGCGCGCACTGCCCACTTCTCCCCCGTCGTCAAGAACAACCTGACCGCCTGCCGCCACTCCCCGCCGCCGCGTTCCATCTCACCGCGCAAGTCTGCCCTCAAGCACACGAGCCCACCGCGCGACGCTTCGCCCTCAGACCCCGAGGCCAACCAGGAGCCGGGGGCCGCCTCGGCTCTGGCTTCCACAGCAGCAGCTACGACCGCCACCGCCGCCCGGAAAAAGGCCAACCGCGTGAGCTTTGATGACAAGGCCGTGGTCGTGCCCCAGTCGCCTATCGGGCCCCTTGGCGGCGGCGGCGGTGTGGGTGCCGCCGCCGGGGCGTCGTCGCCGTCGCCGCCGCCCCACCTGCCAGGTGCGCCGTCCGATGCCTCGCCGGCCGCGGCCACACCCTCGCGCAGCCGCTCCTGGTTCAGCAACATCGGCCGCAGCAAGAAGAAGAGCGGCGTCGACTTTGCGCCGCCGGCCGACCTCGACGACGACATCGTTATGAAGCCGCGCCCAGCCCTGCCCTCCTTTGGCAGCGTGCGCGACAAGGTGCACCCGGGAGGCGGAGGCGGCAACCCCCCCGCAGGCGGTGGCGCCGGCTCCGCCGCCACGGCGCAGTTGGAGGAGCGCCCGCTGGTGCGACCGGTCCGTGACGCCACCGACGCCCTCGACGCCACCGACGCCACGTCTCTGGAGACGTCGGGGGGCACGGTGACGCCGCTCGAGGCGCTCAGTACGTCGAGCGACCATGCCATCGGCTCCATTCTCGCTGCCGGCCGTCCGTCGGATGCCCCGTCCACCGAGGCAGACGCAGGCCGCGATCTGGCCAACACCGTCCGCCCCGGCGAGCCCCTGCCGCCCGTCGTCACATCCGTTGAGGGGACCGGCTACGATTTTGACAACGAGGAGTCTCCGGCGTATCCAGAGTTCCCGGAGCACCGGCTGCCCGAAGGCAATGGCGTCGCGTCGCACAGCGGCGGCTACACTGACGTCAGCAGCGGCGTAGACGACGAGGGCCAACCGCCCGTGCGCCGCTTCGACGAGCAGCAGGCGTCTACGTCTACGGTTCCGGCAGGCCTCGCAGAGGATCCTGCTCACCCCACGGACTTGCCCTCGCCCACGCCGACCAAATCGCCCCGGAAGACGGTCCCGGCCATTACCATCTCCTACCCGAGCCAGGAGAACCTCATTGCCGTCCGAGGCACGGGCGAGGAGGAGGAGGAGGATGGCGACAATGGGGCCGAGGGCGATGCAGACGGCAGCCAGGTCCCCACGGTTTCTGCTCCATCCGATGCTGTCGCCGGCCCCTCTACGCCGTCGCCCAAGAAGTACAGCCCCGTCCGCTATGGGTTCGACGTACCGGGCATGTTCCCGCCGGATTCGGACACGGACAGCCCGGCCAAGATCTCGCCGACGCGGCCCGCGTTCTACAACACTGACGGTGCTGACGGTGGCGGCGGCTTCCCGGCCCGGCAGCTCGCCTTCGAGCCCACGATGCAGGCGGACGACCTGGCCTACACGGAACATACGCCTGCCACCGTCTTTGCCACACACACCATGCCCACCGTTCACGAAGATGAGCCGCTGACGGTTGCGGACCACGCCGCTATCCGCGGCGATGAAGACGAGGAGGACAGTGAGGTCTTTAGCGACGCTTACGAGGATCTCTCTGACATCGAGGGCGATGGGTTTTTGTCGCTGGATGCCGTGGTGGACAGCCCCATTGGGGAGAGCTTTCCAGGGACGGCAGTTAAGGAGAAGTTAGTGGCACCGACAACCACCCCGACGGCAACGGCCTCCGCGGTGACGGGGGCCGCGACCAGCGCCATCACCGTCGCGGCCATGTCGAACGCCATGCGCAGCAGTCAGGCGGCGGCCAGGTCTGCCAATGGGGCGGGTGCTGCCGCCGCCGCCGAAGACGGCGAAGAAGACTGGGACAAGGTCAAGTCGTTCTGGCGCAGCCTGACTGCTGAGCGACGCGCCCAGCTCGAGAAGGAGGCCCGCGAAGACGCTGCCGCCGACGGTGACCTCGAGGAAGGTTCGTCTGCAGGCGGTGTCGGTGCGGGGACTGGTGGCGGTGTCGGTGCCGACCCCAAGAAGTCGCCGCGCCGCAAGAAGTCAGCCGAGACGCGCCTGGCCGAAAAGAAGGCCATCTTGGAAAGCGGCGGGCCGGTGCTGCTGCCGCAGCAGCAGCAGCAGCAGCAGAAGCAGAAAGCCCAACCCGTGGTCGAACATGTTACGCAGCAGCAAGCAGCGAAGCGCATCCGCCAGTCTATGCGGGATGGCAGCAGCAACAATGCGGGCCCCAGCGACGGAGCCAAGACCACGGCGCGGTCGGCGGCCGGCCCACCCAAGGCAGCCGTAGGTGCGGTCGCCAGCGGCGGCGGCGGCGGTGGCCGGCCGGCGGCGCACGTGCGCACGTTCTCGGCCGACTCAGAGTCGAGCATCGTCCTGCAGCCATTGGCCAAGTCTAGCAGTGGCGGCGGCGGCGGCGTGACCGGCCTGCTGCCGTCTGCGCTGCGCCGCCGGGGGTCCGACTCGAGCGAGAGCAGCTTCAAGCGGACCCGTGCAGGCATCCAAGGGGTCGGCTTCGCGTCTGGGAGCACGCCAGCTGCGGGCAGCGGCAACGGCAACGGCCTCCCCAACCGCAGCAGCCGCTTCTCGCTTCGCTCGCTGTCGCCGACGGGGTCCACAACACTGCGCGGCTCCACCGAGTCGTCGCCGCAGCAGTTCCGCCGCACGATGCGGGACGGGTCGTCGGCGGGCGGCGGCCACATGCGCCAGGCGTCGGCGCCCGTGGGATCGCAGTTTGCGTCCTCGACGCTGCGAAAGGGCGGCGCTGGTGGCGGGGGCAGTGCTGGGGATGGGGGTGGTGGTCTCTTCTCGTCGCTCGGCGGCAAGAAGCGCGGCAGCAGCAAGCTGGTCCCGCGCGGCAGCAGCAGCGTCCGCTCGATGTCGCGGTTTGGCGACTCGAGCGACGACGACGACGACGACGACAACAACAGAGGGGCCTTTGCCCGCAGCAACCCACGTGGCGGAAGCGGCGTGGGCGGCCGCACGACTCTGCGCAGTGCGAGCGCGGGCGGGGCGTCGACGTTCCGCAGCCGCTTTGTCGACTCGAGCGACGAGGACGAGGTCATTCTCGATCGCCGGACGGTGGGCGGCGGCGGCGGCCCAAACCAGACCAGCCATGTCGTGCCCAAGACGCTGCGCACCAACGGCGGCAGCAGCCTGCGCAGCGCCAGCGCACGGCCGGCGACGGCACGGCCGGCGTCGGCACGCGCGCGACCGGTGAGCGTGTCGGCAGCGCCCACGAACCCGCCGCTGCGCGAAGAGGCCGAGGACGACGAGGAAAAGCCGTGGTCGTACAGAACCAACAGCAATCTTGGCACGACGACGCTACGGCGGTCGCGGTCGGGCCGCGGACAGCTCATGTCTCCCACGACGGCGGCGGCGCCGACGACAGCGGGGGCGGCCGCGGCCGCGGCCGTGACGAACGGCAAAGCCCGCGCAGCGGCCGGGCCGGGCAGCCAGCGGCGGTCGAGCAGCATCATGTCGGTGCTGTGGCGGCGGAAGACGCACGGGTCCGACATCCAGCGGCCGGAGTTGGTGGACAGCGCGGCACGGCGCGACACGCAGCTGGAGCGCAGCACGCGCGAGCTGGCGGCGGTGCGCAGCAACAGCCTCAGCAAGCGGCAGCGGGGCGGCCGCGCCGGCAAGGGGGTGGCGGGCGGGGATGTGGATGAAGACGACGACGACGACGAAGACAGCGACGGGGAAGCTGCCGGCGCCTCGTCCTCCGCCGCCGCCGCCGCCGCGGGCTGGCCGCTGCCTGGGCCGGCGGCGCACACGACCAGCTTCGGCGGCAGCTTGGGCGATCTGAGCTACGAGCGCAAGAAGAAGAAGTTCCCGGCGCTGCGGCGCATGTTCCGCCTGGACGACTAGTGGTCCTCTCTCTTGGCACGCAAGCCTTTTTCTTTTTCTTTTCTCTTTTTCTTTTCACATTTTGGATTCTTGTGTATTACCTCAGTCGCGGGCAGCTCTTGTCCCCTCTCTCATTTTGTCATCTATGCAACATACACGGGCACGGCACAGGCTGGGCACTGTCTCGGGGGCAAACACGGTTGGAACATACCCCATTTTGGATACAAGGGAAGGCGGGTCGTGTTGAATATACAATTACACCACACCACACCACACCACACCACACTGCGTGCGTTCTCGGCTGAGTGTGCGACTAGATAATGGAGTAGCCGCCGTCGACGCGCAGGTCGGCGCCGGTGACGTACTGGGCGGCGTCGGACAGGAGAAAGACGACGGGGCCGGCGAGGTCCTGCGGCACGCCCAGGCGGCCCTGGGGCACGCCGGCGGTCCACTGCTGGCGCAGGGCGGGCTGCTCGGCGAGGATGGCCTGGGTCAGCGGCGTCTCCATGTAGCCGGGCGACAGGCAGTTGACGCGGATGCCGGCGGGCGCCCACTCGACGGCCAGGGACGCCGCCAGGTGGCGCACGGCGGCCTTGGAGGCGTTGTACGGGCTGCGGCGGTCAGGGGGGTGAATGTGGGAAAAAAAAAAAGGGGGGGGGGGGGCTCACGCCTGAGGCTGGGGCACGTTGACGACGGCGCCGCTCATGCTGCCGATGAAGACGATGCTGGCGGCGGGGGGCGTGGGGCCGGGGGGGGCGCCGGGGGCGGCGACGGTGTGGGCCTGGCCGGCGGCCTGGGCGAGGGCCTGGGCGCGGGCGCGGTCGCGGAGGTGGCGGGCGACGGCGGCGGCAAAGAGGTAGGTGCCGTCGACGTTGACGGCCCAGAGGGCGCGCATGCGCGCCAGCGGGTAGTCGATGGCGGGCACGTTCTCGGTGAAGCCGGCCGAGGTGACGAGGCCGGTGATGGTGATGTCGTCGTCGGGGGGAGGGGGAGAAGAAGGGGCAGCGTCGGCGCCGGCATCGGCCGCCGTCTCAGCCGCCGCCGCCGCCGCCGCCTGCGCCTCGAGCACGTCCTGGATGCAGGCGTGGACGGACGCCTCGTCGGCGACGTCGGCGTAGTGGGCGGTGACGCGGGGGGGTCTGGGGGGGGGTGAGCTGGGAACGAAAAAGACGAGAAAGGAAAGGGGGGGAGGCACCTCCGATCTGGGTGCGCGGCCTTCCAGGCGTCAATCATGCGCTGGGCCTGCGTCTCGGCCTCGGCTTCTGGTCGTGCGTGAGCAGGAGGCGGACCAAGAGCATAAGAGCCCAGGAGCCCAAACGTCCCAGGAACACCTACTGTTCATGTCCACCATGGCCAGGTGGCCGCCGCTGGCGACAATGGCCTGGCCCATGACGAGGCCGAGCCCGCGCGCGGCGCCGGTGAGCACGACGAGCTTGCCGGCGAGCGAAAAGGCGGGCGGTGTGAGGGGCGTGGCGGCGGTGGTGGACAGTCGGCGGCAGCACGGCAGCAAGGCGAGCCGGACGAGCTGGACGGGCCGGACGGCCGCCGACCGCGAGACGGTGCGGCCAAGCATGGAGGCAGGCAGAGGGATAGATGAGACAACGAGACGAGGAATAGACGGCAGACGAGGAATAGACGGCAGACAGGACAATAGCAAACTTCAAAACGACACGCTGACGCCGTTCTTGTGCTTTTCTCGCCCGGTGGCGGGCACCTCGTCCCACGCACGCATTGCCCGCACTTGGCCCGTAGCACGAGCATATCGCCCTCCTCCCCCGTGGACTCGCTCCCGCACGATCTAGACCAACTCCGCTTCTTCGGGCTGGTTTTATTAGGCAAGGTCCCCCCGCTTTGTTCGCTGCGCGGCCGCGTCTGGCCCGGGTCCGCCGGCCCGTCTGGGCCGCCCTGGAACGGGCGCGGCGACGGCGACGGCGACGGCGGTGGCGGTGATAAGACACGCGGCTGGCTGGCACGTTTTGGCATCGGCTGTTCACAACTCGGAAGCTGTCCGAGTTGTCAACCAAGAGCTGTCTTGTCCTCTGTCTACCGGGTTACCCAATTGGGAAGGTCCGCAAGCGTTATAACAGCCACGCACGTAGCTGGCCGTCCTTTCCACAAAGCAGAGAGCAAAATATCTTATTTTAGAACATCAGGCCGCGTGCTATTCCCGGGGGTAGGGAGACGGGTTCTGAAGCTTCTGAAGCCCAGGGAGACGTGTTCTGAAGCCGCCACTTGAGGAGAGGTCCGGACCGTTTAACGAGTGAAGAAGTCCTGCAGCCCAGCCGCACCGCTCTGGACCTGCGCCTGGACCTGCGCCTGGACCTGCGCCTGGACCTGCGCCGCAAAACAACGTCCGAAGGTGCGTGCGAGCGGCGACGAGCATGCGGGCATCGTTACGTAAAAGGAACGGACGGCGTCCGGCTGGCCTTGCGCGAGGAGCGTGCGCGAGCGTGCGCGAGCGCGCGCGGGCATGCGTGGGCGTTTATAAGGACGCACACGGCCCCAAATCTGCGAATACACTAAGCGGCTTTGGTCTAATGGTTAGGATTTCGCGCTTCCAACGCGAAGGCCCGCGTTCGATTCGCGGAAGTCGCACGTGCCCTTTTTTGGCTTTTTGCAGCATTTTTTTTTACTAGGAACATCTGCGGCCTTTTCGAATGGCACGCACGAGCTATGGACAGTGCAACGCCGCCGACGCCGTCCGTCGCATCGGCTGGCTGCCTGGATCAGACGACAGCGCACAGCCGACGCTGACGGGTCCGACCACCAACCCGTGACGCGCGGAGCGTGGGAGGAGGGGAAGTGGGAGGGGAAGAGGGGATGGGAGGGGATGAGAGGGGACGAGAGGGGATGGGAGAGAGCCGGGGGGATTTGGTTTCCCGTGCCGTGGGAAGCCGCTGCCTTGGACAGGGAGCTTCTTCTTCCAGTCGGCGGCTGGCTGCCCCCCACACGCAGCTGCCATCATCCCGCGGCGATGCGAGGGCCCACACCCTCAGGCCAGCCGAGGGGTGTGGCACCAGGGCTGCTGCAACGGCAACTAACACAAGCAGTTGGAAGCCGACGCGTCCGTCCCGAGCCTGGCACTGCCTCGCTCCCCCACGGCGAGTCTGGACGGCGCGTTGGCCGGCGCGTTGGCCTGGCCGGCGCGTTGCTGAGAGCAGTCTGGCGCCTTGGCCTGGCTGGCCAGCCAGCCGTCCTCGGCTGCTGCCTGTCTTTGGGCCGCTCCGATGCTCGGTCTCACGGCCTTCTCCGCTCACCGGTCGTCGTCTGAGGCCTCGAAGAGCACGGAGTAGCGAACGGAGTAAATATATGTCTGTCTCCTTTTCAAGCCCTCCCTTTCGGCCAGACGCCGGGTTCCACCATGTTTGGCCCACCTGTGCTCGGAGGAAATCTCGTCGAATGGCAGAGACGCTGCTTGGGTATGTACTCCGTAAGTATATGACACTTGCTGTCTCGCTGTGCCTTGCTGGCCTGGTCCACCGGCGGGCGATCCCCAGCATCGTGGGCGTCCGGGTCCACACCTTGTTCCTGCCTGCGCCGCCCGGGTGCTGCTGGCCCCTTATCCCTGACCAGGGTGAGAGCAGAGAAACCAGTTTATGGAGTACTCCGTACGTACGGAGTACAACTGCAAGCCATCATCCAGTCTAGTTGTACTGCCCGACCAGGAATTCCAAGAAACGAGGCCGCAAAACCCTGCTGAGACTGCCGGCTCTCCTGCTGAGGCGATGTGGGCCAGACCACTGCTGGCCCGGACCGCGAGCAGCCCGGGGTGGTGAGCTGTTTTCGAGCTCCCCTGTCTGTCAGTCAGTCAGTCAGTCAGTCTGTCTGTCTGTCCACAAACCTCGGTGGCCACTTTTCTTCTTCCCTTGTCGCCACGCCCCGAGCTGGACAGACTCCGTAAATACTCCGTGTATATACACCTAAACGGATATACGCCTAGTGCTGCCCGGCTTGCCTCGAAACGGAGAGGCTCGCGCCTCTGCTACGATGCCTGGATGCCCTTCGTTTCCCCCTTTTCGAGTTGGCTGGCCGCCGCCGCCGTCGCCGGCCTGCCGCCGCGCGCGCGCGCTCGCGCTCGCCCGCACTGCTCCGGTCCAGGCGGCCCAGACGGCCCAGGCGGTCAGGCGGGCCAAGCAGTCCAGGCGGTCCAGGCTGGCTGGCTGGCTGGCTGGCCATTTGCGCGCCGAATTTCGTAATTGCGATTCTTCATCGCTGCGGTTGTAAGCATATACAAGCAGAGGGGACAAATAGGAGGTCTAGTTCCTTCTCCCTTTCGGCCAGGCCCTTGCCGGTTCGCTCTTTCCCCCCCTTGCTTTTCTTGTCGCCCGCCCCCCATCCCACGAGGCCTGGCTGGCTGGCCTTCCTCATCGGGGAGGCTCTGTCGTCGCCTACCGCCCTCCTTTGCTCTTTCCTCATCGGGCCTGCTTCGCGCCGTGGTCACGCTCCCTCTTTAGCCCAGACCACGCATCGCTTCCTCTGCCTCTTCCTCCTCCCCCCCCCTCCTCCTCCTCCTCTTCTTCTTCTCCCGTTCTCATATCGACGTCGCCAGCGACGAACCTCCCTCGTTACCGCACACGTTGTCTCGCCACCACCACCGCAGCTTCTTCTTCTCTCACGCGCCGTGTCCTGCCCTTCTCCGCGGACAACCTCGGCCGCCTACTCTCGGTGCTCTCTTTTCCGTGGCGACGCTTTCCCTCGTCTTTTCTTTTTTCTTTTTCTTTTTTTCACTTTTCTTCGTTCTTCTTCCCTTTTCCTCTTTTCTGTCCTCTTGCCACCCCCCTCGCCACCGTTCCACAGACCGCCGGCTTCGCTCGCGGCAGCGCGCCTCGTCCCCCCTCTTCCCCTCCCCCCCTTCATGTCGTGCGTCTCGCCCTCTCCCGAAGCATAGCTCGTCATCACGCGCCCCGAGCTTCGTCCAGCAGCCTGCCGTCCTTGCTGCCTGCTCCCTCCGGCCGAGCCGGCAGCCAGCGCGTCTGCCCTCTCCTCCTTGCCGCATCCGTTTATGTACGGAGTACTGTATGTCTGTCCAGCTCTCGCTTCCTCTCCAATATCGCGCCCTGGGCCCAACGACGCTCCACCTCTCGCCCCCTCCCCTCCTCCCCTCCCTCCTCCCTTCCCCTTGTCCTCTCGGTTCTGTCATTTGTGTCACCCAACGGCATCCCGGCATGCCCTCTCACCCTCGCCAGCCACGCACCCCAGGTCCACCTCCACAGCAACGCTCCTCTCAACCGAGAAAAGAAAGAAAGCCTTCAAACAGGCCTCAGCCAGCTTGTCTACTCGCCTGCCCACCTTGCCACCGCACTGGCTCCCCACCCCCTGTCTTAACACCCCCTGGTCCCATCCCCCCACTGCCCGTCCTGGCGGAGACGCCGCGCCTTGATCGTTGACCTGGCTCACCTGCTCCCCTTCTGGAACCCACTCCCCATCCGTTGGCGCCCAGCGGCTTTCCCTCTCGGCCTAAGCATATTCGCTGCGCCTCAGCTTGGCTCTGGCTGGCTGGCTGGCCAGCCACAGGGCCTCCTCTGCTTCCCACAGGATCCTGTCTTGTTTAGCGCTTCCTCTTACACCTCATTTACAAGTCCTCCTGCGCGCAACAACTGCCTGTTTGCTTTCTCTGCCTGAATCACAATCACCCACCCATTCTGTTTACATCTTCTGTTTGACTTCAGACACTCTTGTTTTCTGTTATTCGGTTTGTTGTTGGCCCCTTGCACCCCCCCGCCTGTCTGCCTTCCCCGTTGGGGCTCGGAACTGCCGTCCCCTGCGCCGTTTTCCTCCTTTCGTCCTCTTGCTGACCGGCAAGCAAACAAATTAGCGACGCCGGACCGCTTCTCTGTTTGGGATTCGACCCGAAGGCACCCCCGTCCCACCAAACAATCCCGGAGCTGAAAAAAAAGGTGACCCGTCTTGTCTTGGCCTGTCCATTCGCCGGCCAGGCCAGCCACCCGTTGGTTGCGGCATTCAGGGCGGCTCCAGGCTGTGATCGGAACCTTGCCTCCATCCCAGGCCAATAAAGCAAGGGCCTCATTTAAGGCCTCAGTGACTTGTCGTTTCCTCACCACGCGCTTTCTTTCGTCTGTTTGCGCTCTCGGCCTTTACGACCCGTTCCCCTTCTTTCACACCGCCTCCTCGTCTTAGTCGTTCGTCGTGGAACAACGGGACCCCCTATTTATAATTTTTTCTTCTCCTCAACGGCCCTTGCCCTGCTTCCCTTGTTTGCCTTCCGGTTGTACTTTTTCCGGCATATTGACCTCTCTCAAGTCGACCGCCACTTCAAAACCACGTCTGTTCCCCTTGTACCTGTTTGTTTCGTTGCTATTTCGCGGGTTTCCTCCCTTTCCTCTCTACCCTTTGTTGTCTTCCTTCTACCATGCGGTCCACATCTTGTCCCGGTGCACTTCGACGCTCTTTGTGACTGGGCTCTGCGGCACAGGTCTAGAGCCGCCGAAATTGGCGCAGCACACTCGGCGGTGGCCCAATCCAAAGCGTCCAGAGCGTGCGGGATACGGTACCAGGTAGCGCTGTGCCGTCTCTTGCTATCAACACTCAAGTGCAGGTGCGCCTGTCTGCTCTTCTCCAGCGGCCACGACCACTTTGCCGGCTGGCCAGACCGGGTCGCCGCAGCGGGGACAGCGGGGACAGTGTGGGTGAAACGACATCCGAAGCGACAGCTACGCACCAGACTGTGCTTAACGACAGCAGCATGTCAGGCGGCAAACTAGACGACCAAGACGGTCAAGTGCCTCGCTTCGAGCGGGAAGCGAGCTCGCTCCCACCGCTCATTGCCGGCAGAGACGCAACGGAAAAAGTCCCTGCAGCAGCAGAAATGGCCGCCGAAGCCATGGAAGAGACGCTCCCGATCCTCCCCACGGGCTTTGTCGAGAACACGGTCGAGATCTACAGCGACGTGGCTAGTTTCGCCGTTGTGCCGCCAGAGAAGCTGTGCGAATACTGGCGTGGTACGCACTCTGTGCCGGGCATGGGAATTTGTGCACATGGTTAACCCTCCAGTGTACACGATCACGCACCGCAAACTGTTTGACCCGACGGCCAACCGCCTGGAGAACTTCTGGTGGCATGTCTGGGGCAGCCAGCGCCGCCATCTGAGCGGCCAAACCATTGCAAGGCTGTTCGAGAACATCTCCAATGGGCCGACGTTTGTTCCCTTGCGGATGCCTGTGAATCGATATGACGGGCCTACGGTTCGTTGTTTTGGTCACAGTCTTTTTCTAATCCTCACTCTACTGACGCTTTTTCTGCTACAAAGATTCCCATCCATGCATTCCTTCCTCCGGTGTTGCACGTCCCAGAGGGGCCGGGGCGTACGGCCGCTGGACAGCAGGCTGGCCCTTCTCAGCCTGAGCAGGGCCAGGGTGTTGGGCTGTCCGGGGCGCGCGATGAGGGTTCCGTCGCAAAAGGTAACGAGGGCGGCGGCAGCAACGACGACGACGACAAAGACGATGACGACAAGAAAGGGGAAATCAAGGAGGAACAGCAAGAGGCGCAGATCAAAATTCTTTCCTCTTCGGCTACGAGACCGCCACCCGCCCAATCGATCCTTCGAAAGCCAAGACCGTCTGTCTCCGGCCCGCGTCCAACGCCTCGCTTTGCCTTGCCGTCGGGCGAAGCAGCGGAGAGCGAGCAGGGAGCGCAGGACACGATGCCCCAACCCATCCAAGCAAGCGCCAGCACGAGCGGAAAGGCTGCCGCTGACAGCAGCGGGCGGAGCCTGAGCGGAAGCGGAAGCCGGCGTGCCGACGATGCGGCAGAGATTCAGGCGGGTGCAAAGCCGCTCCCGTCATCGGCGGCCGCTGGCAAGCGCGTTGTTGTGCGCCGAGGCAGCAAGTCGAAGGCCACCAAGAAAAAGTTTGTCGTCAGCACGTCGGCGGCCAAGCGACGGCCGCTCTTGCCCAAGCGGTCTGGGTCGCAGGGGTCGCAGTCTTCGGCCGGCTCAGAGAAACCCGGCTCGCGCGATCTGTCGTCGTCGCTAGCCCTCTCCCACCGCTCGTCGGGCGATACTTTGCTCGACGAAGAGACAGAAGCCGGCGTATCGTCCAGTCCCGACCAGGCGTCCTCCGACTCTCCATCCCAGCAGCAAGACGACGGCCACGGACAGCGGCTGCCGCGGTCCCCTGTCACAACGGACAAGACGGCTGGCAAGCAGCCCATACGACCACAGGCTGCTGCTGCCGCTGTCACTGCGGGATCCGCCGCCGGCCCTGCCGTGCCGAGTGCCATCCCGAACATTGGGCGGGGTTCTCGCGTGTCTCTGGCACAGCAGATGCCCGGCCATGTCGAAGCACCAGGCAGTGTGGCATCGTCCGGCGGCTCGTCTACGCTGGAGATGAACATGGCGTCGCGCACGAGGCCGTCTGCCCAGCATACACTGCCTCCACAGTCCCTGCATCCTTTCCAGTCTCTCCAGCAAACAGGACATCCAGGGCCAGGAATGCTGAGACGCGAATCGACCATGCCGGCTGATATGGGACAGGACCGCCGGGTGGAGGCGGCGAGGAACATGGGTAGCGGTCACGTTGCACCGCTGCCGCCTCCACCTGCCTACCCGAGCCGCGTTGCAGGGCATGCTGTTGGGGCCGTGGTGCCGGGCGCGCCTGGGCTGCTAGCCAGGGTTACGAGTGCGCCGCGGCTGAACCGGTCGATGTCGCAGGACAGCTACGGTGTACGATCACGGCCGGGCGGCGGCGGCGGGGGAGTAGGAGGGGGAGGAGGAGGCTACCAGTCCCCTATTTTGACGTCAGCCACGGTGGCGGTGCCGACCAGGGTGGACGTGACCGGGGAGTTTATGGACGCCGAAGGTCCGGACACCTTTGAGCTGTACGCGCGGACGGGGCTGGACGAGGGGCTGGACGACGTGCTGATGGAGCGGACGCGGAGCCAGGGCGGCGGCGGCGGCGGCGTGGTGCAGGCGCAGGCGGCGGCGGCGGGCCCGAGCCAGGGCGCGGGACGGATTCGGGGCTCGTTTGGGTCGGAGGGAGGCTACGAGGACCTCGCGTCGCCGCAGTCGCCGGGGGCGCTGGCACAGCAGGCATCGCGGCCGCTGTTCATGCCGACGCGGCCGACGCCGACGCCGCGGATCCCGTTTGCACGCACGCGCAGCCAGCTGAACGTGATCCTGGACCGCGAAAAGGAGCGGCTGGGCGAGGGCAACTTTGCGTCGTGGCAGGAGTCGCGCAGCAGCGGCGGCAGCGGCGGCAGCGGCGGCGGCGGCGGCGGACGAGACGGCGCAGACCGGCGGGCGGGCTAACGGGGTCGCGCTTGGGCGGGTTGATGATACCCTCGAGTGTTTGGATTGGTTCTGTTTTGTCTCCTTTGCATGTTCTTTCTCTTTCTCACGCTTGCATGGATGAGCACGGCAAGACGGGCATATTGCGAGGCGTCGGACCAGGCTCGGAGCATTGTACGGAGGTTTGTGCATAGCATACATGGTCATCTTGCGCTGTTGCTACGGAGTACTCTCACATGCGGAAGACGCCGAACTTGGAGTCGTTGGGCTGGATGCTGTTGCGGCCACCCATGGCAGCGCGCAGACCGAGGCCGAGGTAGCGGCGGGTTTGCTGGGGGGGGATGACACCGTCGTCCTAGTTGTGAGCTGAGAGAACGAAAGGGGTAACGGCAAGGGGGGGAAGGAAACATACCCACAAGCGCGCGGTGGCGTAGACGGCGTCGCTCTCGCGGTCGATGCGGTCGCGCAGGGCGGGGTCGGGGCGGCCGACGGACTCCATGACGGTGGCGAGCTGCTCGCTGCCCATGACGGCGATGCGGGCGTTGGGCCACATCCAGAGGAAGCGGGGCGCGTAGGCGCGGCCGCACATGCCGTAGTTGCCGGCGCCGTAGCTGCCGCCGACGACGACGGTGAGCTTGGGGACGTCGGCGCAGCTGACGGCGGCGACGAGCTTGGCGCCGTGCTTGGCGATGCCGTCGCGCTCGGCGTCGCGGCCGACCATGAAGCCGGCAATGTTCTGGAGGAAGACGAGGGGGATGCCGCGCTGGGCGCAGAGCTGGACAAAGTGGGCGCCCTTGAGGGCGGCGGCGGAGACGAGGACGCCGTTGTTGGCGACGAGGCCGACGGGCTGGCCGTAGATGCGGGCGAAGCCGGTGACGAGCGAGGGCCCGTAGTCGCGCTTGAACTCGGCGAAGCGCGAGCCGTCGACGATGCGGGCAATGACCTCGTGGATGGCGAGGGGCTGGCGCAGGTTGGTGGAGGCGAGGCCGAGCAGGTCGTCGGCGTCGTAGGCGGGCTCGTCGTAGGCGGGCTCGTCGTAGGGGGCAGAAGGCGGCGAGAGAGAGGAGGGGTAGTTGAGGTTGGCGACGCAGCGGCGGGCGAGGGCGAGGGCGTGGGCGTCGTCGACGGCGAGGTAGTCGGTGACGCCGGAGACGGAGGAGTGCATGCGGCCGCCGCCGAGGTCCTCGGGAGAGACGACCTCGCCGGTGGCGGCGCGGACGAGCGGGGGCCCGGCGAGGAAGATGTGGCCCTGGTCCTGGACGATGATGGTCTCGTCGGCCATGGCGGGGACGTAGGCGCCGCCGGCGGTGCAGGGCCCGAGGACGACGGCGAGCTGGGGGATGCCCTGGGCGGACATGCGGGCCTGGTTGTAGAAGATGCGGCCAAAGTGGTGGGCGTCGGGGAAGACGTCGGCCTGGTGGGGCAGGTGGGCGCCGCCCGAGTCGACGAGGTAGAGGCAGGGCAGGCGGTTCTCGGCGGCGACGGCCTGGGCGCGCAGGTGCTTCTTGACGGTGATGGGGAAGTAGGTGCCGCCCTTGACGGTGCTGTCGTTGGCGACGATCATGCAGGCGACGCCGGCCACGGTGCCGATGCCGGCCACCAGCCCGCCCGCGGGCACCGCCGCGTCCGCGTACAGGTCGTCGCCGCCCGCCAGCGGCGACAGCTCCAGGAAGCTCGCGCTCGCGCCGGGGTCCAGCAGCGCCGCCACGCGCGCCCGCGGCAGCATCTTGCCGCGCGCCACGTGCTTGGCCCGCGCCTTGTCGGGCCCGCCGCGCTGCGCCGCCGCCGTCAGCGCCGCCAGCCGCGCCACCGCCGCCTCCATCTGCCGCCGGTTCGCGCGGAACGTCTCCGACGTCCGGTCCACCGTCGAGGGGATCCGCGACAGCGCCGCCTCGGTCGGGGCGGCCGCCGCAAACGAGGCCGTGGTCAGGCGGCGGGAGGGCGGCGGGGGCAGACCACAGACAGACGCGCGCCGCAGCGCGCGTGCCGGGCGTGCAGTACGTGAGAGGGCCATGTCGGTTTGTGAAAGGTTGCGTGCAGAAGGTCAACGCGACAATCCACGAGGCTGGATGAGACACACACGAACGTCGTGATGTGCCCCACTTTTCGCGGCTGGGAGCGGCTGTTCGCGGCCACTGCGTGCAATGCGCCTTCCCCGCCGGGACAGCATTTCCTATGCTTAAGCCGAGGGCAGGCACGACCGGGCAGCACGTGCACTCCTGCTTGTGCATCTTTGCATCTTCTGCGTCTTTCTGCTTCGTGGCCTCTTTTCCATCTTCCACTCCGCCATCCTCACCGTTACCATGGCCCTCCGTCCTCTCGCGCGGACCGCACGCGTGTGTCTCGCGCGGGCACCGCGTCTCCCGCGGACACCGTGTCTCCCGCGGGCACCCACCCCCGGCACCCGCCGCCTCGCGTCCTCCAAGCACCCCAAGGGCTTCGTGCCGCCGACGGCCGACGACCTCGAGGAGCTGCGCGAGCGCGTGCAGGAGTTTGCGCGGCGCGAGGTGCCGGAGAGCGTGGCGGCGGCGGCGGACCGCAGCAACAGCTTCCCGGCGGGCCTGTGGCCCAAGCTGGGCGCGGCGGGCCTGCTGGGCATCACGGCGGACGAGGACGTGGGCGGGCTGGGCATGGGCTACCAGGCGCACTGCGTGGCGATGGAGGAGCTGTCGCGGGCGAGCGGGTCGGTGGCGCTGAGCTACGCGGCGCACTCGCAGCTGTGCGTCAACCAGATCCAGCTGCACGGCACGCCCGCGCAGAAGCAGGCCTGGCTGCCGCGCCTGGTGGCCGGCGAGGCCGTGGGCGCGCTGGCCATGTCCGAGAGCGGCGCCGGCAGCGACGTGGTGGGCGGCATGCGCACGACGGCGCGCGCGACCGACGACCACGGCGGCGGCTTCGTGCTGAACGGCACCAAGATGTGGATCACCAACGGGCCCGACGCCGACGTCATCGTCGTCTACGCCAAGACGCGCCCGGCCGCCGGGTCCAAGGGCATCACGGCCTTTCTCGTCGACACGCGCGCCTCGCCGGGCTTCTCCTGCGCGCGCAAGCTCGACAAGATGGGCATGCGCGGCTCGCCCACCGGCGAGCTCGTCCTCGACAACGTCTTTGTGCCGCGCGACCGCGTGCTCGGCCCCGTCGACGGCGGCGCCCGCGTGCTCATGGCCGGGCTCGACCTCGAGCGCCTCGTGCTGAGCGCCGGGCCCCTCGGCCTCATGCAGGCCGCCCTCGACGTCGCCCTGCCCTTTGTCCACCAGCGCAAGCAGTTTGGCGTCCCCGTCGCCCACTTCCAGCTCGTCCAGGGCCGCCTCGCCGACATGTACACCAAGATGCGCGCCGCCCGCGCCTACACCTACGCCACCGCCCGCGACGTCGACGAGTCCGGCACCATCCGCACCCAGGACTGCGCCGGCGCCATCCTCTACGCCGCCGAGCGCGCCACCGAGTGCGCCCTCGACTGCATCCAGCTCCTCGGCGGCATGGGCTACGTCGAGGAGATGCCCGCCAGCCGCATTCTGCGCGAGTGCGTCTTGCGCTGCTGTTCTTTTGCTGTTGTTCTTTTCCTGTTGTTGCTAACAGCCAGTGCCAAACTCTACGAGATCGGCGCCGGCACCAGCGAGGTCCGCCGCATGGTCATCGGCCGCGCCTTTAACAAGGAGTACGCCCATCTGGGGTAGCGGTGAGATCGATAGACGGCGTTACGGCAAATACAATCCTTTGTTCAGGTCAACTGCACTAGCGCTCAACGGACGTCCGTGTCAGTCCACTTGCAGATCTGCGGAGCCGCATCATGCTGCCCCGCCATCAACAGTGGTCTGACGTGTGGTGGTCTATAAGACGGCTCCTTTGGGGCGCGTCCTCGACCGCCGCCGTCGACTATCGGCCACGACCCCCCGGCAGACCCCCAAGGCCAGCCAACGCACCATGAACACCCTCCGCACCCTCTGCCTCCGCTCGGCCAGAACCGCCATCCCCCCGCTGCTTGCCTGCCGGAGCCAGACTGCCTTCGCCGCCGCCGCCGCCGTCTCCTCCTCCTCCTCTCCCCGCCGCTTCTACTCCGCCCCCTCCGCCACCATGAAGGCCCTCGTCTACACCGGCGGCGGCAACATCCAGCTCCAGGACCGCCCCAAGCCCGCGCTGCAGGCGCCCACCGACGCCATCGTCCGCGTCACCAAGACCACCATCTGCGGCACCGACCTGCACATCCGCAAGGGCGACGTCGCCACCTGCGCCCCGGGCCGCGTGCTCGGCCACGAGGGCGTCGGCGTCGTCGAGTCCGCCGGCTCCGCCGTCCAGGGCTTCCGCCCCGGCGACCGCGTGCTGCTGTCGTGCATCAGCGCCTGCGGCCAGTGCGCCTACTGCCGCCGCGGCATGCCCTCCCACTGCACCACCGGCGGCTGGATCCTCGGCAACACCATCGACGGCACCCAGGCCGAGTACGTCCGCGTCCCCCACGCCGACGCCAGCCTCTACGCCGTGCCCGCCGACGCCGACGACGCCGCCCTGGGCGCCCTCGTCATGCTCAGCGACATCTTCCCCACCGGCTTCGAGTGCGGCGTCCAGAACGCCCGCGTCGCCCCGGGCTCCGCCGTCGCCATCGTCGGCGCCGGCCCCGTCGGCCTCGCCGCCCTGCTGACCGCCCAGCTCTACTCGCCCGCGCTGCTCGTCGTCGTCGACCGCGACCCCAACCGCCTGCAGGTCGCCCAGGCCCTGGGCGCCCACGCCGTCGTCAACAACGGCCCGCAGACGACCGACGACGACGTCGTGGCCGCCGTGCGCGCGCTGACCGACGGCGGCGCCGGCTGCGACGCCGTGCTCGAGGCCGTCGGCGTCCCCGCCAGCTTCGCCCTGTGCCAGCGCCTGCTGGCGCCCGGCGGCACGCTGGCCAACGTCGGCGTCCACGGCGCCCCCGCGCCCCTGCACCTCGAGGCCCTCTGGGACCGCAACGTCACCATCACCACCCGCCTCGTCGACGCCGTCACCGTGCCCATGCTGCTGCGCCTCGTCCGCGCCGGCCGCCTCGACCCCGCCCGCCTCATCACCCACCGCTTCCGCTTCGCCGACATGGAGGCCGCCTACGCCACCTTTGGCGACGCCGCCCGCCACAGCGCCCTCAAGGTCCTGGTCGAGATGGACGACCCGGTCCCGGCGTGATCGCTATCGTAGCTCTAAGCATATAAATATATATGTACCAAAGGTGGGAAAAATGTGGGAAAAAATATACATCGGCTACCGCCCCCCCTTCTTGCTCTTCAGACTCTTGCCCAGCAGCGACGACCCCCGGCTGCTGCCGATGCTCCCCAGTCCGCCAAACATGCGCGCGCCGTCGTCGCCGCCGCCGCCGCTGCCGCCGCCGCCCGGCCCCATCGCCGTCGCCTGGCTGCCCAGCGCCGCCTCCGTCGTGATCACCCCGCCCGCCGCCTTGCTGCTGCCCACGCGGATGCCCAGACCCGCGCTGCCGCCGCCGCCGCCGCCACCACCACCACCACCACCGCTTCCGCTGCCGTTCCCACTCGCGCCGCCGCCGCCGCCATGGTGGTCCCCGCCTGTTGCACTGTCAATGCTCAGCGAGCCGGCCGCGCGCAGCTTCTGTGACGCCGTCTTGCGGAGAGTGGGCAGGGACGGCGGGCCCGACGCGGACGCAGCAGCAGGCGGCGGCGCGACCGACACAGGCGGCGGCGGCGGCGGCGGGGCGGGCGGCGTCGCCGGCTGGCTCCACGTCGTGGCATCGTCGTCGGCCAGCTCGTCCTCGGCAGCAGCACCGCGCGGTCCAGCCCTTGGGTGCCGGCTGCTGTCGCTGCTCAGGTCGTCGCCGTCTTCGTCGTCGTCGTTGTCGCCCTTCTCGTCATCCATTCGGGACCCGCCGCCGCCGCCCGCCAGCCGGGGCACGTCGGCCGACGACGCCGTGCTGACGCTGTGGATGCGCTCCAGCGCGTGCGCGGCACTCAGGCTGGTGTGGCGCGCGCTGCGGAAGCGCGCATACTCCTCCTTGGTGTGCTCGGGGCCGGGGAAGCTGTCGAGGGCGTCAAAGACGTGGGGGAAGACCAGGGTGTCGACGTCGCGCGCCCACAGAAAGTCGAGGTGCTCGTAGTGGGGGATCTCGGTGGCCACCGTCTGCGGCGGCAGCTCGCGCAGCATGGCCTTGATGTCGACGAGCGAGTCGCTGCCGCCGTAGACGAGCACGACGGGCGTCTTGATGTTGCGCGTCGGGTACCGGGCCACCTTGGTGTGCTTGGACTGCGTGGCCAGCAGCGGGTGCACGTCGTCGTCGTACATCTGGAACGACTTGGTGCGGATGATCTGGAACCAGTGCACCACCGACTTGGTGCTCGTGTACGAATACAGGTGCGGATACGCCGCCAGCTTCTGCGACAGCGCCATGTTGGCCGTGCGCCAGCCGAACAAAAAGCTCAGCCCCAGGTCGATGACGCGCACAAACAGCGGCGGGTACAGCAGCGACTGCCACAGCGTGGCCGAGCTGAGGATGGAGCGGCGGCCAAACAGCAGAAACAGCACCTGCGGCGACGCCTTGACCAGCGCGTCCACGATGCCGTTGGACAGGCCCGCCGGCGACATGGCCGGCGCCAGCGCGAGAAAGACGTTGATCTGGTCGTTGAGCTTGGGGTGGATGGCCAGCGCCGCAAACGCCTGCGCCGTGCCCTGCGAGAAGCCAATGTACGACAGCGACGGCTGGCCCGTGGTCTCGAGCACGTAGGCGATGCTGTCGGGGATGTCGTGGAAGGCGAACTCGTCAATGGAAAAGTTCCAGAACGCCTGGCTCTTAGCCGACGCGTGCACCGCCTTCTTCGAGTACTTGTTGCCGCGGTTGTTGCCGAGCCACACGTCGAAGCCGCGCTCCACCAGCACAAAGGGGAGGCAGCGCCGAGCGTCCGTCGTGCACACCCACACCTCGCTGTTCATCAGCAGGCCGTGGTGCAGGTACGCCACGCGCTTGCTGACGCTGCGCGGGCCCGCGTTCACCTTGATGTCCTCCTCGCCGGGCCGCCACGCCAGCCGGTGCAGCCCCAGCAGGTACCCATCCTTGGTCTGGAACACGTGCTCCTCCGCCGAGTAGCCGAACAGCTGGCAGAGCTCGACAAAGTCGGACGCGTCGCGGATCGACGTCGAGATGGCTGCCGTCGGTGAGCAGGGGAAGACGGGAGACGGGAGACAGACGACGGGGGGGGGCAACGTACACTTTTTGCGCTCCTCTGCGCGCTTCTGTGCCGGGCTCGAGAAGCGGTCAAACAGCCGCCGTGACGCCCGGTAGAAAAAGGTGAGGAGAGAGTTGGCTGCTGGGTTAGGAGAGAAGAGAAAAGAGGGGAGGAGGCTGCTGGCGACGCACGCAAAGCCAAGGTGAGGATGCGGATGACGGCTTCGAGGGCCACGAGCACAAAGGAGCTAACCAGCGCCGTGTACTCGATCCTGCAGCGGTCAGCACGCACCGCCGGGGCCAGCGCAGGAGAAGAGCAGACGTCGCCCAACGCACACGTTAAGACGTCCAATAAACGGCAGCGGCATCGTGGTGGCGGTCCAGGGAGCAGGAGACGCTCAAAACCAAGCCAAAGCCAGCCGCGACGTGGATGCCCAACGCGGCCAGGCCGAGTCCGTTGTGTATGTTGTGTCAGTTGTGTCAGTTGTGTGTTTGTGGTTGAAAGGCCTCGTCGCGGAAAAAATGTGTGGTCGTCGACTAGAGGCTAGAAAGCGCACGCGCCGGCGGCGACGACACGCATGTCGGTCCTTGCGCGCGTGGGTGTCGGGGAACGGGCTGGAATGAGCGCGATCTTGGGCGCGCGTGGCTCGCGGGCTGCGTCGCGCAGGGAGAGCCGGTTGTTGGACAGGGGGATGTCGTCGAGAAGACGCGAATCGCAGAGATGCAAAGACAGATGGGCAACGTCGGAGCAGATGCACGGCGACGGGCCTCTGCGCGGGAAGGTGCCGGTCCGGGACGAGGTGCTCCTGCCGTGCGCGAGCAGAGTGCATGACGGAGACGACTCTCCAGCGGCTGGTGATGTCACATGCTAATCTGCCGGTATGGCGCCACATTGTGGCGCCTGCGCCAGCCCCTGATAGGCGCCAACGCTGCTAGCAACAGCTACCCAACAGCCTTGGTGTAAGTGATGGTCAGGCAGCGAGGTGGCGGAGGGACAAGGAGGCGGCCATGGTTGTACAAGTAAGCATTTCTAGCATTTCTCAGTACAAGCATGCCTTCCGTGAGGAAAATCTGCGCAAACGCGCCGGAAAACAGCCTGCTGGCGGTGGCGCGGAAGCCGACGGCGATGTGGCAGATGAACCCACGCTTTGTCGCCAGCAGCGGCTGCTAATGTGGCAGGGGGGGCCCCATTTGGACGCCTCTTGAAGACGGAGAAGGCTCCTGGGATCGACGCGTGCGGTGCTCCGCTTGTCCACGGTGTTGGGATGTCCGGATGCTTATGCATTTACAAAGGCTCATCCATGCATTTACCGGGGGTGGCACAAACTTTTAGTGGGCACGCTCCAACATCGTCCGACGTCCTCTGGTTCCGTGATCCTCGCTGTTCCCGGGCGCGCAGACGCATCATGACGAGCTCGTGCAAAGAAATCCGTGCGTTCATTCTCCTGCGCGCTCTTGTATCCACCCTCTATCCTCCCCTGCTGACCGTCTAGGCGCTGCGCTGGCCCAGTGCCTGCAGGAGTCGGACTGCGTCATGGTCGAGCGGCACTCGGCGGCGGACTGCCTGCGGGCGCCGCTGTCGGACACGCTGCCGCTCAAGTGCCAGCAGCTCAAGAAGGGCTTTGGCGAGTGCCGGCGCGGCATGATCGACATGCGCAAGCGCTTCCGCGGCAACCAGCCCGTGGCGGCGCGGCGGCTGGCGGCGGCCGGCGGCGCCGGCGCCGACGCGGGCGCCGACGCGGACAAGACGACGGCCGGCGGCGCCGACGGCTACCAGCTGTACGCCGGGCGGTCTGCCTTTGGCGGCGTGGTCAAGGCCACGTCGGGCGACGAGAAGCCGCCGCCGGACTGGCGCGAGCTGGAGAACGAAAAGTACCGCAAGGAACAGGCGGCCAAGAAGGCGTGATGAGGGCGGGTGGCCGGGCGGCCGGGCGGCTGGGTGGCCGGGTGGCCGGGCACAGAGAAAAGGAGGACACGACTGTACAATACGCAGCGTCGACGACGGGCATGGCACAGGGCACGGCATAGAAAAGATAAAAGCAACGGCGTTGGTGGCCTGTTTACCCAAAACGGGGGGCATGCGGTCCAAGCGAGACGGTCTCGGGAATGCGGAGATCGATCCATCGCATCGGCATGGAGAGCCGGATGCGCAGCACTGGCGCGACAATGACCGCCGTCCGTGGCTCATCCTTGTACCATGAGACATGGCCCAGCCACCACGGACCAGACCGTCGGGTCTACACGCCCGTTCGCGGCCAGGTCGCGGACGAGTGCCGTCATATCGACGGCACCTTGGAACGGCATTTGCTGAGCCTGAGAACAGTGGCCGTCGCCCGTAGGCCAGCATCCCTTCCATTTTCTCTCCGCCTTGCTGGCTATCGATTGACTTGCCGCTGAATTCGTGCGAGAGTCGTTTCCATCCTCCACCTTCGGGCCACCAACGAGAAGCCCCTGATCGCAAATGCGTGGGGTTCTGCCACGCTTATCAGCCTGTGGCTGGAGGGTGGCATGGGATAAAACGCAGCTGTTGTCCACCTTCTGTTCCAGGTTTGGGCCTGTAATACTCCGTGAATATATGCTTATAAACTCCGGCCCCCACAGCGAACGTCAAGATATAAACAAGCTAACGACTAATTCCTCCACGTACGGCCATAGATACTGGAAAGCACGGGATCCCGTCCGCTCTCCCCTAGTTAAACCAGTAATCGGCGGATTAGTAGTTGGGTCGGTGACGACCAGCGAATACCCGCTGCTGTACGTTTTTTTCTTTTTTTAATGGTCTACTTTTTGTATGCTGCGAGCTTTTTGCTTTCTCAATACCTCCTACACTGCTCCTCTGCCTTTTTGCAACCACTGTTGGGTGAACAGCGTACGAAGTACTCCGTACGGAGGAGCATAAGATATTCGTATGTAGCCCGTATGACGTACCTGCATGTAGAGTACAAATTCGTACGGAGAATATGCGGGCGCGCCGGCAAGGAGCACGCGTATGGACTCCACTTGGTCGTATTACTCGGCAGGCATGGCAGGAGTACCCTATACGAGTCAGCATACTGTATTTGTATGCTTAATACTTTAACAGGCACCTTGCCGTGCCTGCTACTCCGTACTTTGGCGAGCTCCTTTCCGTCGCTGCAAGCGTGTTTAAGACGGCAGGCACGCCTGCAGCATTAAGCATATGCTGCCCTGAAGAAAAAACACTCAATCATTGAACACGCTAGCCCCGAGATATTTCTGGCGAGCGCTAAACCCGTTCACCTTTTGGCAGAAGATTGTTCAAAATACGGAGGAGTCGAACCTTGTCCCGTCCCGTGGAGAAGGAGGGGCGGCGTGTACGTTGACTGGCTGGCCGGGGCCTCCGCCCACGCCAAATCCTGTCCCCTGAAGGCAGGAGGCAGCAGACAGCAGGCAGGCGCGAACGGCACTGGCGTCTTGGCGCGGAAACATTGCCCTCAGGATACAAAACATAAAATAAGCAAACCAAGTAAGAGGGCGAGGATTACGGATAGGAAGGAATAAGCGCATTATCATCCCGTATCTGCTGCTGTATCTTGGGCGCTCGCTGGCCCAGGTCCTCGAGGATTGCAGCTCCTCGCACCGCCTTGTTTGCCTTGGCTGTCTTGGCATTGCACTTTCTTTTCTTCGGAGTCCTGTCGGTCTTTCAGCCGTCCAGTCGTTGCTTTTTGCCAGTCGCTCCTTCCCCCCATCTTTTTCTCTCTCGTGCTCGTTTCGCATCGCCGGGTCGCTCTCTCCTTCCTCTTCCTTGCGCCTTCCTTCCCGTCTTCCCGTCTTCCCGCCCCCCAACAAACAACCGCCACCGCCGCTCGCGCCTTCCCCGTCTTCTTCTCCGCATCTAAGCCCTCGCGGGCAACTGCGCACGCGACCAGCCAGCGACTGGGCGCCGTTCTTGCCACTTTGGTACTTTGCTCGATAAGGCGATCGACGTTGGCACATCCATTTCTTGGATACTTGTTCCTGTCCTTTTCTTGTCCCCCGACTTGCTTTCTTTTGTGGGGGGACACTTCACTCCCCGGCCTGGCCTGCACAAAGGCCCTACCCCCCCCCCTCCCTCCCCCCCGGCCGGCCGGCTGGACGACGCGCGCGATTTGCCCCTATGTCTTCTTCTTGATGACCTCTTCCTCCGCCTTTTTTTGGTCGGCCTCTTCTGTTGTTGGCGAACTGCAGCTGGACCGAAGATCTGGGGAATGGGAGGACGGTCGTGAAGACGCCAAGGACAAACCATTGTCCCGTCGCCCGTCTGTGTTGAGTCAGCTTCGTTGCCATTTGCCCACATGGTCCCCTTCAGGGGTGGGCGTGTACGCCGGCGCCGGCTGCTGATGCTCGTGTCGTTGGTGGCCTTTCTGACCTTTTACCTGGGCTTCGCCAGAGAGCGCCCCGACGACCAGCTGTCCATGTTTGTGCCCGCGGCCTCACCAGAGGACGAGCTGGCGGCGTTGCGCAAAGGCGCCGGGGACACGGCGTCGAAGAAAACAGAGGACGCGATACGCGGGCCCAAAGACAAAGACCGGCAGGTTCCGCCGCCCGCAGCGCCACAGCCGGACAAGGACGCGACCGGCGACAGCAACAGCAAGGGCGCCGAGGCGCGCAAACCGGCTGTTGGCAAGATGACCCAGCTGGCCGACCCCGCCACGTTGCCCATGGTGCCCATGGAGTACGGCACGACGGGGCGGCCCGCCATCAAGGGCCTCCCCAACGTGCTCCTGGAGCAGCCGGTCGAGCTGGTGGTCGACGACAGCGCCGAGACGGCCGGCCACGGCGGCGCGCCGCTTGGCCGCGACGACGGCGTCCTGCGCCGCCGCCGCTTCGTCTTCGTCGGCGACGTGCACGGCCAGCGCAAGTCGCTGGACGAGCTGCTCGACAAAATCGGCTTTGAGGTGGGCCACGATCATCTGATTCTGACCGGCGACCTCGTCAACAAGGGGCCCGACAGCGCCGGCGTCGTCCAGCTGGCCATGGAGGTCGGCGCCAGCGCCGTACGCGGCAACCACGACGACCGCGTCCTGCTCGACTACGACGCGATACGCACCACCGCGCAGCCGGCGCCCGCCGCCCCCGCCGCCCACGCCGCCCCCAAGAACCGGGGCATGCTGGCCTCGGGGCTCGGCTTGCTGGGCGGCGGCGAGGATGGCGGAGACGACGACGAAGCCGAGGCGGTCGAGGACGCCGCCGCAGGCGCGCATCGGCAAGCGAGGCTCGCCCAGATCGAGGCCGAAGGCCGCATGGAGCGCGCCACGGCCAAGCTGCAGAGAGAGCAGGAGCTGAAGGAGGAGGAGGCGGGCCGCAGCAAGGGCCTGCTGTCCTACCTGGGCTTCGGCGGCGAGACCAAGAGCGAGGAGGAGACCATCGACCACGACGAGGTTGTTGCCCAGCTGGAGGAAGACCCTCTCGAGCAGATCCCCTTCTCGCACGGCGACGCCCCCGAACGCGCCACCGCCGCCACCCTGACCCCTGAGCAGGCGCGGTGGCTGGCCGAGCAGCCCGCCATCCTGCGCCTCGGCAAGATCGCGCCCGCGCCCGCCGCCGTCTCCGATGCCGCCGCGCGTGCCAATGCCGCGTCGCCCTTTCACGACGTCGTGGTCGTGCACGCCGGCCTCGTGCCGAACGTGCCGCTCGCGCGCCAGGACCCCTACGCCGTCATGGTCATGCGCAGCCTCGTGCATCCGGCCGACGAGGTGCGCCACCAGCGCGCCCGCAACTACGTGGAGCGGAAAATCCGCACCGAGGCGCGCGGCCGCATCCGGGACACCGAGTCTGTGCAGGCCCCGGACCGCCGCGTCGAGGCCGAGTTCCGCAGGCTGCAAAAGCTGGCCTACGGCCCGGACCTGCACCACCCCCGGCAGCCCAGCCCGCCGGGCGCGCCCAAGGTCCCCGCCGCGAACGAGCCCGACCCGTCCGACATGGTCTTGGTGCCCATCGAGGGCCACTTCCGCGAGGGCCGCGACCGCATCCACTGGGCGGCCGCCTGGAACCAAGCCCAGCACGCCATCGCCGCGCCCGAGAACCGCACCACGGTCATCTACGGCCACGACGCCCTCACGGGCCTGCTGGTGCCCCAGCCGCCGGCCACGGGGCTCCTGAGCATGTTCACCAGCGGCGGCAACGGTCGCTCCGGCGTCCACTCCCAGGCGGACACGGGCTACACCTTTGGCCTGGACTCGGGCGCCGTCTACGGCGGCAAGTTGACGGCGCTCATCGTGGAGGCCGACCGCGACGGCCGCGTCCAGCACCGCATCGAGCAGGTCTCCTGTCCGCAGGCAGCGGTCAAGGGCAGCGGCTAGAACGGCGGCAGCGGGGGAATCTCTGCTGGGATTTTTTTCTTGTTTACATACCCCTCGTTTTTCTGTATTGCGTTTTCCCTGTTTGTTTCTGTGCATGTCCTCGCATACGTGTCTTACTTTCCGTAGTTTTCTTGGAGCACGCTTTGGGCCAGCCTGGACACGAATGAATCATCTTTTTAGGGCATCAAAGCCTGTTTACCTGTTGCCTGACATGCTTCCTGACATGCTGCCTAACGTGTTTGGCTGGCCGTTCGGCCGGCCGTTTAGATCCCCGTTGGATCGCCGTCAGGATCGCCGTTTATGGCATCCTGTCGAGCCGTATATAAGCTGTTGTGACCGGGACCGCTGGTGGCGGCCCACGTGACCCCGGGGCTCCCACGTGACCGCTGGCCCCGGGGGTACTACTCGCCCTCCGTCCGTAGACCCCTTTTAGACAACAACAGACTACTTTCAATCCATAACGTGATATCTTGGTAGTAACTCCGCCATTAAGGAGGCTAACCCTATACTATTACGCGCACCACCTTATTCTTATAAAGGATTACTCTTTACCCTGTTACGGGTTATTTTTCTCCCTCCCCCCCCGGTTATCCCGCCCCCCGATAGCCTACCTAGACGAATACGACCGCTTACTCGCCCGATAGATTCTCCGCTTTTTTTATAGGTTAGGCTACCCTTTTATTAACCTCGTTCTCTTTTACGACCGCCGCGCCGCCGTTCTCCTCGCCGGTATTAACTACGATAATTATAAGAACGAGGACGTTTACCTTATTAACTGGGTCGACTTATCGGTAACCTTCCGCCGCGTTTTAACTCGTTTTTATATAAGGCTCGGCCGTATTAACCTACTCGCGGCCGGATTTAAGACTCCGTTATAAACTAATTAAAATAACGATTATATCCGGTATAACCTCGCCGTACTTCGTTTTTACCGTACCCGTTTCGACGTTAATAAGTAACGTTTAACCCCGATAATAACGCCCGAATTATCCGGTATTAGTATACGTTTAATATCTTTATTTATTTTATTTACGCTCTTTTTTTTATTACTTATCCTTTTAACGCCTTCCTTTTAACCGCTTATTTTATTTACGCTTTCTTTTAAACCCCGTATTTTAATCACCCTTTCCCCACTTTTACCACCGATATCGACTTTATTACGGTAAAAACAGCTTATTATTTAATAAACGTAGCTCGAGACTTAATAATAACGGTTAAACATCCGGTAAAAACGTTTAAACACCCGGTAAAAACCCCCGAGTATTTAATAAGAACGCTCGAGTATTATTTACGACACTTAGTAAAAACGGTTATATATTTAATAAGAGTACTTAAATATTTAATAAGAGCGCCCGAGTATTATTTATAAGTATACGTAACACCGTTTAACCCCTTTTTTATATATAACCGCTCCTTTTATTATTAAAACGCGACGGGTACCGGAGTAAAATAAATAAACCGATTAATACGTCCTTTATAAAACTCCTTTAATATCCCTTATCTTTTCTCCCTTTTCTACCTTTTAAACATCTAACTTTTAACACCGCGCGTTACCGTTTACCCTTTTATTTACCCGCCGCCCTTTACCGACTTATAAGTTTAACTCTTTTATATATACACCGATTTATAAGTTTAACTCCTTTATATATAACCGTACCCGCCCTTTAATTATAACCTTAACCGACGTATCCGCTCCTTCCGCCGTAAGCGTTAATAATAAAGCCGTTAGTATTAATAATCCGTTTACGGGTTATCCCCCGTAGATCCCGTAATAACGTTTTCGCGGGGATAACGCCGTTAACCGTTAACCGCGTACCGTTTTTATTAACCTTTAATTTAACGTCTTAGTATCCGCGGAGTAAATTTAAAGAATTCTTTAAAACGCCCTCGCCGTATAACGGTTAAACAACCTTTAAAATATAATCTCCGTATTCGTTAATATATAAACCCGTTTCCCGTCGGGTAACCCCGTCTTTATTACCGTATACGGCCCGGATCGTTTACGGTTAACGGAGGTGGGTACGTTTAACCCTTTTTAAACCGACTTAAAGGGGTACGGCGTTATCTCCGACGGTAAAAATTACGTTTATACGGATGTTTACGTGTTTATAAAACACCTCGGCTACCTCGCCCGATCTTACTCCGAGGAGTAGGTTTATTAACTTTAACCGTAAACGTTAAAAAAAACCGCCCGTTTATAATTCTTTTATACGTTTTTAAATTAATAACGGCGTAAGCTCGAAACGGCCTTTTTAAACGAGATTACCGACGTTTTTATCGAACGTTTCCGACCGGATATAACCGAATCCCGCGCCTTCTTTAAACACGCTCGTTTTACGTTAACTGACTTAACCCGTAAAGAGGATATTTTTATATTCGTATAGTTAATCGCCCGATATTTTAAAGTATACGGCCGCGACTTAGTTAATTAAGTCGGTAACGTTTTTAACGCTTTCGACGTCGATATTTAATCGGAAATCTGTAAACCGTATATATATACTATTATAAAAAATTTTATCGCGAATTTTTGGGAGCGTAAAAATATCTTAAACGCCCGTGTACGCCGTTTTTATCGTACTTAACCCGGGGAGCCCCGTTTTTAATCTGTTAAAATACGTAACCCGCCCCCTTTTACCGTAAATTAAATTACCGAGTCTTAATACGGACGCGGCCGTTTTTATAACCGTCCTTAACTATTTCGGGAGGAGTTTTTACGGTTACGCGAATAATAACGGACGTTAACCGTTAACTATATAATTATAACTAATACCCCGGCGATATAACGGGTAGGACGACCCGTCGTAAAATAACGCGACGCTTTTCGTTAAAAAGGCGACCGGCGCCGTTTAATAACCGTAGTCGCTCGGGCGTTTTACACCGCGGACTATTTAAAGCACTTTAAAGAAGAGGAATAACAGAAGAATAAACGCGCCGTCGATAACGATTATTATTAATACGACCTAAATACGACGTCCCCGGTTATAATCTTAAAAAACGACGAACCGACTCCCGTATTCTTTAACGTTATAAAATCCGCCTTTTATCGTTATTTACTTTACTCCGCCTACTTTCTTAACCGTAATAAGTTACACGCCCACTTCGTAGAAGATTATAATATAACCTAAACGTTCGATATTACCGCCGAACTTATATAAATCAACCCCGTTAATACTTAACGATACCGAGTAAAAAACGTTTAACTTTTAAAAAATCTACCGTTTAAGTAAACGAAGGATACTCCGCGGTACGACGATTATTATCCTTTTAACCGATAATTCTTAATCCGTAATATTAACACCCGTAATAGTAATAATAAACGATATTACCGGTTTATCCGTAATATTAATATACCGTAATATTAAAACTCCTTAACCTTTAATATTAATTAACCGTAATAATAATACTTATTATCGATTATACCGTTTACCCCCCGCCGTTAATAAAACTTACGCGCTTCCCGTTTATCGTATCTCGTTTTAAGTTTTTATACGATAACGGTACCGGCTTCTCTTTTTAAATTATAACCTTTTTAAAATGTTACGTTTTCTATCCTTTATATTTTTAACGTTACGAAGTTTATCTCGATACGGGTTATAACACGTCCTTTACCGACGCCGTTTAAATTATTTAAGAGTTCCTTTACCTCGAACTCCGTACCCGCGTTACCCCTTTTATAATTAAAGGTATTAACGGTAATATTATCGTATTTAAATAGTATATTATATTCCTTTTCCGCCTCCTCGGTATACACCTTTAAAAACATTTTATATTCGCCTTTTTCGATAAGTAGGTAACGTTTATTAACGGTTTAAACGTTAATATACTCGTCGGTTTAAATATTATCGTTTTAAAGTAAATAATTATTAACTTTACCCGTGGTTTAACGTATATCGTATTTTACGATATTACCCTTATAGTTTCGTTATTTTAATATAAACCGGTATAATAACGTTATATTATTAAGATTACCGGCGATAACCGTATTCTACCGTATTCCGCCGTTTTCGTCCGTATCCGTTATTTAAATACGGACCCCTTTTCCCGTTATTTATTCGAGCTAGCCGTTAATCTCCCCGTTAACGTATACGCTTTACTCTTTAACGTTATCTACCCCGCCGTTTTTATTATTAATATATCCGACGCCGTTATTAACCTGCCCGATAACACCCGTATAGGATATCTCGCCCTTTTAAATCCGGCTTCCGCGTTATTAACGTTAACGGAACCGGACGATATAATAGCCCGGTTAACCCGTAAACCCGCCGGCCGGAAGCCCCTTTTAAAATATAACGTTTAACCTTTTACGGTAGTATTTAATACGAATAACCTCTTTACTCGCCGGTATAAAACCGGCGCGACGATTTATAATAACTTAACCGACCCGTCCGTAGTAAAGAAAGTTAACCGTTTTTTATCCGAGTTCGTACGAGTGTTTAAAAATACTAGCTTCGTACGTATTCTGGAAGACTAATCCTTATAAGTACCCCTTTACCCGGATTAATTAAACTTAATTTTAAAGTATACGCGAGCTTACCCTTTAAACGTTCGAGATAAGTAAGTGGTATAGGATACGTTCGATAAGTTAAAAAAAGTTAAAAAAGTCTTCCGTACGACGAAGCCCGTCTTTTTCTCCTTCCCCGTCTTCGTCGTATAACGTAAGGTTAAAGGCTGGCCGAAAGGCCGTATAATTATCGATATCTACGGTTTAAATAAGCTCGTCCTTTTAAACTTTTACCCCGTTCGTACGTAAGATTAAATTCTTTAAATAATCGCGCGCCGCCGAGCCCGTTATATTACGGTAATAAACGTTATAACTTTTTACTATTAATAACGGACGTATCCCGATTTTTAATAAGTATTTACGGTTATTACGGACGGGCGGTAATACACGTTCCGTTATACGGTAATAAGTTATAAAAACTTTAACGTTTATATCGCCCGGTATATAAATATATTCTTAAAGGACGTTAACGTAACCGAGTTATACTATAACGACGTCGTTATCGCGGACGAAACGTTAAACGGATACTTATAAAGCTTTTAACACGTCCTCTTTATCTTTCTCGTACGGAACGTATTTATCGGACTCGATAAAACCTTTACCGCTTTTTTTAACGCCGTCCTTTTCGGGTCCGTATTTAATAACTTCTCTTTAACGATTAAGTAAAAACGCCTCGACGTTATCGCCCGTTTTACGTTTCCTTTTACTTTAACGTAACTCGAAACGTTTATCGGTATCGTTATATACCTTAAACGTTACGTCTTTCGTTTTACCTAAGTTATCACGCTTTTATAATAACGTAAGACTAACCTGCTTTAAGAGAAGCCCGACGGCGTTAATAAATACGTACGTAAACGATAAATAAGTAAGATACACTTCGACGAGCCGATAGTAAAAGAGCGTAAAGCTTTTTACGATATTAAAACGTAACTTTTATAAAATATTACCCTTTACCTTTAAAACCCCGAACGCGTCCTTTTCCTCGAATTTAACGTTAATCTTTACGGTATTAACGCGTACGTATTTTACGTCGACGAAATAACGATACCGGGTATCCTTAACTTTAAGGGTAAAGTCGTTAAGTTTCCTTTATAAATTACCGTTTAAACGATCGTATTCTTATCCCGTACGTTATTTAACGTTAAGCGTAATTATTAACTAACCGAGTTCGAGGTTACCGGCTTCGTATAAACGTTAAAGAAATACTCCGTTTAAATTACCGTAATACGCGTTACGTTTAACGTCGTATTTACGGATTATAACGCGATCGTAAATTTATACCGTTAAACTAGTATTATAACGCTTTCGGTATTTAAGATCTTTAATAAACGCTTTATCCGCGTTATATAAAAGGTTAACGTTTACGATATTCGTATTATATATAAGCTTAGACGTTATTATATCCTTTTAAACGCTTTTAATCGTATATAACGCGACGATAATACGACCGATAACGCCGCCCCCGTATAGTTAAACGAGAACGTATAAGCTTTATACGCGTTATATTAAGAACCGTTACCGTTATTATAATAAGCCGAACCGTTTAATAGATTAGTTACGATTATCGTCGGGATATTCCCGGAGTTTCGTAAAAGAATATAAAACGGTTATAAATCCGACTTTACGTTTATTAAGATCGTAAACGTTATCGCGGTAAATAACGCCCTCGCCCTTTAAAACCGAGCCGAACTCCTTTTCTTTTAATAAAACGGTATATTTTAATAAAGTACGGCCGGAATAGCCGACCGTTTATACGTACCCGCCGATTACGTACCCGCCGTTTTCGATACGTTATACGGGAAATCTTATTACGGATATACCGTTATCGAATATTACTTTTAACGTTATTTTATTCCCGGCGCGGTTAAAAAGATAAAGAAGTACTTATAAGGATACCCGTAATATTAACTTATACGTAAACCGCGCCACCGCCCTTTTAAATCTTTATAACTTATTCTTCCACCGTTATACCCTTACTTTATAATAATAATAAACTTTATTCTTACGTTACCCGTTAATAAATTTAATATAATTTTATTATTAATAAATAAATTTAACCGTTAAATAATATTTATTCCCGGCCGATAAATATACGACGTTTTATAATAGGTTTTATTCGTATTACGTTATTTATTTAACGCGAATTAAAAGCTCTTTAAAATAATCCTCTCCGATAAAAACCTTAAGTTTTTCTTAACCTTTTAAACGGCTATTTAAAAACTAGTAAAAACCCGGTTATATTATACGACGGTATACCACTCCGTAATAAACGGTTAAACCGAACGAATAATTTAAACCATTTTTTTTACGTTACGATACTATATTAACTATATAAAAAACCTAACGTTTTAATATTACGCTTTACCCGCCGTATAATTCGTATATAATAATTATAAAACCGTATCTTTCGGGTAATCGTTAAATAAAGTCGTACTCGGCTTTACGTTAAACGACACCTTTACGGCTATCCTCGACGTATTATACTTAAATATTAACCTATTAGTCTCTCGAATCTCCGTTACCGACGTAATATCCGTTATAATTATAACGATAAAAAAGTATTACGATTAACGGTATTAACTTATATTTTTCGAGCCCGGAGATTAAATGCTTTTTAAACTATACTAAAGGTACGAGTTACTTATAAAACTCTCTCGTAAGTTTAACCCCGAGTTCGCCGGGCTATTCCACGTCGATAACCGTATAAACCGGTCGGTATACCGGTTATAACTACTATAACACTTCCGTATTTATAACGTTATTAACATTAATCACTTAAAACCAGCTCTTATAAATGCTTTCGGCCGCCGACTACCGCTAGTAACCCCGGTGATTACCCGGGACTACCCCGTATTTATTATTAAACACGACCCACGCCGACAACGCTTCCTACTAGCCAGGGATAAGCTTAACCCGGAATACAACGTCTAGAAGACGTTAGGGCAGATGACGGTGGAGGAGCGAGAGGCTGCAACCCGCTAACAGCAGAGCCGCGAGGCCGCGGCTTTTCCCCGGGGGGGGGAGATTGTTGTGACCGGGACCGCTGGTGGCGGCCCACGTGACCCCGGGGCTCCCACGTGACCGCTGGCCCCGGGGGTACTACTCGCCCTCCGTCCGTAGACCCCTTTTAGACAACAACAGACTACTTTCAATCCATGACGTGACATAAGCGCGTCTCCCCAACCAGCTTGGATCTATCTCCATCGATCTGCCACCAACGCATCCCTTCCCGCCAGCCGCCAGGTCTGTTGGTTCTTGCTGGTGGCCTCTCCGGGCTTCGTCTCCTCTACGTCGTCCCCCTTCTGTGCCTGGCCTGATGCTGTTCTGAAAGGTAAGAGTACGGGTGGCACGGCATGCCCTGTCCCCGACCTCACCCCACGACTCTTGCTTATGCTCAGGTTGTGGTGTATGGCCGATGCATCATCTCCCGGAGAGCATCGTGCGGCGCCTCTGCGAAACAGCATGCGCACTGTCGGCGCCGTGACAGTTTCGGCCCGCGCTTCGGACCAGCCTCCCTGCCGCACACGCCCGCAACGTACTCTCTCGGGTCGTTGGGGCGTCTCGAGGGTATGTCTCCGCCCCTTTGCCAAGACGAGCGGTCGGGGCTCATCCCGGTGCAGTGGCGTGTGGACTGCGGAGCATCGCTGCAAATGGCGGTCGACGGAAAAAGAGCTCTCTTGTGCTCCGGCCACAACGGGTCTCGCCATGCTACCCACCACCTACCTCCTGGACGGGCGTCCATGTCGAAGGTCAACTTGCGGCCCGGCCTCCGGCTTATCCGCTCCGCAGAGGGAGCGTGCTGCTGCTTGTCAGAAGAACGGTGCCACGGTGCCGCTATCTCGGAGCGGGCAGGACAGACGACGGTGCCAACCTGCGGATGTTGCGGAGTATTCCCTCCGCGGGGTGGTCTGATACAGAAAGGTAGCATTCGGACCGCTCTTTGGACAGACAAACGGCCTATCAGAGCTGATCTATAACCTACCTCTGCCGCAGGCTGCAGGTGACACGACGGCTGTCGACAGCGCACCACCCGCAGACGGACGGAGCCACAGAAAGAGCAAACCAGGAGCTGGAGGCATACCTCCGCATGTTCACCTCATACGCGCAGGACGACTGGGCGACACTGCTCCGGGGACAGCTCGAGCACGGGGATCAGCCCTTTTCATGTTGCATGGCTCGGCCATCGTTACGTATACGAAGTTCGCTCCGTCAAAAAGCTCGACTGGGGGGCACTGCCATACAGCATCACGTAGCTGGTGGGGCCCCACGCCGTGAAGCTGGACACACTTTCGGGCATCCTCCCGGTCTTCCACGTGGACCTACTCCGTAATCCGGCGACTGGCGGACGACCCACTGCCCAGCCAGGTACAACACTTCGACGAACCGCCGCCAGTGCACGTCCTGGTCCGGTGGGAAGGACAGACAAACGGGCGTTTACACGGCTGCGGCACGCATGTTCCCAAGATCAGAATTCCAGCGTTGGCTATTGATATACAGTCTGCCCCTTGCCACCCAGAAAAAGCATCTCCTTTCAAATGGAGCGTTTTTTGTCTGCCCTCGGGGAAAATATCAAACTGGCCTGTATGTTTGTAGTGTTTTCCTACTCGTCCCCCCTCGGTAGAGCCGCTTATGCGCTCAGCTTGGCCTTGAGAATGTCCTTGAGCGTGACGGCGTCGGCGGCGAACTTGCTGATGCCCTCGCGCAGCTTCTCGACGGCCATCTGGTCCTCGTTGAAGTCGAAGCGGAAGGTGGCCTCGTCCTCAATGTACGTCTTCTTGGGGATGTCGAGGGTGGCCGCGGCGGCAGCGTCGAGCTTCTTGGGCACGGGCTCGGTCGAGTTGAGCAGCTCCTCGAGCAGGGCCGGGGAGATGGTCAGGTAGTCGCAGCCGGCGAGCTCGGTGATCTCGCCCGTGTTGCGGAAGGACGCGCCCATGACAATGGTCTTGTAGCCGTACTTCTTGTAGTAGTTGAAGATGGACTTGACGGAGGCGACGCCCGGGTCCTGCTCCTTGGAGTAGGTCTTGCCGGTCGACGCCTTGAACCAGTCGAGGATGCGGCCGACAAAGGGCGAGATCAGAAACGCGCCGGCCTCGGCGGCGGCAATGGCCTGCGGCAGCGAGAACAGCAGCGTCAGGTTGGTGTTGATGCCGTGGTCGCGCTGCAGGATCTGGGCCGCCTTGATGCCCTCCCAGGTGGACGCGATCTTGATGAGGACGCGGTCCTTGGAGATGCCCTGAGCCTTGTAGAGCTGCGGTTGTTAGCAAGGGGACAGCCGACAGCCAGACAGCCAGACAGCCAGACAGCCAGACAGCCAAATCACTGGCCAGCCAATCAATCCTACCTCAATAATGTGCAGCGCCTTGTCGACCGAGGCCTTGGTGTCGAAGGAGAAGCGGGCGTCGACCTCGGTGGAGACGCGGCCGGGCACGATCTTGAGGATCTCGCGGCCGAACTCGACCAGCAGGGCGTCGAGGGTGGCGTCGACCTGCTCGTCGAGCGAGCCGCCGTGCTTCTTGCCGATGGCGACGGCGTCGTCAATCAGCGAGGCGTACTCGGGCTTCTTGGACGCGGCCAGGATGAGCGACGGGTTGGTGGTGGCATCCTGGGGCTTGTACTTGGCGATGGCTGGCGGGTCAGACAGAGAAACGGCACGGAGGGGCACGCCGCGCGGAGGGGAGACGAACAGGCAAAGTCACCTGGAGGAGAGACAGTTAGCAATGGCGTCATGGGGCTTATGAGCGTCGTAGCGGTGGCGTGAGGGACCTACCAGAGTCGGAGACAACGACCTGTGCCGATCAAGAGCCGCTGGTCAGCAAGGCAAGCTCCGGGGGACAACACAGCCAGAAGCAGACGCCCGGAGCTGTCGTGACGGCCGCCGTGGCGCAACATGGCGGAAAGCCCAGGCCTTGTGGAAATGACGCCGGAAGGGCAGGAGGAAGAGGTACGTACCGTGCCAGTGGCCTTCAATTGGTCAAGCGAGGTAGCCATAGTGACGATGGGGCGGAATGGTGACGTTGGTGGAGGGACGGCTTGGGATGGGACCGATTGAGTGTGTTGACGTTGGGATGAAGAGAAAGAAGAGAATAAGGAGGAGGAATTCTACTTTTGTAGGGACGACAAGGCGAAACGGTCACGCGGCTTGTCTTGTACGGTTGGGGGCAGCTGCGTGGGGAATCAAACGCTCGCCGCTTCCTCCGGTTTCGTTTTATTTCTCGCCTAAACGCTACTCCGTAATACGCCGCAGCCGCATGCCCGTCGTGGGCGGGACAAAAAGGAGGGGCGTCATGGACTTTTTTGCCCCTCCGTGAACCGGCCGCGCCTGCCCTACGGAGTACAACTACGGACGCCCGCGTAAAGGCTGGCTGCTTCCCAGTTTAGCCTCTTTCCCTACATCGGACTTCCATTTGACAAAAGCTTAGTCAAATCAGACGCAGCTGTCGAGCCACGTTGGCACCCCCGACCACACGCAATTATCTAAGGCGCTTTGTCATTGTGCACAGCTGGCTTGTCAGCCATCCGGTTTCTTGGCGGAAGGTAAGATAGCTGTCGTTTCGCCTTCCGCCAGGGAGAAGGAGCAGGAGCCGCAATAGGGAGCTTCTTCATCTTTGCGGCTTTTCTCGTCGCAGCTGTCTGACACGAGGCGGGGTGTTCTCCCCCACTCTGACGTCGGTTGACGGGTTTGCCAGCTGCCAGGCTAGAATTGCCAGCTGGCAGGCGCGCGACCCACTTTCCACCAGAAAGGCCTGCATCCCAACCTCACTTCACGATCCAGAGGCCAAGCCAAAAAAAAAACACGACATACCCATACGCGCACCCGCACCCGCACCCGCACCGACCCCCTCTCCCCCACCGCCACACCCGCCACCGCCTCCGTTCGACGACCACGCCGCCACGATGAGCTTCATGCCCGTGAACCCCCGCCCGATGCTCCAGGAGCTCGTGGGCAAGCCGGTGGCCGTGCGGCTCAAGTGGGGCGAGACCGAGTACAAGGGCGCGCTCGTGTCCATTGACAGCTACATGAACCTGCAGCTGTCGGACACGGAGGAGTACATTGACGGCCAGAGCACCGGCAAGCTGGGACAGGTGCTGATCCGGTAGGTTGCCGGGGCTGTGTGGCAGGCGGCCGGGGCGGCCAGGCAGGTCTGTCATCCGAGGATGTTTTTGCTGACCAGACTTGCAGCTGCAACAACGTCCTCTGGATTCGCGGCGACGACCGAGACACAAAGATGGAGGACTAGGGGAACCAGGAGGTTTTTGGAGGTTGCGGAGGGACGACGGCGACTCGACCGCCAGCAGCAAGCACCCTGCCTGCACGGGGAGACCACATGGAGGAGCAGACGGCAGACGAGCCGACGAGAGCACCTGGGTTTTTGTTTCTACTGCCTTCTTTTTTCTGCGACGTGTTTTTGGCTGCATATACAAACTTGTTGAGTCTGGCTTGTTGCGGTGGCTGGAGGGCAAGGCGTTCAAAAGGACGGGTTCTTCTCCTTTTCTATTCAATTGATTTGTTTCTTCAGGACAGCACTCTTCTTCCGGGCGAGACCGCGTCGAGTTGAACAGGCACGTCCAGCATCCGTGTCCCTCCCAGCTGCGAGGCAGCGGTGAGGGCAGGTCAGGAGGCCGAGACTCGAGCCGCCGGTGAGACCAGAGTCAGGCGGAAGAGAGGTCGTCCGGGTGATGCTCCTTGCCTTCGGTCCACGCCAAACAGCGGTGAAGCAAAGGAGAGGACAACGAACGCACTTGGCTTTCGCGCAGCTGCCCTTTGCATCTCTCTTCCTCTCTCGTCTTCACCCTTTCAGACTCGTCTCCGAGGCAGCAGTGAATACACGCCAGCAGCCACATCAGCCATGGACGGCGACGACGGTCTCGGCGACGCGGACTTGCTCCCGCAGCAGCACCCGGCCGTCGAGGTCTCGCTGCGGTCGAGCCTCAGCACGCTGCGCGCCCTCGCGGACGCCGCCAGCCCGCCGGCGGGCGACGACGCGCAGCTGCTGGCGGCGCAGCGGCGGCTGCTGCGCGCGGCCACGGCGCGGCTGGCCCGCAAGGGCCTGAGCACGGACACGGAGACGTACCGGCGCCTGGGCGTGCTGGTGCCGCGCTGGAAGCACCCGCAGGCCTTTGAGGACGTCCTGGTGGCGCTGCGCGCCTACTGGCGGCGCCACCGCAACGCGCGCTCGCTCGGCCACGCGGCGCCCTACTGCGCGGCGCGCCGCCAGGCGGCCGCCTACCTGCGGGGGCTGGCCAGCCGTGGCGGCGGCGACGACGCCGACGCCGACGCCGATGCCGACGCCGCCGACGACGCCGACGCCGCCCGCCTGCCCAGCTGCGCCATGGTGCGCGTCTTCCGGCTCGTCAACGGCAACCTCGAGGTGCCGCCGACGCTGTTCAAGGCCCTGGCCAGCGCCGGCCGCATCCAGGACGTCTTCTTCCCCGACGAGCCCGACACCTGGCAGCACATCCCGCTGCCGTCGCTGCCGTCGCTGTCGCCGTCGCCGGCGTCCTCCCGGTACGCCGGCAGCGACTACGGCAGCTCCTACGGCGCTGCCGGGAGCCGTAGCAGCAATGGGGACAACAGCAATGGCGGTGGCGATGACGACGACGACGACGTCATTGTTATTGAGCGCGACAGCGTGGGCTTGGCTCCGCGCGTCTCCTCCTCCGCGGGCGGCGCTCACATCGGCGAGGCCATGGTGCAGTTCATGCAGCAGCTGTCGGGCCAGAGCCATGGCGGCAGCGGCGACAACAACGCCCCGTGGCCGTTCCCCGTGGTGATGATGCCGGTCATGGTCCCGCCGACGACGGCAGCCGACAGCGTCCACCTGGCCGCCATGGCCATGCCTGTCGCCGCCTTTGGGGCAGTCCACGGCCACGCCCACGGCCACGCCCACGCCCACGCCCACGGCAGCAGCACCAGGGCCCGCGGCCGCACGCATTCCGCCCTCCTGCCGCCGTCCAGCAGCGCCTCGACCGGCAGCGCCTCGACCGGCAGCGGCCGCACCATCAAGCGATCGTCCTCGCTGTCGTCGACTGCGGCGCCCTCGTCGTCCTCGTCGGCGTCGGCGTCGGCCAGGCGCCGCAAGCCCAAGCACCGTCAGTCGGCCGTCTCGTCGGCCTCCTCCACGGCCTCGTCCTCCTCCTCCACGGCCTCGTCGTTCGCATCGTCCTCTTCTTCCTCCGCCGCCCGCCGCCACAGGCACAGGCACAGCCTCCACGAGCAGCGGCTTCGGCGCCTGCTGGGCACGACGGACAAGGGAAAGGCCAGGGGGTGAATGGGTTTCGAGGCATTGCATGTTCTATGATTTTTCTCGCTTTTTATATTCTCGTTCCCCCTATCTGTTTTTTTTTTTTTTTCACAACGGCTGCTGCACGCGAGCCGGCAAGGAGATGCACAAGAGTTTTTTTCATTATTGCCTTTCTTCCTTGACATCCTTTATTTCACCAAATCTCCGCCCACGTTACTTCCCATTCTTCCCAACTGTTTCCCAGGAGGATTTGTCGTTCGCAAAAGCATTGATATGGAAAGGCAGCCGAACGAGGAACAATACGTTCAGGCACTGCCGCTGGTCCGCAAAGGATGCTTTTCTGCTATGGTCGTATGGCTAATTCAAACGATGCTCTCCGCCTTTTTTTTCTCCTTTCCAAACGTTGTCCAAGTCATGCCGTCGTTGTTTTCAGCTCTTTTTTTCACACCCTTTTCCCCTTTTCAACGCTCTTCCGCACCGCTCTCGGCCACCACCCACTCCTAGTCCTCGGTGATGTCGCCGTACTCCCACATGCCGTACTTGCCCTCCTTGGCCTCGCGCTCGGCCTCGCGCAGGGCCTGCAGCGTGGGCTCAAAGACCGGGCTGCGCTCCCAGGCCTTGAGCTTGCGCGGCACCAGGCCGTGGCCGTTGCGCAGCACCTCGCGGTTGAGCGACGCGTTGCGGTCGCCGTCGCTGTCGGCCGTGGCCGGGTCGAAGATGGTCAGGTAGCTGAGGCCCTCCTTGGCGTCGACAAAGTCGAAGCTGCCAACCAGCGGCCGGCCCTCGGTGCACTCGGCAATGAACTGCACGGCGTCGCGGAAGTAGTCGGAGCCCGTGGGCAGCTGCACAAACGAGAGGGCCGCGTCGACGGCCTGGGGCTTGAGGCGCTGCGGCCCGAAGCGCGCCACGTCCAGCGGCCGCAGCTTCGCCCACGGAATCTTCTCCGTGTTGCCGTAGTCCACGTACACGACCTCGGCCACCTGCGCGGCGCGGTCGTTGGCGCGGATGCGCGCGCGGTACCACTCGTTGTCGAGCGAGAAGCGCGCCGCCACGTAGTCGCCCGTCTTGGGGTTGCCGCTCGCAATGGACACGTTGTTCTTGCTGTCCAGCTCGAACTTGCGCAGCTCGCTCATCAGCGTCTCCAGCGCCGCCGTGCCCTTGCCGACCTCCTGGATCTTGAGCCGCCCGTTCGCGTCGATGTTGGTCACCACAATGTCCCGATAGTCCCGCGGCTGCTTGGTGACGGTGGCGCCCTCGCCGCCGGCGGCGCCGTTGGCCGCCGCGGTGCCGTTGCCGGTCCCGTTGGCGGGGACCCCGCGGGCGGCGGCGGCGGTGGCGGCGGCGGCGCCGGCCGCCTCCTCGTCCTCCTCCACCCAGTCGTGCCACATGCCCTTGCGGGCGGCCTTGGCGCGGGCCTCGGCGGCGAGGAGCTCGGCGGCGTTGCCCGACTTCTCGGCCGAGTACGCGTGGACGGAGGCGAGGCCCTCCTCGACGAGCAGCTTGGCAAAGCTCTCGCGGTTGACAAACAGCTCGCCGATGAAGCCGCCGGTCTTGTCGACGTCGAGCACGTCGATCTCGCAGTCGCGCTGGTTGCAGCGGCGGTTGGCCAGGTCGAGGGCCTCCTCGCCAAACGGCTCGCCGCGGTCCTGGGCCGGGTTGCGGCCCGGCGCGCGCGGCGCGCGGATGCCGGCCAGCACCAGGGTCAGCTTGATGCCCTCGCGCGGGACGAGGATGGTGAAGCGCGAGCCGGACTTGCAAAAGTCGACGACGCCGGGCACCTTTTTCTGGCGCTGCAGCGTGGCGGCCTGGATCTTGGCGCGCTGCAGCGACTCGGAGGCGTCGACGAGCGGCTTGGCCTTGGGCGGCTTGCCCGACCAGAGGCCCTTCTTCTCGGCCTTGGCCGTCTCCTGCGCGGCGAGCAGCTCGTCGTAGTTGGGGGCGCGGTCGGTGTCGTCCTTGCGGTGGCGGATGACGGAGGCGTAGCCCTCCTGGACGACGAGCAGGTTGATGTTCTTGCCGTTGTGGGTGATGGTGGCGACGTCGCGCGCCTCGAAGTCGTCCGTGGCCGGGCGCTTGCCGTCGACGGTGACGCGGACGTGCTTGCCGATGAGGCGCTTGCGCAGGAACTCCTTGGCCTCGTCGCGGAAGGGCGCCTCGGCGGGCTCGTTGGTGCGGGGCCCGCGGATGCTGCTGAGCTGGATGCGGCGCTCGGGGGCGGCGGTGCCGGCGGGCGCCTTGTTGCGGACGAGGACGGTGTCGGCGCTGAGGATCTTGGTGACGGTGGCGTCCAGCTGGCTCTCCTGGGCCTTGGCGACGTGGTGCTTGTGGATGCGCTTCTTGGCGGCCTGGGCGTCGCGCTCGGCGGCGCGCAGGGGCGCCATGGCCTCGCCGCCGAGCATGGTGGAGTGGTTGTCGTTGCAGCGGGCGAGGCCCTCCTGCAGCAGCAGCGAGGCGATGTTGCCGCGGGGGTGCAGGACGGTGGCGACGAGCTGGCCCTGGGGGCTGGTGCCGACGATGTGGATGCGGACCTGGCGCTGCAGCAGGCGCTGCTCGACAAAGAGCTGGGCGTCGCGGCCGTACTCCTCGGCGGCCTGCAGGACCTGGCCGGTGGCGGGGCTGGTGCGCTCGGTGGCCGGGGCGCGGATGCCGGCGACGAGGAGGACGATCTGGACGTGGGCGGCGTCGGACAGCAGCAGGCGCACCAGCAGGCGGTCGCCGGCAAAGACGCGCTCGATGATGCCGTCGACGGTCTTGCCCTTCCAGGCGGCCAGGAAGGCGGCGGGCGACGGGCTGAGGTCGTGCTGGACGTCGAGGGCGACGGCGGGCTTGCCGGCGAAGAGGCCGCGGCTGTTGGCGCGGGCCACGTCCTCGGAGACGCGCAGGCTCTCGATGAGCTGCACGGCGTCCTCGTTGTCCTCCTTCTTGCCGGCGTCCTCGCGGACCTTGACCCAGCCGGCGTCGACGAGGGCGGCGGGCAGGCGGGGGCCGTCGCGGACGAGGACGGTGCCGTAGTCGCGGTTGGAGCTGGGCACGGTGTAGAGGATGGTGCACTGGACCTGCTTGCCGAGGACGAGGGGCCGCAGGAACTCGCGCGAGGCAAAGGCGTAGGGCTCCTCGTTGTCCTTGGCGAGGCGCGGGGCGCTGACGTAGGCGAGGGAAAAGGTGCGCTCGAGCGAGGGGTTGTTGGGGCTCGTGAGGACGAGCGTGTCGCCGCTCAAGACGGACTTGACGACGGCATTGAAGACCTTGGCCATGTTGCTGCGCGGAAAAGACGGTCAGCCAGGTCCAAACGGCCTGCACGCTGCACACCGCCATCACACCGACGGGGCGGTGATTCTGGGGGTAGAATAGGTAGCCAGAAGAAAAAAAGACGGCAACTCACAGCTGCGGCGACGCCGAGGCGCAGAAAGAAAGCAACCCGGATATCAAAACGAGGTCAAAAGACGGGGGACAAAAGACAGAGGTCGAACAAGACCAACGACAACAATGGGACGAAACCAGTAGAACGGGACCCTGAAAACCAGAAGAAAAAGATGCACGAGTAAAGATGCACAAACAAAGCCAAAACAGCACCAACACGGGACGTGGTGGCGGAGAGACAGGACGAGGCGAGGCGGTGGTGAGGTTGGAGAGACGAGGCGTCGAGACGACAAACGAAGTTGTGGACAGACAGACCGACAGACCGACAGGGGAAGCCACAGCTGTGGCCAGCTGGACAGACGTGCTTGCCTCGCGGGGCCTGCTGGCCTGATGGCTAGCCGCTCCCACACCTCCTTCCTATTGCGACTACGGTGGAGCAGCCCTAGACCTTTGTCGTGTGCCACGATTTTTGTCAGGGCTCTGGCGGTGCAGCTTCGCACAGTACGAACTGGGAGTACGAACTGGGGGACTGTGTGCCCCGCCCCCGCGGGAAGCCCTGAAGCGAGGGCAGTCAGCCCTGAAGCGAGGGCAGTCACTCCTGAAGCAGCACTCAGCGAAGCCGCCAACACGGCTACCCAACCAATCTTTTGATTGAAATTTGCGTCGACCTATCTGCTACTCTAGTTGGCAATGCCGATGACGCCGCAGGCCGGGCGCGGGCCGGCGTTGCCGGTCTTGAGCGACTCCTCGTTGCCGCCCTTGCCGAGGTCGTCGGTGCCGGCGTGCACGACGACGGTGCGGCCGATGACGCTCTGGGGGCCGATGAGCTTGACGAGGTTGTCCTCAATGGTGCCCTTGGCGTTGCCCTGGGCGTCCGTCTTGATGTTGCCCAGGTCGCCCACGTGGCGCGCCTCGTCCGTCGGCGCGCCGTGCGTCTTGCCGTGGGGGTTGACTGGATGTTAGCACAGGCGAAGGCGAGGGGAGCAGACGGGGAAGGAGGGAACAATGCCTACAGTGCGGGCCCGCCGACGTGCAGCCGTTGGTGTTGTCGCCAAAGGTGTGGATGTGGAAGCCGCGCGCGGCGTTGGGGTCGTTGCCGGTCAGGTCGTAGGTGATGCGCGTCGGCGCCGCCTCGGTCTCCTGCTCAAAGGTGACCGTGCCCGACACCTTGGCGTCGCCCCGGAGCACAGCAACTGCGCGGTTAGCGGGGCCGTCTTGTCGAGCGCGGGTGATCTGGCCAGTCCTCCGGTCGCCACGGGCCGGCTCTCGCCTGCCTGGCCATCCAGGTGCCCTCCCCGACCCGGCGGCGTGGCCATTGGCGCGGTATGGGGCAGCCCAAGACGAGGGACGTACCAGCCTTGACCATTTTGATCAGATAAAGTGGTGATGGGAGTGTGGTGGTGGTGTGGTGATGAGTGCTTTGTGCTGGTTGTGATGTCGAGTCGTCAAAAGTCGAGCTAAAGTCGGCAGCGAGAAATCGGCTGGGCGGCGGCAGTATATAGGCGGCGGACGAATGTGGGCGAACAGCGTGGAAGGCGCGGCGGCCAGGATCGGAGATCCGAGGTCGCCCACAGGCAGGAGCGAGCGAGCAGCTCCTGGCTTTGGCGTGCGGGGCAGCTTCGCTGTCGTCATGGCGGGCAGACGGCTACAATGCGACTGCACCTTATTTCCCGCTGACAAATTATCGTGGCCGGCTGTTGCGTCGGCCGCAGACGGAGTCCTCCGCGACTCAGTATTGTACTTTGTATACAAGGAGCTGTTAGCTCAAGCATAAAGCTTTGGTATGCTTTCCGCACGGCTGTTCAGCGAACGCGTATAGCGCTCAGACGTAAGACGGCCAACTCAGCCGCACCACAGCGGCGACCAGACGGTCGTCGCCTGTCTGTTGCGCCGCCTCGATCCTGATCGTACGGCGGGCCGGTGCAGCTGTTGCCATTGCTGCCTGCTGCCTATGCGGTAGGCTTCTTGGTAGGCTTCGACCCGGTGCTCTGCCTCGCTGGATCGATCACGTGACCAAGAACGCCCAGCGGCCCCCGGCTCTCACAGCACGCCCTGCTATTGGCCGCCACCCGAGGGGCCTTGGCCGTTGCGCGCGGAGCCTCTCCACACGGGGGAGGGACAGGAGGAGGGAAGGAGCCCTCGGCCGCTACTGCCGCACCTGCGCCGCGCTGCACAACGGTCTTTCCTGGTTTCGGACGCCGCACTGCCCCTAAACGTGACAGAAGGCAAAAAGGCGAGCGACAGAGGCCGCCTTTTTTGACAAGCAACGGCGAACCTGTCGATCGACCCGTCACGCCGACACGCCGACACGACGGCGACACGACGACACCGACACGAAGACACGACGACACGACGACACGACGGTACGGCCCGGCGACACGACGGCACAGCGCCGAGACAGCGTCATTTGGGATCGCGGAGGCGTCGGTCGCAGCCCAACGCGAAGCTCGTTTTTCTCGTCGTTGCTTGCTTTCGTCTCGACCTTGTCTTTTTTTTCTCCCTCTCCTTTTTCATCCTTGCCCTCTCTCAGGGATGCGCCTGGCCTGAGTGAGGACCCCAACGGCCGCCACCTGCCCCTCCGGCTCCGCCACCCGAGTCCTTTGGCGTCGCTCCCGCGCCCGCCAGCCGTGCTCGAGGCTTTCTCTCGAACCGAGCTGTGGACAACAGCAATTCTGCGACCCGGAACCAAAAGAACGCAACTGCACGCATCTCGAGCTTTTGCCGTCTGAGCAGAGGGCCCCCCCTCACCGGAGCCGGACAGCCGAACGAAGCGATCTGGCTTGACCTGGCCTGACCCGCTCGACCCGATCCTTCGCCTTCTCGGCCTCCTCCTCGACCGCGCTTCTCCTCCCTTTCCCTCCTCTCATCGCCATGTCGTTCCGCGGCGACGACCAGCGCCGCTACGGCCATGTGCCGCCCGTGCAGTACCCCGTGGCCGGCCATCCGCAGCAGCCGGCCTACGACTACGGCCCGGCACCCACCGCTGCCTATCCCGCCCGCCGTCCCAGCTTCAACCACGGCGACGACACCTACTTTGACCAGGGCCGCCCGCTGCCGCAACCGCTGCCGCAACCGCAGCCGCTGCCGCAGCCGCAGCAGTACCACACGCAGCAGCAGCAGCCGCCGCCGCCGCCACACCAGCTGCACCACGCCCAGCCCAGCATCCCCGGCCGCGCCGAGGACGAGCTCTTCCTGACCAGCCCCGTCGACAGCCCCGCCCCGGCCCCGGCGTTTTCGGCGGGCTCTGCGGGCTCTGTGCCGCCCGTCCCCGCCAAGGTGCCTGCGGCCGCCTATGGCACGCCGGCGCCCGCGTCGTACAACCCCCAAGCGTTTGCGCGCTCGCAGTCGCAGTCGCTGCCCTACCACCCCCACCCCTCTGCTCGCCTGGCCTCGCCGACGATGCCCGCCTTCCCCTCGTTCCAGAGCCCTCCGCACCAGCAGCCCGCCGCCTACAATCCCGCCGCCTACGCCAACACCACCGCCGCCGTGCCCCAGCGGACGGCCACCTACGGCGGCTACAGCACCTATTCGCTGCCGCCGCTGCAGCAGCAGCAAGCCCAGCAGCAGCACAGCTACAGCGCCCCCGCCGTGCCCCAGACGCCCTCGTCCGCCTCGTCGCCCTACGCCCAGCAGCAGATGCCCTCCGCCAGCGCTCTCTACTCCCCGCCGCTGCCGCCGCCTCCGCCTCCGCCGCCGCCGCCGCCGCCACCCGCGAACACGACCCCGTCCTCCTACCAGCCCGCGTCCTACTACGTCTCGCCCGCCTCGTCTGCCGCGGCCGCCTCACCGCAGGTCTCCTACGACCCGCAGCAGTATTCGCTCCCGTCCTCCTCCTCCTACGCGGCGGGCGCCAGCAGCTACTTCACCCCCGGCGCACCAGCGGCGGCAGCGGCGGCAGCGCCCGCCTCCACAGCAGGCCTCGGTGTTGCCTTCCCCTCGGCCAGCAGCGTCAGCCCGATGCCCTCGCCCGGCGCCATCCACAGCACCATGACCTCGCAGGCGCCCTACCCGACGGCGTCCGCCCACACGCCCATCCCCATGGGCAGCAGCAGCAGCAGTGCCGACCCCAACGCCTTTGCCAACCGCGCGTCCCGCGCCAACTCGGCCGCCTCACCACAGCCGCTGCCCTCGCCGCCCGTCCAGCACGCGCCGTCTCCGGCCGCCGCCGGCGGAGGCATCCAGCGCCACCCGACCCACGCGCCTCTCCCGAGCCGTCCACCCCAGACCCCAGCCATGGACGACCGCGACGACCGCTACACGCAGGACAGCCTCATCCAGGATATTGAGGCTGATCTGGGCATCGGCAGACACGGCAGCGGTGCCGACGGGCCCGACGACGACGGCTACCGCCACGGACACCAGCCCTCACGCGCCTCGTCCACCCACCCTAGCACTGCCGGTTGGTCGTCCAGCGCCGCCTCTGCCGTCGGCCGCACCCCGTCCTCCGCCTCTACTTCGTCATCGAGCCAATTCCACCAACCTGACGCAGCCGCTGCCGTCGCGCCCACGGCCTACCGCTGGGAGGACGACAGCGACCCAGAGGGCGCCTTTGGCGCCTACGAGATGCAAATGGCTGACCTCAACGAGCAGCGGTTCAGTGTCAGCGGTGCCTCCGTTGTCTCGGCCGGGAGCAGCGCCACAGCGCTCCAGCAGCATCAGCAGCATCAGCAGCAGCAGTACACGTACAATTATGCCAGCTACGACGCGAACCGCGCGGCGACCCCCCAGCCGCTCCAGACGCACGCCCCGCCACCACCGATGGCGCAGCCGGCCCCAGCTGCCGCGGACGACGCCAGCGCCAGCGACTCCGAGTTTGTCGGTATGGACCTTGGGCTCTTCAGCGGCGGCTACGCTGGCAACCTGGCCTACGGTGGCAGCGTCGGCACCACCGGTGTCGGTCGTAGTGAATCCACGTCCTCGGCCGCGGCGCACCACACCTACGCCGGCGACCGCCCGCCGCAGTCGACAACGCCGCGGCCGTACGACGGGGTCTCGGCCGGCGGAGCGGGAGACGCCCAGTACGCGCCCTTCCTCGATGCCGAGATGGACTACGGCGGCACCGGCGGCCTGCAGCCGCCTGCCCTGCACCGCCTTAGCTTCGACGAGGGCGACGAGCACGTGTCCGTGCACTCGGCCGGCGCCCGCAGCGGCGGCAGCGACTCGCCTTCCAAGGACGAGTACCCGGACATGTTCTACCACCCGGGACTGTCGAGCCGGCCGCTGCCCGCGTTGCCTGCCATCGACGGCGGCGGCGGTGGCGGCGGCAACGTCACCCGCAGCAGCAGCAGCAGCAACAGCGCCCATCTCCTGTCTGCCGCGCCGTCCAACGCTTCGCGCCTGTCCTACCAGCAGCACGCCTACTCGCTCAGCGCCGACGCCCGGTCTTCGAGCTATCCCGAGCAGCCGATGCAGCCGCACGTGCCCTACCAGCAGCGGCAACACCAGCAGCCGCAGCAGCAGCAATACTCCATGCAGCAGCACCACCAGAGCCAGCTCCAGCAGCAGCTGCACGTCGAGCGCTCCACGTCTATGTCGAGCCACAGCACCACGCCCATTGTCCAGGTGCCCGGCCGCTCGCGCACCGACGCCGCCGAGGAGCGCCGCCGCGCGCAGCGCCTGTACGCCGTGCAGCACGGCCTGCCCTACGACAGCAGCGGCAACAACAGCTACGACCCGACGGCGGCCGGCCAGGGCGACGGAGGCGCCACGCTGGCGTACGACGTGATCACGCTGCCCAGCGGCCGCCGCAAAAAGTTCGTGCCCTCCAAGCTGACGCCCGCCGACTTCCGCCGCTGCTACGAGCCGTGGGCGCTCAGCAGCGTCGCGCGCTGGGTGCGCGAGATGGCCGACGGCGAGCCCGACCTCAAGCGCAAGACCATCGAGGAAGGGCTCGTCGCCCTCTTCACCACCAAGGTGCCCAACATGAACGTGGCGGACGCCGAGACCCTCGCCGCCTACGTGGCCGACTCCATGTTCGCCGCCGGCCTGCTCATTCCCGAAGAGGAGTGGGTCAAGTTCGGCCCGGGCGACATCAGCGGCGTGCTGTGGCAGCTGACGGGCGCCGGCTGCTACGCGCCGTACGTGCACGAGCACGAGACGCCCGGGCACTGCTACTCACACTACTGCACGCGCACGCTCAAAAAGGCCAACCTCGACGAGCTGCTGTCGGACGAGTCGGCGGCCAAGAAGGAGGACTGGGTCACCTTTTACAAGATCACCAAGGAGATCATGGAGGGCAAGCCGCGCAAGGAGGTGGAGCGCCAGAACGTGCTGCACGAGATCATCACGAGCGAGGAGGAGTACAGCAACCAGCTGGACGTGCTGCGCGTGCTGTACATGGACCAGCTGCGGCACTGGCAGCCGCCCATCATCCCGCCGAACAAGCTGGACAAGTTCATCGAGACCGTGTTTGGGCACGTCGTGGCCGTGCAGCGCGTCAACAAGGACCACCTGCTGGCGCAGCTCAAGTACCGGCAGAATGAGCAGGGGCCGTGGATCACGGGCCTCAGCGACATCTTCCGCGAGTGGATCCGCAAGGCCAAGGACGACTACATTGCCTACTCCATTGCCTACCCCAACGCGTCCTTTTTGGTGCGCAAGGAGGCGGCGCGCAACGTGCTGTTCCGCCAGTTCCTGGAGCACGTGCGCAACCACAAGCGGTCGGACCGGCTGGGCTGGGACACGTTTCTCAAGGCGCCCATCACGCGGCTGCAGCGCTACTCGCTGCTGCTGAGCACGGTGCTCAAGGCCACGGTGCAGGACAGCGAGGAGAAGGCCAACCTGGTGCGCGCCATCGAGGAGATCCGCCTGGTGACGCGCGACTGCGACCGCCTCGTGGACGAGATGGGCAAGAAGGTGTCGCTGCGCGAGCTGCAGAACCAGCTCGTCTTCCGGCCCGGGTCGCAGACGGTGCTCAACCTCGACCACCTGGGGCGTGAGCTGCTGATGCAGGGCGACCTGCAGCGCATGGGCTCCAAGGGCGTGCGCTGGGTCGACACGCACGCGCTGCTCTTCGACCACTACTTTATCCTGGCCAAGGCGGTCTCGTCGTCGTCGTCGCTGACCTCGTCGTCCCGCGGCAGCGGCGCCGCCGGCGGCAGCGACAAGAAGTACGATGTGTCCAAGGAGCCCATCCCCATGCCGCTGCTGCTGCTCGAGAGCATGAACGACGACCCGGTCTCCAAGCAGAAGGGGCTGGCCGCTCCGCTGGCGCGCACGACCACGGCCAACGTCGTCCTGTCGGGCGCAAACACCAACGGCCACACCAACGGCTACGCCGACGGCAGCAGCGGCGGCGGCGGCGGCGGCGGCGGCGCGGGCCGCCCCGAGCTCGAGCACACGGTAACGAGCAGCTCGACGAGCTCGATGCCGCTGCTCACCGCGGGCGGCTCAGCCGGCGGCGGGAGCGGCGTTGGCGGCGGCGGCGGTGGCGAGGACAGTGGCAAGATACTGTACCCGTTCCGGGTGAAGCACCTGGGCCACGAGGTGTACACGCTGTACGCGTCGACGCCGCAGAGCCGGCAGGAGTGGTGCAGCAAGATCGTGGAGGCAAAGACGCGGCACGCGCGGGCGCTGCAGGAGCAGAACGCGGAGCCGTTCCGGCTGCGGGTGCTGGCGGACAGCGCGTTTGCGTACGACTCGATGACGGCGGCGAGCCGGCAGCCGGGGGTGGCGATCCGGGGCACGCCGCTGGACCGGGCGATCCGGGAGATGGAGCAGGTGTTCGGCCCCGGGCGGGGCCCGCCGCCGGTGTGCCGGGCGACGGTGAACTGCGCGACGGGGTTCACGGCGTACGGGAGGTCGATCCTCGCCGTGGGCACGGACTTTGGCGTGTACATTTCGGACGCGAGCAACCCGCGGGGGTGGACGCGGACGGTGCAGATCAACAAGGTGACGCAGATGGCGGTGCTGGAGGAGTTCTCGGTGTGCCTGGTGCTGGCGGACAAGGCGCTCATCTCGTACCCGCTGGACGTGGTGGCGCCGGTGTCGGTGACGGCGGCCACGCCGGCGGGGGCGGGCACGGCGGCAGCGGCGGCGGCAGCAGCAGCGGCGGCAGCGGCGGCGGCGACGGGTAACGACAGCGCGCGGCGGGCGCCGCAGAGGCTGGCCAAGGACGTGTCGTTCTTCGCGACGGCGCGGATGAAGGAGCGGATGCTGCTGTTCTACAAGCGCAAGGAGGGCATGCACAACACGTTCAAGGTGCTGGAGCCGGTGTTCCAGAAGGCGTCGGAGAAGAAGTCGCGGTTCTTCGGGCGGCGGCTGGGCGGCGGCGGGGGCGGCGGCGACGGGGTGGGCACGACGGAGTCGTTCCGCGACTTTGACGAGTTCTACCTGCCGACGGAGTGCTACTCGCTCAACCTGTTCCACACCTACGTGGCGGTGTCGACGGCCAAGGGCATCGAGCTGCTGACGCTGGACCGCAAGCAGACGATGTCGGTGCCGCGGGACCTGGCGCTGCCGGCGACGGCCAACATTGCGGCGCGGATCCGGGACCAGCGGCCGCTGGGCATGTTCCGGCTCAACGACCAGGAGTTTCTGCTGGCGTACGAGGACTGCGCGGTGTACAGCGACAAGCACGGCGAGGTGTCGCGGACGCTGATCATGGAGTACTCGGGCAAGCAGAAGAAGGCGCGGGCGGCGACCATGTTCGGGCAGTATCTGCTGCTGTTCAACGAGGACTACGTGGAGGTGCGCAACGCGGAGAACGGGCGGCTGCGGCAGATCATTGCGGGCAACGACGTGCGGTGCCTGGACTACGGCTTCCGGGGGCCGACGGGCAGCAACAACGCGGCGGCGACGGCGGCGGGGCCGGCGACGAGCGTCATGGCGTCGGCGGGGCCGGGGTCCAAGGGCACGGTCAAGATCAGCATGACGCACCCGGAGGTGGCCGGCATGCAGATTGTGCTGGAGCTGCTGCTGAACGACGAGCACGCGGAGAAGTAGGTTGGGTCTTGGGTCTTGGGGTCTTGGGTGGCTTTCGGTGGTCTTCGCTGTCTTTAGGGGTTGTCTCGGGGCGGTCTGGTTGGAGGGTGAGGTCTGATCAGCCTTGGCTCGGCTTTTTCTTTCGGTTCCTCGTCGTATTCTCTTACGCTTTCTTTTTCTCGGTTTCTCGGACGAGCCTATGACCTGTGTTTAGCTATTGCGTCCAGCCTGATTTTGTGTCTCTTGAGCCGCCGCCTGCCGTGCCTGCATCACGTTACCTGCACGTGCTCAACGCGTCGCGTATGCGCCAGCTTCAGGGTCTGCCCCACTGCGTTGGCTCGCCAGCTCAAACCCTAAACGACGCCAAAAAGGGCCTCGCCCAAAGCGTCTGTCCCGTCCATCCGCAACCGCAAGCTCCTTTGTCCAGAGAGACGAGACGGCGAGGACAGGACGCGGAGACTGGAGACTGAGACTGACCTGGATGGTTCCGGAACGGGACAGCTTGCCTGAGTTGACCGGTTCCAGTTGGACATTTGACAGCATCGACTCGAGCTGACTCGAGCTCGATCTCTCGACCTTTGCCTCCCGACTCGACTCTCGGCTCCGACTCTCAACGACCCCTCGCCGCGTCCTGCCGCCGAAAGACCCCGTGAGCTTGTCTTGATGACCATGTGCCCGTGGGGGTGCATCTGCGGCGTCCCTCGATCACGACGGTGATCTCTTGGCGACGACGGTGAACTCCGACATTGCGAGCCTTTCCTCACCCCCCGTCCCCTCCCGCCTGGGCCATGAAGACCCCCCAGGAGGTCTACGAGGAGATCATCCGCTCCCACCAGGAGCTGGAGCGGATCCCGGCCGAGGTGCACCTGTTCTGCCCGCGCACGAGCGACGACGACCTCGAGGACTACGACGACCCGAGCGCGGTCGACGCGGCGGCCGATCCGGCGGCGGCGGCCGCGCGGCAGGCCCGCATCGACGCGGGCCGGCAGCGGCTGCAGCTGACGGCGTGGGCGTCGCTGATCCTGGGCATCAGCCGCGAGCAGGCGGACCGCTGGCTGGGCGACTGGATCCAGCGCACCGAGGCCTTTCTGGTCAAGTGCGACGGCTGCGTGCGGGCCTGGCACATGGAGCGCAAGGCGCTCAAGGGGCGGCTGCTGAAGTGGGTGCAGTGGTGCTGGTGCTGGCGGTGCAGTTGTATCGGTTGTGCGGCGCTGACCGGGCAGGGAATTCGACGAGGAGACGGCCAACATCATGGAGGGCCGGCTGCACGCGTTCGACACGGCGCGCATCACGCGCGGGCTGGAGCAGGCGGTGGCGCTGCTGGAGGCGCGCGGGCCCATGTCGTCGGCCAAGCTGGCGGCGCTGGACGCGGCGGCGGTGCTGGCCTTTTACGAGGCGCTGTGCTGCGTCGAGTTCCTCAGCCTGCCGGCCAACCGGCGCCTCTTCAACGTCGTCTTTGCCAAGACGCAGGAGAAGAAGCCGCTCAAGATCGCGCCCGTCGTCATCCCGGCCATGACCGTCTTCCTCTTCCAGGCCGACCCCCTGCGCTGCGCCTTTGCCCGCACCGCCTGGGCCCGCCGGCCGCCCGGGCCCGCCGGCGCCCTGACGGCCGCGCAGTTCGACTGGGCCGTCAGCGACCACCTGGCCGACGCCATCGACGCCGCCAGCCGCGCCGACGCCGCCGACGCCGACGTCGCCCGCTTCTGGGACGGCCTGCTGCTGCTGCTCGCCGCCATGAGCGAGGACCTCGTCCTGCACAGCCTGCGCGGCATGCAGATCCCCCTCGACGTCTACCAGCTGGCCGTCCAGCACCTTGCCGAGCGCGCCAGCCCCGACGTCCTCGCCCGCGTCCTGCGCGCCCTCTGCGCCCTCATGGACAAGTCCGCCAAGGCCTTCTGGGACGCCCTCTCGCTCATGAACCCCCCCCAGCTGCCCATGTTTGTCTGCGCCAGCCCGGCCTTTGCCCCCTTTCTGGCCCGCGCCTTTGACCCGGCCATGCAGCTGGTGCCGCCGCCGGCCGAGGGCAAGGCGGAGGCCAAGGCAGAGGTCAAGCCCGAGCCGCCGCCGCGCATCAAGGCCGAGCCCGACGATGGGAGGCTGGCCCTCGCCGCCGCCTCTGCTCCCCCCGCCGCTCCCCCCCCGCCGCCGCCGATGCCGCTCCTCGTCGCCTTCATCCGCGCGCTCATGCGCTCGCTCAACCGCAACCAGCGCGCCGACGTGTGCGACTACGTGCTGTCCGTCTTCCTGACCAGCAGCGCGGCCCCCGCCGTGACGGCCACGCGCGAGGGCCACGCCACCTGCATCGCCACCGGCCTGCACGCCCTGCAGATGACCCTCGACGGCTACCTGGACGCCCGCTACCGCCTGACCGCCGAGAGCGCCCTGTTTGTGACCACCGTCCTCAACAACACCGTCAAGCACCACGACTACGTCGTCCGCTCCGCCAACCTGCACCCCGGCGACCGCTACAACATTGGCCTGTCCCTGGCCGCCGTCGCCGTCGTCGAGTCCGCCCTCGCCCTCGACACCCGCGCCCTGCGCGACGACTGGGCCGCTCTGCAGCAGGGCGCCCGCCTGTCTACGGGGGGCGGGGGCGGGGGCGGGGGCGGCGGGAGCGGCGGCAGTGCTGCTGTGGCGACCACGCGCCGCTCCAGCAAGCTGTGGGACGGCTTCCGGCAGGCGCTGGCCCCCGGGCGCGTCGACCTGGCGCGCGTGATGCTGGCGGCGACGCTGTCGCTGCGCGGCATCCAGCGCTTTGCGCCCAAGAAGCGGCAGCTCGTGGTCGACGACGAGGCCAAGCGCCACTTCAACGAGGAGCTGGACCAGGCCGCCGAGGCCATCGCCTACACCATTGGGCGCATCAGCGAGACGCTGCGGCGCTCCGACCTGCAGCAGATGCTGGGCGGCGGTGCCGGCAGCAGCAGCGGCAGCAGCAGCGGCAGCAGCGGCAGCACGGACGCCCGCGCCATGAACGCCGTGGCCGCGACGCTCGTGCACGCCGAGGACGCCATCCGCGAGGCGGGCGTGCAGCTGGTGAGCACGCTCGTGGACGAGGACAGCCGCGCGGACGCCATTGCCAAGGTGGTGCACGCGTACCCGGTGGCGTTTTTGACCTCGTTTGCCGACGCCGTGGGCTTCCTGACGGGGGCGACGGCGGAGGCGACGCCGACGACGCCCTTCCTGCCCTTTGAGCCGATGCGGCACGTGTTCCGCGCGAGCAAGGACATCCTGGCGGGCCTGACGGACACGTCCATGGGCCTGCTGCGGTCGCGGACGCTCTCGGCGGACGAGCAGCGGGCGGTCCAGCGGTGGTGGACGATGGCGTGGCAGTTTGTGGACCACTCGTTTCTGCGCGCGCGCGCGTGGAGCGAGGACGTCGAGAAGGCCGCCATGGAGAACTACTGCCGCGACGTCATGGAGTTTGCCGAGACGCTGATGGACCAGGACGGGCTGTTTGCGGCGGCGCTGGGGACGGCGACGACGGCGGCGAGCGGCCCGGCGGCGGCGGACCAGGACGACAAGGACACGACCATGCGGGCGGTGCTGGAGGCGCCGCGCAAGCACTCGATGGGCCTGTTTGAGATGATCCAGCTGCGCGACCCGTACCTGGTGGGCATCATTGTGCACATCCTGGTCAAGCTGTTCAGCCGGCTCAAGGAGTACAACATGCGCTTCCCCGACCGCTTTGTGCGCGCCATCCGCAGCACGTACACGCCGCACGCGCAGGTGCGCAACAAGTTTGCCGTCAACACCAACATGAACGACACGCAGCGCGCCGAGCTGATGCGCGCCATTGGCGACGGGGCCGACGAGGACGAGGAGGAGGAGGAGGGGGGCGGCGTGGAGATTGTCTCGTGGACGTCGTCGGCCGGGGGCAGAAGCAGCAGCAGCAGCAGCAGCACGGCGGCCGGCAAGCTGCAGGCGGCGTCGCAGAAGAAGAAGAAGCAGACCACGATCGAGGCGTGGTCGCGCGCCGCCGGGACGGCCGGGGCGGCCACGCCGTCGCTCACGAGCAAGGACGCCGCGGCGCAGCTGACGCCGGGCCTGAACAAGCACCGGGCGCTGCTGGACCGGCTGAAGGCGTCGGCGTCGGCGTCGGCGTCGGCGTCGTCGGCGTCGTCCTCACCGACACCGGCGGCGGCCAAGCCCGACGCCAAGGCGCTGCTGGCGACGCGGGCGGCGATCCGCGAGAAGCGCGCACGCGACAAGGCGGAGATGGACAAGCACAAGGCGGAGGCGATTGCGCGGGCACGGGCGCTGCGGGAGGGCCCGGCGAAGAGCGAGATCATGGTGGACAGCGAGGAGGAGGAGGACGAGGAGGAGGAGGAGGAGGACGACGACGACGAAGATGCGCTGGTCCGGCAGAGCCGCAAGGGCGAGCAGATGCTGGACGAGGCGGAGCAGCGGCGGCGGCGCAACCTGCAGCAGATGGCGGCGCGGCTGCCGGTGAAAAAGGTCAAGCTGCAGCGGTCGGCCAAGGACATGCGGGCGCGGATAGTGCCGAACATGGACCGGCTGCACCAGGAGATCCTGGCGTGGGACATCTTCCACGAGGGCAACGACCCGCCCAACAGCCGGGGGTGCGAGGCGGTGGCGGACGCGTACCCGTCGCCGGCGGAGTACAAGCGGACGTTCTTCCCGCTGCTGATCAGCGAGGCGTGGCGGTCGTTTGTGACGGCCAAGGACGAGTCGACGGCGAAGCCGTTTGGGCTCAAGGTGATTACGCGGATCTCGGTGGACAACTTTCTCGAGGTCAGCACGGCGATGACGGGGGGGGAGGGCGGGAACGGGCCCGGCGGCAGCGGCAACGGCAACGGCCCCGGCAACGGCCCCGGCGAGCGCATGGTGGGCGAGGGCGACATTGTGCTGGTGTCGCAGGCGCAGGACCCGCTGACGGGGCGCGGGGCGCTGCACTGCCTGGCGCGGATCTGGAAGCTGGCGTACAAGCGCAGCGCGGTGGAGGTGACGTACCGGCTGAACAGCCGGGGCAACCCGATCCTGCCGGTGCTGCTGCCGGGGGCGGAGTTCCGGGCGGTCAAGATCACCAACATGACGACGATTGAGCGGGAGTTTGCGGCGCTGGAGAGCCTGCAGTACTACGACCTGATGGACGAGGTGCTCAAGGCGGCGCCGTCGCCGATGCTGACGTTTGGCGAGGCGGCGGTGGCGGAGGTGGCGCGCACGTACGACCTCAACCGGGCGCAGGCGCTGGCGATCCTGCACGGCAAGGCCAACGACGGCTTCACGCTGGTGCAGGGCCCGCCGGGCACGGGCAAGACCAAGACGATCGTGGCCATGGTGGGCGCGCTGCTGACGGGGACGCTCAAGAGCAGCGCGGGCGTGGCGGTGGGGCGGCCGGGGGGGGGAGGAGGGGGTGGCAGCGGCAGCGCAGCCGGCGGCGACGCCACGTCCAAGAAGCTGCTGGTGTGCGCGCCGAGCAACGCGGCGGTGGACGAGCTGGTGCTGCGGCTCAAGGCGGGGGTCAAGGAGACGACGGGGGCGACGCGCAAGATCAACGTGCTGCGGCTGGGGCGCAGCGACGTGATCAACGCGGGGGTGCGGGACGTGACGCTGGACGAGCTGGTGAAGGCGGAGCTGGGGCGGCAGGGGGGGGAGGGGGGGGGGCAGGGGGGAGGGCAGGGGGGGGAGGGGGGAGGGCAGGGAGGAGACGGCCAGACCCAGAAGATGGACCGCGAGGCGCTGCACCAGCGGGCGGCGGCGATCAAGGCGGAGCTGGGCAAGCTGATGCCGGCGCTGGACGCGGCGCGGTGCACGGAGGCGGCGGACCGGGCGGAGGCGATGCGGGTGTCGCAGATGCAGGCGATGGCGGACCAGCTGCGGGCGGAGCAGCGGCTGATCGGGGCGCGGATCGAGCAGGACCGGGAGAGCGGCAACACGTACGCGCGCGAGGCGGAGATCCGGCGGCGGCAGGTGCAGCAGCGGATCCTCAACGAGGCCCACGTGCTGTGCGCGACGCTGAGCGGCAGCGGGCACGAGGTGTTCAAGAACCTCAACGTGGAGTTTGAGACGGTCATCATCGACGAGGCGGCGCAGTGCGTGGAGCTGAGCGCGCTGATCCCGCTCAAGTACGGCTGCGCCAAGTGCGTGCTGGTGGGCGACCCCAAGCAGCTGCCGCCGACGGTGCTGTCGCAGTCGGCGGCGCGCTTCGGCTACGACCAGAGCCTGTTTGTGCGCATGCAGCGCAACCGCCCGCAGGACGTGCACCTGCTGGACACGCAGTACCGCATGCACCCGGAGATCAGCCGCTTCCCGAGCGCCACCTTTTACGACGGGCGCCTGGTCGACGGCGGCGACATGGCGGCGCTGCGGCGGCAGCCGTGGCACGAGTCTGGCGAGGGTGGCGGCCTGCTGGGCCCGTACCGCTTCTTTGACGTCGCGGGCGTGCAGGCGCGCGGCGCGCGCGGCCAGTCGCTGGTCAACGACAACGAGGTGCGCGTGGCGCTGCAGCTGTACCGGCGGTTCCTGGAGGCGGCCGGGCCTTCCGCGACGGCCAAGGTCGGCATCATCACGCCGTACAAGGCGCAGCTGTTTGCGCTGCGGCAGCGGTTCGCGGACCAGTTCGGCGCGGGCATCGCGGACCGCGTCGAGTTCAACACGACGGACGCCTTCCAGGGGCGCGAGTGCGACGTCATCATCTTCTCGTGCGTGCGCGCCAGCCCCACGGGCGGCATCGGCTTCATGACCGACATCCGCCGCATGAACGTCGGCCTGACGCGCGCCCGCTCGTCGCTCTGGATCCTCGGCGACGCCCGCGCCCTGCGCCAGGGGCCCTTTTGGCGCGCCCTCATCGAGGACGCCCAGGCCCGCGACCGCTACACCGGCGGCAACGTGCTGGCGCTGCTGGGGAGGGGCCCGGCTGGGGGGACCGGGGGGAAGAAGGCGGCGGCGGCGGCGGCGGCGGCGGCGGCAGCCAGCCGTCCGCCCAAGCCTGCCCCGGTCCGGCCGGCCGACGACGACAGCTACTCGCCTCCGCCCGCAGCCCCCCCGGCAGCCCCTCCGGCACCCCCCCCGGCCCCCGCCGCCTACACCGTGGTCGACCGGCCGAGCCGGCCGCCGCCGGCGCCCGGCGACATCGTCGGCCTGGACGGCATCAACGCGCGCGGCGAGGCGCTGCCGTACGGGCCGGCGGCGCCGACGCGGCCTGTTATTGTGCCGACGAAGCCGGGCGCCGGGCCGACGAAGCCGGGCGCCGGGCCGACAAAGACGGGCGCCGGGCAGCCGAAGCCCGGCGCCGGGCTGCCGCCGTACAAGAAGCGGCCGCACGACGACAGCCCCGCCGGCGGCCCGCCGGCCAAGGCGCGGCGGCCGGTCGACCCGTCGGCCATGGAGGTGCTGGGCCTCCCGGTGCCGCCGAGCACGACGGGCGGGGGCGGCGGCGGCGGTCCGCCACGTCCCAAGCCGAGGGTGAGTCTTTTTCCTCTCGTCGCTCGTTCCCCTGCTAACCACCAGCCCCCCATGCGTCCGCCCAAGAAAAAGGCCCCGGTGGACCCGTTCATCAAGAAGAAGGGCGGTCCCAGGCGGCCGTGAGATCGGCCGTACGACAGTTGTTCATAGACAGTTGCTAGACGGGGAATCGGAAATCAATACAAAGCCTCCTATCCGCTGCGCGCCGCCCCTACAAAGCCACGTCCTGGAACGAGTTGCCGTCGCCGCCGGCGCGGCTGCGCGCCGCCCCGTCTTTTTCGCTGTCCGCGCCGTCGCCCTCCTCCTCCTCCTCCTCCTCCTCCTCCTCCTTTGCTTCCTCATCGCCCTCGCCGTTCTCCACCGCCTCACCCCCCCGCGGCCGCAGCGCCACCTTTTGCTCTGCCGTGCCGCCCAGGAACACCTTGTCGTTGTCGCGGGCCTCGCCCGTGGAGGATGCGCCGGCCGACGAGGCCGAGGCCGGGGCCGGGGCCGAGGCCTCTTCCGCTGGCGAGGCCGCCTGCTCGGCCGGCGGCGGCGGCGGCGGAGGCGTATCCTTGGCGGGCGGCTGGGGGGGCTGCTGCTGCGGCTGCTGCTGCTGCTGCGCAGCCGGAACCTGGTCGTTGGGCCCCGTGGGCCGGACGGCGTCGAGGTAGAACTTGGTGACGCCGAGGATGCGGCCGCTCTTCTCGCAGGCCTCGACCCACTCGGGGCGGACGACGGGGATGTTGAGCTCGACGGCGCGCTCCCAGGCGGGGCCGCGGCCCTCGGTGGTGACAAAGTGGGTGGTGTCGATGCGGACGGCGCCGGGCTCGGGCACGAGCTTGGCGCCGATGCGCTCGACGGCGGCGACGAGGCGGGCGCGGGCGGCGCCGGGCAGGATGCCCGTGGTGATGGTGACGCCGCTGAGGTCCGTCATCTTGTGCGTGCGCACCGCCAGCTTCTCGCTGCTGAGCGTGCCCGCGCTCGTGCGCAGCACCAGGTGGAACGTGTACTCCGTGTCGACGGCCAGGCCCGAGATCTTGGTCGAGTGCATCTGCAGGGGGCGCGGGATCGTGCCCGCCTTCTGCCCGTTGCGGTACAGCGCCAGGCTCACCAGGTCCGCCGTCGCCAGCACGATCGGGTCCCACTCCAGCACCACGCTCGTCTGCGTCGCGTTGCGGCACCGCAGCACCGGCGCCGCCGGCCCCGCCACCCCCAGCGTCTCGTAGATGCGCCGCTGCAGGCCCCGGAACTGCTCCTCCTGCCGCTGCTCCGTCGCCCGGTTCCGGCTCACCGCAATGTCCACAATCGACCCGGACCGGATGTTGGGCGGCAGCAGAATCGACGGAAATTCGATCTGGGGGTCAGAGGGAGAGGAAAGGAAGGCGAAAATAAAAAAAAAACCCACCAGTCGCTTGTCCTGCGTCAGCAGAACCGTCACGCCGGCGTCGACCTTGCCGACGGTGAGTGAGACCAACATCGCGGCAGTGGCGCAGTCGGCGCGATGGCGGTGGTCGCTGTGGTGGTGAGCCTCGTGGCGGACGATGTCGTGATGTCGTGATGTCGGATGTCGGATGTGTCCGTCGCGATGCTAAACAGGACACGCGCCAACGCCAGGGCCAGGGGCTGGCAGGCAGCTGCGAGCTGTGGCGGGGCTTCCGCTTTGGGTGTTTGCTTAGTAATTTATGACTAAGAACGACCGCACGACATACGATATCAGATACAGTCCAGTTGCTCTTGTCCAGGGCCGCCTAGACTGTGCCTTTTCCCATGCTTTTGGTGCTTTTGGTGCCTTTTGTGCCTCCGGCCGTCTTGGCCGTCTTGGCCGTCTTGGCCTGTTTTCCCTTGCTCCCCGGCGTTCCATTCCCCGCCGCTTTCGCGCTCCCCGCCGCTTTCTTGCCGGCTCGCGCCAGGGAGGGCGGCTGCCCTGGCGCCGGCCCCTTCTTGGGCGGGACGCCCTCGCGGTGCACGCTGTGGCGGTCGTAGACCACGGGCGGGTTGGGCGCGCCCGGCGCGCGGCCGCCCAGCAGGTCCTCGACGGCGCCGAGCGCGCGCGTCAGGTAGGCCGCGAGGTCGGCGCCGGGCGTGCGCAGCAGCGGCCGCAGCAGGCCCTCGACGCGCAGCGTGCCGTAGAGGTGGGGGTGGGGGGCCCGGACGTGCTGGGCCTGGCTGTGCTGGGCCTGGCTGTGCTGGGCCTGGCCGGACTGCCGGGCCTGGCCGGACTGCCGGGCCTGGTCAGACTGTCCGGTCTGCCCGGACTGGGCCCCCCCAGACTGCTCCAGCTCCAGCCTCCGCCCCACCCGGTCGTACCCCCGCGCCCGCAGCGCCGCCCGCAGCGCGCGCTCGACCTTGCGGCGCATGGTGTTGCGCACGCAGGCGCTGGTGGGCACGGCGTCGTCGTCGCTGACGAGCACGAACCACCACAGGGGGTCGGTGCGGTTCTTGTGCGCGTACTGCCGCCGCAGCACCTCGGCGAAGCAGTGCGGGAACCCGTGCGGCGCGTCCTGGCCCGGCACCCCCGCGCCGCCGTCCGCGTCCTCCACGCCCGGCGACGCCGCCAGGAACCGCTTCGACCACGGGTGCAGCACGTGGCTGTAGCTGAAGCGCAGCCGCAGCCCGTGCCGCCGCCGCCCGTCCGCGGCGGCGGCGGCGGCGGCGTCGGGCACCGCCCGGAACAGCCCCGGCTGCCGCCACGACGCGTACACGTCCGGGCCCATGTCCGTGTAGTCGGTGCGCAGGTCGGGGGGCAGCGGCACGGGAAAGAGGAGGGGGGGGAGCGGTGGTGGTGGTGCTGCCTCTGCTTCTGCTGCTGCTGCTGCTGCTTCCGTGGGCGGCTGCCCCCAAAACACCCCCGGCCGGTCCGTCGGCGCCGTCAGCAGCACGTCCGCCGCCACGCCGTGCGGCGTCGTGTAGAAGCGCCGGCGCGCGGTCGGCGCGCGCGAGGCGGCCGGCGTCGGGGGCCACGGCGGGTCCGGCGGCGGCGGCTGCGGCGGCTGCGGCGGTCGGCGGCGGCGGCGGGGGGGAGTCGAGGCGGAGGCGGAGGTTGTCGAGGCGGAGGCGGAGGTTGTCGAGGCTGAGGCTGCCCGCGAGACTGCCCGCGAGGCAAGGCAGCCGGCGCACACGCGCCGCCAGACGGGCCGCCCAAACAGCATGACAGAGAACGGGCGAGCAGGCGCACGCGGCGCTCACCGCAAACACGAGGGCACGGCGCGCGGCGCAGCCATGGCAGAAAAGCAGGTCGTGAGCGGGAGAGCAGGACGTGAAAGCGGCGGCCCAAACGGGCCAGAAAAACAGGCGTCGGCCGCTGTTCGCTGCCCGCTCTTTCAGGCCATAAAACGGCGGCTCCACTCAGCACCAGTGCTCAGCACCAGCACTCAGCACACGGCCTACGCTTACTCCGTGCAACCACAACTAACACAACTAACACCAGGCACAGCAGCCACATAAAATGCCTCCGTTCCCATTCGACAATGGCCGCCGTGTTTGCTAATGCAACGAACCAAGAATCGGCTTTCCCGGCCACAGCAACAGCCCTGTTTCTCTCGCCGTCTTCGCCTCTTCCCTCGCAGCTGCTCCTCGCTCGTCGTTCTCCTTCCCTCACACGCCTACAGCCGCCCCCTCCGCGTGTGGACACGCACGCCACGGTCCATCTAGTCCCAGCCGTCGTCCGACTCCTCGTCGTCTGCTGGTCAGTACAGGGCACCGGGCAAGCCAACAAAGGAACAGAAAGGAACAGAAAAGAGACTCACCGCTTTTGCTGACTTTCTCCTTGCGCTTCTGCAGCTCCGCCATCAGCGCCAGCGAGCCCGCCACGTTGCCGCCGCCGCCGCCGCCGCCCGTCGGCGGCAGCCCGCTGCCCGTGTCCGCGCTGCGCCCGCCCACCATGGCCTCGCTGCGGTCGCGGATCTGGCTCCGGTCCACCTTGCGCAGCGCCTTGATCCCGCCCGCGCTCTGGATGCTCTGCAGCACCGCCGACTTGTCTGGTGTCACCGTCGGCAGCGGCGGGCCGCCGCCGCCGCCTCCTCCCAGCGCCGGTGGGGGCGGCGGTGGCGGCGGCGGCGGCGGCACACCAGCCATGCCGCCCGACGAGGGCGGAGGAGGTGGCGGCGGCGGCGGTGGTGGGACGCCGGCCATGCCTCCTGACGGCGGCGGCGGCGGTGGCGGTGGTGGCGGCGGAACCCCGGCCATGCCTCCCGACGGCAGCGGCGGCGGCGGCGGCGGCGCAGGCGGTGGCGCCGCTGCTGCCGGCACAGGCGCTGCTTGTCGTGGAGGCGCCGGCGGTGGCGGCGCAGGCGGTGGTGCTGCGCTGTGCCGCGCCGGCGGCGGCGGTGGGGCCGCGGGAACGGGCCGCGCGCTGGATGGCGGCAGAGGCGGTGGCCCGCCCGCGGGCGCACGTGGCGGCGTCGGCGGCGGTGCGGCTGCCGGCAGCGACGGCGCCGCGCTGCGGCTGGGAGGCGGCGGCACGCCATACTTGCGCCCGCCTCCGCTGTTGCTGCTGCTGCTGCTGTCGTCGAGGGCTGTCTTCGGTGGCCGCGGAGGCGGCGGCGGCCCGGGCACGCCCGGTGGTGCCGGCACCGGCCGCGCGGCGGACGAGGACGAATGCTGCGGCGGCTGCGAATGCGCAAACTTACCGGCATCCGCAAGCGGCGGCGGCACCGCAAACTTGGGCCGCGGCGGCGGCGACGGATCGCGCGGCGGCTCGGGCGGCGGCGGCGGCGGCGCAGACGGCGTAGGGTCGGTCTTGGCCGCCTGCCGGCGGGGAGCGGGCGGCGGTGGCGGCCCTGCGCCTCGTCTCCCTGCCGCGGGCGGTGCCGGTGGCGGCGGCGGCGGCGGCGGTGCCCGCAGGCCTGCTGATCCGGAAGACGAGGCCGCGACGGCCGCCGTAGCCGCCGCCACCGCCGCCGACGCTGGAGGGGGCGGCGGCGGCGGCGGCGGCGGCGGCCCGAGCCCCGGCGCTGCTGGCGCTGCTGGTGCCGGAGCCGCAGGCGCTGCGGACGCCGACTGCTGTCGCAAGAAGTCGACAATAAAGTCCTGGTTGTCGCGGATAAAGTCGTCCGTCAGGCCCTTGGACCGCAGGTCGTCGCCAAAGGTCTCGCGCCAGTTGGGGTCGAAGGCGTCGAGCGTCGCAAACTCGGATGCTGCTGCTGCTGCGGCGCCGCTGCCGGAGCGGGCGTGGCCCGGGCTGTAGCTGCCCTGGCTGTAGGGGCCGCGCGGGGAGTCGGGCGGCGTCGGTGACGGCGCCGACGAGTGGCGGTGGCCGCCAAAGATGCCGCCCAGCAGCGAGTGCTTGTGGCCGCTGCCGCCGCTGCCGCCGCTCATGACGGACGCGTTGCTGCTCTGCACGGTGCCGCCAAAGGGCGTCATGCGCGTGGCCTTGCTGGCGTTCTTCTCGCGGTCGTCCATCTTCTTCTTGAACTGCTTGGCCTCCTTCTCGTCCGCAAAGCACAGGCCCGCCAGGCACTCCTCCAGCTCAAACGTGTGGAAGAACACCCGGTCCTGGTTGTAGCTCCACGTGTCGTAGATCTCCTGGTCCCAGATCACGCCGCGGTTGCCGGACTGCCATCGTCAGTGAGGGAAGCGGAAGCGCGAGAGAAGTGAGAACGCACCGAGATGTCCACCATCTTGATCCAGAGCGTGTTGCCGACCAGGTCGTTGCACAGCACCACGGCCCCCTGCAGGCCGGTGTACGTCCATCGCGACCGGTTCGGATAGGCCACGTACAGCCGCGCCACGGCCACCGCAAAGATCTTGTTGTTCGGCTTGGGCACGTGGCGCTTGACCGTCTCCTTTTCGGCCTCGCTGAGGAGCGACGGCATGGTGGCGGTCGAGGGAGGGGAATCGGAAGACGACGGAAAAGCCGGCGTCCCCCCGGCGGTCCGAGACGGCGTGTGGGCGCGCGCGCGCGGCGATGTCGATCGCGGATGGTTTCGGCGACGAGGGGCGGCGGCGGAAAAGGGGAGCAAAGAAAGTCGTCGGGGCCGCAGACACGTGGCGCCGCGAGCAAACACAGAACGGCACTCGGCGGCCGGCGGAAAGGACGGAAACGCGCGGCCGGATGCGCCGCCGGTGGGGTGTTGGCGGGGGGGAGGGCGGGAGGCAATGGACAGACAGGCGCGCGAGGGGTTGTGCAGCGAGGGACCGAAAAAGAGAGGCACAAGAGAGAGAGCGAAAGCGTGCGAGTGAGACCGCTGGCGTCGATGGTGCGGCGGGCCAATGACGGGCGGCCTTGGCATTGGCTGCTGGCTGGCTGGCTGGCGGGCTGGCGGGCTGCTGGCTGGCTGGGGCGCTCCTGCCCGCTGCTGGCTCAGCGCTATGCTGGTTCGGGCAGGCGCGCTAGGCGTACTCCGCGGCAGCGTGTGCACAAGGCAACGACGATGGGCTTTGTTTTCAAAAGGAAAGAAGAAAGAGCGACCGACGAGCCTGCATCCGTGTTTCAAGGACTGCGCAGCTCCGTAGAATCACCGCAGAACGCCACAGAAGCCACTGGCTCCACAGCGAGCCACAGCGGGCCACAGCACAGCCACAAGTCACTTCAAAGTCAAACGACAGTTATATTGGGAGCTCTGTAGACATGAGCGTGCGGTCTGTCTACTTCTCCTTGTTCAGCTCCTGCGCGCGTGCCTGCCGCTCTGCCTTGGTGCCCTCCTCCGGCACCTTCAGGTCGTTGGGCACCACCGGCCCCGGGTTGGCCTGGTGCGCCGCAAACTTGTCGCGGGCCGCCTCAAAGAGGCCGTGCTCGTGCTTGGGAGCATCCGGCTGTCGTGTCAGCCCGTCGTGACGCTCGTGGTTCTCGTGGATCTCGTGGCGGCGCAAAATAGGACCCAGGGCGGCTCACCTTGGACGGGTCCTCCACCTGCGTGTTAAACTTGGGCTGCGAGTCGCTCATGGTGGCGGCTTGTGTGAAGCAAAGCGCGGTCGATCGGAAATAGTGCCCGCGTGTGAAGAGGGTGCTCGCGTAGGTCAAGATTCGAGCCAGGTTGATGTAGGTTGTAGATGGTGCGTTGACAGCGGCAGAAACACGGCTGCCTGGTCCTGCTGTCTTATAATGGCCCGGCCTGTCAAAACCGATGACGTCGCGCGCGGGCGACGCCTAGTCATCACGTCATGTGACTTCGCGCTGGCCGTCGTATAGCAGCATCACGCTTTGCATCGGAACGGCGAAGCAATGCAAGCATACGCGAACCCCGACTCACTCGGCTCGTGATCCGGGGGCCCTCTCTCCCCCACCCGACACCAGCCCTCACGAAATGAGGAGCGCACTCTGCTGCCCGGCATGTCGTTGTCGTCGTCCTCGTCGGGCGCGCAGCCGGTGAAGCTGTCGCTGCCTTTGGTGGGTGCCCTTCTCTGCCGAGCCTTGTCGACGACGACGACGACGACGATTCGCAGCTGACGGGCCTCCAGGAATACCAGCAGGCCATCTTCCAGGAGCTGCGCGCGGACGACGAGCTGGTGGTGCTGGCGCGCGGCCTGGGCCTGATGCGGCTGGTGACGAACCTGCTGCACTCGTACGACGCGGCGGGCAGCAACCTGGTGCTGGTGGTCAACGCGGACGAGCGCGAGAACGGGTGGATCGGCGAGGCGCTGGCGGAGCACGCGGCCATCAGCCTGTCGCCGCGCGCGCGCGGGCTGACGGTCGTCAACACGGACTTCACCACGGTGGGCGCGCGCGAGAAGATGTACGCGGCGGGCGGCGTCTTCAGCATCACGTCGCGCATCCTCGTCGTGGACCTGCTGACGGGCCTGCTGGACCCGGCGTCGGTCACGGGCGTCGTGGTGCTGCACGCGGAGCGCGTCGTGGCCACGTCGCTCGAGGCCTTTATCCTGCGCATCTACCGCCAGAAGAACAAGGCCGGCTTCCTCAAGGCCTTCTCGGACCACCCCGAGGCCTTTGCCACGGGCTTCGCCCCGCTGGCCACCATGATGCGCAACCTGTTTCTGCGCAAGGCCTCGCTGTGGCCGCGCTTCCACGTGGCGGTCGCGGCCGCGCTCGAGGGGGGGGGCGCCGGCGGCGCGGGGCGGCCGCGCGCCGCCGAGGTGGTGGAGCTGGCGGTGCCCATGACGGACAGCATGCGCGACATCCAGAACGCCATCCTCGAGTGCGTCGAGGTCAGCATCCACGAGCTCAAGAAGAGCAACCCGGGCCTCGACATGGACGACTGGAACCTCGACAGCGCGCTGCTCAAGAACTTTGACGCCGTCGTGCGCCGCCAGCTCGAGCCCAACTGGCACCGCGTCAGCTGGAAGACCAAGCAGATCGTCGGCGACCTCACCGTGCTGCGCGGCATGCTGCAGGCCGTCGTCGAGTGCGACGCCGTCGCCTTCCTGCAGCGCCTCGACACCATCCACGCCGCCCACTCGCCGCCCCCCGGGTCCACCCGCCAGTCCCAGTCGCCCTGGCTCTTCCTCGACGCCGCCCAGACCATCTTTGACACGGCCAAGCGGCGCGTCTACACGGGCAAGCACGATTTCCGGGCCGAAGGAAGCAACAATGCCAGCGCCGGCGCCAGCGCCAGCAAGAGCACGCTGCGCCCCGTCCTCGAGGAGCAGCCCAAGTGGAGCATCCTCGCCGACATCCTCGAGGAGATCGACCGCGACCTCGCCCTCGAGGCCGCCTCGGCCCACCGCGGCCCGTCGCGGGACGGCGCCGCCCCCGGCACCATCCTCATCATGTGCGGCGACGCCGACACCTGCCGGCAGCTGCGCGACTTTCTGCAGACCATGCACGTGCGCCCGCGCACGGAGCGCCGCGTCGAGGAGTTCTTTGACGCCGACGCCGACCGGCCCTCGGGCGCCTTTATGATGCGCCGCAAGCTGCGCAACTACCTCAAGTGGAAGCGCGAGTTTGCCCACGTCAACGCCGCCCTCTTTGCCGAGAACCAAAAGGCCCTCAGCGGCGCCGTGGACCCCCGCACAGGCCGCCCAGCCGGCGCCCGCGGCGTCGGCGGCGGCGGCGGCGGCGCGCCCGCCAACAAGCGCCGCCGGGTCCGGGGCGGCGGCGGGGTCGGCTCGGGCGGCATGGGCCACGCGGCCACGGCGGCGGCCATCGCGTCGGCGACGGTGGAGCAGGACGACGCGACGCGGATGCGCCGCGCGGCCAACGGCAGCGTCGCGCAGTACTTTGAAAAGCCCAGCGAGGTGGCCGCCCTGATGGCGGAGATCCAGGCGGCGGAGGCGGCGACGACGGCCCAGGGGAGTGGGACGGACGGGGCCGGGCCCGGCGGCAGCGGCAGCGGCAGCGGCAGCAGCGCGGACCAGGTGGCGGCGGACGCGGAGCTGGCGGCGGCGCAGCAAAAGGCGGAGATCCTGGCGGCGCTGGCGGACCCGCTGGAGGACATGGACGACTACTACCAGCTGTACGACATGGGCGACCTGGTGGTGATCCACGCGTACGACGGGGACCAGGACGAGCACGTGCTGGAGGAGGTGAAGCCGCGGTACGTGGTCATGTACGAGCCGGACGCGGCCTTTATCCGGCGGATCGAGGTGTACCGGTCGTCGCACCAGGACCGGGGGGTGCGCACGTACTTTATGTACTACGGCGGGTCGGTGGAGGAGCAGCGGTACCTGTCGGCGGTGCGGCGGGAAAAGGACGCGTTCACGAAGCTGATCAAGGAGCGGGCGTCGATGGCGCTGACGCTGACGGCGGCGGACGCGGCGGGCGGCGGCGCTGCAGACGACCCGCAGGAGTCGTTTCTGCGGACGGTCAACACGCGCATCGCGGGCGGCGGGCGGCTGGCGGCGGCGGCGACGGCGCAGCCGCCGCGCGTGGTGGTGGACGTGCGCGAGTTCCGCTCGTCGCTGCCGTCGCTGCTGCACGGGCGCAGCATGGTGGTGGTGCCGTGCATGCTGACGGTGGGCGACTACGTGCTGTCGGACCACATCTGCGTGGAGCGCAAGTCGGTCAGCGACCTGATCTCGTCGTTCCGCGACGGCCGCCTGTACGCGCAGTGCGAGGCCATGTTCCAGCACTACCGCGACCCCATGCTGCTGATCGAGTTTGACCAGAACAAGTCGTTTACGCTGGAGCCGTTTGCGGACCTGTCGTCGTCGTCGGCGTCGGCGTCGGCGTCGGCCGCGATGCCCTTGCCGTCCTCCTCAGACGCCAGCCTCCAGGCGAGCGACCTGCAGAGCAAGATCGTGCTGCTGACGCTGGCGTTCCCGCGGCTGCGGATCCTGTGGGCGTCGTCGCCGTACGAGACGGCCGAGATCTTTGAGCGGCTCAAGGCGCAGGAGGCGGAGCCGGACCCGGTGGCGGCGGTGCGGGCGGGCCTGGACCCGGCGGCTCGCGCCGACGACCAGCCCTTCAACCAGGAGGCGCAGGAGATGCTGGCGGCGGTGCCGGGCGTGACGCCGCAGAACCTGCGCACGCTCGTGCTGGAGACGGACAGCATCGCCGCCGTCGCCGCCATGGACGCGGCGGCGCTGACGCCCCTCGTGGGCCGCGAGGCCGCGCGCCAGATCGAGGGCTTCTTCAAGCGGGACATTATCGAGGAGGCGGAGTAGGCGGGGGTAGGCAGGGCTGGAGTAGGTCAGGTCACTTGGGTATATTCTGCTGGGTATCGACAAAAGACTTGCACGCCTCACGCCTCAGCCTCAACCTCACGCCTTCCACCGTCCTCCCTCCACCCGCCTAGTACCGGCTGGCGCCCATGTGCCTGCGTGTGCGGTGGCCGCCGCGGCATCCCTGGCAGGTCAGGAAGGAGATGATCTGCTGGTTAGCCGTGGTTTGGAGGGCTGCGTCGCGGGAGCGGCACGACTTACAGTGTCGAAGACGGTGACGATGCCGTTGACAATGGCCAGGAGGATCGAGCCGATGCCGTTGACAATGGCCATGAGCACCGACCCGATGGCCTGGAGGATGCCCTCGAACTGGCTGTTAGCTGGGAAGCGAGCTGGGGATCGTCCAGAACATACACAAGACAAGACGGCGCCCATTGTGGTAGGTGGTGAGGTGGATAGGTGGAGGTGGTGAGGTGGAGGTGGTGAGGTTGATGAGGTTGAAGGTGGTTGCTGCTGAAGGTGGATGATAAAGGTGGATGATGCTGTTGAGGTGAGGAGGTTGAGAGATGGAAGAAGGATCGAGGTCAAGGTCAATCGAGAGAGAATCGAGGAGAGGTCACATCAAGGGTTGCCTGGGACGACTGCTTATATGGGCAGTCGCTGCTCTTGCAGGCGCATGACCTGGCTGGCTCTTGCCCCTGGCGTTTATTTACTTGACTGCTGAGAACTTGCTTTCCCCTGTCGCTCCTGTCACATGACGTCATGGACAGACATTGCAGCCCGCATCGCTGCAGCTCGCTGCAGCGCGCCGCAGCTCCAAAAGACCGCTAGGCCAGCAAGGCAGAGCGCTCTGCAGGCCTCTGCATGCTGTATGATGCGACGCTGCATCGTCACGCATTTGGCCAGCCAGGCCTGTGGCCGTCGTGATGTCATCTGCCGTGCCTGCCTGCCTGCCTGCCTGCTTGAGAATGCCCACTCGACTAATATGCAAAAAAGAAAGCCTCCGTTAACTACATATACAGTAACAGGATCTATAGACATGGACACTGTTTGCTCGTCTGACACTCCTAACTCCCCCTCAATTAAGGCGTAGTTGCAGCTGTACGGGTCATATGCTTATAGGTCACTTTAGCGTCTGGATCTCTGATCGACGGGGTTTTCCAGCCGTCGCTGTCTTTCCGCCGTTTGGCTCGGTGGTATTTTACGGTTTGACTTTACGGTGTTCTTCCGTTTGTTACGGTCGTTGGCCGTCTGGCGCTGCGGTCTTGGATTCTCACCGTCTGGCTCTGCGACTCTGCGGACGTCCTGGATCATATTTGCCATTGCAGGGCACTTATAGCGGACTGGCCTTCTGTAGGCACTCAAATAACTAGCTGGCTTAGGCACTTGATGGAGTACGGAGTATACGTCGAGCGGTCGCCGGGGCGCACAGTCGGACGTTTTCAGTTGGAGAGAACAGTATTTTTTATGCTTAGAATAACTGGCCTTTCCTAGTCCTAAATGAGCAGCGGGGTTAGTCCGACCCGGACTCGAACACACGCGCTCCCGGGTCTCATAACCTGAGAATACCCACTGGTCCAAATACGCATAGACGAAAGCCTCCGTTGATCGTTAACAGGATCTATATAGACACAGACCGTTCTGCCCTGCCCGTCCAGTCACGTGACTAGTAGTACTTCTTCCGCACAAACGCCTCGCGCATCATGCCGAGGCGGCGCAGGCGGTCGCGGCTGCGGGCGTCGAGGGGCGGTCGGGCGGCGGAGGCGGCGGCGGCGCGGCGCGCGAGGCCGGCCGCGAGCGAGGTGGGCGGCGCCAACGGGGTGGCGGCGCCGGCGCCGGCGGCGGCGGCGGCGGCGACGGGGCCGAGTCCGAGGCCGAGGCCGAGGCCGCTGTGAACGGCGTGGTGGGTTGCTGCCGCCGCCGACGCACCGCCGGCGGCGGCGCTGGCGGCGCCGTGCATGGTGACGCGCTGGGCCTTGCGCAGCTTGCCGAGGCCGTACCAGCAGACGAGCAGGGAAAAGGCAAAGGAGAGGCCGGTGACGGTGCCGAAGCCCCAGTTGGTCTCCTCGATAAAGTTCTCGAGGTTCATGCCGTAGAGGCCGGCGAGAAAGGTGCCCATGGCCAGGCCGAGGGTGCCGATGCTGAACTTGAGGTCGAGCAGCATGAGAGCGTTGCGGTTGGCGTCGAGGATGGCGCGGACGCTGGGGGTCAGGGGGTCAGCCGGGGACATGAGAGACAAGGGCGACGGGAGGACTCAGGAGGACTCAGGACTCACATCTCCTCCGTGTTGCGGATGCTGGAGACGAGGCTCGCGGCCTCCTGGGCGACCTCGTCGCAGATCTTGTGGTAGGACTCGAGCAGCATCTCGACCTCGGTGTGGTCGTCCTCGCCGCGGTAGATGTCGTGGGCCTTCTCGGTCAGGTACATGGCGGCGAGGTCGTCGTCGGCCTCGAGCAGCTCCTCGATGGCGTCGCGCACCAGCTTGGCCTTTTGCTCAAAGGTGCTGACCTTTTTCGACAGCACCAGCAGCACGCGCAGCTTGTCGCGCGTAATGTCCGCCTCGAGCTCGCTGAGGATGCGGATCACCGGCTCGCGCACCGTGTCGAACTCGGCCTCGAGCTCCGACGTCACCGACAGCAGCACCGCCTCCAGCGCGCGGAACTCGTAGGGCAGCATCCCGCCGCCGCCGCCGCCGCCGCCGCTGCCGCCGCTGCCGACGCTGCCCGCCGTCCCCGGCGCCGGCTTCTGCTGCAGCCGGCTCTGCAGGTCGTACACAAAGGCCGACTGCGGGTACGACGTCTTGGACCCGTACACGTCAAACAGCAGCACCCGGTCCGCCTTGATCAGCACCTTGAGGTGCAGCAGGTTCAGCAGGATCGCCGCCGGCCGCACCAGAATGTGCGGCAGGTTCGACGAGTCGATCTTGCGCAGGTCCCGCGGCAGCAGCCCGTACTTGGCAATCAGCTCCGTCTTCTTGAACTCCCCGTCCACCAGAATCACCGCCCCGTTCTCGTCCACCTCGGTGCACCGCAGCCGCGGCTCCAGCGCCGCCTTGGCCGTCTGCAGCCGCCGCGTGTTGAACATGACCGACGCGAACTCCGCCCCGGCCCCGTGGTCCGGCAGGTCGCCCGGCAGCAGCGTCGGGCCCCGTCCGCCGAACCCGTCCCAGCCGTCCCCGCCAATGCTGCCGCCGCCGCTGCCGCCGCCGCCGTCGCCACCAAAGAACGTCCCGGGCCCCCGACGGCTCCACGGCCAGGGTCCCTCCCAGAACCGTTCGTACCACGTGCTGCCGCCACCGCCGCTGCTGCTGGCCGACCGCCGCCACCCGCGTGCCGGGGCCGAGGTGGAGAACGGCCGCAGCCGGGTGGTCATTCCGTGTCCCGGCTGAAGAGCTGTGGCCGCCGCCGCCGCCGCCCCCGTCGTCATCGTCCGTCGCATCCGCACGCACACGGCGCTGCTGCTCCGGCCGCTGCACACGGCTGAGCTCGGCCCGCGCCGCCCGCCGCGGTGGCTCGCGTCCGCCTCCACAAAGAGCTGCTCCGACTGGTGCCGCAGAAACCGCAGCAGGCCGGCCGACGGCGCCGCCTGCAGCCGCCGCAGCGGTGGCGCTCGCATCAAAAAGGTAGCAGTTGGTTGTGCTGTAGGGGAGGAGGTCAGGCTGTCGTCGGTCGCCTGTCGTCTCGGTCGGCCGTGGTTCGTGGCTTGCGGTTGTTTCGCGTCTGTTGTCCTTTTAAACTTTTTTGCGGCATCGGCGGGTGAAATCGCGGGCGATAAGCGGCGATAAGCGGTGGCCAGCAGACACCTGCTGCCAGCTGGCAGAGCTTTGCGCTAGCCGTATTGGGTCTCATCGACAACCAAAAATCTACTTGTACAGAGTATTACAACTACAAGTACTTGTAAGATACAGCCTCCCCTCTTGCGCGTGCAGACGCGGCGGGCTTGCAGCTGGTGCCGACGCCATGACTCTCACGCCGATCCGCGTGCGCGGCAAGAAGAGGAGCAAGCGGAAGCGCGCGGCGGTCGAAAGCGAAGACGGGGCTGCGGCCAAGGCCGAGGTGACGACGACGGCGACGACGAAGGCGACGACGACGACGGCGACAAAGGACGCGAGCTGGGCAACGTCGCCGTCGTCGCCGTCGTCGCCACGGGAACGCGCTGCCCGCTCCGCCGCCCACCGGCGGCGGCCGGTCATCTCGTTCGACCAGCGGTTCCCGCTCGAGGTGCTCGAGCGCATCTTCTTGCTCTCGCGCAGCGTCGCCCTGCCGCGCGCCAGCCCGCGCCTCGGCCGCGCGCTGTCGGGCCGCCCCACGCTCGTCGCCTGCGTCCTCGACGCCTTCCGGTGGACGTGGGCCCGCTCCTACGGTGTCGGCGATCCGGGCGCTGCGGCCAACGACGATGACGACGTGCCCTCCGAGGCCAGCCAAGCCAGATACCAGGTTGGTCCGCCCCATATACTGCTCCATGCATGTATGTATGCAGGGCGCCCACGCTGACCACCAGTCTGACGTCCTCGCCTGCCCCTGGGCCACCGCCGACCTGCTGCTCGATGCGCAGGCGCGCTTCCTGGCACAGAACCGCCGCGGCAGCGACAACGGCGGCGACGACGACGGCGACCGCCGCCGCGCCGCCGTTGTGCACGCCGAGTTTGCCGCCGCGCTGGACGGCTTCGTCCAAGACGTGGCCCTCGGCCAGTGGACGGCGGCGACAGAGCGCGGTGACCAGGATGGCAGCGCTCCCCATTCCATCACCGTCGCTGCCACCACCACCACCACCACCACCACCTACGTTGCCCCCGGCACGCGCATCCCCAGACGGCTGCTGCAGGGGGGGTTGTGGCCGGCCGGCCGGGACGGCGGCGGCGGCGGCGGCGGTGGGGACAACAGCTCCGGCACCAGACCCGGAGCCAAGCGCCCCCGCCGCCGCACCCGCTACCAGCGCAGGGACACCGTCGCGCGCCTCTTCTGGCTGGTCCAGGGCGGCGCGCGCCTGCAGCCGGCCGACTCGTGGGAGATCACGCAGGCCGCGGTGGACGAGCTGGTGCGGGACGTCAGCGGGGAAGACGAGGACGAACACGAACACGAAGAGGGCGTCTTCTCGCCCGACCTGCACGTGGCGTGCTGGCTGGCCCTGCTCGACGCGCTGCACGTGTTCGACCAGCAGTGGCCGCGGCCGGTGCTGGCGGCCTTGATGGCGGACGTGCGGCAGCGGCGGCGGCGGAAGCTGCGGTGGAATCAAAAGGACGGCGCCGCCGCCGCTGCCGCTGCCGCCGCTTTCCAGCGGTCGCACACGCATGCCGTGCTCGACAGCCTCTCCAGGGCGTACCTGCACGAGAGCCTGGACGAGCCGGACGAGGCGGATCCGGTGGGCTAGGCGGACAGGGACAGGGAAAGGCCCTCTCAAACGGACAGGAACAGACAGTCGAACGGACAGGAACAGACAGACGGACAGACAAGAACATGCACATCGGATACGAGAACAGAATAGTTCAGCTTACATCCCGGCCGTCCATCCGTTACAGGAATCAGGACGGGCGCGGGAAAAGGACGAGACGAGCTCGCCCTCGTAGAGTACAAGGACACGGAAACAAGCGCACAAGAACAGACCTGGCCGTCCCAAACCTGTCCTCCCATCCCCCCAGACCACTGGAAAACAGGTCGCCCGCTTCCACCCGATGCATGCCAAACAAAAAGAGGACGCGGTCAGATCGCAGAAGCAAACCCGCTCGAAGCAAACCCGCTCCAACAGAAACGAGGTCCATCCAGGCTTTTTCAAACCGTCGCTTTTGCTCACCTTTGCTCGCCTTTGCTCGCTTTTTGCTCGCACGCCAGAAACGAACGGGAAAGAAAGCACGCAGGTTGGATATTGTTTTTTGCAGACAGAGGAAACAAGAGGAACAGAAAACATACAGCCCCGGGATATCGAAACAAGAAACAGACGAAAAGCTCCTCCCAAAAAAACCAGCAGACATATCTCTAAAGGTGGTGTCGCTTTGGGTCTATGTCTACCTTTTTGCAAGTCGCCCTCCCTGTCTTTCGTTTCGTTCGCCCAGGTTGTGTTTTTGTTGTGATTTGTACAGGCGGAGTTGGTGTTTGGGGGGGGGTTGCTGTTGACGAGGCTGGAGTTCCGTAATAGGGACCTAGTTCAGGATCCCCTGCCACATGCCCGGACCGCAGAGCCCGCTCATGGAAGGATGCTGCAGATCCATCCCATAAGGGAAGGCGGTCGCGGCCGTCGTGGCCGTCGTCGTCGTGGCCGTCGTCGGCATCGGCACGGTCCCGGCGCCGGCTGCCATCGTGCGGCAGAGCCGCTTCCGGCTGCCGGTCAGGGACGCCGCACGCGAGCCCGACTGCGCATCGGCCAGGCCCAGGCACGCAGGGTTCGCCGGCCACTGCGACGTGGCCGGCTGGCCCAGGACCATGGCTTCGAGCCCGCAGGTGGCCGTCGCCGTCGCCGGCGTCATGTCCGCCGCCTCCGGTGCCATCTTGGGCAGGCTGCTGCGCAGGAGGCCGCGCACGCTGTCCTGCAGACACGACGTGTCCACCGACAGCGGCCGGCTTCTCTTGAGGCCTGCGCGAGGCTTGCACTCTGCACCCATAGCACCCATAGCAGCCGCAGGGCCGCAGTGCTGCTGCTGCAGCTCGGCCAGCGCACGCGCCGCATCCGTCGCGTCGGCCATCTCGGTCGACGTGCAGCGGCGGACGCTGCGGGTGGCCGAGACGGAAGCAGCCGCAGTGGTCGCTGAGGGCCCACAAGCACGAGACGCAGACGACACGTCGTCGCTCCCCACCGGCCCGGTGTATGTCGTCTCGGGCGACGCAAAGACGGACGAACCGAAGTCGCCCGCAGCGCCGCCGTTGCTGCCGTTGCCGCTGTTGCCGCAGTCCATCACGCAGCCCTCGGGCACCACGGCCGGAATCAGCGTGGGCCGCAGCGACGACGCGAAGCACTTGTCGCGCAGTCCACTGCCGCTGCACGACTGCTTGGGGAAGCGATGCCGCGCCTGCAGGGCGTCCAGTTTGCCTGCAGAAGAGGCAAACGGAGGGGCACCCGGCGGCGCGTTCATCAGCAGCCAAGCAGACGACGAGACGACAGAAGAGGACCGCGAGACAAGGGACGAGTCGGAGATCATGGACTCGGGCGACGAGGCCGTGGACACGGAGTTGGCCAGGGACGAGCGGCGGGTCAGGACACAGCCGGTACCCGGCGACATGGATGCGGTCGACGCCGCCGACGACGACGCCGACGACGCAGAAGAGGCAGACGACACAGACGACGCAGACAGGGCACACGGCCAGCGGTCGAGGAACTGGGTGGCGCAGGCGTTGGAGGCCTGGGCGACGGCAAAGCACATTGACGAGCGGCTGCCCGGGATCATCTGCGCAGCCGATCCGATCGCGCTAGCCGACCCAGCCGATCCAGACGACCCAGACGACCCAGACAGGGGCCCGGCCGACAGGCCGCAGTTGAAGATACCCGGCGGGGGCGGGGCGATCTTGGGGGTGGGCAGAAGACCCAGTGCACCACCGCGAGCGCCCAGGGCGGCGCCGCGGGCCGCACCACCGGCCGCAGCCAAGGACGATGCCAGCGGCGTGGACTCGTTGGAGGACGCGGGGCTGCCGGCCGCGCTGCTGATGCCGCCAGGCGACGAGCACAGAGACACGGGCGACAGGGCGCCGGCGCTGGCCATGGCCGCGCAGAAGCTGCTGCGGCGAGCGAGGGCAGAGGCGTGTGCGGAGGCAGCCGACGCGGCCGGAGCGACACCGGCTGCCGTCGGGGAGGCCGCGGACAGACCGCTGCAGAGCTCGTCGAGGTTGTCGAGGGAAGGCGACAGCTTCTTGATGAGCAGACGGAACTCGTAGCACTTGCGCTCAAAGGCGGTCTCGGCGGCGCCGGTGCAGCCGGCGACGGACAGCGTGGGCCCGGGCGAGGGCGGCAGGTGAGGCGAAGGGGCGTTGAACTTGTTGACGCACTCGATCCAGCGATGGTAGACATCGTTGGTGACGTGCAGACGCCAGCCGACGGCATGCAGGAACGCAGCCTCGTTCTGGGTGATCTCGGCGGTGCTCAGGCCGGAGATCTTGCTCCAGGCGCGCGCCGAGTAGTTGCGGTCCTGGAGGTACTTGGAGGCGAGGATCAGGGCAGCCAGAAACATGCGGCGCCCACACTGCAACGCGCGGCAGGCGTGGCTGTCGTGGGACTGCTCCATGGTGAAATTCTGGCTGGGCAGGCGGGGCTTGATGAGAAGGAGGTAGTAGAGGGCCACCTGCAGGGTGGAGTAGCTGGCGCGAGAACGGCGCAGGGTCTCCTGGATGAAGGTGCGCAGGGGGAGCAGGTAGCTGCCGCTGGACGCGCCGGCGTTGGGGCCGGCGCCCGAGCCGGAGCAGCCCGAGCCACCATCGCCGCGGCCAATGGCCGACGACAGGGGCCAGATAGCCTGGACGATCTGGGTGGAGGCATCTGGTCGGGGGGGAAGAAAGGGAAGGAGTTTAGTGAGTGGACAACTAGACAAGCGTGCGAGGCGCACGAGAGGCGACTAAACGACCACAGACATACCGACTAGGTGATCGACGAACATGGTCCGGCGATCGGACTGGCGGAGCAGAGAGGGCACGACGGCCGGTGCGACGCTGGAGCGGCGCGGATGTTGCCGCAGCGGGGCAGGCACGGGGGCCACGTGGCTCTGCTGCAACTGCTGCTGCTGCTGCTGGAGGACCTGCAGCTGGAGCTGCTGGACCTGGAGCTGCTGGCGCTGCTGCTGCTGCGCCTGCCAGGACCGGGCGGCGGCGAGCTTGGCCTCGACGCGCTGCTGGCTCAGGCAGATGCCGCTGGCGGCACTGCCGACGCTGCCGACGCTGCTCTGGGAGGAGACAGACGAGGGGCAGTCGAACAGGTCATCGTGGATACTGCTGCCCTGAGAAGAAGACGCGTCGGAGCCCAACGAGACAGCCGAAGCCGAGGAGGAGGAGGAGGATGAGGCGTAGGAGATGGAGGTGGACGCGTGGCGCAGACGCGGGTGGGGGATGTTGTGCGGAAGCGCGGCGGCAAGGGACGAACCAGGTCCGTCGTCGCCGTGCATCTTGGGGGGTGGTGGGGGGGGAGAGAGCGGCGCGAGCCGGAGACAGTGGTGGCCTCCAGTCGCTGCCAAGTCGAGATGTATCGATCGTTCAGCCGTGGATGTTCCCCGGATCTCGCAGCAGCGTGGCGCGGCGAGACGAGACAACAAGAAACGCTAGATGGAGGAGAGCACGGCGTGTGCAGCGTCGTTGGGGCGAACAATCCGGACGGCGGAAGCGGTCGGTACAGACAGGACAAGGCGAGCGACTGGAGTAAAAGACGATGCCGTAGCAATCATTGTAGGCGAGAGAGGGGAAGAGGGGAGAGGGGGGAGGGGGGGGGAGGGAGAGAGAGAGAAGATAAAGAACACGACGGGGGTGACGACGCCTTGAATCAAAAGCGAACGGTCAACCGACGTGGGCGTATGACTCGACGGGTGTCAAGTCAGAGAAAACCGGGGGAAGAAGAGGCAACCAGACAGCAAGAGGACAGATGGACGTTTCGGTGAGCAAGACGGCGGGTTTGTGGACGCAGACGGGCGAGGCGTGCGTTCACAAGAGAACCGGCGCGGAACACATATCTTGGAAGGGTGTGGTGGTGGTTTGGGAGGGTTTGTTGGGCGGCGAGGCGAGCAGACGGATCTTAAGCAAGCCGGTCTGCAGGAGGGTGTTGGTCGATGCGGTTGGCGATCGATGGAGACGGAGGAGGCCTGGCGGAAGGAGGCGAAGCCAAGCCGGGGTCAGCTGGAGTCACGAGGCGGAGGCGAGAAGGCGAGAGGCGAGAGGCAAGAGACGAGAGACGAGTCGAGCGCGTGAGTCGACGGCGAGAATAGGCAGATAGGCAGCAGGAAGCCCAGGACGAAAAGCAAACGACCGCACGAACGCAAAGGAGAGTGGAGAGAGAGGGCGATGCGCCGAGACGAAGGCGCGTCGAAAGACGAGAAGAGAGGAGAGAGAGAGAGAGAGAGAAGAGGCGGTGGCGAGAGTCGGAGAGAAGAGGAGGAGAAAAAGAGGAAAACGAGGACACCTAAAAGAGAGAGAGGCGCATCGTGAAAAAAAGGAGCGGATGTGTGAGTATTATTTAACAGGAGACGATGGGAAGCGGCTGCGATGGCTCTTTCCCTGGCGATGACTCTTTCCTGGCACCTGGCACACAACGGGACACGCAGACAACAAACTGGGGGGGGGGGGGGGGAGGAAGGAACGGGGACGACGGGGACTGGGAGGGCCGAGTGGCGAATGAGGAAAAGAAACGAGCCACCCGCTTATTACCGCGTTTGGCTGGAAGAGGAAATGGCTGGCAGAATGGGAAAAGTGGGTCCTGGGCACTGAAAGAGGGAAAAAACGAAAACGAATAGGGGCTAGGGGCTGGGGCGAAGAAGAAGCATGAGAACGCGAGGTGTGTGTCAGAGATGGAGGGGTACTTCGGGTGGATCCTTTGTTTGGGTGCGAAAGCCTGGGAGGGGAGGGGGGGCGAGTGGCGAGGAAGAAGTACCCCACAAACAGCAGACAAGGCAGGCAGTGCGTGGGCGTGCACGCGCGCGCGCGCAGGCAGGCAGGCAGCGGCCGTGGCCGCGGTGGCAGGGCAGTGGCAGTGACTGGCTTGACTGACTGGCGGGGGCTCCTTCCTCGATCAGACAAGACAGGCACAGGCGCTCTAGGCTTTCTGGCAGGGGGCCGGGGGTAAAGGCAAGGCACCCATAGGCACCAGACCACCAGACCATAAGCATAGGCACCCGACCACAGACGGCCCGTCGCACACAAAGGTGCCCAGGCGGCCGACGGAAAGAGTCATTCGGTGCCAGGCTGGTTGGCTGCCTGTGCCAGGTGGCACGGGTCGAGGGAAGAGAGGCAGGGAGGCGGGGGCAAGCCTGTGGCGGCGGCAAAGAAGAGGGGGGGGGCGATAGGCAGATACGGAGTCGAAGTGGAGAAGGCGGTGGAAGAGGGAAAGAGCAGGCAGGCAGGCAGAGGCAGGCAGAGACAGAAAGAGACCAGGAATGTCCAAGACCAGGAAAGGCAGCAAAACAGGGAAAGACAGGGAAGGACAGGGACCAACCTGATCGACACGAGGCTGGCGGCTGGATGCTGAACTGCCGAAACGGGTCGAAATTCAACAGCAGTCGCGCGAAGCGACGAGACGAGACGGCGAGAGAGAGGGAGAGCGAGAGAGAGAGAGAGAGGTCGTCGGCGAGGCCTCAAGACAGCCCAGAGCGACCGGAGCGATGCTTGTAGACGCCAGCGGACAGCCGCGGTTTGCTAGATCGGAGACGCGGACATGGCTGCGATGCAGAAGCGAGGAGAAGAAGAAAAAAAGAAGCCTGCGCCGGAAGAGCGTCGGTACCAGGCGATCGAGACAGTTGCGGTGGGCGACGTGCGCCTTGCACGCGGGCCAATGGCAGCCGGCTTCCTATCTGCAGTCCGTGAGTCCGTGCTGCACTGTGTTTACACTGTGTTTATACAGTAAGTATACCCTGCTGTCCACGTTGGACACGTCGGCGGCCGTCCGTCGCGTCCGCCTACCTACAAGTACAGCCTGCCTGCCTTTCTGCCCTGGCCGGGCGGCTGCTGGCCAGCCTCTTTGCCCGGCCTGGCCTCTCGTTCGGGCCACAACAAAGTCAGACCGTCAGACCGTCAGCCCGGGCGAGCGGCTGCCTTGCGCCTGGCCGGCTCTGGAAGATGCTAGGCGCGGCGTAAATTATGGGGGCGCAGGCGTGCTGTCTGTCTCACCGCGATCTCAAATGGCTGCTTCCATACGGGGCGTATTTACAGCTACTCCGTACTCCGTACTCCGTACGCAAAGTCTTCCTCGTGTCACACGGTGCAAAAATCTAGTGGCCCCACTTTGCGTCGGGCGGCAAGCGTGCCAGTGCCACTAGGCCGGGTCCCCCAGCCAGTGCCTATCTGCACCGGCTCGCCCAGCCCGGCGATCGCGTGGTGGGCAAAACGCGGAGACAGGCAGCATGCGCAGGGGCTGTGAACTTGTTCACCGCATCGGGACGCTGTCCGCATCGTATCGTGCAGCATCGTGACCTTCGGCCACGCCGGCCGATCCCGGCGTCAGCTGAGAGCTCCCAGGCGTCTAGGCGTCTAGGCGTCCCGGGCGTCTAGCTTCTGCCTTTGGACAGCCGCCCAGGCAAAATCCGCTCTCGGGCCGCAGCAGCTGTGACTCAACGCCATCGGGCGCCGACGCCGGCATCACGCGCTTCCCCCCCAGCCCGCCATCGCGCACCCGGCACGCACCATCGTCACGCATCGACGGCCTGGGACAACGTGATTGCAAGTCCCTTGCTGTCCGAGATTCGCCGCCTGCCCCCTGGTCGTCACGTGATCGTGCCGGACTTGACCGGATGGTTTCTATTGACTCCGTATATTTATGTTTACTCCGTATGTTGCGCACGACAAGCGTGTGCGCACCTCGCGGAGCCAGCCGGCGGTAAATCAGGGCGAAGGGCATGAGACGTAGGCACGTATGACGGTCATGAGATCCCGGTAGATGAGACTGCGGTCTAGAAAGACTGAGCAAGAGACAGAGTATGGAGAAGAGTATGCTTAGTTGGATGTCCTGTCCAAGCTACGGACTGGCCGTGGTAGTGATACTGGCAGGGTTAACGTGATCCATGTGCTGGCAAATCATCATGACCCATTGCAGGGACAAGAATCTCGTGGCAGCGACATCCCCATCTCTACGGTGGAACCAGCTCACGCAGAATCTTGCAAGTGCTGCCACACTGGCCCTCAGCTTTTGCATCGGCAAGACAAAATCACGACAGACACCATCACCTTTGAAGACGTTGCAGCAGACCTCAGACTGCAGGAAAAAATGATCTTCTGAACAGCGTTCACACGCGGTTCAGTTCTCACCGCAGCGGGCACCTGGGCGATGCGTGCGCATTACCATGTTCTAAGCACACGGCCGAGTAGAGCTAGCCCCAGTAAAGCTTTGTCTGCTGTCAGCATTGCGCAAAGCGATCGCGTTGAGTGGGCAGATGTTATCGACCATGCTACCTTTGGTTGAGCCGTCTGGTAGGGTGCAATAGGTGCCTCGTCCTCCAGTGCACTCGACGGCCGCCTCGAGGAGCCATGCCCAGTCCGTCGAAATGATCCTTTTCCCTCTGGCAGTGTGGTTTCTGTGCCCCTGGCGCGGGCTCTCATTGCCTCGGTCTCCCTGGCGAACACGATGGCGCCCCCGGCGCGTCAAATAACGGCTAGATGATAGCCGCAACGGCCCGACCCAGCAGGGTGGTCTCTGCCCCCCGCAAAAGGTCGACCATGCCGCGCATAGCATGGTCCCCCGGCCCCAGACGCAGCAAGTAGTTCTGTCCCCCGACGAGGGGGCTCGCACGTGAGGCTGTGACGGCGACGGTGGCCGTCCATGATCAAGACGGCCGCCCGCGCCGCGCGCCGGAGCTCCGCGACGAGGGCCTCGTCTGCCGCCAGCGCCGGGACCGCTGCCGCCCGCCGCACGACCTCCAGGAAAACCCAGAGGTCTCTGGCGATTAGGCCGGGCAGCTGCCGGTCAGCTGCCGGTCAGCCAACGACAAGGAAACAACCAGCAAGGAGAACTCCTCACCGGACGACGGTTGCCCTTGTGGCGGCAACTTGTCTGCTCGCACCGCGTGGAGCCTGCGCAGAAGAAGCAGTCCGGGACCTCGAGGTCCCCGACTTGCTTGGCCAGCGCGCGAAAGCACCGCTGGCAGGGGAGGGCCACCTACAACGGGACGGTCACGGTGGTCGTGACCGCCCCTGCAGGGGCTCCTCGCTCGTAGAGGACGTCCGGTCCCCCCGGACGGCGCGTCAGTCCTCCCGAAAGGCGTGCGTCTTAAACGCGCCGATCTCCCAGGAGGGCTGGGCGGCCCCAGGCTCGGCAGGGGAGCCACCGCTTCCCCCGGCCCGGGCTACCACCCCAGCCTCCCGCCTCCCCTGGTCCGGGGGACACTTCAGCTCGCCGAAACTGGTCGCCGACGGCTCGGCCGCTGTAGGAACTCTTCGGCCGTGCTGTCTATGGCGAGCGCTGGTCCTCCAAGAACGTTGCCAAAGTGGATTGGAAGGTCCGGAGCTGCTGCGCCGTGCCCTCACGGTCAGACTGATTTTGCTCGTCGAGGTCGTTTTGCTCCATGATCGAAGAGATGTGCTTTGCAGCCGCTCACGGGGGTCCAGCATAGCAGTAGATTGGAGGCGGGCAGTGCTGACGATCTGTGCAGTCTCGCCCACCACCGTTCCCATGTGTGTGTTTGTTGTTGTAGTGTTGAATCTTTCCGCGGACGGACGGGAGGCTGCAACGCCGTGTTGGCCGCTGATCCCGCAGCTCGTCGACTGTACGTAGCCAGGAAGGTCTTCACTGCGAACTGTCCAGCGGCCACGGCGGGCCGTGGGGACTGGAGCGTTATTGTTTCGTGGTGTCGGTGACTTTTGGAGCGTGGCGAGTGTGCGTGTGGACGTGTTCAGAAGCTCCACTGGAAACGTGGCCGGCGACGGGGTCGTAAACGGGAGGATGACCTCCCCGCCCCAAAACGGATGGTGTCACGCCCGCTCGAACGCCGTTCGAAGGCCATGCGGGGGAAAAGTTGCCGCCTGGCGTTGGCTACGGCCGCGATGGTTTTGGGGGGTGGTGAAACTGGGTTCTGTGCATCTGGGTCGGTCGTGTCCCGTATGAAAAGCCCTCGAGCGTTCCAGCAGAAGTTAGGCTGCGGAAGAGCAGAAAGACGCGAGATAGTATTTGCCGTAGAAGGATGCTTCCGTCCTCGTTCGGTAACGGACCGCTGAATTTGGCGAGACGGCTGCTGTTTTCCTTGCCTCGCGCTTCGCAACAGACAGACAGCGACAGGAGGAAGTCGGACAGGCTGGACTTGCGTGACGAGAGCACACACGCCGCGCACGCCGCCAGAGTGCCCAGCTAGCCCAGCCAAGGTGAGCAAGGTGGGAAAGCAAGGCCTGCCCCGGCACAGCCTGAGCAAACGAAGTTGGTGAGGTGTCCCGCTGTCGAGCACTTGCGACTCGAGCACTTGCGGGCGTGCAAAAGGCCATTCCTGCTTGTCGTGCTGGTCTGTTTCTTGGCCTTTGACAGTGCGCTGGTCCCGCGGGCAGAATGGTCTGGTCGTATCTTTCTGCCGTGTCGGTCTGCTCTAGTGTGCAGCTTGCGGATGAGCTTTCTAAGGCGTCGTTTCACTTCTTCGACCATGGCAATGGCCCATGATGATGCCGTCGCAGCCACACAGCCGGAGATGATCGGAAACGCCCTGCACCGCGGTCTGGCATCGCGCGAGAAATGCCTGAAGAAAGGGAGCCATGACCCAGCAAAGGGGCCTCGTTGATTTCTTTGCGATTTCGCTGCTCGAGCGCGTGAGGAACGAGAAGACCAGCTGGCCACAACGGAGCATTTTTTCAAGTTGTGGTTTGGCACACATCAAGGACGCAAGGCGGACGGATCCCGCCCGTGCGTGGGCACCTGTCGGCGCGGGCTCGGCTGGCCATGTGAGTCTGAACGGAGAGGACCGACCGGGACGGCGACAGTATGTCTGCTTTCTCCGCAGCCGAGATGTGCCCGTCCTGCAATAGGCCTGGCTGAGGACGTGCCCTCCCCTGACAAAGGGCTCGCTCCTCGTGAGGTACGCCAGTGAAAGACGGCGGCTTGCAATCGGCGTCCTGGACTCTTGTGCTGGGAGGTCCCGCCACGGGCTAGGCGAACGCCTGCCGAAGGACACCCGCGCGGCGCCGTTGTATGGCCGCCGGGTGAGCTGCGTGAGGCCGGAGGAGAGAGACGTTGGGGGGGGGGGGTGAGGGGGGCCCTCTCCTTTATATAGCTGGGGGTAGGACGTTTGACGGCGGTCCTGCAAACGGGCGGTCCAAACGGGCCGCGCAAACGTCGGCCGGGCCTCAGTCTCCGCTCGGCCCGGCGGCCACGCAGGCCTCAGCCGGCGGCCACGCAGGCCTCAGCCGGCGGCCACGCAGGCCTCAGCCGGCGGCCACCACGCCGCGCCCGCTGCCTTCAGGTGTGCCTCATGTGCGCCTCTGCATCTCGAAAACCGATCGTATTCTCAACGTGAACACCTACGCAAGCATGCTACAGCCGCCATCCTACACACGGGCTAGCCAACGGGCTCGCCGTCGTCGAGGCGCCCCGGGGCGGCCCCCCACTGCGTCGCAAACTGGCCGGCGGCCGACCGGCGCGGCGGCGCGGGCACCGCCGCCATCGCCTCGGCCGCCGCCATCATCGCCTCGAGGGCGGTGCCGCTCGCGGACGGCGGCGGCGGCGGCGGCGGCGGCGGACGGGCCAGTTGCACAGCAGCACCGGCCGCGCCGACGCCGCCGACGAGCGGGATGCTCTGGTGGACGAGGAGGTCGCGGCGGGTGACCTGCTTGGCGCGGACGAGGCGCGCGGCCATGTCGTTCATGGGGCAGGGCACGCCGAGGGCGCGGCCGCGGCGCACAAAGTAGCCGTTGAGGAACTGCACGTCGGTGACGCGCCCCGCCGCCACCTGCAGGGCCATGCGGCAGTGGCCGTCGAGGCGGCTGCTGCCGGGGAGGTGGCTGCCGAGGAGGCGGCTGCTAATGCTGCTGCCGCCGCCGCCGCCGCCGCCGCCGCCGCCGCCGCCGCTGCTGCTGCTGCTGCTGAGCCTGCCGCCGCCCCCGCCCTGGGGCTTCCCTGCCCGCACGTAGGCGCGCCGCATGACCTGCCGCTGCAGCGCGCCGCTGTGCACGAAGCGCGCCAGCGCGGGCGACGCCTGCGTCTCCGGCATGCGCGCCACCACGGCCACCATCTCGGCCACCAGCGCGTCCACCAGCTCGCGCGCCGGGCGGCACGCCCACACCGCCGGCACCGGCAGGTCCAGCAGCGTCGCCACCGGCTCCACCGCCGCCGCGTACACGACGTCCGGCAGCTTCCACCGCAGGAACTCGGCCCGGCGGTACGCGCCCGCGCCCAGCAGCGGCGTCAGCGCCAGCAGGTTCACCAGGTGCAGGCCGTCCGCGTCCTGTCTGTCGCCGCCGTCGCCGCCGCCCGCCGCCGTCAGGCAGACGCGGCCCGGCCGCAGCTCCGACACGGTGAAGCTGGCGTCGTGGAAGCCCAGGTCGTGCGTCATGTGGCCCAGCACGTAGCGCGGCCGCGTCGCCGGGTCCGGGAACACCAGGCTGTTGAGCCGCTCCATCAGCCCCAGCCCCGTCTGCATCAGGCACACCGTCGTGCGCTGGTCGATGCGGTGCTGCAGCTGCCGCAGCGCCTGGATCGTGCCCGCGCACGGCAGCGTCACAATGAGGTTCTCAATCGGGCGGTGCCGGCCGTGCCGCTGCTCCTGCGGCAGCGGTCGCGGCGTGTCGAGGTCGTCCAAGTCGCCCATGCCGTCCAGGCCGTCCAGGCCGTCCAGGCCGTCCAGGCCGTCCAGGCTGTCCAGGCTGTCCAGGCTGCCCAGGCCGTCCAGGTCCCTGCCCACGCCGCCACCGCCCGCCGCCGCGGCCAGCGCCGCGTCCGTGGGCTCCTGCAGCAGCTCAGCCACGACGCGGCCGCGCGGCGGGTGCGCCTGGCCGGCGCGCACCACGCGCACGCGCCGGCCCGCGTCCTCCCACCGCTGCATGTGCTCGCGGTTGACCAGCAGCCGCACCGGCGGCGTGTTGGGCAGCGCCGCCAGCGAGTGCGCCAGGTACGTCGCCTGCACGTCCGCCCCGAGCACGTGGATCGCGTCCGACACCCCCCGCCGCCGCCGCCGCCGCTGCTGCTGCTGCGTCGCCGCCAACACCGACGCCTCGTGCGCCAGCCGCGCCTGCCGCTCCGCCTCTGCCTCCTCGGCGTCGGCCTCCGCGTCGGCCTCGTCCAGCGACGGCGGGACCCTGTAATGCGGCCCCCGCCCCCGTGGAGGCCGTGACGCGGCCGCCGAGACCCCGAGCGGCGGCGGCGGCGGCCCTTGCAGCGGCTGTGTGTTCCACTGCTTCTGGCCTGGCGGCGGGGGTGCCTTGGTCGTCGTCTGTGTCGTCGACGGCGGCGTCTGCGTCCGCGTCTGCGTCTGCGTCTGCGTCTGTGTCTCAAAGGGCGGCGGCGGCGGTTGCGCCTCGGGTGGCCTCCGTTCGGGCCGCCTCCGTTTTCGTGGCTTCCTTTGCGGCGGCTGCTGCGTCTCGGGTGGGCTCTTGAGCGGCGGCGGCGGCGGCGCGGAGGCCGTCACCGCCTGGTGGTGGCTCGGGAGCGTCGGGATGAGGAGATCCGGGTTGCCAAAGGGGAAGTGGTAGTCGGCGGGGCGGCGGTAGTGGGAGAGGGGTGACGGCGGCGGCAACGGTGGTTCGGACTGGGGATGGGGGAGGGGAGGGGAGAGCGTGGATGTGTGGCGCACGGCCGTGCTGGTGGCTGTTGTGGTGGTGGTGGCGGTGGCGGTCGTCGCCGTCTTGGTCGTCGCCGTCGAGGAGGAGGCCGTCTTGCGCCTCCACGCCGCACAGAGGCCGGCCCGGCACACGCGCGCACCGCGTCCTACACCGGCGCCGGTGCCGAGGCCGGCTGCAAGGACTATGCTGCCCCTCATGCTTGGCTACCGCGCGGCCATGAAGGGGAGAAGGGAGAAGGGGGAAGGCGAGAAGGCGAAGAAACAGCGGCAGCGGAAGACAGCGTTGTCTGCGCAGGGCGAGAACCCGTCGCAGTCACAGGAGACAGGCAGGCCGGCTAGCAGGCCCCCAGCGAGACCATCCCAGGACGGCGCGCTCAAACGTCAACGTCGTCGAGGCGCGAGGCGTCGTCGAGGCAAAGGCAAGCAGAGAGAGAGAGGTGCCAATGCGTCGGTTCGTCGTCGTCCGTCGGGCTCGTTTCGTCGCGTGTGCCGTTCGCCGCTGCAGCTGCGTCGTCTCGGTCAGGCGCCGTCGCGTGCGATGCCGTCCGTCTGCGAGGGCGTCGTCTGAGCAGCGTCTTCTTTTTTCGTCGTCGTTCCGTTTTCTTACGCAGTAAGCATATTTTTTGGGGGAACGTCTCTCTCTGGCCGACAATTAGCGCAGCCATTCCCGGCGCTGTGATTGGTTGGTGCCCGCCCAGCACGTGCAAGGAAAAACTAGCCCAAGCTCTGCCCGGCGCCCAGACAGACGACGACCTCCGCTCTCGTCTTCACCTCTTCCACCGCCCACCATGGACGACATCGCGCCGCGCATCCGCCAGCTCGCGGCCGACATCGACCGCCTCGAGGCAGCCGTTGCGCCGCTGCTGCTCAGCCAAAAGGCGAGCGCCGCGACCGCCGGGGCCGCGGGGGCTGCCGGACCGGCGCCGGCGGCCGGCGGCGGCGGCGGCGGCGGCGGCCTCGCCGCTGCGGCGCTGCACCTCCCGCTGCTCGACAAGGCCAAGCTGCACGTGCTGGCGGGCTTTGCCCTCGAGTCGGCGCTCTTCTGCAGCCTCAGCCTGGCCGGCGTCGACGCCCGCAGCCACGCCGTCTTCCGCGAGCTGCAGCGCGTCCGCCAGTACATGGGCAAGATCGACGCCGCCGAGAAGGCGGAGACCGCCGCGCCAGCGCCGCCGACCAGCCGCCTCGACCGCTCCGCCGCCATCCGCTTCCTCAAGGCCGACGTCGACAGCCCCGCCATGAAGGCCGGCCTGGCCCAGCTGCTGCGCGAGGAGCAGGCCGCCGCCGTCGCCGAGACGGGCGCCCGCGGGTCGGCCCCCCCCGACGCCGCGCCGCGCGGCCGCAAGCGCGGCGGCGGCGCCGGCGGGCCGTCCGGACGGGGGCTCACCAAGCAGCCCAAGCGGTGAGCGCGGGCGAAGAAAGCACCTGCATCAGCACCAGCACCAGCATCAGCATCAGCATCAGCAACGCCAGCAGAACAGCGGCCTACGACGACGTCCAGGCCTGCACGCGGAACGTCCATGGCTTCCGGGCGTGCACCCCAAGACGGCGCCCGTCCATGCCGACGACGACGGCCCCGCGCCGACCGTCGACGACGAGAACCGCAGTACATAGCTTACGACGACGACGACGCGCTCCGAGCGCCGCATAGATACCAAGTAGGAACAAGCCGCAGCATGAAAAAGCGATTCGCTACCAAACAAGGGCCCTCCCTCCCTCGCTCCCTCTCTCCCTCCCTCTCGAATCATATTGTCGTCTCGCGCCCCAGCCGCTCCAGCTCCTCGCGGCAAAACTCCTCCGCGTTGAGCAGCTCCGTCGCCCCGTACACGACGCGCCGCTTGGCGCGGTCGCCGCTGCCGCTCGTGCGGCTGGCCCACTCCTGCAGGTTGCCAAACTCGTCGATGCTGCCGCCGCCCACCATGAACACGATGGCGTCGCTGAAGCCCTGCCGCCGCTGCCCAAACGACGCCCCGACGCCCGGGTGGCCGCCCAGCCCGCCCGGCATCAGCGCGTCGCCCGTGCTGCTCCCTTCGTGGTGGGCGTGGGCGCCGCCGCCGCCGCCGCCGCCGCCGCCCCCCCGCGCTGCCGACGGCGGCGGCATGCTGCCGCGGGCGTGGGCGTTGCGCGGGTCAAAGTAGAGGTAGTTCTCCGTCTTCATGATGGCGGAGCTGTGGGCCGTGGCCGGGTCCATGAGCGAGCCGACGATGCTGGTCACGGCCAGGTCGCGGTTGGCGGGCAAGAAGTTCTTGATGGACCCCACAATGGACTCGAGGTTGGCCGACAGGCTCGTCGGCACGCCGGCGTCCTTGAGCCGGTCCGTCAGGCGCGACGAGATGGACGAGAAGCGCCCAAACAGGTCGCCCTGCTGCTGCTGCTGCTGCTGCTGGTGCTGGGGGTTCTGCTGCGCCAGCGGCACCGGCGCCGACGCCAGCTGCGTCATCTTGGCCGTCGCGCGCACCTGGCGCACGTAGCCCAGACACGTGGTGTCGGCGCCGGCCGCCTGCAGCGCCTGCTCAAACTGCAGCCACTCGGCGCGGCTGACGTCCTGCTCCGTGGTCAGGAACCAGATGACAAAGAGGCGCAGCTTGTCGGCCGCGTGGTTGCCCTTGTCCGGGTCGCGCAGCAGCTCCAGCACCTGCGCCTTGGTCTGCTTGGCCACCGTCTCCTCCACCTGGAAAAAGTAGTCCAGCTGCCGGTTCTTGATGCCCGTCAGCAGCGCCGCCAGGATGTTCATGTGGATGTCCAGCACCGCCTTGCGCTCGCGCAGCTCCGGCAGCAGCGTGATGGCCGCCTTGAGGTGCTGCGCGCTCGCGCTCGTGTCGTTCTGCAGGTCCTCAAACGACGACGCCCCCGTCTTGCGCGTGATCTCGTTGGTGTCCTGCTTGTACCGGCTCAGCTCCGCGTCAATGTCCTCGGCCACCTGCGGGAACGGCAGCGGCGCGTTCTTGTTCCAGAAAAAGTCCGTCGCGTTGATGTCGTACGTCTTCTTCGTCACCCCCGCCGCCGGGTTCTTGTCGTCCACCGGCGTCTCCACCGTCACCCGGTTCAGCTTCATGTTCAGCACGTCGTGCACCAGGCTCTGGTACGTCCACGAGTGTGCCAGCATCGTCGTCAGGTCAATGTTGCGGTCCAGCACGATCAGCACCGGCCGCGACGCCGGCGTCGCCCCCCCCAGCCCCGCCGACGACGACGTCGGCCGGCCGCCCGCGCCGCCCCCCGCGAACATGTTCTCCTTGGTGCTCAGCAGGTGGTCGCGCAGCTTGCGGTCGAGCTTGGTCGCAATGATCTCGGCCGCCATGCCCTTGGGGCAGCGGATGATGGGGATGACGCCTGGGGGTTAGGAAAGAAAACATGGAATGGGAGGCAGAGGGGGGGGGGGGACCTACCCATGGTGACAACAACACTGAATAGACTAGAGACGTTAGCAGCGCTCGCCTGGCCCCCGTGACGGCGCGCCAACCTACCCGCTGACGACCTTGTTGAGCACGCGATCCAGCTGCTCGTCTTGGATCTGGCCCGAGTTGAGCGCCCAGTACGTGTGGTCGTTCTGCATGCCCAGGCTGAACAGGTCGCGGTCGGCGCAGATGAAGTTGAGGTACTGGTCGTACAGCTGCGCGATCTAGAAGGCGGCAATGGTCAGCAGCAGCCCGCGCACAGGTGTTCACAGAGCTCCCTCCGCTCACATGGTCCTGCGTCCCGGTGGCGACGGTCTCGGCGGCAAAGTCCTCGAGCAGCGGCCGCGGGATGGACGACAGAAAGTTGATGTAGGCCGGCGAGTAGAGGTCGCGCTGCAGGTCGCTCGTGATGGCCTTGAGGTTGGCCGCCGTCGGCTCCACCAGGTACACCACGGGCACGTCCTCGATGCGGTGCCGGTTCGCCGCCAGGTGCATGTGCATGGTCACGCCCAGCGCGCGCAGGTCGCTGACGCGCAGCACGCTGCTGACAATCTGCATGCCCAGGTCGTCAAACACGAGCACCTTCCAGATCAGCTCGCCGTCCGGGCCAACCACGCTCAGCGGCTGCAGGTGCCCGCCGTGGTGGTGGTCCTTGTGCCCCGCTGGCAGCACCGCGTCCTCGCCGCCGTCCGCCGGCGCCTGGTTCAGATTCAGCATGCGCTTGAGCGCTGCGATCTGCCGGTCCCGCAGAGACGCCATGGTGGAGGTCGGCGGTGTGATGGGAGCAGCGGACCGTCCAAGAGCCAAGCTCTCGATGTCGCGGGTCGACGTCGCGGTCGAGGAGGTCGGAACAAGGCCCGCAAGCGCAGAGGCTGTGCGCACAGTGGCTCCCGCGCGTCCGTGCTGGGGTCCGGTGTCGTCACGCCGTCGTTCTGGGCAGCCTGCTGGTGTGTGTGGACGCTTCGCGGCTCGTCGTGGTTCGGCAGGTCGTCGTGTCTGTATGCTTATATTACACGTGGTTCGTGTGGCGGGAAGCTTGGGTTGCTTGGGGTTGGTGGCTGGCCGTGCGCTGGGCCGTTGCCGGACTGTAGCCAGCACTGTGGCTGCCAGCCAGAGCACGGGTTTCGGCGCTATGATTTCCCGTAACGGCCCTCCCCCCCTTCCAGGTACCCATGTACTGATGCGCTGATTGATAAGATATTCCTGCAGCCAAGAAGCGGAGCCACGCCAGCAGCTGCCCGTCGAACTGCCAAGACAGAGAGAGGGCCGAAGAACGGAGGAAGGAGCGAGTACTCCGTACGGACGAGAGGGGAAAGAAGAGGCGAGAAGGGCAAAAGGCGCAACTTGCTCCAGGCGGTGCGCGGAGGCTGATGGTGTCGGCATGCAGGAGCGGCAGGAATGCCTCAGGCTGAGGGCCCTCCGCGCCTTCCCTCGGCCGTCATCCCTCTGCCGTCACAAGCCGAGACCTGGCTCCTTCCTCTGAAGAAGAAAAAGAAGGACAAGGACACGGCAACCGCATGGGAAGACGAGAGCGGGACGCGTAACATAGTTTCTGTTTTTTAAATATTTTGTCCTCGGGCACGCCTTCCACATGCACGCCTGCACGCCAGGCCCGCCGCCAAGGAAATAGCGCCATGACGTCCGCTGGCTGCAGGCGCCGAGCCCCGCGCGCAGTCGCCTGACTTGGCGCCGCTTCGCCGACGTCGCCTATAAGGAGCCACATTCGCACCACCACCAACCGAACAAAGCGACCACCTACGACCCGACCTTTCTCCCTACGAACGACCAAGACCGCCGGATCGGCTCTCGCCTCTTGTCCGCTTTGCCTGCTTTGGCACGCCCAGGCTGCCGGCGTCTCTGCGTGATATAACAAGCCGGTCTCCCCTCGCCTCTCCTCTCCTCCTTTTCCCTACAAACTTTCTCCCCTCTCTCTTCTTTCCTCTCTCTCTTCTCTCTCCTGCGCTCTCTCTCTTCTCTCATTCTGCCTACTCGCCTCGCCACCATGAAGCTCTGGTCCGCCGCCCTCCTGGCCACGGGCGCCGCCGCCGCCGCCGTCGCTCGCGATCCCTCTGCTGCTGCCGCCGGGGGCTTCCATGCCTGGCATCCTGCGGGCCATGATGCCTCCGCCCACGCCGAGGCAGCGCTGCCGCCGTCGCACCGCCGCATCCCTACCTCGTACGAGTCCGCCGTGCTGGCCCGCCGCGTGCTGGCGCTGACGCACTTCGGCACCATCTCGACCGTGTTCCCGGCCGAGGACGACGCCGCCGCCGCCGACGCCGACGCCAAACGCGCCGTCCACACCTGGGAGACCCGCCCGGCCGGCCTGGACGGCGTGCCCGTCGGCCTGCCCGAGTACGTGGCGGCCTGCGAGGACGGCCCCCACGCCGGCGACCCGACGCTGCTGGCCATCCGCATCGCCACCACATTCAAGAACGCCCGCGCCGGCTCCAACGTCAGCCTCGCCCTGCAGTGGGAGGCGCCGCCGCCGCCGCCGCCGCCCCCGGCCGGCCGGCAGCCGTCCGTGCTCCAGAAGTGGCTGGGCGCTACCGCCGACGACGACGCCGATGCCGACGCCGAGGACGGCGCCGCGGGCGGCAGCAGCTTCCCGCCCTCCCAGGCGGCTCTCCCGCGGTTCGCGCTGATCGGGTACCTCGAGCCCATTGCGGCGGCAGACGCGGCGGATGCGATGGACACGGCGGCGCTGGCGGCGTGCTTTGTGGACGCGCACCCGGATGCGCGGTTCTGGCTGCCCGGCAGCCGCGTGCACGCGTCCGAGTGGCTGCGCATGGTGGTGACGCAGGTGTACTGGGTCGGCGGCTTCGGCGACCGCGCGTACATTGGCTGGATCCCCGTCGACGAGTGGCGCGCCGTCACCCGCGCCGAGTGGGAGGCCGCCCGCCTGCCGGGCGAGCCGGGGGGCAGCCACAGCGCTGACGGGCTGCCGGGCGGCGCCGAGCTGTAGACCGCTTTCCGGCCGCTGACCAGCCGCTGACGACCAGCCGACATCGGGACCCTGTACATAGAACTCCTTTTCATCCCATAGCATGTATGTACAGCCACAGCCCATAGCCTCATGTATACAATCCATTATCCATCCACCTAGTCTACCCGCACCACCACGCGCCAGCCGAGCGCGCCGGCCTCGCGGATCGCGCACGCCAGACAGCCGCGCCGCCGCCGGCTGATGAGCGCGTTCCAGCCCCGCTCCGCGCACAGCGCCCGCACCAGCATCTCCATGTCGGAGCCGAACCGCCGCCGCCGCGTCTCGTGGTGCATCGCCGAGGGCGCCGCGGGGGCCGCCGAGGAGACGGGCGTCGTGGGGGGGCGGGCTGCAGCCGTGGCTGCGGCGGCCGTGGCGGCCGTCGTCGGCGTGGTCGGGGCAGCCGTCGAAGCCGTCGAAGCCGGCGCAGTCGCCCCCGCGGCCGCCGGCCCCGCCCGCGCCGACAGCGAAGTAATCGGCGAGATTTCCCGGGTCAGCGGCGGAAACGAGGCAAACGGCGACGAGCCCCCCTCGGCGGCGTTGGTCGCCCAGGGCGGCCGCCGCTGGCCGAGCACAGGCGACAGCGGCATCTCGTGCGCGGCCGGCTGCGGCGAGAAGCCCGTGATGCAGTCGATGACGAGCACCGTGTTGCCGGGGCCGGAGGACTCGGCCGCCGCCGCCGCCGCCGCCGACCGGTGAATGGTGGCGGCATACTCGGACAACAGCTGTGCGAGAGTCTTGTCGGGGTTCTCGATCAGCGTCGTCAGGTGGACCGATGCGTACTTGAAGTATTTGTGCAAGGGGTGGCCTAGCGGTCAGTGGAAGGGAAACACAGATGCCATGCAAACGCAATGCACAAGAAGGGGGGGGGGTCTACCTGTGAAGTGGATCGGGTTGAAGCGGCCAGACGGGCCCTCGCCGGAGATGTCGATCTGCTGGATGGTCGGGCTGGTGGGCGACTTGACGACCTTGATGCGCTGCGAGGGCACGCAGGGGTGCGCCGTCACAAAATAAATGTCGTACGCCAGCCGGTACGTGCGCACCGTCTCGGGCCGGCCCTCGCTGGCCACCACGAACGCAGCCTCGGCCATGTGGGCGTGCGGGGCACCGTCGCCGGCGCCCTCGCCCTGGCCCTGGCCCTCGCCCTGGCCCTCGCCCTTGCCCCTGGCCCGCAGGGTCACCGCCTGCAGCTGCACGCGCGTGTGCTTGGGCGGCGGCGTCGAGTAGACGGCCTCGTAAGGGATGACAAAGTCGGCCGGCAGCACGGACATCGGGTCGGCGTCGCCCAGCACCGACGACTCGCGCTCGATGGCGACCTTGCCCCAGATGCGCGCGCGCCGGTTGGTCTGCCGCAGGTCCTCGGCCACGTCGTCGGCGTCGATGTTGACCCAGCCGGCGTCGCCGCCGTGGGGAAGCTGCGGCACCACGTCCGACGACACCCAGCCCATGCACTCGGCGGCGCCGGCGCCGGCGGCCAGCACGCGGCCGACGACGCAGGCGGTGCTCCAGAAGCTCTTGCCGCCGTACACGAAACCGGCGCCCAGGTGGGCCACGGGCCCCAGCGCGGCCAGCGCGGCCTCGTCGCCCTCGAGCAGCGTCGACATGAGCAGGTTGCACAGGCCGTCGCCGGGCAGCATCAGGCCCGACAGGTAGCTGCGCGACAGCCAGCCGCCGCGGTGCAGGCCGGCCACGACCTTGCGCCGCCGCGGCAGCCGCCGGCTGAACTCGAGCTGCCCGGCCGTCTTGCCGGGCAGGCTGCCTTGCAGGCTGCCTTGCAGGCTAGGCCGGCTGCTGGCGGTGCTGCCGGGCCCGCTGGCGGCGTCGGCGACGGCCTCGGCAATCTTGGTGTTGAGCGGCTCGCGGACGTGGACGGCGTCGAGGGCCTTTTGAGAGATGAGGTCGGTCAGGTCGTTGGGCCACTTGAGCTCCTGGGCAAAGTGGGCAATGCCGCGGTACTGGCGTGGCGCGTTCTTGGCCTTCATGGCATAGACGTGCTTCTTCGTGGGGGTGACGGACCCGCCGCCCTTGTTGGCCGACGCCGCGTGCAGGGGGTCGATGAGAGACAGCTTTTTGGTCAGCGTCGTGACCAAGCCGACGGTGAAGCGCAGGCCGGCCTCGCGGCGGCTGCCGGCCGGCGACCGGCTGCTGCTGGTCGACCAGCTAAAGCGCTTTTCCTTGTCGCGAGCCCTGGTCTTGTCGGCCTTGTCGGCCTTGTCGGCCTTGTCGACCTTGTCGGCCTTGGTGGCCTTGTCGGTCGTCTCCGACGAGTCGGTCTTGTCCGCCTCCTTGTCGGTGTCGTCGGCCTTGTCCTCGTCGATCCGCACCACCTCAATGTTCTCGAGCCAGGCGCGGGCGAGGATGAGCGACCAGCGCACAGACGGACAGGCGACCTTTTCGAAGCGGTGGACCTCGGAGGGGCGGACGTACTCGAGGCCGTACTCGTCGCCGTCGGTGATGGCGTCGAGGCGCAGCAGCAGCTCGGTGGACAGCAGGATCTGCAGCAGCAGCCAGTAGCGCTCGGTGTAGCGCTCGCCGGCCGTGGCAGGGCGGGGAGACGGCGGCGGGGAGGGGGCGGCGGCCGGGCCTTTGACATCCTTGGCCTTGGCCTCGGCGGGCTGGGCAGCCTCCGCCGGCGCGGGACAGTCTGGGATGATCTCGTCCGGGGCCGAGGAGGCCCACAGGATCTGGCCGAGGCGCAGACGCCACTCGACGTGGGAGAAGTCGATCCAGACGTTGGGCGTGGCCAGGACGTCGAGCAGGGCCTCGATCTGGGGGATGAGGTCGGTCTGCAGGTCGTGACTGCTCATGCTGCCGCTGGGCCGCTTGAAGTGGCCCGAGAGGCGCGAGGCGCCCTTGGGCGGGCGCAGGATGTGGTGGAAGAGCTCGTGGTAGAATTCCTTGCTCTGGTGCGGGTCGTAAAAGCTGCCATCGGCGTAGCGGCGGCCATTCTTAATGAGCTCCTCGAGGATCTGGGTCTCGCCCACGTACTTGACGCCGCCGCTGCTGCTGCGGCCGCCGCCGCCGCTGTTGCTGCTGCTCATGCTGCTGTTGCTGCTGCCTCCACTGCCCGTCTCGGGGGCGGAAGCGCCTTCGGTGGCCGCCTTGGCGGCGGCTGGGTCCATGAGGCCGATGCGGGCGCGTGTGACGGCGTCGGGGCGGGGGCCGAGGCCGTCGAAGCCGAACTGCTCTTCCTGGAGGGCGTCGGACACGGCCAGCTCGAGGGCGGCCTGGTAGCCGACGGTGCCCTTTTCAAGGCCCTGGATGCTGAGCATGCTGGGGCGCTCGCGGCAGCGCGGGTAGAAGTGGCTGCGCGGCTTGCGGGGGGGTTCTTCGAGGTCGGACAAGGCCACGGCGGCGCCGGCGCTGCCAACGTCGCCCCGCCGCGTAATGTGCGGCCAGGCGGTGACGTTGCTCCAGGCCGGGTCCTCGATCTGGACGTGGTCGGTCAGGTCGCGGATGCCGAGCGACTCGTCCCAGGGGTAGGCGACGCTGGGGTGCGGTGCGCCGGTGAAGTGGCCCTCAGAGCGCGCAAAGTACTGCGGCGCGCCCGAGAAGAGCTTCTCGATATCGTCCTCGGTCAGCGACGCCATGATGCGCGCGAGCTTGAGCACGGGCCGGGGCGGCGGCAGGACGCCGGAGCGATCAACAGCGGCGTCGTCGGCGTCGTCGGCGTCGTCGGCGGCGTCGGCGGCGGGCGCGCGGCGGGCGCGCGGCGGTGAGGGCAGCGGCTTGTTGACGTTGACCGGGGGCGCAAGAGGACGCGCGCGGGGTGCCAAGAACGGAGCCGGCGGCGAAAACGAGTGTAGATGTTGTCTCTGCAAGGCAAAAGAAGACAGGGACGAGGACGAGGAGAGAAGAAACAGCAAGTCAGCCTGGGGTCGCTGGTGCTTTGTCAGGCCCCGGAGGACGAGAACAATGGGGCGGGAGAGACGGAGGCCGGGCGGAGGAACGACTGCAGCGCCGGGGACGGCCAATGGGGGGTGTGCGGCCGACGGGGGGCGGAAAAGAACAACGCAAGAAAAAAAAAAAAAGAAAAAAAGATGAAGCCAGACGGCGAGAAAGCGGCCAGCAAAAACAGACGGCAGGCGGCGATGCGCCGCTGGTATGCGCGGCCTGGGCCCCGCCTTCCCCATGTGCGCACACGACCTGACCGATCACGCGGGCAGGCGGGCAGGCGCACTGGGCCAGTGCGCAGTGCGCTGTCCCCCATTGCGGGAAGGCGCAAACCAGGCGGCGCGCGCTGTGGCAAGAACGCAATGCGCCACCCAATTGTGACCGAGGGCGGGAGAAAAGCGACAGCGGCAGAGGGGACGGGAATGGCGTGGCAATGACGAAGACGATCTGGACTTACCGTCCGGTTGCCGGCCGGCGGCCGCGCGCGCGTGCTCTGGAGCCGGCGGGGCGGCGTGGGCGCCGACAAGGCGCGCGCCGGGCGCACGGAGCGCGAGACGGACAGGTTTCGAGCGATCGAGGCCTGCGAGGCAGAAGCCGGTGATGATTGGGAGGCGTGGGAGGCGTGGGCGGCGTGGGCGGCGTGGGCGGCGTGGGAGGCCGGCGGCGGCTTGCGGAGGCGCTGCGAGGGTGAGGGGGGCGGCCGGGCGGCAGACGGCGACGCAGCCGACGACGCAGCCGGCGGTGGTGACGACGGCGACGGCGACGTTGCCTGCAGGATGCGGCCGGCGCTGCGAACGGACCGGCTGAAGAGGCCCTGCAGCATGGCGCGCGTGGAGTTGCGGCGGGGTCTCGTGGCGGTGGGTGGCGGCGACGGCCCGGGCGACGGACCGGCAGGCAGCCTGCGTGGCGACAGGGCCGGCGCCGGGGCTGAGGCCGGAGTCGGCTCAGACGGTGGCACCACGTCGTCGTCGGGGCCGGCGCGGACATGCGGCGGCGCCGGCGGCGTCCCACCGCGACTGGAGCGTCGTCTGCGCATGGACAGCGACGGCATGGCGGTCAGCCGTCGGGGTCAGTCAAGCACGAGGTCAGGTCAGGCACGGCTGGTCGGGAGAACGGAGGCAAGAGGAGGGCGAGCAGGAGATGGAGAAGAGGGAGAGCATACGACGCGCTCTCCTCGCAGCGCGGCCTGTCTGTCCGCGTGGACACGGCAGCCGCGCCAGGGGAAAGACGGGAGCGGACCGGCAGCCGCCCGCCGCCTGTCTGCATGCGCTGGCGGCAGGCCTGGCCAGCCATGAGAGCATCGCGAGACAGCAAAGGAAGGCTAGGCTGGCACGGCGACGTCCAGCAGGTCTGCCGGCCGGAGATTCCAGACTCCTCCCGCACGGCATACGAACAGCGCCTTTTGCAGCGAGCGCCTGCAGCCGGCCGACCCTGGGACAGATGAGACGGCGGGCCATCCTGGGCGATCATGCATATCAACGGGTCGGCGGACTGGGCCCGCGGAAAGGCTTTCCTCGTGTTGCTGTCTGGTCTCGGTCGTGGATCTGGTTGGGCAGGGCCTGTCTGTCTGGCCCCCCGCCCCCCGTCTAAGCCTCCTCCTGCTCGTCCTCGCCGGCTTGCGCCCACCTCCCGATCCACTCCGCCGGCCGTTTGGATGCAAAAGAGCGGCGTCTCAGCGCATGCGCGCCGGCCACATGAGACGACGTCGGTGTCGCCGATGCAGGCTGGTCGCGGCCGTAGTCGTAGTTGTTGTTGTTGTGGCCCGTCGTCCATCTCGGTCTCGCAGAAGCTGAAACCGCGCCCGCGTGCTACGACGTGGCCAGTGTAGCCCCCTTTCCCCCCCTCCTCCGCTCCCGTCCGTCCGTCCGCCTTGCAGGCAGACGCGTTCGAAAATCCCGCGCCGCTCGACTGTCTCTCCTCACAATGGTGTCGTCGGTCGTTGGTTGGGTATCGTCGGATGGCTCTGTCTCTCTGTCTCTCCGTCCACCTCTCCGCTATCCCTCGGCAGCCTGGCCCGCGTGCTACGCCGGCGGCGTGTCGTGCACCACAATCAGGAGGTACTTGGGGTCCGGCACCACCACCAGCTCCTGCTTCTTCGTCCGCAGCCGCAGCAGCTTCAGTTCGTCCTGTCCCGTCAGTGCGCGTCCGCCCAAGCTAGCCCCTCGGGGTTCCCCACGCACCTCGCCGTCCAGCGCCGCCACGAGGTCGCCCGACACCTTGACGTAGTTCCACACCAGCCCGGCCAGCTCGCGCGCGCCCCGCGTCTCGTCCGCCACCGCGTCGCCGCCGCCGTTGCTGTCGCCGCCGTCGCCCGCGCCCGTGCCGCTGTCGGCGGTCGTGGCTGCGTCCGTAGCCGACGTCGTCGTCGTTGTTGCCGCAGCTGTCGTGCTGGACGCCGTCCGGATCGACGCGATATGGCCCTCCATCTTCACAATCGCGCCCGACATGCGGTCGAGCAGCAGCGTGGCCTGGACGCCCGCCTTCTTGGCCAGCCGGCCCAGCCGCTCGTCGACCACGTCGCTGCCGCCAGCCTGGCCTGTCAGACAAGATACAATCGCCATGCCAAGTCAAGCGTCCGACTCACAAATTCTGTAGACATGATCGCGTGTTGGCTGTGCAACAAGCGGTACGCTGGCGCTGAGCTTCGTCAACACCAATACCCTCTATGCTTAGGCTCCTCCCTCCCCTAGACCGCACCCCACAATATTCTGCCGCTCTTGACCGCCAAAAAGTTCAAACCCAGGTTCGCACCACAAACTTTCGCTTCTCTCGCATGCTCGCTCGTCTTGCCGCCTTCGCACAACCTACCGCAAGATGGGGTCCAGCACGAAGAAGAAGAAGCAGAAGCAGAAGGAGAAGGATTTCCAGGTGCGTTGCAGCTGCGCGCCCGCGACACGCAAGCCGACACCCGCTGACCGATCGGCTCTAGAAACCCAAGCTCAAGGTCGGCAAGACCAAGGCCAAAGCCTCCAACTTTACCGATACGAGCTTCCGGGCACGGTGTACGTCGTCCCCTTCGGTCGCTCCGTTGCCTACGCTTGTCCTTGCTGACCTTTTGCAGCCATCGTCGTCAACCAGCAATCTCTCACTGAGGAGGCGCCCGACCCGGCCACCCAGTTCCGCCACAGCCTCTCCGTTGCCCTCACCTCGCGCTCGGACAACCAGCGCCGCGATGCCCTGGCGTATCTGACGAGCCACCTTTCGGGCGGGGTGCGGCACCAGAGCGGCAGCGGCAGCGGCAGCGGCAGCGGCAGCGGCACTTCCAACGCCAGGAACCCCGTTGGCACCGCCGCCGTGCTGAGCCGCGTGCTGCCCCTGCTGGCCGACCCGGCCGCGCCCGTCCGCGCCCAGCTGCTCAAGCTGCTGCGCGTGCTGCCGCCCGCCGACGTGCGCCCGGCCGCCGGCCGCGTCCTGCTGTACGTGCGCGCCGGCATCACCCACCTGTCGTCCGCCGTCCGCGACGACGCCCTGGCCGCTCTCGAGTGGCTTCTCGACGTCGCCGGCGACGAGCTCGTGGCTTGCCCCGGCGGCTGGCTGCGCACCCTCAACGGCCTGGGCGCCATGATGGGGTGGGTGGCGGCGGCGCCGTCATCGTCGTCGTCGGGGAGCTCTGCCGGGGCGGCGGCGGTCCCCGTCTCGGCGTCCGGCTGGACGTCCGCCCCCAAGACGTCGTTTGCCGGCTCGTCCACGGCCGTCCTGGTGCGAGGGGCCGGCGGCGGCGGCGGCGGCGGCAGTGGAGGTAGTGGGGGCAGTGGAGGCGGAAGCGGCCGCACGGCGGTGGCGCCGTCGTCGTTTGTGCGCCAGCTGGCTGCGCTGACCAAGCTGCTCGAGATCGGCCTCCGCCCCGAGGCGCCCGCGCCCTACGACCCCCGCGCCTTCTGGGACAGCCTCTACCGGCGCGGCGGCGCCACGGCGGCGGCGTCGGCGGCGGCAACGGCAACGGCCGCCGCGCCCTTTGGCCACCTCAACCTCTTTGGCGCGCCGCGCGACGAGGACGGCGAGGCCTACGCCGACCGCGAGGACCGCCAGCGCGTCTTTGCCCAGCGCTGGCTGCCCGCCGTCGCCCGCGGCATTGCCGACGCCCGCCGCGAGGGTGGCGCTGTCGGCCGCGCCGCTGCCACCCTCGACGACGTCGTCCAGGCCGGCATGGCCGACTACAGCCAGGCCGTCAGCGTCTTTTGAGCGTCTTTTGAAGGGGGAGGCGGAAGGCGGGGGCCGGGGGGGGGTGCGGAAGGCCTGGTTCCTGGCATCTCTTGGTGCTGGGTTGGATATCCGGGATACACGTGGGTAGATGGTGTCACGGTCGGCGTTTTTGTTTCTGGTCCTTGGCCATGCTTGTTGTCGGTTGTTCTTCTTGGGCACTTTGATATTGCATTTCTGATACCATTCTTTGGCTATGCCGTCTCGTTTGTCGCTCTTTCTGTCTCTTTCCGTCTTTGCGTTCGGTACGCTCCCGGCCAGGACACTCGCGCCTTCCTTCTGCGGTCAACACAAGTGAATTGCTTGGTCTGTCCCCAAACGGAAGGAGCCACCCTGCGCCGCGCTGCCCTCCGTACCCAGCATGCCCGCCCCAGGTACCGCGCCCGCCAGATGCACACACGCAGGTACACGACGGCCGCGTGCTCGCCGCTCGTCGTGTATATCCGCTTGCTTTCCTTCCTGGTTCGGGTGTTGTTGGCCCGGCTACGCGCCAGCTTCACTGCTTCCTTCCCTGTGCTTCTATTTATTTGTCGTGCCTTCCCTCTGGCCCTCTGCCTTCCTCTTCTTTCTCTTCCCTTCTTCTTTCTCTCTTCTCTCCTCCCCTTCCTCCTAAGCATTCTCCCACTCCAGCATCGTCAAATCTGGTCGAGGACATCCGACCTGCTCTCGTGAAAATCTGCGCGCTGCAGACGGTCAAGAGGTTGGTTTTTCTGTCGTGGCTGAATTTTTCATCACAAAAGGGCAGATCTCTGCTTTCATCTTTATGCATCTGCACTTACCTCTCGACCATCAGAAGATTGCTGACGCTGACAGTTCGCACGGTTCAACGACCATGCCAGCACCGTCGTGGGGTGAGGGCAATGATCCCTCTTGGGACCAGGGCCAAGGCGCGCCGCCCGCGGGTGCGGGTGCCGATGCGAGTGCGGGTGCTTCTGGCATGGACGCTCCGGCAGGCGAGGCCGGCGTGAGCGCCAACTCGCACGGTTTCGACGTGTCCGTCAAGCCGGAGCTGTACCCGGATTTTGAGCCCGAGCGCCAGAAGATCAAGGACGCCGGCTGGGTCGAGAGCCAGCCGTACAAGTACGACACGTTCAACCCGGACAGCACCCAGACCACCCGCGACTGGGCCAACAACGCCCGCGTCTACGAGTGGGACGGCGAGGAGGGCGATGTCGGCCCGGAGTCCAAGGAGCTCGAGCTCGAGCTGTTTGGCGACCCCGACAAGCGCTCCGGCTCGGGCATCGACTTTTCCACGTGTGTCCCATCTGTCCTGTCTTGCGCTCTCTTGTCTTGCGGCGGCTAACAGTGCAGGCTCACGGAAATCAAGGTCCGCCAGGAGGGCGAGGACCGCATCGCCCCCTTTTACGAGTTTGACCATGCCGGCCTGCACCCGGTCATGCGCCGCAACGTGGATCTGGCCGGGTACAAGAACCCGACCCCGATCCAGATGTACTGCCTGCCTGCCATCATCCAGGGTTTCGACGTCATGGGCATTGCGCAGACTGGTCAGTAGCGTTCCCCCCCCCGCAGGCAAGTGAACGGGCCCGTTTAACTCCTCCCAGGCTCTGGCAAAACGGCGGCCTATCTCATCCCCATCCTGAACAACCTCATGGGAAAGGCCAAGAAGCTCGCTGCTCCGCGCCCCAACCCGGCCACGTACCAGCCGGGAATCGATCCCGTTGTGCGTGCTGAGCCGCTGGTGCTCATTGTTGCCCCGAGCCGCGAGCTGGGCATCCAGATCTTCAACGAGGCCCGCAAGTTCTGCTACCGCACCATGCTGCGTCCCTGCGTCGTGTACGGCGGAGGCCCGATTCGCGGCCAGCTGGAGCAGCTCAGCCGTGGCTGCGACGTTCTCATTGCCACGCCCGGCCGCCTGGTTGACATGATGAACCGGCCGAACAATCTGTCGCTCCGCCGCGTCAAGTACATTGTCATTGACGAAGCAGATGAGATGCTGCAGGACGATTGGGGCGACGAGCTCAACCGAATTCTCGCGGGTGGCGGTACGTTCTCTCTCTCTCTGCAGGCCTAGCCAGATGGAAGCGGTTGCTGACCTGTTCCAGACCAAGAGGATGGGGACATCAAGTACATGATGTTTTCGGCCACGTTCCCCAAGCGCCTGCGCGACCTGGCCAAGGAGTACCTGGCCAACAACCACATCCATCTGCGTGTGGGTCGGGCTGGCAGCTCGCACGGCAACATCCAGCAGGTGATCTCGTACACGGATCCCTTCAACAAGCGCAAGGCTGTGGTGGAGCTGCTCAACTCGATGCCGCCGGGGCGCACCATCATCTTTGTCAACCGCAAGCAGACGGCCGACGAGCTGGACGACTTTCTGTACAACCTCGGCCTGCCCTGCACGTCGATTCACTCCAGCCGTACGCAGATGGAGCGCGAGGACGCCATGCGCGCGTTCCGCAGCGGCGAATGCCCTATTCTGATCTCCACGGGCGTTGCCGCCCGCGGCATTGACGTGCACAACGTCAACCATGTTGTCAACTACGACTTGCCGAGCATTGACCATGGTGGCATTGAAGAATACGTCCACCGCATTGGTGTGTATCTCGCTTCCCTGCTGTGCCACGGGCCTCGCATCTCTCTAACATACCAGGGCGCACGGGCCGCATCGGCCACCGTGGTCTTGCTACGTCGTTTTACACGGAGCGCGACGAGCCCCTCGCGAGTGTCTTGACGCGCACGCTGCTCGAGACCAAGCAGCCCATCCCGGACTTCCTCGAGCCCTACGTGCCGGAGGGCGAGGCTCGCGAGAACCTCAAGTTCGAAGCGGACTCGGACTTTGAAGAGTTCCAGGGCGGCGACGGGGGAGACGACGACGGCTGGGGCGCCGGCGGCGGTGGCGGCGGTGGCGGCGGCGACGCGTGGGGCGGGAACGACAATGCTGGCGGCGCGAGCACCGATGCCTGGGGAGGCGATGGTGCCGCCGAAGGCGCCGCGCCCGCTGCTGTGGCCGCTCCCGTGGCCGACGCGTGGGGCAGCACGGACAATGGCGGGGCTGCCGATGCCGGCGGTGGCGCCGCCGCCTGGTAGGAGGACAGCGGACTGCCGGATGGCCGAGAGGGCAGCAAAAGAGGGAGTTTTTTGTGCGAGTGATGGAAACACGGGCAAGACGAGATGAGGCGACGATTCAGCGAGCCATTGCGCGGGCAGAGGTGATCAACGGTGCACTGTCGAGTATCTAGCCCGAGCAGATTCAGTGTGAGCGTAATGCAAACCGGCGGGTGTTTGTCACGTGACGTTGGCCATCGGAAGCGTGGAGGCGCGGTTCGGAATGGCTCGGAAGCCGGGCCAATGGGGACCCGGAGAGGACTCGGCAGGCGAAGGCTGGAAGCTTCTGTGCGCGCTGGGACGAGCTATTTTTGTTGAGGAACGAGGGTTTGGCAGGGCGGGCGTCTTGGGCTGTGACTTTACGCCGGGAGTGCAGCCGGAAGCCGGGCTTGCGTTTTTCCCTCTGGCTTGAAATTCGCTACGCGGCGAGAGCAAACTCGTGGGGAAAATTATAAGAGGCTGCCGACGTTGACCGACGACGTCGACCTCCTCTTCCGAATTGGTTCCGAAGGCTCAAACGCAGGCGCGAGACACCGAGACAGGCTTAAACAAGAAATAAATTAGAGAAGCGACCGAGACGACGACCCCTCCCCATTCGCCAGCATGCTCCGATCCGTGCGACTTGCGGCGCCAGGGCTTGCCCGTGGCTTACTACGTCCTGTGCCGAGGAACAGCACGTGTGCGGCCCAGCAGGTGACCTCGTCCTTGGCGCGCCTGCGGAACCAGCAGCAGCAACCGCAGCAGCAGCAACACACACGCCCGTTTTCCGCGAGCACGATCAAGATGGCAGACAAGGCGACGGCGACGCGCACGGAGAGCGACGCGTTTGGCGAGATCCAGGTGCCGGCGGACAAGTACTGGGGGGCGCAGACGGAGCGGTCGCTGGAGAACTTCCGGATCAACCAGCCGCAGGACCGGATGCCGCCGCCGATTGTGCGGGCGTTTGGGATCCTCAAGGGGGCGGCGGCGACGGTGAACATGAAGTACGGGCTGGACCCGACGATCGGCAAGGCGATCCAGCAGGCGGCGGCGGAGGTGGCGGAGCTGAAGCTGCTGGACCACTTCCCGCTGGTGGTGTGGCAGACGGGGTCGGGGACGCAGTCGAACATGAACGCCAACGAGGTGATCTCGAACCGGGCGATCGAGCTGCTGGGGGGCACGATGGGCAGCAAGAAGCCGGTGCACCCCAACGACCACGTGAACCGCAGCGCGTCGTCCAACGACACGTTCCCGACGGTGATGCACATTGCGGCGGTGCTGGAGATCGAGGGCCAGCTGCTGCCGGCGATCCGCAGCCTGCGGGCGGCGCTGCAGCGCAAGGTGGAGGACTTTGAGGCGCGGGGGATCATCAAGATTGGGCGGACGCACCTGCAGGACGCGACGCCGCTGACGCTGGCGCAGGAGTTCTCGGGGTACGTGGCGCAGCTGGAGTACGGGGAGCAGCGGGTGGCGTCGGCGCTGCCGGCGCTGCGGCAGCTGGCGCAGGGGGGCACGGCGGTGGGCACGGGGATCAACACGTTTGAGGGCTTCGCGGAGGCGGTGGCGGCCGAGGTCAGCCGCATGACGGGCACGCACTTTGAGACGGCGCCCAACAAGTTCGAGGCGCTGGCGGCGCACGACGCGCTGGTGCAGGCGTCGGGCACGCTCAACACGCTGGCGGCGTCGCTGACCAAGATCGCGCAGGACATCCGCTACCTGGGCAGCGGGCCGCGCTGCGGGCTGGGCGAGCTGAGCCTGCCGGAGAACGAGCCGGGCAGCAGCATCATGCCGGGCAAGGTCAACCCGACGCAGTGCGAGGCGCTGACCATGGTGTGCGCGCAGGTCATGGGCAACCACGTGGCGACGACGATTGGCGGCATGAACGGCCAGTTTGAGCTCAACGTCTACAAGCCGCTCATCATCCGCAACGTGCTGCACAGCGTGCGCCTGCTGGCCGACGGCATGCGCTCCTTTGAGAAGAACCTGGTCGACGGGCTGCAGGCCAACGAGGAGAAGATTTCCAACATTATGAAGGAGTCGTATGTCTCCCATCTCCCGTCTCCCACGACGCTGACGCTGGCTTATGCTAACCTGCAGCCTCATGCTCGTCACCTGCCTCAACCCCAAGATCGGCTACGACATGGCCAGCAAGGTGGCCAAGAACGCGCACAAGAAGGGCCTGACGCTCAAGCAGAGCGCCCTCGAGCTCAACGCCCTGACCGAGGCCGAGTTCGACGAGCTGGTGCGCCCGGAGCTGATGGTTGGGCCGAGCCCCTACAAGGGGTAGAGAAGGTAGAGCTATTATACAGATCAATGCGCAGTACTGTATATACTTTTTGCGTACAACTACAACTACGGCACACGGTGGCAAATGTCCGTGGCCTCGGCCCGGCGCCTCGGCACAGCGGACGTGCGGACGACGGCTGCCGGACGAGAGACGAGAACGGCCGGGCGGCTGAGCGAGCGGCTGGCCGCCACACAGTTTCGCGCTAAACCCGATCCGGAAACAGTACCCAAAAGGGAAACCGCTGCTATGACGCAGGTGGTGGTGTTTTTGTGTGGTTTGGAGAAAAGTGGGGCTCCCGGTTGTCGCCCGTTTGGGCAAGCAGCTCCTCTGGGCCGGGGTCGAGGGAAAAGTTGTCTGAGGGTGCAAAGAAGCAAAGAAGGAGGGAAAAGAGAGAAGAGAGTAGCCGAAAGAGCGGAAAGGGGGAGGAAGAAGAGGGAGAAACAGAGGAAAGTGCCAAGAAAGGAAGAAAGAAAAACCCCAGAATTGCCTGTTGAGAGAATTGCCTGGTAAGGCAAGAACGACCTCCATCGCGCCAGCCCGAGCACATGCTTCCGGTATCTTGCTTGGCCCGGTCGGCTCCAGCCGGCCAATCAGCACGGCGGCTTCCCCACACGGTCACAAGCTCCCTCAGCAACGTCTTATATATATGCTGTCATTCCCAACGGCCTTTTCGTCTCACCTTGCTCACCTCACTTATCGTCTTGTCGTTTCTGACGTCTCTTGTATTCTCCGTCTCTCTTCTACCTTGTATCGTCTACCCATCTTCTACTACCTCCCTCCCACCATGGCTTCCGTCGATGCCATCCTCCAGGGCGTCAGCGTGCTCGGCGCCGTCAAGGAGGAGCACAAGAAGATCCTGACGCCGCAGGCGCTGTCGTTCCTGGCGCTGCTGCACCGGTCGTTTGACGGCACGCGCAAGAGCCTGCTGGAGCGGCGCAAGGTGCGGCAGGCGGAGCTGGACCGCGGGATCCTGCCGGACTTTCTGCCCGAGACCAAGCACATCCGCGAGAACGCGGCGTGGCGCGGGGCGCCGCCGGCGCCCGGGCTGGTGGACCGGCGGGTGGAGATCACGGGCCCGACGGACCGCAAGATGGTGGTCAACGCGCTCAACGCGGACGTGTACACGTACATGGCGGACTTTGAGGACTCGTCGGCGCCGACGTGGGACAACATGATCAACGGGCAGGTCAACCTGTACGACGCGGTGCGGCGGCAGATCGACTTCAAGCAGGGCGCCAAGGCGTACAAGCTGCGGACGGACCGCACGCTGCCGACGCTCATCGTGCGGCCGCGCGGGTGGCACCTGGTGGAGAAGCACGTCACGGTGGACGGGGCGCCCGTCTCGGGGGCGCTCTTCGACTTTGGGCTGTACTTTTTCCACAACGCCAAGGCGTCGCTGGCGCAGGGCTTCGGGCCCTACTTTTACCTGCCCAAGATGGAGTCGCACCTGGAGGCGCGGCTGTGGAACGACGTGTTCAACCTGGCGCAGGACTACATCGGGCTGCCGCGGGGCACGATCCGGGGCACGGTGCTGATCGAGACGATCCTGGCGGCGTTTGAGATGGACGAGATCATCTACGAGCTGCGCGACCACAGCAGCGGGCTCAACTGCGGGCGCTGGGACTACATCTTCTCGACCATCAAGAAGTTCCGGCAGAACCCGCACTTTGTGCTGCCGGACCGCGCGGCCGTGACCATGACGGTGCCCTTTATGGACGCCTACGTCAAGCTGCTGATCCAGACGTGCCACCGCCGCGGCGTGCACGCCATGGGCGGCATGGCGGCGCAGATCCCCATCAAGGACGACAAGGCGGCCAACGACAAGGCCATGGAGGGCGTGCGCGCGGACAAGCTGCGCGAGGTGCGCGCGGGCCACGACGGCACGTGGGTGGCGCACCCGGCGCTGGCCAGCATCGCCACCGAGATCTTTGACAAGCACATGCCGACGCCCAACCAGCTGTTTGTGCGGCGCGAGGACGTGACGGTGACGGCCAACGACCTGCTCAACATGAACGTGCCGGGCCGCGTGACGGAGGAGGGCATCCGCAAGAACCTGGCCATCGGCCTGGGCTACATGGAGGCCTGGATCCGCGGCGTCGGCTGCGTGCCCATCAACTACCTGATGGAGGACGCCGCCACCGCCGAGGTGTCGCGCAGCCAGGTGTGGCAGTGGGTGCGCCACGGCGTCACCACCGCCGAGGGCAAGCGCGTCGACAAGGCCTACGCCCTCAAGCTGCTCAAGGAGCAGGCCGACCAGCTGGCCGCCAGCGCCCCGGCCGGCCACAAGTTCCACCTGGCCGTCCAGTACTTTCAGAGCCAGGTCACCGGCGAGGACTATGCCGACTTTTTGACCACGTGCGTTCTCTGTCTGTTTGTCTGTCTGTCTGTTTGTTCTTGTGCTGACCAGCAGTCTCCTCTACGACGAGATCACGGCCGTCGGCAGCGCGCGTCCGGCCTCGAAGCTGTAGTGGCTGTCTTGTGTTGATTTGGATTGTTTGGTTTGATTCGGATTGCTTGGTAACCACTGTCACTTTGTCTTTTGTTCGGGCTCGGATGGACCACTGGATGGATCTAGATTGTCTTCTGTAGGTCTGCAGGAACATGCGCGCGGCATGCCCCTGTCTATCGTGACGAGTGAAGTTTGTCCCGGAGCCTGTCCCGGAGCCTGTCCCGGAGCCTGTCCCGGAAGCCGTCCCCGTGTATTCTGTCCACCGGCGTGGCCCATTCCGTCCATTCTTCCATACCCAGAGGGAGAAGCCCCAGCCCAGTCCCGTCAACGCCGTATGTGTGCCGAGTCCCTCGTCCCTCACCGCATCTCGTGCGCCCCGTCGCTCGTCCCGTCGCTCAGCACGCTGCCCGGCGGCGGCAGCAGGCCGGACGTGCTGCCGGCCGGCGCCGCGGCGGCGGTGGCGGTGGCGGCGGCGGCGGCGGCGGCCTTTTCGCCGCAGCCCTTGACCAGGCGGTGGCGCTGGGGGGAGGTGTGTTAGCGGGATGGTGGACCGGTCTGCAAGCACATGCTCACCTTCAGCGCATCCTTGCGGCTGAAGCTCTTGTCGCAGTAGTTGCAGGGAAACGGCTTGACGGCCAGGTGGATGCGCTTGTGCCGCTTGAGGTCGTGGTTGCGGTTGAACGACTGCGTGCACTGGTCGCAGCGGAACGGCCGGTCGTGCACCATCTGGTGGGGGTGGTGCGGGTGGTGTGGGTGGTGCTGGTGGTGGTGCGGGTGGTGGTGCTGGTGCGGGTGGTGATACTGGTGGTGCGGATGCTGGAGATGGTGCGGCATGTGCAGCAGTAGCGGCGGCGGCGGCGGCGGCGGCGGCTGCCCACCCTTGCCAAAGTAGCCGCCGCCGCCGCCCGTCGTCAGATAGCCGGGGCCCGCCAGCTGGCTCAGCGCGTGCTGGTGCTGCTGCTGCTGGTGCTGCTGCTGCTGCTGCTGCTGCTGGCTGTGGTGCATCGGATGTGGTTGGGGGTGGTGGCCCCCCGGCGGAAGAAGGCTGCTCCCGAAGCTGTTGCCGCTGCTTGAGGGCCCGTATCCTTGCCCGCCCTGCCCGCCCTGCCCGCCCTGCCCGCTCTGCCCGCCCTGGCTGTACAGGAGCGGCCGCCGGCTCGTGCCGCCGCCGCCGCCGCTGCTGCTGCTGCTGCCGACTCGGCTCATCGCCGCCGCCGCTGCCGCCGCCGCCGTCGGGTTGGGGCTGCTCCCATACAAGCCGAGGCCCGACACGAGGCCGCTGCCGCCCAGGCTGCTGTTGCTGGCAAGGACCGGCGCGGACACCAGGCCGCCGCCGGCTGGCGGGTGCGGCGAGCCGGCATGGTGGTGAGGGTGCTGCTGCTGCTGCTGCTGCTGCTGCTGGCCCGAGTAGGAGGAGTAGCTGCGGCCCAAGCTCGGCGCTGGCGCCGGCGCCGGCGGGATCAGCCGCATGGTGCTTCCGGGGTGCGTCGGGCTCGGCAGCGGGTGCTGTTGGTGGTGGTGATGGTGGTGTTGGCTGTGTTGCTGCTGCTGCTGCTGCTGCTGCTGTTGCTGCTGCTGTTGCTGCTGTTGCGCCTGGAACAGCTGGTACGGCGACGGCATGCCGCCGCCTCCGCTGCCCGTCAGCTCGGCCGCCGGGGAGGACGACGGCCCCGGCGCAGACGAGGACGCCGCCTCGGCTGCCGCGGCGGCGGCCACGGCGGCGGCTGCCTGTGCTGCCATGCTGGCCATGCCCATGCCGGGCGGCGGCGGCGGCGGCGGCGGCGGCGGCGGCAGGCTCGGCGACACGGGGCGGTAGCCCAGCGCGGCGGCGTCGGGGCTGCTGCTGCTGTTGCTGCTGCTGCTGCTTCTGTGAACACCTCCTCCACCGCCGCCTGCGTCGTGGTGGCGCGGCGGCGGCGCCGCTTGTGCGTCCTGGCTTGGCCGGGGGTGGTTCTGGTGCGGCGACATCCCTCCTCCTCCTCCGCGGCCGCCCTCCGAATGGCTCGACATGGTGGTGGTGGTGGTCGCTACCGGCGCTGCTGCTACTGCTGCTGCTGCTGCTGCTGCTGCTGCCGTGTCCGGTGGCGGCTGCGGATGGTGCAGCGACCCTCCGCCGGGCGTCGTCGGGTCGTGCAGGCTGCTGCCGGAGTACAGCGGCCGGGTCCAGTCGTGCGACTGATGGTGTTGCTGCTGCTGATGCTGCTGCTGCTGGTAAACACCCGTAAAGGACGGGCTGTCCAGCGAAGCCAGCGGCGTCGGGCCGCCGAGAGAGACCGGACCGCCGAGAGAGACCGGATGGGCCAGGGACAGGCTCATGGGACCAACACCATACGACAACGACAACGGCAGCGGCGGCGGCGGCGGCGAGCTGCTGCTGCTGCGGCTGCTGCGGCTGCTGCTTCTGCGGAGGCTGTCGCTGCCGAGGTGGAAGAGGGCCGGGCTCAGACGGTCGTCACCTGCACACAGGCCGTTAGCAGGCGAACGAACGAGCAGCAGGCAAGCAGGCAGCAGGCAGGCAGGCAGGTAGGCGGAGAAGAGCGTGGCAAGAGAAAAAGCAGACACGCCGAAATCAAAATCAAAAAGAAGGAAAAACACGCTCGTACGCGGCATGGCCTGGACGAGCCCCGGAGACGGCAGCGCAAAGGCAGACAGCGGGCCGTCGGAGCCCATGGCCGGCGCGGCGGGCAGCGGAAGGGGGCAGTAGGGTCCGGGAGCAGCAAAGCACAGCGTCGCCGCGTGCATGGTCGCAGGCGGCGTCGACAGTTGGCAGGCGGTCGATGAGAGGAGGGGAAAGAAACAGACGACAGACGATGAACGGATAGGAGCAGGGGAAACAGACAGAAACAGACGACAGACGATGGACGATAGGAGCAGGGGGAACAGACAGAAATACCAATGGCGGACAGAGCGGCCGGCCCTTTGGCCGTCCGTCGGCGGTGCTTATACGAAAAAAAAAGTGAACCCGGACGCCGTGCAAGGATGGGGGGCGGCCGGGGGGGCGGCCCCGGGGGGAGGGGGGGGGATCCGCGACGGCGAGCGCGCACGCGCGCGGCTGACGTGCGTCGCGCCCTGGTTTGCTCGCCGCTCGTCTGCCGCGATCGTCGCCCTCGTTGCTGCGCTCGCCGTTCTCGGTGTCGGGCCGCGCGCGCGGTGGTGGTGGTCGCTCGGTCGTGCGTGGCCCTGGGCCCCTGGTGCGTGCGTCTGTCCGTCCGTCTGGTGCTGGGGTGGTGGAGACGCGCCGAGATGTCCCAGCCTGGGGACAGACAGCCCTCTGCAGAGGAGAAACGGGGGAAACAACAGAGACACAATGGTCGCCGACCAAAAAAAAAGGGAGCTCGCCCCGTTTTCCGCCCGGATGCCGCCGTCCTTGTTTCTCGCCCCTGGTCGTGGTCGTTGCCAAGGATCGGGGGCCAGGAGGGAGACAGGGAGAGACGACGGAAAGTGATAGAGAGAGAGCGCGAGCGCGAGAGCGAGAGCAAGAGAAAAGAGAAAACAGAGACGAGGAGAAAGAAAAGAAAAAGGGGAACGTCAGCAGCCAGCAGGGACGCAAGGTCGAGGGGCACACACGTCGGGTCACACAAGGCGCTGTTCGTCTGTCTTTTTTCAAAGCCAGGGGGGGAGGGGAAGGATGGGAGGAGGGGAGGGAGGGGGGGGGGGGCGAGGAAGGAAGAGAAGGTAATACTCCGTAGAGAGAAGGGAAGGGGGGGGTGTGCGTGTGGTCCGGCTGGTCGTCCGGTCGGCGGGTGTTGCACTCCGTCCTGGGCCGTCTACAGCTACCCCCGCACCCGTGGACAGACTCCGGGACAGCAACGAGAGTCGCTGCGTTGCGGACTCGGACTCCGCCGTGCTGGTGTGCTGTCGATCGAAGGAGGCTGTCTGGCCAGCAGGCGGCGGGGACGGCGAGGAGCCTACGCTTACAGCGAACCACAGGAACGGCAGTCCGTCAGCACGCAGGCCAAGCCAGCAGCCAGCAGGGGCTCCGAACAGCCAAACGGGCGCACAGGAGTGGAGACAACACAAGGCCCGGCGAGCAGGGAGGGCGCGGGATGGGGGAGGAAGAGGGAGGGGGGGGGGGGGGAAGAACGCCTGGCGGGCGGACAAGAGAAAATCAAAAAAGGGCGCTGGATCCGGGGCGGCCTGGCTGGCTGGCTGGCTGGCCACCCACAGCTCGAGTCCGACCGACCGCTAGGACAGCCAGCACGCAGCCAGACGTGTGCTGGTGCTGTGTGCTGTGTGCACCGCCAGGGCCAGCAGCAGCCAGCTGTCTCAGCTGGCTTGGTCAGAGACAAGGGTCCAAGGTCGAGGAGGACTGACCTCTGTCTGTCCACGGCTGGGGCTCCTCCTGCTGCCGCTCCGCCACAGCAGCCGCGCAGCTCCAAGCATATGGGCAGGCCTAGACCAAACGGGCTGCGTCCGTGATGGGCTTAGGGCGGGAGAGATATGAGGGCACTTGTCCTCCGATGTGTTGACAGTTGTTGGAAGGCATATTGGATCACATGACTTCTTGTCTTCCTCCTTCTTTTCTTTCTTCTTCTCTCCTTCTTCTCTCCTTCTTCTCTTTCTCTTCATCTCTTTCTTTTCCTCTCCCTCCTTCTTCCACGTCCATCTCTCCCATCTCTTCCTCCTCCCCTCCTCTTGTCAGACCAGCCCAAAAGAGCTGCAATTCTCGACGCCTCAATGCCCCAACGACCCAATGAACACCCCCTGCCAGTGGGCCGTCTTGGCCTCGCCTCTCCGCCATCCGGCGCCTCTGCCGCGCCCTGCGCCTCGCCTCCAATACACCGCAGCTGGCTGATTTCTCCGACGAACGCCGGCGCCACCACCAATCCAACCACCACCAGATATCGGCTGCAGACACGACAAGGCTGCCGTTTCAGGGGTCGCCCGTCCCCCCGTCCCCCCGTCCCCCCGTCGGCTGTCTGTCTGCCCCGTTTCCTCGTATTCAGCGCCGCCGCCGCCTCCGCCGCCGCCTCCGCCGCCTCCGCCATCATCGATCAATCAAACTTTATTGCTTTGCCCCCCCTGTTCCTTGGCCCCCCGGCCCTGGCTTGGGGAACGAGCGAAAACGCGCGAAAATCAAACGAGGCGTCGCCGCCAAAATGACGCCGTCGCACCGCATCCCGCGGGACATGCAGCTCGGAAGACGCTGACGTCCGTCGACAGTGTCGGCAGCAGGCGCTGACAGCAGCTCGACAGCAGCCCCGACAGCAGCCTCGACAGCAGCTCGACAGCAGCCTCGACAGCAACTCGACAGCAGCTCGACAGCAGCTCGACAGCAGCTCGACAGCAGCTCGACAGCAGCTCGACAGCAGGCGTCGACAGCATCGCAGACGCCCACATACGCCCAAAAGGGGTCTTTTTCGTTTGCTGGCCGGTCGGCCTCCGTATCCAGTCGCCGACAACACCCTGGGCGTGCGTGCGGCTCAAGGGCGTCGCTGTATCAAGGAACACGGACAAGACCCCCTTATCCTCCAGCCGCACGCCGCTAGTCTCGAGCGCGTATGCAATATGCCGGGAAACGAGCCAATATTGGCGGCTGCACACCTGAACATTGTCCGTTTTCCCTGCCCACGCTGTTTCTTCGCTGCAGACATCCCCGTTGTCCTGCCTGCATCCTGTCGGGATTGGCCCCTCTTGGGCATAGAGCGAAAAGAAAAGGGAAGGGGGGGGGGGGGGGGGGCCAGCCGTTGAGATCCCCTGCGCCGCCGCTCGCGATGACTGTAGCTTAGTCGTCAACACAGCTGCCGTCGAATATTGCGCACGTCCAAGACGGGCAAGACAAGGAAGACAAGGCCATGGCTGCCCTCTGCCCTCTGCCCTCTGCCCTCTGCCCTCGCTCGTCCGCCGTTGCACAGCTGATCCATGTCGCACAGCGTGCCACGGAGAACAAAATAGTTCGAATCCAGCACGAGCCCAGCGTCGGTGTTGCCCTCTCTCTGGCTGGCTGGCCAGCCAACTGGAGATCTCCGGCTCTGCTTGCTTGTGCTTGGGTGCTTGGGCCACGAGCCCCGATATTGGGCGGCAGAGGGGCCGAATGCGGTCTCAGACCCGCCCGCCGCCTACCTTCTTCGTCCGGCGTGTTTTGGTCTCTGGTCCTCGAGACCTTGGCTGCCGTCGCACAGCATCCCGATGCCACCGTCTCTCATTTCCTTTTCCTTGTTCTGTGTTTTCCTCTCCTCCTCTCGCAGGCGCCTGTCTTCTCAATCAGGCCAAGATCCGCGTCGCGTCGTGCAAGCTTGTCTCTGCTCAGCTCGAGCTTATTCCTTCGTCTCCATGAGCGCGGAGGAGAAAACATCCGCGGCCCGAAGCACCGCCTTCGGCTCCAGTGCGCCGTCAGACAGTCTCGGAGCACCGACTTCACTGCTTCGGTCAGTCACCTTTGCACCTCCGATTGTCAGTCACCAAACACTTTCAAAGCCAAATGAACCGGTCCAAGTAGATGAAAAGTATCAGTATTATGCCCTAGGCGACAAGATTGCAGAATGCTTTTCGTCCCGCCCAGGCAAATCAAAAGGTTCAAGACAAAGGAGACACCAAAATCGAAGCAAGACGACAACCAAAGAGGTCAAAGAGTGTAGAGAAAAAAAAAGAGAACGAGTGACGAGAAGATGAAGAGATGACAAATGAAAGGAGACAAAAACAAACGCAGATGCCAATGATAGCGCCAACATGTTCCCAAATATCAAAAAGAAATAGCAGAATAGCAAAAAAGACAACCTCGTCGTCGTCCTCACGAGTTCAGCGTCTTGATCATCATCTTGACCTTGCGCTTGTCCGGCACCACCAGCTGCCGCTCGCGCATCACCGCCTTGATCGTGTCCGCCACCTTGTGGAAGCTGTTGGCCGAGCCCTTCTCCTGTGTAAGCCGCAGGATGCTCAGGTGGTTCCGCTTCCCGTGCTCAATCACCGTGATGATCTCACACGCAAAGGCCACTTCGCGGATGCCCAAGTCTGCGCTCGTTAGTCGCTGCTTTGCATCTTCCGTCCTCCTTCCCGTACTCACAGTTGTCCGAGGCCACCCGCGCAAACACAATGTTGCGCTCCTTGTCCACCTCAATGTCGCGCAGCCCGAACCGCCGCCACTCACGCAGCAGCTGCACCACCTCCTGCCGCGCCCGCCGCTGCGACAGCCCCAGGCACAGGTGCCGCGTCGCCGGCTTCACCCGGAAGAGCCGCGACAGCCAGTTCTGCTGAGGGTCGATCTTGCGCCCGTTTGGCTCGTCGTCCACAGCGTGCCAGCTCGCGTGCGCCGTCGCCCGGCTCTTGCTGCGCGAGTCCTTGCTGCGGCTGCTGCCCGTCCGGCTGTTGCCAGTCGTGCTCACCACAGTCGCCTTCGCCGACTGCTTCGGCCCCCGCTCCGCTGCAGCCTCCTCGGCCGCCTCGGCCTTCACCGCCACCTCCTCCTCTCCCTCGCCCGCCGCCGCAGCCACCTTGGAGTCGCTCTTCGACGTCTTCCAGAACGGAAAGATGAAGCTCTTTTTCCTAGTCAGAGCCTGCGGCGGCACGGCACCTGACGACGACGCAGACGCCGTCGCAGATAGAGACGCCGCTGCCTCCCCGTCCTGGCTGCTGCGCATGTCCGTCTTGGACTGCCGCCGGAACCAGGACTTCCGCATCGGAAGCATCGAGCTGCGTTCGCTGCTGCCACTGATCGAGTCGTGGTGCGCTTGTGAGCCGCTTGCCTCTTCCAGGATCGTCTCTGAAACGGGCCGCTGCGCCCGCTCCTCGCGACGCCGACGCGACGCCTGTTGCTGCGGTTGCTGCGCATGGAACGCGTGTATCTCCGGCTGCGGGTCAGACACGGGCCGTGCCGCCATCGCTGCCGTGTTCGGCAGGCGCTCGTTGTCGCGGCCGACCCGCTTAGGCAGGCTGACAGGCCTCGGCGTGGCCGTCAATGCCTTTGTGCGCGGAGCCGACGGCGACACGACCAGGCGGATCGTGTTCTCCGCCTGTGCCAGATGCGTGAGGCCCTCGTTCTCCAGCGCCGTAGCCATCTGGGTGCTCTCAGCACCCTTGGACGGCGCCGACACGGCCCGCGGTTTGTCTTTGTCCGCCAGCGGCCAGCTCTCCTGGCCCGCCTCACGGATCGAGGCCAGCTGTCGGCTGGCCACTCCCTTGCCGCTGCCGCCCTGCGAATGCACGGGTGCCGACACAACACGGCGTTCCGCAGCCACCAGCGGCAGTGACTCCGACTGCGCGTCCGCGGCATGAGTCCTTTGGTGCTGCTTGGCATTTGACGACGTGGCGACACCAATGGAGACCGCCTCTTGAAGGGATGCGCCTGCGGCCGCAGTGGCTTTCATCTTCTGCCTCGCACGCTCAGTGCGGGCCTTGGCCTTGAGGATCTCGAGCTGCACCGAGTCCGACCGCGGCGGCGACGGAGGCAGCGGGCGGGAATCCCACGGATGGGACCCTGCCGACGGCTTAACTGCCACCTGGGAGGAGGTGGCCGTCGTGGCCGGGGATACTGTCGTCTCCGACGTGTTGAGCCGGATGGAGAACGGCGAGTTGCGGCCTTCCCCTTCCTCGGACGCGTCGACAGCCAAGAGCGAGCTCATAAACGCGTCATCCAGGTCCTTGGCAATCTTGCAGCTGAAGTCGGTCAGGTCTTCGTTCCAAAGCAGCGTGTCTTCCCGCGACGGGGCGGCAGTCGCAGCCGCAGCGGCGGCAGTGGCGGCGGCAGCGGCGGAGGTAGTATTGGCGCCGGTCACAACAGGCTCAGCAGAGGCAGCCGGAACGTGCGTTGGCATTGCAGCCGTCGCCGTTTCGTTAATGGATGCCTTGCGCGCGCGAGAAAAGTCCACGCCGCGCTTGTGGCGCGACGAAGGCCGCACCGCACCCGGCTTGCCACTGACGCTGCGCATACTCCGGGTGCTGCGGATCGAGCTCATGGAGCCGCGGGATGCCTTCAGATAGGCAGCAGAGCCGCGGCGCGGCTGGACATAGACCTTCTTCTTGCTGGCGGCCGCGCTTGCCTTGGCCTTCATCTCGGCCTGGACCATGGAGCGGACCTCGGCCTCGACGTTGGGATTGTTGCGGTGCACGACGATCTTGGCACTGCTGGCGCGGGCCTCGCTGGGCTGCATCACGATGGACGACTTGTAGGGATCGTAGCTCTTGATGGTGCCGTTTTCGGTGCTGCCAGCCTCGGTCTCGGCCACGTTGGAGATAACGGTGAAGCGCGACACGCTGCGCTTGTGGCCGGTCGGGGTGGACTGGGAGAACTGGCGCGTGGACACCTTCTTGGAGTAGACAGGCTTGTTGACATGGTGATAGTCGCTCATGGAATGGGTCAGTGTAGGGTTGTAGTTCTCCTGCTGGCGCTCGCGGTAGTTGTAGAGAAGCCAGTAGAACAGCTTCTGGTCATTGGGTCTGGAATGGTCAGCAAGCCGTCTGGAAATACGGAGGGAAACGAGGATGGCCTACTCGTTGCTGACCAGCTTTCCGGCCAGCTCGTCCTCGCGCAAGGTGTGCCACATGGAGCGGAGCTGGCGGAAGATCTGGGTGTCAATGGTGGCCAAGTCGAGCGGCGTGACCTGGGTGCCGCGGCCGCCGCCCTGGCCCTGGCCTTCGGTGCCGTCGGCGCCAAGATCGTCGAGGTAACCGTACTTCCAGACCAGGGGGTGCTGCCACATCCTGCGCATGGAGATGCGGACGCTCGGCTCGATCTGCAAGATGCGGTGGATCAGGTCCTTGGCATCCGGGCTGAAGAAGCTGGGCATGGTGTAGATGCCCTTTTTCGCCTTGGCCAGCATAAGGCTGAGGTCGTCCTCGTCGAAGGGCAAGCGGCCGGCGAGCATCACAAAGAGGATGACGCCCATGCTCCAGATGTCGGCCTTGTCGCCACGGTAGGGGCGGGACTTGAGCAGCTCGGGGGCTGCGTAGTGGGGGCTGCCGCACGGGGTCTGCAGGTGAGAGCGTGGGCCCTGGTGCAGGGCGGCCATGCCGAAGTCGGCAATCTTGATCTGGCCGTCTGACTTGAGCAGGATGTTCTCCGGCTTCAGGTCACGGTGGCAGATGTTGTAGGCATGGCAGTACTGCACGGCGCTCATCATCTGGCGGAAGACATACAGAGACGCCTCCTCGGACAAGGGGCCGTACTCGGTGACGTAGGTGAAGAGGTCGCCGTTTTCAACAAACTCGAGGATGAGGTAGCTGTCTGTGTTAGCTTACAAGGAAAGAGGAGGGGGGAGAAGGGGCACAAAGCGTACATCTCGTTGCGGTTCTCCCAGATGTCGTAGAGTTTCATGATGTTGGGATGCTCAATGAGCTTGAGGATGGCCACCTCCCGCTCAATGGCCATGGGCATGCGGCGAACGCCGTCCACGTTCTCGGGCAGGCTAACTTCGGTCTGGTCGAGCTGGGCAATGCTGCCAGACTGGGTCATGCGGGCGGTCTTCTTGGCAATGATCTTGACAGCAACGGGCTGGTGGGTGACGCGGTGGCGGGCGGCGCGGACCCGGGCAGACGAGCCCTTGCCCAGGGTCTTGCCGAGCTGCCAGGGGCCAATGTGCGTCTTTTTGTTGGGGAAGCCATCGCACGAGGAGTACTGCGACTCGTGCTTGGAGTTGCCCGAGGCGGCCGAGTTGCGGTTGCTGGTTTCGGCCGGGTCGAGCGGCGGCGCGTCCGTCATGTCACAGTCGGCGTCGAGCTCGGACGCCTCGGCCGGCTGGGCGTGCTGGTCGTCGGCGTAGTGGCCAGCCTGGGCAGCCTGGGCCATCATCTGGTCCTGCGCCGCCTGCTGAGCCGCCTGCTGCGCTGCCAGCTGCTCGTAGTACTGCTGCTGGGCAAGCTGCTGGTAGTATTGCTGCTCGGCCGTCTGCCGGTACTGCTGCTCGGCCAGCTGTTGGGCAGCCATCTGCCGGTAGTGCTCCTGTTCGGCCGCCTGCTGGTGGCGGTTCCCCGCGGCCGCGCCGGCGGCCACGGCGGACAGCGACGCCGAGAGCTTTCCGGCGGCCGGGACACCCGTGTTCTCGACGTAGGCAGCGGCCGGTTGCTTGCCGGCATGCTGCGCGTAGGACGTGCTCGGGGTGTTGGCTCGCGACGTGGCATCGCCAAAGGGCACGCGGGAGCCGTTGCGGCCGGGGCTGGCGCGCGATGCCATGGCGTCTGCTGGACAGGGCTATCGCATGGAGGACGAAACGAGTGTAGAAGAGCAGGCGAGAGCGAGAGCGAGAGCGAGGATGAGAACGTAAACGTGAAAGAGACTAGAAGAAAAACGAGGGACAGAACAGAAAACGAATGACTAGGAGAACAGAAACAAAACAACAATGCTGGATGCAACGCGACACGTCGAATGGTCTGGAGAGAAGAGATCACGGACAGACGCGCTGGACAAGAGAGCGGCCGGGGACGCGGCGGGTTTTGTTGATGCTCTCGAGACGACGAAAAAGAAAAGAAGACGACGCCAGACGACGATAGAGAGACACGAGAACACGAGAGGACACGAGAGGGGGGGGGGGCAGACGTTTGGGCAGGGACGCGTTCTTGGCTGGCTCCTTCCCCTTCCGTGCCTTACAAGACTGGTTGCCCGGGCGCCAGGAAGACCGGGCGGCCCAGACGGAAAGAGGCACCACCAACTGCTCTTTCCACTTTCACGTCGAACAGCGCCCGCACGGCGACCGCGGTACTTGACGCGTGCTGGCGAAAGGGCGCAGGCAGCAAGTACCCGCCGCAAAAAGGCCATCCAGGCGGAAAAACGGCAAACAGCGCAGCTCGCCGCGGCGCTGCTGGACCACATGCGCAGGAATGCAGCCCAATACAGGGCGCTCGCCCGGCCGGCGGACGAGGCTGGAATGCGGGCTTCGCGGCCGGCGGGCAGACAGGGGAGATGGAGAGATATGGGCGGGCGGCGGAGGCGAAATGAGAAGGGGGCGGCCTGGGCAGAGCACGGAGAGGAGCGCATTCCAGGGTACTTTTCTGGCTCCTTTCGCGGTAGCTCTGATGGCTGCTGGCCCAAGGGAGGCCAATCAATGGTCGAAAGGGCGGCGGCGGGTCGTCGTCGGGGTCAGGGAGAGAAGGCGGCTGGCATGCAGTGCAAGATAGGCGGTGGGCAACAACTGGAATCTGCTAAGATTGGGCGCGGAGATCCGACCAGAGGCTCGACGGTGTCGTACCGCGGCGGCCACGGCGTGTTGCAGCTCTGTTGTGGGACGAGTCGCAGAGACAAAAACGGCAGTTTGTTTGTTTGGCCGCCCATCAGCCGGCCGCCCGTCTCCCGGGCCGCCACGGCGTACGCCATACCAGACTTGCGCCGGACAGCGACGCGTCGTCCCGCGGGTGGCTGCCGAAGGCTCAGAAGACGGCTAGTGTGCCGTTGGATGTCTCTATCTGTCTCGAGGCTCGAGGACGGCCAGCGGTGAAGCAATAGTAGGCAACGAGGATGGCGGACGATGGCAGGCAGCAGAGACCCCAGGATAGACTGCCAGGGGCCAATGGCAAGGCTATGGCAGAAGAACGGCCGTCGTAGCAAAGACAGCCCAGTTGCAGTTCGCTGCGGATCGCACAACCCCAGCTGTGCCGCCGCGAGGCCGCGGAGAGGTTGCCCTTGCATCGTCGGCCCGCGATGTCCAGCCACGAATTATATCACGTGACCATGCACCGCCACATGAAGACGCGTTCGCGGCGCGTGCCCCGCCAGAGACACGCGCTGGCGGCGGCGTGCGGAAAGCGTTGCGTGTCTCACGATCGACAACGACGACGACGCCCAGCGCCACCGCGGCGCCGCACACAAGGCCCTGCGCGCGCTTTCCACACGGCGTCTGTGCTACAGCCGAGCATGTCGTCTCCGGACACGAACGGCCACAGCCGCGGCGGCGACCCCAACGGGTCGCTCCGTCGGCGGCGACGGCCGACGAGCGACGACGCGGATCACGAGCCCGACGATGAAGACGGCGGCGACGACGGCCTGGCTGAGCCTCCCCGCGCCAAGCGGATGCGGCCGTCGGTGGGCGCGAACGACGGCGCGGACGACGGCGCGGACGACTCGGCCGAGGACGACGTCAACGAGACGTACTATTCCACGACCAGCGGGCGACCGGCCGTCGACGGCGGCGACGACGATGACGACGGCGGTGACGACGATGTCGGCGAGGGCAGGAGTGTCCGTCGTGTCGCGCGGCGGCCGGCCTTCCAGCCCGGGGCCATCGTGCGGGTGCTCGTGGAGAACTTTGTGACGTACGAGCGGGCCGAGTTCAACCCGGGCCCCAGCCTCAACATGGTGATCGGGCCCAACGGGACGGGCAAGAGCTCGCTCGTGTGCGCCATCTGCCTGGGGCTGGGCTTCCACTCCAACGTGCTGGGCCGGGCCACGGCGTTTGGCGACTTTGTCAAGCACGGGCGCGACCACGCCGTCGTGGAGGTGGAGCTGCAGGCCGCGCAGGGCAGCCGGCGCAACCGCGTGGTGCGGCTGCGCATCAGCCGTGAGGACAACAGCCGCAAGTTCTGGCTGGACGGCCGCGAGGCGCCGCTGCACCGCGTGCAGGCGCTGATGCACGAGCTGCGCATCCAGGTGGACAACCTGTGCCAGTTCCTGCCGCAGGACCGCGTGGCCGAGTTCGCCGGGCTCAACGCCGTCGACCTGCTGGCCAAGACGCTCGAGGCCGCCGCGCCGCTCGACATGAAGGCCATGCAGGCGACGCTGCGCGACCTCTACCGCAAGCAGCGCGGCGCGGAGCAGCAGCTGCGTGTCGACACCGAGCGGCTGCGCGCGCTCGAGGGCCGCCACCAGGCGCAGCAAGCCGACGTCGACCGCTTCCGCGAGCGCGCTGACATCCAGCGCGCCATCGACGACCTCGACGCCTGCGCGCCGCTCGTGTGCTACTACGACGCCAAGCGCGCCTACGCGGCCCTGCGCCGCGACCGCCGCGCCGCCGCCCGCGACCTCGCCGCGCTGCAGGAGCGCCTGGCGCCCGCCCTGCAGGCCGTCGACCGCAAGCAGGCCTACCACCAGGCGCTGGAGCGCGCGCGCGCGCACCGCCGCGACGTGGTGCAGCGGGCCGAGCAGGCGACGGCGCGCGCGCTCGCCCGCGTCGAGCGCGTGGACGCCGAGGCCAAGGAGGCCGCCGGCGAGCGGGCGGTCCTGGCCGAGGCGATTGCGCGCAAGAAGCGCGAGATAGCGGCCGCGCGGCAGAAGATCACGACGCTGGAGGCGCGGCGCAGGAACGCGCCGCCCCCCTTTGCGGCGGCGGACTGGAACATGAAGATCCGCGAGCAGGAGCACCGGCGCAGCGAGCTGGACGCCGAGCGGCAAGAGGTCGCAGACGAGCAGCGCCGCATCCGCGCCCTGGCAGCGCCGCTGCAGGAGACGCGGCAGGAGCTCGAGCTCAGCCTGCGCAAGCTCGACTCGCGCCAGGGCCAGCAGCTCAGCCTGCTCCGGCGCATCTCCAACGACGCGCACCAGGGCTGGCTGTGGCTCGAGGCCAACCAGGGGCAGTTTGAGCAGCCCGTCTTCGGCCCGGCCATTGTGACCTGCGCGGTCAAGGACCCGCGCTACGCCGACCTGGTCCAGTCGCTCATGCAGCACGAGGACTTTGTGTGCTTCACCGCGCAGACGATGCAAGACCACCGCAAGCTGAGCAACCAGTTCTACGGCGTCATGGGCCTGTCCGTGACCATCCGCACGTGCACGAAGCCGCGCGACAGCTTCCGGTCGCCGCTGAGCGCGGACGAGCTGGCCGCGCTGGGCTTTGACGGCCTCGCCATCGACTACCTCGAGGGCCCAGACCCCGTGCTGGCCATGCTGTGCGCGGAGCGCCACCTGCACGCCTCGCCGGTGGGCCTGGCGGCGCCGCGACCGGACCAGTACGAGCGCATCGCCGCCAGCGACCGGATCAGCACCTGGGTGTCCAAGGACCAGTCGTACCGCATCAACCGGCGGCGCGAGTACGGCGCACACGCCGTGTCCACGGCCGTGCGCGACGTGCGCCCGGGCCGCTACTGGACCGCCGGCGGGGCCGACATGCCGGAGCGCGTGGAGCTGCAGCGCCGCCTGGCCGACGCGACCCAGGAGCTGCAGGACCTGACGGCGCAGATGCGCGCGGCCAAGGAGAAGGAGGCGGAGCCGGCGCAGAAGATTGCCGAGGTGGACGCCGAGATTGTAAGTGTTCTCGCGCTCTCTCTCTCTCTCTCTCTCTCGGCATTGGCCCGTCGTATTGACAGACAACAGGAGCGCCTGCGCAACGAAAAGAACCAGCTGCAGTCCGAGTACAACAAGTGGCAGGCGCTGCCGGAGAAGATCGAGGCGGAGAACAACCTGCTGAGCCGGGTGCGGGAGGAGCACGCGGACCTGGTGGCGCAGCGGCTGCAGCTGGCGGGGCGGCTGGACGGGCTGGTGCTGACCAAGGCGCGGGCGGTGCTGCGGCACGCGGAGCACGTGGCGGCGCTGGGGACGGCGTGCCGGGCGCTGGTGGACGTGCAGGTGCGGGCGGCGGAGGCGGCGTCGGACGTGGAGGGCCTGCGGGCGGAGAACGCGCACCTGACGGACCAGCTGGCGGAGAAGCAGGCGGCGGTGGCGGAGCTGGCGGCGGCGATGCAGGAGCACCGGGCGGTGGGGGAGGCGGCGACGCGGGCGGCGGGGGAGGTGGCGGAGCGGGTGGGCGCGGCGCGGTACGCGGAGCTGGAGGCGCTGGCGCGGGACAAGACGGCGGAGGGGCTGGCGCACGAGCTGGCGGCGGAGCGGGCCAAGCTGGAGCTGACGCGGGTGGTGGACGCGGGGGTGCTGGACGAGTACGAGCGGCGGGCGCGGGAGATGGAGCGGCTGCGGGCGTCGCTGCAGGCGCACACGGACGGCGTGGACGGGCTGGGGCGGCAGATTGCCGAGTTGCGCGGGCAGTGGGAGCCGCGGCTGGACGCGCTGGTGGCGCGCATCAACGACGCCTTCAGCTACAACTTTGAGCAGATCAACTGCGCGGGCGAGGTCAGCGTGCACAAGGACGACGACTTTGACAAGTGGGCCATGGACATTAAGGTCAAGTTCCGGTGCGTCTCCTCCCTCTCTCTCTCTCTCTCTCTCTCCCGACTTGTCTAACCGCGCCAGCGAAAACGAGCAGCTCCAGAAGCTGGACCAGCACCGGCAGTCGGGCGGGGAGCGGGCGGTCAGCACCATCTTCTACCTCATGGCGCTGCAGGGCATGGCGCAGGCGCCGTTCCGGGTGGTGGACGAGATCAACCAGGGCATGGACCCGCGCAACGAGCGCATGATGCACGAGCGCATGGTGGAGATTGCCTGCCACGAGCACACGAGCCAGTACTTTCTGATCACGCCCAAGCTGCTGCCCGGCCTGCGCTACGACGAGAACATGACGGTGCTGTGCATCGCCAGCGGCCAGTACGTGCCCGACAACGAGGCCAAGCTGGACTTTCGCCGGTGCATGCAGATCCAGCGGCAGCTGCTGGCGGCGGCCTAGGCCGGCGGTGGGGAGGAAAGGGGGGGGCGGGCTGGCTGGCCGTCGGGGCGCGCGTGCCAGATAGAGTGCGGTGGGTTGCACGGGCGCGCCACACATCCGTGCTGTGCCTCTGCGGGCGGACTCGGGGCCGAGCCAGACGGGGGGGAGACAGGGGCGCCTCGGTTTCAGGTCCTGCCTACGGAGTACGCCCTGCGCCCTGCGCTGCTGTCCGTCCGGTCTCACAAGGCTGCCAGCCCGTCCAGCCTTGCCGGAGGGCCTGTCTCTGCCACGGTCGACGGTCTTGGAGGGTGGTTGTGTAAAACAGATGTCTAAGATGCTGGCTTCTTTGAGATCCATGTTCTTTTCTACAGGTGCTTTGATTTTAACTGTTTTCTTTTTTCTAGATATTTCTTTCGTTTATCTGGCTGAAATATAAACAAATTCAATGTGCTTAAAATGATATACAAGTACGAGAGTAAAGGGATATAAAAAGAACAGGCTGCTGCAAACTCAAACTATTGCATCCCATTGCCCAACGGCCTGCCAGACTACAACCCTCCACTCGGCAGGACGGGAAATTGGACGAGAGCGAGGATCCGTAGACCACGGGCATGGGCCGAAGCGAGGCGGCACGCTGATACGCCGGACGTGCGGCGTCTATCTGGACGTTGATAACAGCTGGCCAGGCCAGCCAGCCAGCCAGCCAGGCGGCCAGCCAGCCAGCCACACACTGCCAAGGCCTCGTTCTCGTTAGGGCAAACCGCCGTCCCGTCTGGGGCGTAGTCGGACCTTCCCCCAGACGAGCTGAAGAATAGGGGATGTCCCCATTGGTCTAGGCCCGCCGCCCTGAACATCGCAATCTGGCGGCGCCGTCGACGGAGAAGAGGCCGCGAAGGATCAAAGGCAAAGATAGCAGCATGCAGGTCTGTATTACTCTGTACAACTGCACCTGCAGCTCGGGTCCCTAGCTATCTCGGCCCGTAGCACTCAGGCCTCTCGGACCCTAGGCTGTGGGCAGGCCGCCGCGCGGTACCTGAGACAGCTCTCTTTGTTCTTCCTCCGGCCGGACAAAGAACAAACAGGTACGAGGGGAGAAAAGAGGACGGCCGGCCGCGAGCAAACGCCGCAGGCTAGTTTGGCGCGGCGCCAGTATTCAACAAGTACGGAGTAGTTGTATACAAGTAGTTGTACCAGCGCAGGACGCGAGTGGCGTGGAAGAAAAGGTCCGCAGTCCGCGGTTTATTTTTGGACGCCTGCCAGTTGCGGCCTGGGTCGTTTTGGAGCCGGCCAGCGTCGCATTGGCCTCGGCCGGGCCACACGTCTCGGACCAGATGCTCTGCTAGCCTCGGGAGCCATTCCTGTCTCTCTCGCCTGGGTTCCGGCGCTGCCGGCGCAGCAGGTATTTTACGACGGCAGGCAGACGCTGCAGGGATCACGCAAATTTTGATATGAGCAACACAACGCGTGGCAATGCGTGGTCCGGATCCCGACGCGGCCGCAATTTACCACGGAGGCGAACAGGCGGGAAGAAAGGAGATCGGAGGAGAGAAAAAGGAAGAAAAACAGGTGAAAATGATGACGAAAAAAAAACGAAAAAAGAAAGAAAAAAGATCAGGGATCGAAAAACTCTGCTGCCCACCTCAAAAGTACAAGTACGGAGGAATACGGCGTCCTTTTTCCTCTCCTCATACAAATCGTATGTACAAGTACAAATACAAATCCCGTCCTCCATCCACCGCTTCTGCGTTGCCGTACAACTACCTGTACCACGCCGTCTGCATTCCACACCGACTCCCTTCTCTGCATCGTCTTTGCCTGGGGTCGGCCGCTCAGCTGCGCCCGTATAAGCAGTGCTTGTTGTTTTGAGTTGAATAGAACGGCCGACCGCACGCCGTACCACCTGTCACGACGTTACGGACGCGGAACGGATGCGGAACGGACGTCTGGAACACGCGGCCGAGGGCCAGTTGTAGTTGTACGAGCTGCCCGCAACGGCAGTGCTCATGCTCCACCGCCACGTTCTCGGTGACGCGTGCGGATGACCTCGCTGTGCGTCCTCCTGTGGACGTCCTCGTTGTCATTTGTGTCTGTTGTCATTTGTGTCGTTGTCATCTGTGTATTTGTGTCTGTCTGTCATCTCCCTTCTAGAGAGTACTCCAAACTGCCGTCGTCTGCCCTACCCAAACGCGTCTTGTCATCCAATGCCTGCAAATACTGTAAATATACGGAGCATGCTCTCATGCTCCGTACATGTACTCCGTACTTAATACCTGTATCAAAATCCGCCGTAGTGCTGCGACTCTGCATGACGTTGCAATCTCGACTGGTCCGCCCTGCGTCATCCGCCTCCGTCGTACCTTCTACAACCGTGCAAAATGCTCCGTACTGGCCAGATACAAACCCCGTCTCCGTTCTAGGCAGGACCTGCGCTGCAAAAAAGACTCCGTATGCTCGTATTGCCCGTGCGGCCGCCGATAAGACCGCGCAAAACAGGGAAAGGAAGGCGCAGACGACAGCAGCACGCCTGCCCAGGCAGGTCCGTACTCCGTAGCTGTTGTTTCCTTGCAAGACGTGGGCAGCGCCGTCATGCGTCGTGGCTTCCGCCGCCGCCCGTCTCCACCGCCATCTCGACTCTCCCGTTTCTACGGAGCATCGCCTGTCGTCGTCCTCCTCTCTCTCTCTCTCTCTCCGCTTCGTCTTCTCTTTGTTCGCCTTTTTTTCATTCTCCTGTCCTCGCCCGCCCGCCCGCTCTCCTCTCTCCCCCTCTCCTCGCCCGTCCGCTCGTTTGTGTCGCCCGCGTCGCTCGGTGCTCCTCTTTCTCTCCGTCCGTTCCCTCTCTTCGTTTTGCTATTTCGTTGTTTCGGTTTCGTTCTTTCAATCGTTTCTTCGCATCTCGTTTCATCGCCCTCTCACTCGTCGCTCGTCGCCTCGCCGTCGCCGTCTTGTCGTCGTCGTCTCTGCGCTCTTCGACATCCTCTCTCCTCTTTGCCACTCCAAAATACACGCCGCCCCGTCTCCGCTCGGCGCCGGCGAAACGGCCACGACGCCTTGTCTGTTGGGCCCGGGGCCTTTTTTCCCCCTTTTTCCCTTTCTTGCTCTCCTGTCCCTTTCCCATAAGCAACAGGCGATCGGCTGGAAGGACAGCGAACGACAAACTACGAAAAACTAGCGTCTGCCGCAAAAAAGGCCCATCCCAGACACCGCCAACAGCCACAACCACCAACCATCGTCCTCCAAACCCCAACCGCCGTCACCAACCACCATCCATCGCTGCCCGACGCCCGACCCGACCTGACCTGACCTCTCGACCCGCCGCGGCCGACCCTGACCGGAGCCCCCGACGATCGTCGCCGACGACCACTGGTCTGCAGGCTGCCGCTGCCGCTGCCGCTGCCGCCGCTGACCCTGGCCTGGCCGCCGCCGGCCCGACCGCCACATCCGCCGTTTGTCTGTATGTCTAGCTGGAAGAGGAAGAAGAGCTGCCACGCCGCGCTTGACCATCGTCCAAACAGGACAAGCCCCCCCGCCCGTCACATCCTCCCCCGTCACCGCTGCTTCAGCCCGCCCGCCCGCCCGCCAGCGCAGACGAGGCTTCCCCTGAAGGAGACGAAGACGAAGAAAAGAAATATGCTTAGGCAAAAGAAGACGACAGGGGTTGGCCTCGGCTGGCTTGGCGCTGTGGCTGATCATCTGTGCCTCTTCTTATTTCTTTTTCCCTCTCTGCCTCGTCTGCCTCTTTTGCCCACCCCCCTGCTCGCCGAGAAAAAAAAGTCCTGGACCGCCGCGGGCCTGTGATTGAGAGGCGCTTTGATTGCGCGCCATGGCGGCCGCATTCCACCGACCGACCTCCCCCCAAGCGCTCCAGTGGGCGATCACTAGCCCCCAGGCAGCAGCACCTTTCCCAGGCACTAGCTGCGCCCGCCGCGCCCAACCACGTTGGACCTGGCTGACCGGCGGCCAGGCCGCGCGCCACGCCCACGCCAGCTTTTGCGCACCCCCCCCTCCCCCCTCTCCTCTCCCCTTACGTTTCCGCGCAATCCTTCGTCCCAGTTTTCCGGCGCCACCGCGTCCCCTCCCACTTTCACGGCTGATTGCTCGAACGCCGGACGCTGGTCGAGCACCGCTAACCGAGCCTGCAGCCAGACGACCGAGACGGCGGACGAAGACGACCGAGGCGACCGACACGGCCGACACGGAGACGGTCAACACGGAGACGGTCGACACGGAGACGGCCGAGACGGAGACGAGCCGCGACGAGCGCATCGAGCGGTGCTCGTGGACGACAACTGCGCTGCCACTCGAGACCGAGACCCGAGGCGACAGCGAGACAGGCCCACGACCCACGGCCTAGGCTAAAGCATACAGCAGGCCAGCCACAGGCGCCGCTTGCCCTCGCTGGGCCTAAGCCGCCCACCCGCGGCCCCTGTTCAGCTGGCGCGCTCTGACCATCGGCGGTGCAAGCAAGCTGAAGCCCGCTCGCCTTTGCCCTCCTCCTCCTCCTCGCACGGGGCTCGCCTCTCTCCAGCCCTCCGCCAGCTGCACTCGCGCGCTTGCGAAACCCTGCAAAAATGGCGCCTGGGAACCCCCGGCTCAAGGTCCTTTCAGGTACGTATGTCTTTATCGCCCGCCTTCTCCGTCGCACAGCTTTCTTTTTGCCCCAGCCCGCGCCCACTCTCGCCCTCCGCCGACCGCTATCAGCCACTATCTGCACCACCTCTTCCCCCCCCCCAAACCCATACCCATACCCATACCCCGTTCCCTGCACCCCCCCCGGCCCTGCGTGCTCTGCCCTCCCTCTCCCTCCTGCGCACCCGTCGTCCTCTGCTGCTCCTGGATTGAATTTATTGTTTCGCCCGTCGTGTGCCACCCGCTGCATTCTTCGGACGAAGCGGCCCTATCAATTCTCGCCGCGGCCCCCATTTGCACGACCGCCGCCCTCTCTCCGCGTGCCTTGAAAATACCAGGCCTCTTTTTTTCTTTTTCCGCCGCCGCGTCTTCTCCCTCCCGTTCCTCGCTTCTCTCCGTCCTCTCCGTCCTCTCCGCTCCCCTGCCACTCCGTCTCACTCTGGACTGCCGCTCGTTTCCCATCTCGTTGTCGCTTGCATTGCCATCCGCCGTCTTTGTCGCGTCCCCCTTTTCTCTTTTCTTTTCTTGTCCTTTTTCATTCTCGTCTTCATTCTCGTCATTTTCGCCATTCTCGTCCTTGCCCACGCCCTTCTCAATTCCTCCCCTTCATGCCTCCGTCCGCCGCCTGCTCGCTCGTTTAATCTACGCATAGCCATCAGCTATGGAGGACGACTTCGAACTGATGAACGTCGTTGCAGTGGGCGGGAATGCCGTGTCCGCCTTTCTGTCCTGGCGCCTCCAGGCCACCAACGCCTGCGACGTCACCCTCGTCTGGAAATCCGGCTTCGACCATGTTGCCCAGTACGGCATCTCCTTCAAGTCAGTCGCCTCTCTTCCCACCAGCCCCGTTGTTGTCGCCCTTCTCTGCTGACCAAACCCCCAAGATCCCCGGTGTTTGGCAACGAGCGGTTTAAGCCTCGTCATGGTATGTCTTGCTGCCCTCGGCCGCGGCCGCCTGCCCTCGTTCTGCAAGGGTCGAAACTGACAGCCCGCCCAGTCGTCAAATCCCCAGAAGAGGCTGCCGCCCGCCGCGAGGGCGCCTTCGACTACGTCATCCTCTGCATCAAGGCCCTCCCCGACGTGTACGACCTAGCCTCTATCATCGACTCTGTCGTCACGCCCCAGCACACCTGCATCCTGGTCAACACCACCCACAGCTTGGGTGTCGAGGCCGCCATCGAGGAGCGCTTCCCCACAAACGTCGTTCTGTCCCTCGTCTCCAAGGCCGAGGTCACCCAGCTTGGCGCCAGCGACTTCGAGCACAAGGGCTCGACCGAGATCTGGGTCGGCCCAACCAACAGCCTCAACGAGCGCATCCCCCAGTCCATCCGCGAGGACATGGCCCAGGCCCTTGCCATGACCCTCAGCTCTGGCCAGGTCGACTGCAAAGTGTCGTCCAACATTCGCCAGCAGCAATACGAGAGGCTGATTGGGTGTGTTTTGTCTTTCCTCTCTAATTTTTTTTCGTTTCCGACGTTTCCGACGTTTCCGACGTTCCTGCGGTCGTTGCTGCGGTCATTCCATTTGCTGACCAACAGTCCCATCGCTTTTCACCCGGCCAGCGTCGTCTTTGAGACTCCCAACCACGCCCAGCTCATCGAAAAGATCGGCGTCCGCCAGCTGATTCTCGGCGTCCTCGACGAGCTGCTCGCTATCGCCAACGCGCAAGGCTGCACGTTCCCCGCCACCTTCAAGGACGACACCGTCGCCGAGATGACCAAGCCGAATCTTCCCGAGAGCATCATGTGGCAGGACTACATTGCCCGCCGCCCCATGGAGGTTGAGACCTTCCTGGGTTCTCCCATCCGCCTGGCTCAGGAGGCTGGCATCTCCATTCCGCGCATCGAGTCCCTCTACGCCATCCTGCACAACCTTAACGCCGTCAACCAGACCCGGCCAAAGGCTGGCGACCCGATGGCCTCGCGCCCACCTGGCTCTCCCACCGTCGCCGGCGGCATGCCGCCCCGCATGTCTACCCAGAGCAACGGCGGCCGGCCCATGCCCAACGGCATGAACGGACCTCCCAACGGCATGCCCAATGGCCGCCCGCGCCTCCGCAACTCGTCCGCTGGTGGCCCGCCCAACGGCCCGCCGGGGCGCCGCGGCCCCCCCATCTCGATGAATGGCGGTCCCGGCGGACCCCGGTCCGGTCCCCCGAACGGCTACCCCCAATCGCGGCAGCAGTCGCGGCGAGGCTCCATGGAGGGGGCGGATCTGGAGGAGTTTAGCCACCTTGTCCTCTACGACGACATTCCCGAGGGCGGCCAAGCACCCTTCTTGCAGGACGCCGACCTGGCCCTGCGCGAGCGCGAGCTGCAGATCCGGCAACGTGAGCTGGCTCTTCGGGAGCAGGAACTGAGGCTGCGCCGGGGCGGTCCCCCGGGGCCGGGCATGGGTCCCGGCATGGGGCCCGGGCCTAGACGGGGCCCACCGCCCGTGCGCAACGGCGGCGGCATCGGCGTCTACGACGACGAGGACGAGGACGACGACTACTTCGACCCCAGCAGCGTTAGCGGCCCGCCGATGATTGACACGGACAACTTCGACATGATGAGCGTGACATCACGCAAGAACCGCAAAGCTCAAGGCGGCAACGGCAACGCGCAGTTCCGCAAGAACAGCGATTTCGGCGGTGTGCCCTCTAGTCGAGGCGGCGGCCGCTTCCGCCCCAGCTTTGGCCGGAACCGGTCCAGCCAGATCATCGAGCAAGTGCCCACCGTCACATCCAACATCCTCGACGACCCCCTGATGTCCTGCTCCTCCAACCGCTACGCCAACGTCGACCGCGGCCAGATCAAGGCCGAGTCCCGCACCAACTCTCTGACCGCCTCCCGCCTCGACGAGCTCCAGTACATCGGCGGCAGCCCCGGCGGCCCGATGGGTGGTCCGATGGGACCGCCCCAGGGCCCGATGGGGTCCATGGGGTCTATGGGCCCGATGGGCTCCATGTCCGGCCCTTACCCGCGCCGGGCCAGCCAGTCGCCCGGCAATCCCTATAGTCCTGGACCGCCGCCCATGCGCGGGCCTGGCGCCAACGGCCGCCCCTCCCCACCGAATGGATTCAACGGCGGCCCGCCGATGAACGGCCGCCCCTCGCCTCCCGACGGCGTGCGCCAGCCGGTTCCACGATACCCGCCCGGCCACGGCAATGCTGTGGCGCCGCAGCAAGTCGAGCAACACGCCGGGGTGAGCCCCCTTCAGCAGCCCGCAGGAGCCAAAAACGTGCGAAGTCTGACGGGAAGTGCCAGTGCTAGCGCAGGCAGCGGTGAATCGGGCCACCTGGAGTCGGAGCCTTCGGCCAACAGCAGCCAGAGCAGTCTGGGGCCTCGCCACCTGATTGGCGTGAAGTAGGGCCGCGCCGCCAGCTTGCTCCGGTGGTTTTGAGCCCTCGCTCCGCGTGCGGGAGCTATGTGAGCCTGGACAGCCTGGAGACGACCAAGAGCGGACACGGGCGCAGGCTATTTGTTCTCGAACCCACCCGGACGGTTGAGTCGCCTGCCGACTCCATTTGTTTTGGACGACGGCTGGCAACTTTTTTCTCTTTTTCTTTTCTGTGTCTATTCCGTCACGCTACTTGCTGTCCGTGTTGGCTTTTTAATGTCTTATCCGTCTCTTCCCTTTTTTTCTTACTGTCATTTTTTTCATGCAAACTATACACGCGCAACCACACATATTTCTTGGGGGGAGTGGCTTTCCCAACGGGGTTTCAGGAAAAAAAAGCCTCTACTGAGTACATAGGGTATTATTCTCTGTTTTTGTGTGTGTGTGTGTGTGTGCGCGCTGATGACTGGGAGCAGCACGGTTCTCCGGCCGTGACTCGATCGTTTTGTGCTGTTGCTATGTCTCTGCTTTATTTTTTCTGGTAACCACTGCATGAAGAAGAGAGGGTCACGGGAAGCGCGTGTGCACTTTTGTTTCCTTACTTGTGTTATCCTTTTGTTTATTCTCTCTCTTGTTATAATGGGCTGTTGTCTTGCCCGCTTCTCTTTTCTCTCCTTTGTTTATTCTCTCCAAACCACGCCGTTCTTCCGGTAATACAGAGGCAGCAGGCATAGGCACTGGCAGCTAATGTGGAGGTATGAAAATGAAAGGAGCCATGTTTCCAGCCTGTCGTTTTCAGCCGGTTGTCGGACGCGGAAAAGAGGCAGATGCCAGGATGCCAGCAGACAGAACGAGCAACGACAGAAACGACGGCCATTTAGATCCATACCGCACAATGGTGCTGACAGCGGCTGTTGCCCCTGTGCCTTCTATGCACGGGCCTTTGCATGCAGAAGGAGGCTCCTCGCTTCGATTGTTAATGTTCAATGTGTACGGAGAATCTTCCTTTTCCATATGCTTATTATTGAAGACGTTGATGTTGGCACAGTGTAAATATATATAACCACACTAAACGCACAGTGGACACAACCCCGCCCGGCCCCAAAACGCGACGCGTTGCGCCGGCCGGATGATGTCTTGCCCTTCCCTTCCTTCTCTTGCCAACCACACAACACAATGAACAACCAGCCCACGGCCACGCTGAACGCGACACGCACGGCGACAGGGTCGACGTCGGGTCCCGCCGTCAAGGCGCGGCAGCTGGTGCGTCCGCAGCGGCGGCGCTCGGCCATGCGGCCATGCGGCCATGCGGCCATGCGGCCATGCGTGCTTTTTTCTTTTTCCTTTTTTCCGTCGCTGACCAGGAGCAGTCCCACCTCCAAGCGCAGCTGGCGCAGCTGTCGGCGCATCTGGCCGACACGGACAGCCTAGTGCGCGTGACGGCGGCACAGGCAGCGTACCTGCGGGAGCTCGGCAGCTGGCACGGAGGACTGTAGGTGTTTTTGGGCTGGGCTGCCTTTCTCTTTTTCGGCTTGTTTTCGGTGCGGCTGCTAACGGAGCCCAGGTTCATGGCGGCCAGCAAGGTGCTGGGCGAGGACGGCGGCCGAGAGGGGCGGGAAGGGTAGGCAGGCAGTCCGGCAGGCAGGGAGGCAGGGGGGTTCGTTGGCGACGTGATACCCGCAGCACGGCTGCAGACAGACAGAGGAATTGGAACCGATAGGAAACGGACGACCATGATAGGATGCCTCATGTGGTGCCTGCGGGGGCGGCGGCTGCAGCCGCCGCACGGGGCCTCCTCCGCCGCCGCCTGTGCGCCGTCGTCGTCCGCCGTCCGCGCTGGGCTTGTTTGTGCGTTGTCTCGCCGCGTGGCTCCGGCTGTTGTCGTCCGCTGTCTCCGGCGGCGGCCTCGTCTCGGGCTGGCCGCAGCGGGCGCCGCGGCGGGCGCGGCGCCGCCACCGGGTATCGGCGGGCGCGGCCGCACGTGGCGCACGCGACCGCCAGCACGTCGGCCCAGGGCTTGCCCTCGCCGCGGTCGGCGCCCCGGCTCGGGTTCTCCACCGTGGCCACGCTCGTCACGCCGTCCACCAGCAGCGTGTCGCAGTACTTGCACACGCGCTGCTTCACCGCCGGGCGCACGCGCATGTTGGTCTTGCGCGCCACGGACCGCATCTGCGTGAGCAGCCGGCGCGCCATGCCGTGGAGGGGGGGGCCGGCTGTCGTGGCGGCTGTCGTCGTCGTCGTCGTTGTCGTCTCGGTCTCTTCCGTCCCGCCGGGCACGGTCAGCAGCGCCGCGGCCTGGAACAGGAACGACACCCGCGAGTAGGCCGGCCGGTTGGTCACCGTGCCGCCGCCGCCGCCCTTTTGTTTCGCCATGGCCGTGTGGTGGGATGGTGGGAGGTACGGAGTATGCGCCTCTGCATCCCGGTGACAGACCCTGCGGCTCCAAAACCACGATCCACGTGACTTTGGCTAGTCCGAAAGCGCCCAGTCAGCCCGGCACGGAACAGCATTCCTCCGGCTAGGCCACCGTTGCCGCCGCCGCCACCCCCCTGGCGCGCGCCGCCCTTGCTTCGCCTTCCTTCTCTTTTGCCTTTTGTTTCTCGCCTTCTGGTCCTATTTTTCGCCCTTTTGCCTCGTCTTCTTCCATCAGACACAAGCATCACGACCGTTCCCGCACGCACATCGTCCATCGTTTCGCCGGCCCGACCACGTCGACGGACTTTTTTTCTCCCCTTCCTGACCTTTTGACTCGCTGCGCGCGCCGTCGACTTTTTTCTCCGATCCGATTCGCCTTTCCTCCTTGGCTGCGCCCGCATTTTGTCGCGTCTTCTGTCGCGTTCGTCTCTCCCGCCTCGCTTCGACCTCGCCAGCCTCTGCGCTCCGCGCTTCGCTCTGCACTCAACCCGCCTTCTTTGGTTCATCTGACCAATCCTGTCTACCGCCACCATGTCTGCCGAGGAGGATTTCATCGACTACTCGGACGACGAGCTCAACAACACCACCGCGCCGAAGAAGGCCGCGGCGGAGGCCGAGGCGCCCGAGGCTGCCGCGGACGACGCGGGCAACAGCGGCACGGCCAAGAACGGCAGCTATGTCGGCATCTACTCGACGACGTTCCGCGACTTTCTGCTCAAGCCGGAGCTGATCCGCGCCACCGCCGACTGCGGCTTCGAACATCCTTCGGACGGTTAGTCCTGCTCAGAAGAAAGAGACACCATTAATCCCTCCAGCATTCTTTCTTTTTTGCTCTTCCCCCTCTTTTTTCTCTTACCATCCTTTCCTCGCCGTCCGAGCAGCCCCTTGCTCTTTACCTTGATAAGGGAGGGCCCCCGTCCATCGTCGCAAGCAAGGCAAAAAGACACATCCAGGCGTGAGGCCACTGCAAACGGAGAGGCTCTGGCGGTGGGGTGGACCACGGAACGAGACCGGCGGCAACCCAGTGTCTTTTGCGGCAGAAGAGAGATGGGACGAACCATTCCACACACTCTTTTTCGAAGAGACGGCGCAGTGACTTGCGCTGCCTCTCTTCCTGGGAGCAGGCTCGGCTGGGCTGGCTGGGGTGCGTGGTGGGGATGCGGATGCGACTGCATCGCACACACCGAGGGCTCGTGGGCGACTGGGCAGCTGCCGCGCGTGCGCGCGCGCGCGCGCGGGGCGTCGTCTCGTGTGTCCTCCTCCGACCCGGTGGCGTCACACAAGGCTGGAAGATGCCTTGGTGGCAACCACCCCCTCCCGAAGCGACGTTTTCCGTGACACGAAAATGTCGGCTGGACGTCGTCGGCCGGTCGCGGTCGTGTGCCCACCCGGCCGCCCGGTGCCGGCGGCTCGATGGGGAGGTGGTCTGCCTGCACGGCGTGCGGAGCGGTTGCGTCTCTTTGGCGGGGCCAGAGCGAGGGAGCGAAAGCCGAAGCCAGCGTGGCCTGGCACGCACGCGCCGTGGTGTCCAGGGCTGACCGTGACGTGGGATTCTCTCTCCGTGAAACGAGATGAGGGACACGGTTGCCGTCAGCGTCTGTCCACGGCTACGCAGCAAACCGGACTTCCGCCGCGGCTGCGTTTCGAAAGAGACCACCGCGTGTGCTGGACGATCCGGTTTTCGAGCGGGTGCCTTGCTTGCCGTTCTGGCATGCGCACGACGAACTGCGAACCCTTTTCTGCGACGCCGTCGACGGAGATTGTCTTTGCTGCGCCGATGAACGGGGCCTTCTCTTCTGCCCTCTTACCCTTTCCTCTACCGTTCCTTGGCACACGTCGATCCTCCTCGCCTCTTCGTCCCACCCGCGTGTCTCTTTTTTCTTTTTTTCATTGTTTTTCTACCTTCTCGGACGAATTCTGACATGGCGACCGGCAATCTACAGTCCAGCAAACTTGCATTCCCCAGGCGCTGATTGGCGGCGACATCATCTGCCAGGCCAAGTCTGGTTCGGGCAAGACGGCCATCTTCGTGCTGTCGACGCTGCAGCAGATTGAGCCGGTGGACGGCGAGTGCTCGGTGCTCGTGCTGTGCCACACGCGCGAGCTGGCGTTCCAGATCCGCAACGAGTACAACCGGTTCTCCAAGTACATGCCCGAGGTGCGGACCAGCGTGTTCTACGGCGGCACGCAGGTCAAGGAGGACATTGCGACGCTGCGCAGCCCGGAGACGCACCCGCACATTGTGGTGGGCACGCCGGGCCGCCTGAACGCGCTGGTGCGCGACAAGCACCTGCGGCTGGGCAGCGTGCGCATGTTTGTGCTCGACGAGTGCGACAAGATGCTCGAGGGCATTGGTATGTTGTGGCGGGCCTTGCTTGTCTTGTGATCCACGGACGGTCCGTTCTTGTGCTGACGACGACAGAAATGCGCCGCGATGTGCAGGACATTTTCCGGGCGACGCCGCGCCAGAAGCAGGTGATGATGTTCTCGGCGACGCTGTCGCAGGAGATCCTGCCCATCTGCCGCAAGTTCCTGCAGAACCCGACGGAGCACCTGGTGGAGGACCACGTGGAGCTGGCGCTGGACGGCGTGCGGCAGTTCCACATCTTCCTTCCGGAGGAGAAGAAGATCCGCAAGCTGGTGGACATTCTGGACCAGCTGGACATCAACCAGGTGATGGTGTTTGTCAAGAGCCGGGGCCGGGCGGAGCAGCTGTCCAAGGTGCTGGAGAAGTTCAACTTCCCGACGTGCTACATCCACGGCGACATGAAGCAGGAGGAGCGCGACGCGGTGTACAAGAAGTTCAAGAAGGGCGACACGCTGCGCGTGTGCGTGGCGACGGACATTTTCGGCCGCGGCGTCGACTTTGAGCGCATCAACCTGGCCATCAACTACGACATGCCCAAGGACGTGGCCACATACCAGCACCGCGTGGGCCGTGCCGGCCGCTTCGGCACCAACGGCGCCGGCATCTCCTTCCTCAGCACCGAGGAGGACAAGGAGAGCTTCAAGGCCGTCGAGGAGTACTTTAAGAAGGTCTTTCCGTATGTTTTCCCTCTGCCTCCCCCCTTTTTTTTTCTTTTTTCATCGGCTTGTCTAACTCTAATCGGCCAGTGTCTACCCCGAGGAGGGCCTCAAGCTCAAGGACGGCGGCAACGCGCCGGCGGCCGAGGAGACGGCGGCCTAGGCCAGCAGGCATGGCGGAATCGAGGCGGAAAAGGGAGTGGAAAGGGGTGGAAAGGGTGTGGAAAGAGGAGTGGAAAGAGGAGCGGAAAGGGGACGCGCTTTTTCTATTGTCTTCGGGATTGTGAGGCGCAAAGGAGGATTCGAAACTGCAAACAGAAAAAAAAGATGCCGGACTCTGTAGAAGATGTACTTGCTTGGCGTTTGCGCCGCGTTGGAAGAAGAGATGTGTTTGTTCGATGTGCCTTCCCGTGTTCCTATTGGATCTCGAAAATGCTATTCTGACTAAGGCTGGGGCGCGCGACGATGGCAGGCAAAATCGCCCCGCCGCTGCGAAAAGCGCATGGCGACGTTGCCACAGGTCACACGCCACTCCACACGCCGCGACACCACGACAGCACGACCATGGACGACGACGACCTGAAGAGGGTGAGCCTGTGACGGCTGGGATGTATGCCTAGAGTTCTTGCGTTTAACAGCCAGATCCGGGAAGAGCGCCTGCGCCAGCTCAAGCAGCAGGCCGGCGGCGGCGGCGGCGGCGGCAGCGGCAGCGGCGACGAGCAGCGGCAGCAGCAGCAGTGAGTGGAGGCGGCTGGTGTGTGCGTGGCGAACGTGTGGCTAACGTTGGCGTGTGCAGGCAAGGTTCGTAAGCGTGGGCCGTAGAGCGGATGACGACGACGACGACGACGACGACAGCGACAGCGGCTGACCGACCAGAGGCGCGGCAGAACCTGCTCAACCAGATCCTCGAGCCGGACGCGGCGGACCGGCTGGCGCGGATCCGGCTGGTCAAGCAGGAGCGGGCGACGGCGGTGGAGGACCGGCTGCTGGGGCTGGCGCGCGCGGGCCAGCTGCGCGGCAAGGTCACGGAGGCGCAGCTCAAGGACCTGCTGCAGCGGCTGTCGGCGGCGGAGGACGCGAAGCGCGGCACGAGCAGCTCGGCGGGGCGCATCGTGGTCGAGCGGCGGGCCAAGGGGTTTGACGAGGACGAGGACGATTTTTAGGGGGGAGGGGGCAAGCCAGCAAGCAAGGAAGCAAGCAAGCAAGGAAGCAAGCGATTTGATTACGGAGTACACCCCACCTAGCCATTCCGCACCAGGTCCACGATCCCGTCCCAGCGCTCGCGCCAGGTCTGGCCGTAGCCAAAGGCGACGAGCCCGCGCACAAAGGCCCAGGCGCGGCGCTGGCTGGGCACGGGGTAGCGCAGGGCGGCGGGCAGGGCGGTGCGGACGCCCCAGCGGCCCCAGCGGTCGGCGCAGACGCTCTTGGCGTTGCAGAGGGCCTGCAGGCCCTCGGCGCCGGCGAAGCGGCCGTAGCCGGAGCCGCCGACGCCGCCAAAGGGCAGCTGCACGGCGTAGTACGTGGCAAAGTCGTTGACGGCGACCATGCCCACGCGCAGGCCGCGCACGACGGCGTCCGTGGCCGGGTCGGCCTCGCCGCCGAAGACGGACGCCCCCAGGCCAAAGGGCGCCGCGTGCGCCAGCGCCAGCACCGCCGCGGGCGTCGCGTCGGGCGCGCGCATGAAGCACAGGATCGGCCCGAAGCACTCCTCGCGCGCAATCGCCATGGCCGGCGTCACGTCCGCCAGCAGCGTCGGCGCAAAGTAGTGCCCGCGCGGGAACCGCGGGTGCGCGTAGCGGCGCCCGCCCGCCAGCAGCCGCGCGCCGCCGCGCACGGCGTCGTCCACGAGGGCCTCGAGGCGGTCGAAGCGGGCGTCTGAGATCATGGCGCCGACGTCGTAGTGCTCCGCGACCTCCTTTTCATCCCCCCCCTCCCCCCCCCACGTCTCCTGGAAGCCGAGCCGCAGCGCGCGCACCTTGTCGGCGACCAGCGCGAGGAGCGCGTCGTAGACGCCCGGCGTGGCGATGACGCGCTCGACGCCGACGCAGTTCTGGCCGCTGGACTGGAAGGTGCCGCGCAGCAGGGTGGCGGCGACGGCGGGCAGGCGGCGGGCGCCGACGGAGTCGAGCACGACAAAGGGGTCCTTGCCGCCGAGCTCGGCGCAGAGCGGGGTGAGGGCGGCGGCGGCGTCGGCGGCGACGGCGCGGGCGACGGGCTGGGAGCCGATAAAGGTCAGGTGGGCGACGTCCGGGTGGCGGGTGAGGCGGGCGGCGTCGGCGGGCCAGCAGACGACGGTCTGGACGAGGCGCGGGTCGTGGCCGTGGGCGACGAGGGCGCCGCGCACGACGGCCGTGAAGTACTGCGCGCTCCAGGCCGTCTGCTCCGAGGCCTTGACCACGATGCCGTTGCCGGCGAACAGCGCCGACACCATGGGCGCCACCAGGTTGTGGAACGGGTAGTTCCAGCTGACCAGCGCCGCCACCACGCCCAGCGGCTCGTACACCACCGTGTTGCGCTTGTGCGGCATCGTCCACGCGTTGCCGCCCGGCCGCCGCGACGGCCGCAGCGCCGCCTCCCCGTGCGCCAGCGTCCACCGGATCCGCTCCGCCACCACCAGCACCTCCCCCAGCGCCGCGTCCACCGGCAGCTTGCCCGAGTCCAGGCACGCCACCCGGCACAGCGCCGCCTGATTGTCCAGCACGTGCCGCAGCAGCGTCCGCAGCACCCGCCGCCGCTCCGCAAACGTCGTCGTCTGCGCCCACCCCGCCTGCGCCGCCTTGGCCGCCGCCACCGCCCCGTCGATCGCCGCCGCCGTCGACGGGCTCACCAGCCCCAGGAACCGGCCCGTCCCCGGCGCGTAGCACGCAATCGGCGCCGGCGCCCCCGCCGCCGCCGCCGCCCGCGCCGCCGCCGCCACAGCAGCCGCTGCGCTCTCGGCATCATCATCGCCGTCGCCGTCGCCGTCGCCGCCGCCGTCGCCGCCGCCGGCCCCCGCCGGCGTCTTCGGCAGCGGCACCGTGTAGCGCCGCGGCCGGTCCGCCGCCGCCGCGTTGATGCGCGCCACGACCACCACCGCCGCGACCGCGAGGCCCGTCCACAGCCAGGCGCCGAGCAGCGACAGGAGCCTGCAGGCTTGGTTAGTTAACCAGAGATCAACGCAACACACCCGCAGGCAGAACGCACCCTTCGACGACCGGGTCGGCCTGCACAAGCCACGCCGAGACCTTGTGGAACACCATGGCGCAGGACAACAAGTTTGGAGTCGAGACAGGCCGTGAAAGTGGTGTGGAAAGAAGAGATCGTCAGGTGAATACTCCGTACGGAGTACAGAATAGCTTCAGGGGAGAAGTGGGTCACGTGCGAGTGGGCCTGTCAATATAGACTTGCTCCGTATTGTACTCCGTAGTGCTCCGTACTCCGTACTCCGTACTCCATACCATAATACTCGTAAACACAGTCAATTCATGATGCGGCTAGAATTAAGCAAAAGCCAGGGCCCGACAGGCAAGACATACGACACATCCTCCGCTCTTCCGTCTTCGGCTGCCAACCTCTTTTTTGCAGTGCCCGTCACGTGATATAGGACGTCCGCCGTGGCCAGGTATCATCGCAATGTGCGCTTGTCTTCCTCCTCCTCCTCCCCCTCCACGCTCCCCTCCTCACCGGAACCGGGCGCGGCAGCGGCCCATCACCTCGCCCTGGCAGACGAGCTCGGCGCTAAACTCGGAGCCGTCGAGCGTCAGGTAGATGTCAAAGTAGACGCGGTAAAAGGTGCCTTGCGGCGTGTCCATGCGCTCAAAGTCCTTTTCGAGGTTCTTGCGCGACAGGTCCGACGTCAGCGTGACGACCTCCTTGATTCCTGGGCTTGTTAGATGGGGCTGGCCAAAAAAAGGGCGACAAGAGTAACAGGACGTACTGGGATCCTTGGTGTACTCCGGGCACACGTCGTCGTCGCAGGCGTAGAGAATGTCCTCGTACATGAGGGTGGCGCCCGGGGCGACCTGCCGGAAGAAGGAGACCTTGACGGGCTCGCCAATCTTGACCTTCTGGCCCTTCTGCACAAAGATCTGGCGCGTGAACTTGCAGCGGTCCTTGCCGTCGAGCGACGGCACGCGGTAGGCCTCCGGATGGTAGCCCTCCTTGAAGGGCTGCAGCGTGGCCATCAGATAGTGGCGGCGCGCGATGCGGTGCGTGATGACGCGCTCCGTGATGCCCGCCGTCACGGCGCCCTTGACAATGGCCGCCACCGAGTCCATGGGCCGCACCACCTTGGACTGGAACTGCGGCGGCACGTGCAGCCGGATCTGCTGGAACAGAAACTCGGACGCGCCAAAGCCGCCCACCACCAGAATGTTCTGCAGCGTGCGGTTCTGCGCCTGGATGGCAATGATCTGGTTGCGCACCAGCTCGAGGATGCGGTTCACCACCGGCTCAAAGCACTGCAGGATCTCCTCGTTGGTAAAGGTCATGTAGCCCTCCTCGATGCCGGCCTCGGGGAACTCGGCCTCGATGCCCACGTCGACCGCCCACTTCTGCCCGTTGTTGCGGAAGTCGGCCTTGATGCGGTTCTCAAAGTCCATGATGCACTTGGCGTACACGCGGCCGGCCATCTTGGAGCCGTCGGGCAGCTTCATCTTGCGGATCTTGGTGCGCAGAATGTTGCTGAAGTTGCGGTTGAGCGCCGTTGAGCCGCACGAGTCGCCCGAGCCCGCCGTGCACTCGGCCACGGTGAACGGGTTCTCCTCCTCCACCTCGTACGCGATCAGGTCCACCGTGCCGCCGCCGCAGTCGACGATGAGCAGCGCGTCGTGCACCTTGAGCTTGAGCAGGCCCGTCTTGGAGCAGAAGAGGGCGGCGGCCTCGGGCTCCGACACGAGCGTCAGCCGGTTGTCGTTCTCGTCGCGCAGGAAGCCGGCCTGGATGGCGGCCGCGCGCGTGGCCGCCTTGCCCGCGTCGTTCCAGATGGCCGGCACCGTCAGGTAGTAGCGGATGTTGCGCTCCTCGCGGTTGAAGACCTCGCCGAGCGTCTTCTGCAGGGCCGCGCGCATCGCTTGGCGCAGCTTGAACAGGTAGTCGGCGGCGACGTCGATCTCCGACTTGCCGGGCGGCAGGGGCGGCAGGTTGATGGGGTCGATGTAGGTATTACCGGACAGCATCAACTGCAGCTTGAACCACTCGACCTTTTGCACGCCCGCCTTGGGGTAGCCCGTGGGCGCGAGGGCGTCGGCAATATCGGGGCCCCAGCCGACCACCTTTTGGTACTGGTCGTAGTAGAGCACGGTCGGGATCTGGCGACGAGGTCAGTCAGCCCGCTGTTTGTTCTCGCCGGTCCCGAGCCCTTCCTCCTACCTTCTGCTTGGTGTACGAGCCCGCGCCCGGCCACTCTGTGATGATGTCCTCCTTGGCCTCGTTGTTGGTCGCAAAGGCAAAGGCAACGCCGGAGAAGGTGGTTCCCTAGAGGTCAGTGGCTGCCAGCGGAACGAAAACGAGGACCCCCGAGACGCAAGCATACAAAGTCAATGCCGACAATCAGCTGGGCCTTGCTCCGGCTGTTGCCCTCGACCTCGGCGGCTGGACGGCCGTAGCCAGCGGCCGCGGGCGGCTGCTGCTGCTGCTGGAGGGGCGGGGCCTGGCCGTAGCCGCCAGGGGCGCCGCCGGTGTAGCCCGGGGGTCCGCCCATGGGAGGGGGGCCGCCAGGGATGTTCATCTGCGGCGGGTAGCCGCCGAGCGGGGCGCCGGTGTTGATCGGGGGCGGGCCGCCGGCCATCTGGGAGGGCGGCGCGCGGCCGGCACCCGGGGCGACGGGCGGATAGCCGGAGGTGTAGCTGGGCGGGCGGGCACCGCCGGGCAGGTTGTGGTTCATGGCAGGCGGCGGCTGCTGCTGTTGCTGCTGTTGCTGCTGCTGCTGCTGCTGCTGCTGCTGCTGGGGCTGGGGGGTTTGCGGAGGCTGGGGAGGTAGCGGCTGCTGCTGGGGCTGCGGAGGAGGTGTCGGCTGCTGCTGCTGCTGGATGCCGAGGCCAAAGGGCTGGGCCTGCGGTTGGGAGCCGGCCGGCGGGGCAGGGCTCGTCGACGGCGGGACGGCGGGCGGCGAGGCGGAGGCGGGCGGCGGCACAGGAGGGAGGGGGCTCTGGAGACGCTGCGGCGGCTGCTGAGGATGCTGCTGGGGATGCTGGTACGGATACGGCTGCTGCTGCGGGTGCTGCGGCTGCTGCTGCTGATACAACTGCGGCGGCGGCGCGGCCTGGGTTTGGGGAACGGGCTGGGGCGTAGGTTGGGGCGAGGGGAACTGCTGGGGGATCTGTGGAGGGCCGGCCGAGATATACGGCTGCTGCTGCTGCTGCGGCGGCGGCGGCGGCTGCTGCTGCGGGAAACCTTGGATGCTGGCCGTGGATTTGCGTTTGCCAAAACCGAAGGCTTTCAGTCGAGTGTTCAGCGAACTCATAAGGAAGACCGGAGAAGAGGGGAGAGGAGGGGAGAAAAAGGGAAATGAGGGAGAGAGGGGGGGGGGGGGCCAAGAGAAAGAAATACGGGTGCGGCGTTCGGAGCAAGCAGAGACAAACGGCGCAAAAGCGAGAGAAAGCGGGCGGCGGCGGCGGACGAGGCGTTCTGTTGTGGAGGGGGGAGAGCAAAGGGGGAGGGGAGGGGGGAGAGAGGGGGGGGGGGGCGTGGGAAGAACGAGAAAAACGAAGACGACGATAAAACGGGGGGCCGACCAGGAGGAGTGCCTGAGAGCGAGGGGAGGAGCGAGAGCGAAACGGGAGGGACGATAGGGCGGCGAGGAGGAAGGAGGCGGGGCGCAGGAGCAGCGGCCAAGGGAAACGGAGGGGCGGCGGCAGGGCAGCAGGCCAGAAACGGTGAGACGGCCGGCGGGGTGAGAAACTAGAGCGCCCCTAGGGCAGGCGCTTGCTCCTGCTGACGGTTGGGACGGAGCATAGCGCGGCGCGGAAGGAGCCCGCCAAGGCCGTAACGAAACGGAGGATCGGACGGAGGAGGCCGGGCCCGACGAGGAACGAGGGATCACGACAGGCGTATACTCCGTAGTAGGTAGTTGTACAACGACAAAGAGGAAGCATACCTGTACGTGCAGGTTTCCAACAGCCTGGCACGGGATACGGGATAAAGAACGCTTCCCGATCCGGATGCACACCAACGCAGCTTCGCTTGCGCACCGTTTTGCCCCACGCTTCTTCAGCCGCTTTTTATGGGCCTGGCCAGCCGCTAGCGCGACCGTTTTGTAGGACTCGTAGGACTTTTTTGCGTCCGCGCCCAACTTTCGGATCCGTATCGTGCAATACGGCATCTCCGAGAAGAGCCTCAGCAACATTCGCTCTCTCATCCACGTCGCCGCGCGACCACGTCCCTCTTCGCCTGGCCGCTCTCCATCTGCGTCTCGCGCGCGCGCGCACGCTTCTCGCTTCTCGCTCCTCGTCGCGCTCCGAAACTGTGCTCCGTTGCTCCGCCACCCGTTCTGCCTCGTCCCAGGATCGTTTCTAGCGTCGGCCAAGCGCTCCGCCGCTGCTCAGCCTCACCAATAGTCCGACGGCCGACAGCATAGGACGTTGCTGGGCCTACGTCTGTATTGTACTTCTACTTGTACAGTACAACTATACAACTACAAGTAAATTGCGTCCCGTCTCCCGTCTGCGGCTGAGTGCAGCCCGGCGGGGTTGGGCAGCTCTCGGAATCCCCCGTAGAACAAACGCCTTACCGGGCTGTGCAACTCTTTGTGCAAGAACTGTGGAGAGAGCACCGCCATACCGCCGGCCTGCAGCCCACCGCCGCCCCGATGCCGTGAGCCGGCCGCAACCCGGCGCCTCCACTGCCGACAGCCCGCCCGCCCACCCACACAACCAACACCGCGGGACGGAGCCACCCGAGCTGCGAGAGCGCAACCGCCGCGTTGCTGGAACCGTGCTGTACAAGTACGCCGCAGCCCTACCGCTCTCACTCCGGCTCCGTCCGCCGCTCACGTGCGTTGTGCGTCGTGCGTCGTGCTCCGCGCCGACTGCGGTCGCGCCTTCCGGCTTCCGGCTTCCGGCTTCCGTGCTCCTTCCGCGTCCGTGCGCGGGGCCAAGCGGCCCCTCGTGCCGAAACAAGAGCCTTCTTCAGGCGACCGCTGCGAACTGCGGCTTCAAGACACTGTATCTTGTCTTCCTCGCTCCATCGTGTATTTTCTGTTTCTCGCATCTTACTTGTACGGAGTCCCTGTAAGATACTGAACTCGTACTTGTACGGGGCGGCGATCACGGCCTGTCCACCCGAAACGCCGTCCCTGGTCCGACACACCGCTCGGTGGCCCCTTCCTCTTTCGTCCCCCCCCCCTCCCCCCTCCCCAGGCCAGCTTTCCCCTCTCCTGGTCTCCCGACGATCGTCGTCTCGCTCATCGAGCGGCCATCCGTCTTCCCACCCATTTTCGGCCCGCTCTCCGGCTTCCTGTTCTCGTCTGCTGGCCTGTCTCTGGCTTCGCATCTCTGCGCCCCTCCTGCCGCAGCCAGCACAGATAGGCACACGATTGCGCCCGTCTCGTGCATTTCTGCACCTTCTTGCCTTTCCCTGCCTTTTTCGTCTTCTCGCTCCCCTTCTCCCCTTCTCTTTTTTATTCCTCTCCATTCTCTCTCTCTCTCTCTCTCTCTCTCTCTCTCTCTTCCCTTTCTATTCTCCTATTCTCACTCGCCGTCCAACCCGCACCGCTCGTCTCCCCATTGCGCCCCGCGTCGGCCCGGCGGTGTCGGAAACACGCTACGTCGTCGCGCCGCGTGCCCTCCACGCGGACTCTCTCGCTCTTTTTTGGGCGGTTCGGCCGCTTTCTCGCTCCTTTTCTTTTTCTTTCCTGCCCTCTGGTCCCCGCTCCCCGGCCAAGCTCGTCCCTGCTCGCCTGTTTTGGCGCCAGCGGGCGCGCCCGTGTCGTGCAGCCGCTTCTCGGTCGCACAGCGGACAATCCGCCTGTGCCTGTCTGTGCCTGTCTGTGCCTGTCCTCGGCCGCCAGCACCGCCCGGCCCGCCGCGCAGCTGGGCCGATGACCAGCGCTGGTCGCGCATGAGCCGCGAGCGAGACGCAGTACGACCGCACACGGCGCTTCCACAAAGCTGTCGCCCCCCTCCGAGCCCGCCGCCGCATCGTGGCGCGCCGCGGACCAGCCCGGCGGCCACGCGGCGGCTCTGGCGGAACAGGCCCAGGCTCGAGCCCAGGCTCGAGCCCAGGCGCAGGCGCAGGCCCAGGTGCAGGCCTCGGCGCAGGCTCAGGTGCTCGCCCAGACTCACCATGCCGCTGCGCGCCGAGACGGTCCGCTGCTGCGGAAATCGCGCACGTCCGCGCCGCGCGCGTCCAAATCGGCCCGCCTACAGGCCGTGCCAGCCGCCTGTCCAGCGTCACTCCTGCATGTGCTCTCCGGCGTTTTCGTCGTGGTCCTCTTAGTAAGTGTGCCCTCTTGGGTCTCTGCTGCTGTTTCGGCGCCTCGGCGCTCTGAACGGCGCCGCCCCAGCACCACCCTTTTCTCCCGCGTGTCTCTCCTGCTTTGTCCCCGGAGCCCGGGGCGCTGTCTTACAAGTACACGGCGTGGAGCCCGCGACCCCGCCGTGTCTTGGATTGGCCGTGTTTCTTTTTCTTGTTTCGTCGTTTCTTTTTTTTCTGTTCTCCTCGCTTAGTCCATTTTCCGTTTTTGGCCAACTGCCGCTGCCGCTCAGCGCGCTCACTCCAACACACTGCCCAGGAACGTGGCGCGGGCAACTTAAAGCTCACTCAGTCCTCCTCTTTTGTTCTCCTCCCCAGCTATCCTGTCCTCCTTTCTGATCTTCCTTCTCGCCCGCCCTTTTCTCCGCCTCTCCACCCGTTTCCCCACCCCATCTCTTCTTATATCGCCTGTTTCGTCATTCCACCGCAAAAGCTCACGCGCCCTCTAATCGCCGCCCTCGCAGGTCGTCCAATTCCTCCTCCGCGACACCATCCTGCCGTATCGCACGCTCTTTCTCAAGCCCATCGTCTCGCCGCCTGCCCGAGACCTCGACGACCCGGCGCCCGTCTGCGAAAACCGCCCCTTCCCCACCTCGCCGCCCGTGTCCGTGCCGCTCACCATGGCGCTCGAGGCCGAGACCAAGCGCATTGTCGCGCAGTTCGACTATTCCGACCAAGATGTCAACACCGGCGTCCAGGAGTTCCTGCGCCAGATGAGTGCGTTTTCTCCTTCCCTGATGACCCCAGGTGGAGCGGTCCCGGCTCCTCGGCCAGCAACACCGCATCTCACGCTTTGCCTTTCCCCGCTGTCCCACGCCATTCATTGGTTGCTGACGCTCCGCCAAGACGAGGGCCTGGAGACCCACGGTAGCAGCATGAGCCAGATCCCGACCTACGTCACCGCCGTCCCCAATGGCACAGAAAAGGTGCGTTGACCATGGTCGCGCGACGCCCTGTCGGCCCAGGGCAAGCCTAACATCCACAGGGCCTCTACCTGGCCGTCGACCTGGGCGGCACGAATCTCCGCGTCTGCTCGGTCCGCCTCAACGGCGACAACACATTCAACCTCACCTACAGCAAAGCGCCCATCCCCAAGTCGCTCATGGTGGCCAAGACGTCCAAGGAGCTGTTCGCCTTTATCGCCCAGCGCATCGCCAGCTTCATCAAGGAGCACCACTACGAGCACTACGAGTTCCACATCCGCCGCCGCGACACCATCAGCACCCCCGAGGGCTACCGCGACGAGCACATCTTCCGCCTCGGCTTCACCTTTAGCTTCCCGGTCCAGCAGGTCGGCATCAACAAGGGCTACCTGATCCGCTGGACCAAGGGCTTCGACATCCCCGACGCCATCGGCAAGGATGTGTGCGCCCTGCTGCAGCAGGAGATCGATGCCCTGCACCTGCCCGTCAAAGTCGCCGCCCTGGTCAACGACACCGTCGGCACGCTCATGGCCCGCTCCTACACGAGCCCCGGCAAGTCCGGCGCGCTGCTGGGCGCCATCTTCGGCACCGGCACCAACGGCGCCTACATTGAGAAGATTGCCAACATCAAGAAGGACCTCGAGGGCGAGTACGACCGCTCCACCGGTGAGATGGTCATCAACACCGAGTGGGGCTCCTTTGACAACCAGCTGCGCGTGCTGCCCAACACCACCTACGACATCCAGCTCGACGCCGAGAGCGTCAACCCGGGCATCCAGATGTTCGAGAAGCGCGTCTCGGGCATGTTCCTGGGCGAGATTCTGCGCATCGTCCTGGTCACCCTGCTGCAGAACAAGGCGACCCCCCTGTTTGCCGACGAGAACTCGAGCCACAACGACTGGAAGTCCACCACCACCATCGGGCCGGACTCGGGCATCTTCAAGCAGTGGGGGCTCGACAGCGCCATCATGTCCGTTGCCGCCCTCGACCACACGCCAGACCTCGGCACCCTGCGCCAGGAGCTCGAGTCCCAGCTCGACGTCTACTCGCCGTCGCTCGAGGACGCCCAGGCCTTCCAGGCCATCGCCGCCGCCGTGGGCCGCCGCGCCGCGCGCCTGTCTGCCGTTGCCATCGGCGCCGTCGTGCTCCAGTCGGGGCAGCTGACGGACCCGGCGCGGAGTGCGGACGACCCCATTGATGTGGGCGTCGATGGCAGTCTCGTCGAGCACTACCCGCACTTCCGCAGCATGATCTACGAGGCGCTGCGGGCCATTGACGGCATTGGCGAAGCGGGCGCCGAGCGCATCCGCATCGGCATTGCCAAGGACGGCTCGGGCGTGGGTGCGGCGCTGATTGCGCTGGTGGCAGCGTCCATGGAGAAGAAGCCGAGCACGGTGGACGTGCTGAAGCAGATGCGCCAGGAGGCGGCGCTGGAGAACAAGGGCCGCCAGCTGTCGGCCGTCGACGAGGCCGCGGAGGGGAACGCGGTGCACGTGGAGGACGCCACAGCATGAGAGGGGCTCTGGTGGCCCCTTGTTCGTCTTGTAAAAAAATATAGACGTTTGCAGCCATCTGTCTCCGGCGAGCGACTGTGTGCTCAAGCTGGCGTCTTTTTTCTTCATTTTTTCGTATCTGGCGTTTAGATTTTGCATATACTTGTCTCTGTCCCTGTTTCCTCCGCTACTGGAACATCGCCGCCGGGTACGCCCGCTCCCGCTTTTTGCGGCTCGTACCGCTGCTGCTGCTGCGCGACGACGACGGCTGCTGCTGCTGCTGCGGCGGCGCCGGCGGCGGCAGGGCGCCGTCGTCGGGGGAGGGCTGCGCGGCGATCCCGGCGAGCGAGACGGTGCGCGAGACGGTGCGCGAGGCGGCGCGCGAGGAGGCGGCGGACGAGGCGACGGATGCGCCCACGACCATGTCGGCAGGCAGGTCGTTCCACTCCGTCTGGGGGCGGGCGTTCTGGTAGGACTGGGCGGCGGGGGGCGCGGGGGGCGCGGAGGTCGCCGCCGCCGTGGCTGCAGGAGGAGGCGCGGCAGCAGCGGCTGCGGGAACCGCTGCAGAAACCGCTGCAGGCACAGTCGCGCCGTCCTGTGCGTCCTGCACATCCCGCCGCACGATCCACGCGGTGTCGGGCCGCAGCGCAAAGTAGTAGCTGGCAACCGGCTGCGCGCCGTGCCGGACGAACCCGCGCGCCATGTACCACTGCAGGGCCTCGTCGTTTTCGGTCCACACGTGGGCGTAGACGGCGGTGATGGGGCCCGGAAGGAGGGTGGCTGTGCTGCCTGTGCTGCCTGTCTCGGCGGCGGCGACGGCGGCGGCGCGCTGCGCGTTGAGCGCGCGCACCGTGGCCAGGATGCTGTCGAGCGCGGCGGCCGCGAGCCCGCGGCCGCGGTGCGGCGACAGCAGAGCGAGCGACTGGATGTAGACGGCAAGGGGCGCGTCTGCGCTGGCGCTGGCGCTGGCGCTGGCGGCGGCGGCGGCGGCGGCGGCGGCGCCCGCAGCAAACGGGCTCGGCTCGAGCCGGCAGACGACGCCGCCGACGACACGGCCGCGGCCGCCGTCGGCCACGAGCACGCGGTTGAAGAGCGAGGCCAGGCGCGTGGAGTCGGCCACGAGCTGGTAGAAGCTGTCCGGGTAGCGCACGGGCAGCAGGATGCCGTTGACGCTGACGAGGTCGGGCACGTGTGCGGGCCGGGGGAAGACAATGGTCACGTCCGGGGCCCGCCCCGCGGCACTGCCGCCGCTCGCAAACACCACATCGTCGCCGGCCTCGACGGCGCCGCCCGCGACGAGCAAGGCGCGGCCACGGGCCGGGTCGATGGGCGGCAGGGCGAGCGAGGGCGCGGGACTGCCGCCGGTGCGCACGACCGACGACAGCGGCCGCAGAGAAGAAGAAGAAGAAGGAGGAGGAGGCGGTGGCGGTGGCGGCGGGGGCGCTTGTCGTCGTCGTGGGAGCGGCTGAGACGGCGGCTGGGATGGTGGCGCGGGCGCGGGCTTGGGCAGAAGCGGCTTGGGCGGGGCGGACCCCGCGGCCGAGGACGAGAAAAAAGACAAGATGGAGCGCTGGTTGGACATGGTGGCGGCGGCGGCGGCCTCTGCGACGCGAGGCGGGTGTTTGTCGTCGAGGGCGAGGGCGCGATCGTGAGAACACGCCGCGCTTATACGCCAGCTATAAGCATATCTGTAATTTCCTTAAGCATATGCATTGCTGAGGGCAACTCGTGCCAGCGTGGCCGCTCGCCTGGCGGCTGGCCAATCAGCAGCCGCACAATCCACGCAGCCGCGGCTAGGGGCCGCTTGGGCGCCCGCGCGATCGTCGGGACACGTCGCTAGCTGCGCATCGGTAGTGAGCAGGCTGGCTGGCCAGGCCAGGCCCGGAGATGGGCTGTCGTGCAGTCGGCCTCACCGTCCGCATATGCTTGTAAATATACAACGCTTGAGCGTAAATAAACTGTACTCCTTACGGAGGATCCGAACAAGTCGCAGGCAGCCGTGCCCGTCCTCACGTGACTGCAGCGGCCTGTTTCAGGCGATTCAGGGGGCTCCTGCGCTAAAATACGGCGGCGGTCCTGTATCAGTGGAGGAGGCTCCGTTCGGTGGCGAGGCAGCTGCTGCAGCCGGGCAGACCAGCCACGGATAAAATGAACGACGGCAGGCGCGGATCGGACGTTTTTGCATACGACAGATTCAGGAAGGAGCAGTCATCCACCAGGACGCCTCCACGGCCAGCGTCCATTTGAGGATTCGAGGAAGCTGCGACGCATCGAACAGCGTGTCTCCCCGCGGAGGAACAAGATAAGATACACTGTGTCTGTCCCTACCTACGGAGTACAAAACAGTGCCACAGTGCCTGCCTGTCCCGTCCGCCTGAACCGACGGAAAGGGCAGGCGCGCCGGGGCCGCACACGACAACCCCCTTCCCGGGTCGAAACGGGAAAGTGACACATTGCATCCGCCGTTGGCGAGAAATTGGCACATCGTCGGCTTCATCCTCTCCTCTTTTTGCACATGTATGTGGTGTCGTGCGCTGCGTCTGTCTTTTTCCGCTGTCCTTGTTCCTCGGGGTTCCGCCACGCCGGACGGGGGGGGGCGGGCGCGCGGGAGCCGCCCAATTTTGTAGAGCTTGGCCTAGCTAGGTTCGCTCACGCTCTTTTTTTTTAGTTGGTTGCCCTGTTCTTTTTGGCCAACCTCCTCCCTTGCGTTTTTGGAGGCCTGTGGTTTGAGCCAGTGGCGCTGGATCCGTTTGCCGGGCTTTTTCGTCTCGCATCCGCAAGCATCCAGAACTGCTGGATCGACCACTCGCCCAGCCAGCAGCACACCGCCTCGTGCAGCAACGCGACGCCGGCTCTCGTCCGTCCACGACGTGGTCCATCTGCCCGAGAGACGACGCGGTCGCGCCTGACAACAAGCACAGGCACACTGGGCGACCGACGACGGACCCTCCTCTCCTTTCTGCGGCTCTCGGCGATGGTGGTGGTGTCCTAGCCCAAGCCCCCAGCCAGCACGATAGCCGTTGACCTCTCTCGACGTTCCCTTTTTCTCTTCGCCCGGTTCCGCGACGAGCCCCCCGAGCCGATCCAAACGAAACGGCGGACATCGCCCTCTGCGCCATCGGGCCAATTCGGTGGGCGGGTTTTACGGACGGGCCGCCCTAGGCGACACCCAACCACGACTGCGTTGTCTGGCCGCTGTGCTTGTCCAACACAAACGCACGCCTACCGCAGGCACACAAGCCAGACACCTCCCTCCCGCTCCCCCCTTTCCTTTCACCCCCTTCACCCCCCCCACACGTTCATGCATGCGGCTGGCTGTCCCTCGGCACCGATCCCCCAAGCCAGAACCACGCCCGGTGTTCCCTCGCCCCGGGTGCTCGTCGGGGCGGTTGGACAAAGGACAAGGACACGCACACGTACAGCTGCGTGTACAGGCGACGCAGGCGAGACTCCGCAGGCGAGACTCCGCAGGCGACACAGCCGCTGTCGGCGTTCGGCTTCAGGGGAACCCTTGGCGGCGGCTCCCCGAAGCGCGCGGCCCTCTCCCTGAGCCATGCCTAGAAGCGACGCCGGCCGGGCCGGCATCGTGCCGCCGCCCAGCGACGGCAACGGCATGGACAAGCTGGTCAGTGGGCTTCGTGGGCTTGCTGGCCGATTGCGTGGCCCTGTTCTGACTCGATCTAGGCAACCGCCATCCTTGACGACGTGCTCTACAACGTGCTCTACGACCTCGTCATGAAGACGCACCGCGACGAGAAGCAGGCCCGCGCGGCCACGGCCGCCATCCGCGTTGAGACGCTGGCGGCCGAGGCGGCGCAGGACCTGGCGGGCGCCACCGGCGAGTCCAAGCCGGGCGGGCACCACGAGACGGACGCGGCGGCGTATGAAGCCGGCCAGGTCACGCTCAAGAGCAACCCGCTCAAGACGACGCGCGACATCCTGTGCCCGCGCTGCCACCTGCCGCGCCTCCTCTACCCCACGGACGGCCGCGGCGCCCGCAAGCCCGACCCCAACGTCACCTACTGCAAGAAGCATCCGTACATTGACAAGCCGGGCTGCGACATCTACGGCCAGATGTGGGTGGCGCCGGGGCCGGGCCGCGGCAAGAAGAAGAAGGACTTTGACAAGAAGGTCTCGGCCGCCATCCACGCGGCCACCACGGGCATCGAGACCTACGAGACCAACGGCGGCAGCGGCACGGGATCCGGCGCGGGCGCCGTCACCGTGGAGCAGCGGCCGCCCAACGTGCTGTCGTTTCCGTCGGCCACGTGCAGCAAGTGCAAGCGCTGCATCCTGGTGTCGCGGCTCAACAACCACATGGGCTCGTGCATCGGCAACAGCGGGCGCAACGCGAGCCGCGCCGCCGCCGCCAAGATTAGCAACGGCAGCGGCAGCCACGGCCACTACGGCCAGCACAGCCGCACGGCGAGCCACGACCGCATGTCGCCGTCCAGCCGCAAGGGCACGCCGCTGCCGACGAGCACGCAGGGCAGCCCGCGCAAGCGCGACGCGGACGACTTTGACGACGACGGCTACGACGACTCGGACATGACGGGGGCCAGCGGCAGCCAGAGCACGGCCAAGCCGAAGAAGAAGCTCAAGTCGTCGTCGGCTGCATCGGCGTCGGCATCGGCACCGGCATCGGCATCGGCATCGCAGCTCGCGTCGGGCGGCGCCAACACGCCGTCCGGCTCCTCAAGCCAGGGCCTGTCGGTGGCCCTGTCGAAGAAGCTGACGCTCAAGATGAAGAACGCGGCGTCTCTGGCGGCAGCGGCGCGCGGCGGCGGCGGCGGCCACGGCACGCTGAAGAAGGCCCGGGCCAAGCTGCCGAACAGCTTCCAGGCACGCAAGATCAGCCACAACTACGACGATGACGAAGAGGAAGAGGAGGAGGAGGAGGAAAGCAAGGCCCAGTACGGCAGCAGCCAAGGCTATGGCGGCGGCGGCGGCGGCGGCGACGACAACGACGAGGACCCGGACGAGGACGGCGACGGCGACGACGACTACAGCCAGACGCAAGCCGCCATGGACGCCGACGCCGACGATGACGACGACGGCGACGTGCGCAGCAACGGCAGCAGCAGCCACTTCAAGACAGCCGCGGCCGCGCATGCCGCACGCGCCGGCAGCGCCAGCGCCAGCGCCAGCGGCAACGGCCTCAAGCGGAAGAAGAAACAGAAGCTGCTGGGCGCGTCATCGACCCCGCCCAAGAAGGCGACCAAGGTGCCGGGGCCGGTGGCAGCAGCAGCAGCGGCGGCGGCGGGCAAGAAGGCCAAGGTGGTGCACAGCCGGACGCCGCTGTCGCCGCCGGCGTCCAAGAACGGGGGCGTGCGCGACCTCGATGCTGGGTCCGAGTCGTCGGGCACCATGTCGTCGCCGCGGGGGTGAGCTGCGCGCCATCTCCGTGCGAGGCAACCATATACATACATATACAGTGACCCGGGTTTTTGCATCCGTTGGAATAGGGATTTTCAACGACACGGTGTTTGTCTTGTTCTTTTTTTTTACTCATGTTCCGTTTATTTTGTCCCGGCTGCCTTGTGTCCCAGCCACCAGTATAGTCTTTCTGTTGCCCATGTTGTGTACCTAGATTGTTTCTCGTCTTGTATCCATTGAAGGCGGCCATGCTCATATGCCTTCGTGATGCTGCCGTCGCTGCTGTCGGTGCCGTCGCTTGCGCCGCCTACGCCTCCTCGCCGTCTCCCTCGATCACGCGGGCGCGCACGAGCCGCAGCGGCTCCTTGGGACGGTCCTCGGCGTCGGTGGCGACCTGGCCCATGCGGCGCAGGACGGAGAGGCCGGCGTGGACGCGGCCGAAGATGGTGTGCTTGCCGTCGAGCCAGGGGGTGGGCGCGAGCGTGAGGAAGAACTGGCTGCCGTTGGTGTTGGGCCCGGCGTTGGCCATGGACAGCACGCCGGCGCCCGTGTGCTTGAGCGGCGGCAGGCTGGCGCCGGCGGCGGCGGGCGGGGTGAGCTCGTCGGCAAAGGTGTCGCCGTAGATGGAGGTGCCGCCGCGGCCGGTGCCGGTGGGGTCGCCGCCCTGCACCATGAAGTCGGCAATGACGCGGTGGAAGACGGTGCCGTCGTAGTAGCCGCGGCGCGCCAGCGTGACAAAGTTGCGGCACGTCCGGGGCGCGTGGTCCGTGTAGAGCTCGAGCGTGATGGTGCCCTAGGGAAGTCAGCGAGACAGAAGAGGAGGGAGAGGGGAGAGGCCGTACCATGCTCGTGTCGAGGGCCACCAGCGTGGCCATGGCGTCTGTCTGGTGTGCGCGGGAGCGAGGCGGTTGCAGGCAGTCGCAGGCGGTCGCAGGCGGTCGCAGGCAGGTCGCGCGTCGAGGTGGTGGTCGGATGACGTGCAGAAGCTTGCGGCGAAAGCAAGGCTGCTGGACCCACTTTACCGTAATAATTATATAAATAAATATTCACGAGATGCACAGACAGCTTTTCAACGCCAAACCACCACACACACCATGGACGCCGACGACGAGATGACGGCGTGGGACGTCGCGGCGGACGTCGCGGCGGACGCCGTGGACTTTGTGTACGAGAACTGGGACATGTTTCGGATGGAGGCGCGCATCGTCGGGCTGGCGGTGGCCGTGCTCTTTGCCGCCGCCCACGGCAGCCTGCAGCGGCCGCCATCCGCGGCGCCGCCCGAAGAGAAAACGAAGGAGAACAAGAAGAAGAAGAAGAAGCAGACGAAGCAGGCGCTGCTCGAGCGCCAGGGCCTGCAGCGGATGGACGCGCTCTGGATGCCGCTGTCGGCGTCGGCGTCGCTGGTCGGCCTCTACGCGCTGATCCAGTACCTGCAAGACCCGGCGCTGCTGGTGCGCGTGCTGCGCTGCGTCCTGGCGGTCGTCGGCGTCACCAGCCTCGGCCGCGCGCTCGCCGACGCCCTGCACGTGGCCGCGTCGCTCGTCTTCCCCCGCGTCTGGGCCCGCGGCGGCCAGCTCTTCCGCGTCGACCCGGGGCGGCGGCGGCAGTGGCGGCGGTCCGGAGGAGGAGGAGGAGGAGGAGCGGCAAGGGACGACACAGCCACCTCCTGGACGCTGGACACCCGCACGACGCCCTTCCCCGACGGCCTGCTGGGCCTTGCGTGGCTGGCGCAGGCGCGGCCGCGGCTGGCGGCGGCGGCCTGGCGGCTGCGGCGGCTGGCGCGCGGCGCGTGGTCGGTCCGCGTGGCCGTGCCGGGCCTCGGCGTCGACGCTGAGCTCGAGGACGCCCTCACGGTGCCCGGCGTGCTCGGCCCCGTGCTGGCGGCCGTGGCGGGCGTGTTCTACGTGGCCGCGGCGGGCGCGTGGTGGCCGTCCTTCTTCAACAACCTGCTCGGCCTCGGCTACTCCTACTTTAGCCTGCTGGTGGTCTCGGGCACGTCCTTTGCCATCACGTCGCTGCTCCTGGCCGGCCTCTTTGTCTACGACGTCGTCATGGTGTTTTACACGTGGGATCCCTCCTGTCTTCTCTCTCCTTCTTGACCGCCCGCTGACCCCCAGTCCCTTCATGATCAAGGTCGCCACCACGATCGACGCGCCCATCAAGATCGTGGCCGAGTCGGGCGACCGGTCCGGCATGCTGGGCCTCGGCGACATTGTCCTCCCCGGCGTGCTCGTCTGCCTGTGCCTGCGCTACGACCTGCACCGGTTCTACGCCCGCCAGATCCGCCACGTCGCCGTGCCGCCCAACGTCGCCGGCGCCGCCACCCGCGAGGTCAAGGCCGCCTACGTCGACGCGCAGGGCCGCTGGGGCGACCGCCTGTGGACGGCGACGGCCGGCGCGGCTGTCCTCGCCGACGCCGTCCCCGGCCTGCAGGCCGCCCGCTTCCCCAAGCCGTACTTTTGGACGGCCATGGCCGCCTACCTGGTCGGCCTGCTGCTGGCGCTGGTCGCCATGACGGTGTCGGGCCGCGGCCAGCCCGCGCTGCTGTACCTGGTGCCCGCGCTGCTGCTGGCGGTCTGGGGCCGCGCCGCCGCCACCGGCGACCTGGCCGGCCTCTGGGCCTACACCGAAGACGGCGAGCTCGACACGGAGCAGGTGGTCGTCGACGTGGATGTGGACGCCAACGGCCAGGTGGTGGTGGTGGGAGGGCCGGCGGGCGAGACGAAGACAGAGCGGACGGAGGAGACCAAGGACGCCAGAAAGGGCGCCGACGCCGACGCCGACGCCGACGGCCGCGACGTCTTTGTGCTGGCCATCCGGGCCCAGGACTCTGCGGACGAGGACGACTGAGGGGATATGATACGGCATGTGGCATGGATTTGTATTACGTAAGCCAAGACGACAGACAATGAAGATCACGAGTTTCATCCAGAGTCCCCAACGCACCACAAACGTGGGGTGTCCCACGACGGGCGAGCTACGCTGCCCACGCCCTGCCTGCGCTGTCTGCCCTGCCTGCCCTGCCTGTCCCGATGCGAGCGCTGCCCCCGTCTGACCGGCCGGTGCTGGTGCAGTGGCTGGTGGACACGCGCGGCCTGTGGCCGGAGGCGCAGCACACGCGGGAGCTGGAGGCTGCGGTGCGTTTCTGCTGGAAGCTGACGGGCTGACGAGCTGGGCGAGGTCGCGTGTCGCTGACGAACTGCACAGGCTGCTCGCGCGCTCGCGCTGCTGAGCGACGACGAGCGTCGCGGCGTGCTGCGGTATGTGCACGTGCGCGACGCCAAGATGGCGCTGGCGTCGCATCTGCTGAAGCGCCTGGTGGTGGTGCGGTGCTGCGGCGGCGGCGGCCGGGGGGAGGAGGGGGAGGAGGGCCGCCTCTGGCGGGACGTGGTGCTGTCGCGCGACGCGCACGGCAAGCCCGGGTTCCGCGACCCGGCGACGGGCCGCGCGCCGGTCGTCTTCAACGTGAGCCACCAGGCGGGCGTCGTGGTGCTGGCGGCGGTCTACGGCGGCGCGGATGCGGAGGCGGACGTGGACACGGACGTGGGCGTCGACGTGGTGTCCCCCAGCGAGCGCCGCCAGCGCGACCGCGCGGCGCTCGCCGCCGACCCGGCGGCCGGCTGGGCGCGCTTTGTCGACATGCACGCGGACGTGCTGGCGCCGGGCGAGGTGCAGCAGCTCAAGAACCATCCCGACGACGGCGACGACGACGACGATGCGCGCCTCCGCCGCTTCTACGCGCTGTGGTGCCTGCGCGAGGCCTACGTCAAGATGACGGGCGAGGCGCTGCTGGCGCCCTGGCTGGCCGACCTCGAGTTCCGCGACTGGCCGGTGCCGGCGCCGGTGCCGGTGCCGGCCGTCGTCGCCGGCGGCAGCAGCGCCCTCCGCCAGGACGACGCGGCGGCGGCGACCGCGTTCGACATCCGGTTCCGCGGCGCGCCCGTCCGCGACGCCGTCCGCCTGTGCCTGCGCAGCCTCGGCGCCGACTACATGGTGTGCACGGCGGTGCGCGTGCGGCCGGCGGCGGCGGCGGCGGCGGCAGGCGGGCCGGCGCTGGTGCTGACGGCGCCGTTTGAGGTGCTGCAGATGGACGACATTGTCGCGTTTGCCGAGGCCTGCGGGGGGGGCGGAGGCGGAATCATGTAAAGGATGGTTCACGATGGGGGGAGGCTATCACAAGAAAGAAAAATAAAAAAAACAAAAGATCTAGCACACGTTGAGACTCAGGCCCAGCTCGCGCAGGAGCTGGGCCAGCCCGTGCGGGCCGTAGTAGGCGCCACCGCCGCCGCCGCTCTTGCTGGAGGCGCGGCGCGCCCACAGCAGGGTCAGGACGTCGGCGGCGCGGACGGAGGACCAGGTGGCGTGGGTGGCGGCGCGCAGGCCCTGGACGAGGTACTGCTGGTGGTGGGGGGCCTCGAGCAGGGTGCCGGCGACGAGCAGGGGCCACAGCAGGATGATGGCGAAGCGCGAGGCGACGACGCCCGTCTCGACGGCGGCGGCGTAGATGGCGTCGACGTGCGCCTCCATGCGCGCGGGGCCGATGGGGCCCTCGAGCGCCTCCAGGTACATGAGCAGGCCGCGGCGGTACAGCTCGCCGACGGCGCGCTGCCACGCGCGCTCCTGGTCGGACGCGGCCCGCGCCAGAAAGGCCGCCGGCATCTGCCAGGCCTGCACGCGCGCCCGCAGGTCGGCGATGGCCGCCGGCGATACGTCGTTGTCGTCGTTGTCGTCGTTGTCGTCGTCGTCGCCGCTGTCGTCGCCGCCGCTGCCGCCGGCAGCAGAAAGCCCCCCCACCAGGCGGCCGGCCAGGCGGCTGACGGGCGGCACGAGGGCAAACAGGCCGTGCAGGCCGGAGAAGAGCATGCCGAAGCTGTCGTAGCCGGCGAGGAGGGCGGGGTCGGCGACAAAGTCCTCGTCGTCGTGGTGGAGGGCGTCCTCGGCGACGGTGGAGCGGCCGGCCACGGTGCCGTCGGGGCACACGCGGTTGCCCAGCACCATGTAGGCGTACATCTCGAGCAGGGCGCCCAGCAGGGGTTCGTCGGCGGGGGCCACGCGCGAGGCCACGCGCGGGTGATCCCGCGGGCCGCCGCCGCCGCCGCCGCCGCCGCCGCCACCGCCGCCAAGACCCCCCTGGGGAGGGGGCCCCTCGCGCAGCCACGCAATCAGCTGGCGGCTCGCGCGCAGGTGGGCAAACAGGCCGCCGGCCATGACGTTCCACGAGAGGCCCTCGTAGGTGGCCAGCAGCTGCAGCACGGCCAGCACGCGCAGCACGCGCGGGGTGTCGGCGGGGTCGAGGTCGCGCAGCGCCGCGCGCAGGCTGCGCAGCACGCACGTGTAGTGGCGCGTGGTGGCCTCGTTGAGCGCGGCGGCGGCGGCCGACGACAGCAGCGGCGAGGACGGGCGGACGGTGAGGGAGGAGGAGGAGGAAAAAGGGGGCAGTGTAGACGACGACGACGACGACGCCACCGCATCGCCCACCCAGAGGCGGCAGCTCGGCTGGGCCACGCGGAGGCTCAGGTGGGCGCCGCCAATGGCCAGCAGGCAGTGCATGACGAGGTCGTCGGTGTAGGCGAGCGGCAAAAAGACGGCCAGGAAGGGGTTGCGCGCGCCGCCGTGCGTCGCCAGCAGCGGCGCCGCCTCGACAATGTAGTGGCGCAGCAGCGACGCCGACAGCGGCGTCATGGCCACCACGCGCGGCTGCACGGGGGCCGGTCCGGCCTCGGGCCCGGAACCCGGCCCGGGCCCGGGCCCGGGCAGCCGCAGCCGGTCCAGTTGCTGCAGCGGCGGATGCGGCGGCGTCCCGGATCGGGACCGGGCGGCCGCCGCTGTCGTCGTCCTGGTCGTCGTTGTCGGGCCGGCCGGCGGCGGCGGGCTCCGGCCGGCCTCGGGGACCTGCACAAACGACGCGAGAGCGGGCGACCACCGCGTGGGCGCGTCGCCGTGGATCTCCGAGTCGTTTGTCAGGAGGGTGTCGTGCAGAAAGGGGTCCTCGCGCGAGCCGTCCTCGGTGGCCGGGGTCGCAGAAGACGGCGCGGTAGCAGTCCCGCCTGACTGCACCGCCGCCGCCGCCGCCACCTCAGGCCACACGCACGCCAGCTGGTTGCGCACGCAGGCCGCGCACCGGGGCCGCGTCTCGTCGCACTTCTTGCGGCGGCGGCGGCACGCCAGACAGCCGCTGCGCGAGCGCGGCTGGTTGCGCCGCAGCTTGGTGGGGTACTTTGCGGACATGCTGAGAGCACCACGGGGGGAAAAGACAGCATCGTGACACGATCGCGCCGCGGCGTGGGCGGCGAGAGCCGACGTGGCCGGCCGCCGCGGGTGTTGTCTGCAGCGCGGTGGTTGGTGGTGGTGATGGTGACGATGCGCGGCTAGATTGCAGATCGTCGCGCGCCTAGATAAGCCGATTGAACCGATCAGGATGCTGACATAAGCGGGTGTGGCTCAGTGCGCGGCTCGATATAGAAGGTCCCTGGCGCGGTCCAGAGCCGCCAAGACCCGGTCCAGAAGGATTCCTCCGTATTACGGACGGGCAGGCGCAGTACGGAGGGATCGTATGGTCGCGGCCGCCAAGGGCTGGGGCTAGTGTTCCAGCGGGCAGGAGGACTCAGCACTAGCTGCGCCTGAAGAGGCGTTTGGGGGAAACGTGGACCAGGGAATACGTGTACGCGTAAATGTACCAATGGCGGACGCGGCTGCCTGGAGGTGTTCTTGGCATCAGGCGGGCGGGAGAAGAGGGAGAGAGGGAAGAGAAGAGAGAAGAGACAGGAAGAGACGGGAAGAAACAAGAGAAAGAGAAGAAGAGACAACAGACAGACGACGAGTATTTACCGTGCTCGACGAACAAGGAAGGAGGACAACCAACTCCCGTTTGGGGAAACTCCCGTTTGGGAAATGAAAACTGCGCACGAAAAAAGCCATCGTCTGCCGACAGCAGGCGAATACGAGCCAAGACTCGGTTTTCAGGCAGACGCAAAAGCCTGAAACCTAGCAAGGGCCGCCAGACGGTGGCCTGCCGGTGGGTGGGCCGGTGGGCCCGCGGGCGAATCAACGGGGCGCGCGGCCGGACGCCCGGAGGACCGGGCGACGTATTTTTCAGTATATAAGCGAGACTGTAAATACGGAGTATTAACTTGTATGCTGACGTCCCAGGCTTCCACGAATCCCTGCCTGACACCGCCCGCTCGCCCAAAGAGACCGTTTTGGGACTGGCTCAGCCTCGCTGGCTTACACGGGACGGCGACGGACGGCGACGGACGGACAGACGGCGACAGCAGACGTCGGCTATATAGCTGCGGGCTGTCAGGCTGGTCTTTGACGGCGGTCCCTGGACGGCCCTGTCCTCACCTCCTCCTCGACCGCCCTCCTCGACCGCCCTCCTCCGCCCATGGACAACTCGACCTACTACGTGGCCTACGGGTCGGACACCAACTGCACGCTGGCGGTGTGCCCCGTCGAGTGGAGCGTGCTCGGGTACCAGCCGTCGGTGCCGGCCAGCGCCGTCTTCGTCGCGCTCTACGGCGCGGCCCTGGCCGGCCACGCGGCCGCCGGCCTGCGCTGGCGCCACACGCTCGGCGGCTTCGCCGTGCCCATGGTGCTCGGCCTGGCCGACGAGATCATCGGCTACGTCGGCCGCCTCATGCTGCACGCCAACCCCTTTTCCTTTTCCGGTTTTCTCATGCAGATCAGTGAGTTCCCTGTGTCTCTCTGTCTCTGTGTCTCTGTCTCTGTTCTCGACCCCAGCTCACAGCAGTCTGCATCACCACCGCCCCCGTCTTCTTCTGCGCCGCCATCTACGTGACCCTGGCCAAGACGTGCGTCCCTCTTTGCCTACCGTCCACTGCACTGCCACCCTAACCTCTCAGCATCCACTACCTCGACCTCGGCCTGGCGCGCTTCAACCCGCGCCTCCTCTACTGGATCTTCATCCCCTGCGACATCGTCTCGCTCGTCTTCCAGGCCACCGGCGGCGCCCTCAGCTCCACGTCCACCGGCAGCGACGACGTCGGCGTCGACCTCTCCCTCTTCGGCCTCGCCTTCCAGGTCTTCACCCTCGCCATCTTTGCCGTCCTCTCCGCCGACTACCTCGTGCGCTACTACCGCAGCCGCAGCCGCGGCGGCGGGTCGGCGGCGCCGCCCGCCCGCCACCAGACACGGCGCTTCCGCGTCTTCCTGGCCTTCCTCTGGGCCGCCATCCTCTTCATCCTCATCCGCTGCATCTACCGCATCGACGAGCTCAGCGACGGCTACAACGGCACCCTCTTCCGCGACGAGGGCACCTTTTACGGCCTCGAGTCGGCGTGCGTCCGGTCCTCCCCCCGTGTCCTCCATCGCGCCCGCTAACAACGGACCAGCATGATCACCGTGGCCGTCTTCTGCCTCCTCGGCGCCCAGCCCGGCTTCGGCCTGGCCGACGACCACCGCAGCGACAGCCGCGAGAGCAAGACGCCGGTATCCGACTAACACGCGACAGATGGACCGAGAGACCAGACAGACGACAGATGGACCAGACGAAAGACCACAACCAGAGACAGCGTGTATTAAAAAACAGACATTAAATTTTAGAAAACGAAACAGAACCAATCCGTCCAGGCGCCCCCGGCGATCAAACAGCCTCGCGCATGTGGTATCACTGGAATCGGGAACGCCGAGATGTGTGTGAAGGAGGTGGTGGTGAGGGCGGCGGCCGACATGGCCGTTATACGCTCACGTTGTCGAGGCGGCCGTCCTCGTAGTTGACCTTGGAGAAGCTGCCGGCGCGGTGGCGGTTGCGGTTGCGGCGCCAGCCGGAGCGGGCGGGCTTGGCGGCGGCGGCACCGCCGCCGTTGGTGGCGCCGTTGACGGGCAGGCCGTCGGGGCCGAGGCCGTCGTTGCCGTTGGCGTGGACGGCGGCGGCGCTGCTGCGGCGGCGGCCGCCGCTGCCCTTGCGGGCGGTGCCGGTGCAGAGCAGGACGAGGGCGATGATGAGGGCGGCGTAGGCGCCCCAGCTGAAGCCGAAGGCGTACTTGCCGAGCTTGGCGGAGCGGCCGGCGGCGTGGAAGACGTTGCGGGCGCGGACGAACGTGGCGCTGGTCGGCGGTCAGCGAGAAGAAAGAGAACAGGACAGCAAGAAGGGAAAAACACCCACGTCATCAAGGACACGCCAATGCTCAGAAAGACAAAGGCCAGCAGGGTGACGAGGCCGCTGATGCCGGAGCCGAGGCGGCCGAAGCAGGCGCAGAAGCTGGAGAAGAAGGCGAGGACCTCGAAGAGGAGGGCCAGCAGGTAAAAGACCCAGCCGAAGCGCCACATGTAGTAGTAGTAAAAGGAGGTGGTGTGGCCGCCGTACTTGCCCGTGAGGGCGTCGGGGGCGCCGGTGGGGTCGGCGGCCCAGGCCTTGCCAAAGGGCATGGCGGGGTGGGCGCTGCCGCAGTCGGTGTTGCCCTCGCCGCAGGCATAGAAGTAGGTCCACTGGGTGGTGTCGTGGGCGCCGGTGATGCCGTGGGTGTCGGCCTGGAGGAAGTAGGTGCGGTTGAGCGGCGTGTGGTGGGACACGCCGGAGAGGATCACGAAGAAGAGGAACAGGATGGACGTCGCCAGCAGGATGGCGGACGCCAGTCCGAGGGGGGCGTCTGGGGGTCAGCGGGGGAAAGGAGGCCACGAAGACGAAGAGACTCACGGGCAAACGCCATGGCGATATCGTGATGATCGTAGACTGGTCGACGGGGTCGAGACGGGTTGAGACGAGGTCGAGAAGAGCCCAGCAGACGTCGAAAAAGTCAGCCGTGCGGCGTGTCCGGTCTCAGTTGGTGAAGGAGAAGAGGAGGAGAGCAGAGGGCGAGACAAAACGACGAGGAATGCAGAGGTAAATAAAGAGACGGCAGCCCACCGCAGCGACGTAATGGTCTTCTCAGCCGGTGCGCCGCGCGCTAAGAGGCAATGACGAAGGAGGAGCCGGCGCTAGAAGATGGGTGCAGACAAAGAGGACTGCTGGCCGAGGGGACTGGGCGAGAGACCTGGGCGAGAGGACTGCAGTGTTGTTTTCTGAGGCCGCCGCCGCCGCAGCTGGCATGAGCTGGCTGGTGGGGAGGTGCGCTGACCTATGACGAAATCGCATCGGCGCCAGTCCAGATGGGGACTAGCGCGGGCCGGCAGCAGGGATGCTGGGCACCACCACGGCGGCGGCGGCGACGGCGGCATACGCGTGACTTGGCGGCGGCGGCGGGCAGAGGTACGGAGTACGGTTAGTCATCCGACTGGCAGCCAGCTGGGCAGCTGGCAGCTGAGGTGCACTGAGGAATGTATATGCTTACGGTATTTACGTCGATACAAGTACTGTACAACTACAGTCGTCGGACGGACACAACGTCAACAAAGAGACAGCGACGGCGGGTCTGGTGGACCGTCATTTGTCTTGTGTCTTTTGTCTGGACTGTCTTTTGTCTTGACGTGTTCTTTTGTCTGTTGTTTTGTGCTGCCTTTGGCCTTCTTCGTCTTCTCTCTTAGCTCTTTTCACGGCTGACATGAATACAGCGGGCGCTGACTGGCTCCCTCCCTCGCCTCCGCCGCGGACCGGCGGCCGCGTGCTTTTTTCTACTTGCACGAGGCGATCGTCGGGGTCCTTGTCGTCATGCGGCGGCGGCGGCGGCGGCGAGATGACGCTGTATCATATGGGCATCCGGGCCGTCCCGGTGAGGTCACGGGAGTTCAAGTTCTGGTCATGTTTGGTCATGTTCTATTCAGTGCTCGCCGGCGAGACTTACCTTTACTTACCTGACTTACCTCTTACCTGACTTACCTCTTACCTCACTTACCTAGATCGACCACGCGGCAAACACCTCCTGGCGCACGGCCAGCATGTAGGCGCTGTGGCGGCCGTGGCCGACGAGGCTGGCCATGGGCCGCAGCGCGGCGAAGCGCGCGCGCACGACGCTGCCGTCGGCGTACACGGCGGCCTGGGGGTCGAGGTAGATCCAGACGGCGCGCGTGGCGGGCGTGACGGGGGGCGGTGGCCCCGACAGGGACCCCGGCGAGGACCACCCCCGGCCCAGCACCGGCTCCTGGTTGTCGGCGAGCAGGCCGAGGCGCAGGTCGTGGCCGCCGTTCTCGCGGGCAAAGTGCGCGACGGCGGCCATGAGGACGGCCAGCGGCGCCGCGCAGGCCGGCGCGTAGTTGTTGGCGGCGGTGGCCTCGCGGTACGGCGACGGGGCCAGCGGCTCGCGCGGCGCGCCCGTCGCGCCCGTCGCGCCCGCGGCCCGGGCCCGGTCCATGCGCGCCAGCGCGTCCAGCAGCACGAGGTGCGCCACCAGCTTCTCGGGCGTCAGCGGCGGCAGGCCCGCCGGCAGCGCCGCGCGCTGCAGCTCGAAGCTGCGGCACACGGCCAGCACGGCCACGTGCGCCAGGTGCTGCGGCCGGTGGTCGACCAGCGGCGGGCAGCGCCCCGGGAAGCTGGCGGCCAGGGTGTGGGCCAGCTCGAGGTGGCGGCGGGCGGCGCGGAACTCCGTCGCCGGCCCCTCCAGCACCACCCGCCGCGGCAGCACGCCGTCGGCGCAGCCCGGCGCGCGCCGCGGGTCGGGCGCCAGCTCCGGGTCGGCGGCGCGCAGGGCGGCGGTGGCGGCGGCGCCGTCCTCGTGCCACGCGCGCACGAAGCGGAAGGGCCCGCGACCCAGCTCGTACGCCTCGCGGTCCTCGCGGCGGCCCTGCACCGCGCGCGCGTGGCCGCGCAGGCCCAGCTGGTGCGGCCGCGCCTGCGGCACCAGCAGCGTGTCCAGCGGGTCCAGCGCAAAGGGCTCGCGCGGCACGCGGGCGTCGTCGGGCGCGGGCGAGCCCGAGGACGAGCTCTCGGAGGACGAGTCCAAGGAGAACGAGCTCCCCGAGGACGAGCTCGCGGCGGACGGCTGCTCCGACTCCAGCGAGAAGCGCCGCGCGCGGGCCGGCCGAGGGACGTCGTCACCGTCGTCGTCGATCCGCGGCGCAAAGTACATCAAGGACATGGGGTCGTAGTCCTCCCTGAGGTGGGCGTTGCGGATCAGGCCCTGGCGGCCGAGGCCGACGGCGGACGGGGCGGTGTCGGGCTCCGTCTCGGCGTCGCTGATGTCGACGTCGTCGTCGCCGTCGCCGTCGCCGTCGCCGTCGCCGCCGCCGCGCAGCACGTCGAGGTAGATGGGCTCGCCGCCGTCGCCGCGGCCAAAGAGCACGCGGAAGGCCAGGCGCCGCCGGTCGACCTCGCTCTCGAGGTGGTAGAAGCGGAGCATGTACGGCCAGCGCAGCAGGTCCGAAAAGGGCAGCTCGCGCTCGCGCACCGGCACCGTCTCAAAGGAGCCGCGGCCGCGCCCGAGCCCGTGCCCGTCCGGCCGCCACTGCGTCCGCGTCCCCACCACCTGCTCGCCCGCGTAGCTCGCCAGCCCGCGCGCCATGCCCAGCCGGTCCAGGTGCCGCCGGAACTGCGCCCACTCCGCCGGCGTCGCCGCCTGCAGCACCCGCCGCAGCCCGGGGTCCATGTGGTCGTCGTAGATGTCGTGGCTGTCGTTGTCGTTGTTGTCCTGCGAGCCGTTCGAGCTGGCCGAGCCGGCCTCGCTAGCCTCGCTGGCCTCGCTGGCCTCGCTGGCCATGCTGGCCTCGCTGGCCTCGCTGGCCATGCTGACCTCGGGCGAGCTGACCTCGGGCGAGCTGATGTCCATGCCGGCATCGCTGCTGGGAGGGCCCACCGGCACGCCGCCCGACTCGTTGTCAACCGAGTTGTCGTCGTCAGCCATGTCAATGTCGCCAACCGAGTTGTTGTCGTCAGCCATGTCAATGTCGCCGACCATGTTGTCGTCCGGGCTGACCGGGACGCCGTGATCAGAGTCGGAGCCCGACTGGTCAGACTGGTGGCCGGCCGACTGGTCCACCTGGTCAGACTGCCCCCCCGGGAACCCCGCCGACAGCGGATCCGGCGCCGACAGCGCGGCCGCGTCGAACCAGCCGAGGATGCCGAAGCGGACGATGGCCTGGGCGGCGCGGTGGCGGTGGTAGACCGAGGTGGGCGCGTGCGCCAGGTAGGCCAGGGCGCGCTCGGCGCCGCGCACGTCCAAGCGCACCGGCAGGGCCGCGGGCGCCGCGCTCCCGAGCAGCGCCGCCGTCTCGACCTCGCGGAAGCACGCGCGCGCCGCCTCGATGACCGGCCGGCTGGTGCCCGCGCGCGCGCTCGGCACCGCGGGCGGCGGCGCGCCCCGGGCCGGGTTGCGGTCGACCTCGTCCTCGTCCTCGTCGTCCTCGTCCTCGTCGTTGCCGTCGCTGCGCATGCGCGGGTGGCCCGCCAGGTACCGCGACGGCGACCCCAGCGCCCAGAACAGCGACCGCAGCACGCCCTCCCGCGACTCCTGCGCCGCCTGCGCCGCCTGCTCCGCCGGCGGCGCGCAGTGCGCGCCCGCGTGGCTGGCCGGCACCGCCGCCAGCGCCCGGCCCAGCGCCGCCACCAGCCGCGCCAGCGCCTCCACCACCGGCGGGATGCGCCACAGGCTGGCCAGGTCGTTGGGGGCCAGCCGCGGCCAGGCGGCGTCGTCGTCGTCGTCGTCGTCGTCGTCGTCGTCCGTCTCGTCGCTGTCCTCCTCCTCCTCCTCCACCTCCTCGTCATCCCCCCGCCGGATCGCCCGCAGCCGCGCCCGCGTGGCCGCGCCAAAGTTATGCCCACCACCCTGGTCCCCCCCCCGGCGCAGGCGGAAGCGCAGGTAGCACATGGCCGTGGCCAGCGCGCAGTCGCCGCCGACAAAGTGGCCGGCAAACGCCTGCTGCCACCGCCGCACCGCCAGGTACCGCAGGGCCGCCATCTGGTCCAGCCAGCCCAGCAGCACCACCTGCAGCACCATGCGCCCGGCCTCGCGCTGCGCCTCCGCCCCCAGGTGGTGGAAGCTGCCCCACGCGTCGTCTGCCGCCACGTCGTCCAGCCCGTGGCCCCCGCCCCCGGCCACCTTGGACGCCTGCCGCACCACCGCCTTGGCCAGCCCCCGCATAAAGTCGTGCACCGCCGCCGCCACCTCCGCCATCCGCACCGCCGCCGGAGGCATCCGCTCGGGGTACGCCCCGCCGTCCGGCCGGTACACCGGGAGCACCGGCTCCGCTGGCCGCGTGGCGGCGGCGAGGTGCGGCAGCAGGCGGCGGCGGCGGTGGGCCGGCGCCGACGGGCCTGCCGTCAGCGCCGCAATGCTGTCGCCCACGCTGCCCCCCGCCGCCGGCAGGTACATCTCCAGCAGCTCGTACACCTCCGTCAGCGAGTAGCGGCACACCTGCGCCAGGAACGTCTCAAACAGGTCCGCCACGTCCCGCGACGCCACCACCACCGCAAACACCAGCCGCGCCGGCCGCCGCGCGTTGGGCACCAGCATCAGGCCCAGCTGCTCCAGCCGCACGTCCCGCAGCCCGAGGTCCTGGTCCACCCCCGCCCGGCCCTCCCACCCCATCGACATCACCTTGTCCGTCGCCATCCTGGTCAGTCACTCTTGGGTTCTTACCTGGACGGTTGAACGGAAGTCGCTTTCTCGTTGGTCGATTTGGTGTTTTGGTCGGTTTGGTCGTTTCTCTGTTGCTTGTCTGTCAGTCCGAGGAGGGCCTTTCTCTGCCCCTTTATACAGGCCATGGCGGCGGCCAGACTGTTCGTCGGAACAGCAGCCACTGTTCGTCGGAAAGAAGAGCCAGACTGTTCGTCAACTGTTCGTCGACTATTCGTGACTGTTCGTCGACTGTTCGTCGACTGTTCGGAAGCATGGTGAAGCTCGGCGATGAAGAGACGCTGTCTGCGGCAGCGATGCTCTTGTTCATTGTTGACATGCCCCTTGCGACGGCCGGACACAGCCCACGCCGCGTCCTTGTTCAGGAACAATGTTTGCTGTTCCTGTCGGACGCATCTGGCTGTTCGTCCGTCTGTCTGTTGTCTGTCCACCCATCGCGTCCTTGTTGATGAACAGCCACAAGGCCCGCAGCCGGCGGCCCACCCGGCGGCCCGCCAGGCGGCCACGCAGATGCGTGCGCCACGTCCTCAACGGCCCCCAAACAGCCTGGCCAACCAGCCGCCAGGTTAGGCAGACGTGCAGCCGCCCAGAAAGTGCTTCCCCGCGGCCCTCGTTCTCACCCCGCGGCCCTCGTTCTCAACCCGTGGCTCTCACTCTCACCCCTTCAGACACCGACACCACGCCATGGCCTTTGTCTGCTCGCCCCCCTGCGCGCGCTCCTTTGCGACCGCCGCCGCGCTGGCCCAGCACAGGGCCAACGCGCCGCGGCACGCCGCCGTGCTCGCCCCGCCGCCGCCCGCTAGCGACAGCAACGGCGACAGCGCCATCGGCATGGCCAGCTCGCGCTCCACGCCGGCCCCGGGCTTCCGCTGCCGCCCGTGTAGCAAGACATTCAAGACGGCCGCGGCGCTGGCCCAGCACACAAAGCAGGCCCCGGCGCACTCGGTCAAGGCGGCCCCGGCGCACGCGGCCAAGACGGCCAGCCCGGGCTTCCGCTGCAGCCTGTGCAACAAGACATTCAAGACGGCCGCGGCACTGGCCCAGCACACAAAGGGGGCCCCGGCGCACGCGGCCAAGGCGGCCCAGGCAGCCAGCCACGGCCACCGCTGCAGCCTGTGCGGCAAGACATTCAAGTCGGCCCAGGCCGTGAAGCAGCACGAAGCCGACGCGCCCAAGCACGCTGCGCCGCCGGCCCGTCCGCAAACAGCAACGCCACCTTCTTCGTCATCGCCATCGTCATCGTCATCGCCGTCGCTGTCGTGCTCCTCCATCGCCGCCCACCGCTGCCAGCCGTGCAACAAGTCGTTCAAGACGGCCACGGCGCTGGCAGACCACCGAAAGGACGCCCCGAAGCACAAGGCAGAGGTCCCCGCCTCCTCCTCGACGGAACGGCGCATCTCTTCGGCTATGGCTCCCCCGGCCCGCTACCGCTGCGAGCCGTGCAACAAGACCTGCACGACGGCCGCAGCCCTGGCCCAGCACAGAAAGGACTCGCCGAAGCACGCTGCCGGTGCCGTCGTCGCCGCTGCCACGTCGTCGTCGGTCCACCGCTGCCCGTCGTGCACCCGGTCGTTCAAGACGGCCGCGGCGCTGGCGCAGCACCAGAAGGACGCCCCGGCGCACACGGCCGGCGGCGGCGGCGGCGGTGACGACGGCGGCGGCGTCGTCGTCGTCGCTCAGCCGCCTGCTTCCGAGGACGCGCTGGAGGAGGAGGCGGCGGCGGTGGCCACCCCCACGCCGCTCGACCGCTTCTTCGCCGCCTACGCCGCCTTTCCCTACGACCGCGCCGTGCCGGCGGCCACCGCGTTCCAGCAGCTCGCCGAGCACCTCGGCTGGCACCAGCACCAGCGCCAGCACCAGGCCGCCCGGCGCGCCTACAACATGGCGCTCGTCGACGAGGTGCGCCTCTGGTTCGGCCACGAGGACGACCTCGGCGCCTGGTGGCGGCTGTGCCAGGCCGTCGGCGTCCAGCTCCCGCCGCCGACGCCGCAGGGCTGCAAAAAGGTAGGTCGAGAAACCCCGAGGACGACCGCCGCCCGCCGCCCGCTGACGCCGCAGCTCCTTCGCACGCGCCACGTCAACATCGTCGACCTCGTCGACTGGGGCCGCGCCGGCTACCCCGCCGACCGCACCGTCTTCGTCTTTCCGTCCGTCGCCCAGCTCGCCCGCTACACGCGGCTCACCAACAAGGTCTTCCCCCGCAAGCTCGCCAAGCGCTACGCCGGCAGCAACCTCGTGATCCGCCATCTGCTGCGCACCCTCCACGACTGACGATGCGAGGGTCGTGGTCTCTGCCTGTGTTGACTGCATTCGCGTGTTGACTGCTTTCGTGTTGACTGCTTTTTGTTTGACTGCTTTTCGTGTTGACTGCTTTTCGTGTTGACTGCATTCGCTTGAATCCGATATCGTAGCCGTGCAAAGTAATCCACGTGACAAATCACATGACCGGATGATTAAGTCGTGCCGGCGCGGGGCCGATCAACTTTTTTTGCACGCCCCGCATCGCATTGACTTTGACTCACAGCATCGCGACCTGCGACGAGGCGACCTCTGCGGCGTGCGTCTCCTTTTCCTTTCGCTTCACCACCTGCCAAGTACGGGCCCGACCCTCCGTCTCTATGCTCTCGCTGGACCGCCCGCAACCGCAGCCATGAGCATCAACTTTCCGAAAACCGAGGAGGAGGTCATCCGCTACTGGCGCGAGATCGATGCCTTCCAGACCCAAGTGCGCCTCAACGAGGGCCGCAAGCCCTTTACGTTCTACGACGGGCCCCCGTTTGGTGCGTCCTGCGCAGCGGTGGCCGCTTGCCGTCTGACCGTCCTCCTCGTTTTTCACGCGTGCTAACCAGCCAGCCACCGGCCTCCCCCACTATGGCCACCTGCTCGCGTCGACCATCAAGGACATCATCCCGCGGTACTGGGCCATGAAGGGCTACCACGTGCCGCGGCGCTTCGGCTGGGACACGCACGGCGTGCCCATCGAGTACGAGATCGACAAGAAGCACGGCATGTCGGCGCAGGACGCCGTCAAGCAGATGGGCGTGGCGCGCTACAACGCCGAGTGCAAGGCCATTGTGATGCGCTACTCGGCGGACTGGCGCGCCACGATCGAGCGCCTGGGCCGCTGGATCGACTTTGACAACGACTACAAGACGATGAACGTCGAGTTCATGGAGTCGTGCTGGTGGGTCTTCAAGCAGCTCTTCGACCAGGGCGCCGTCTACCGCGCCTACCAGATCATGCCCTTCTCGACCGCCCTCGCCACGCCGCTCAGCCACATGGAGTCCAAGCAGAACGAGAAGCTGACCCAGGACCCGGCCGTGGTCGTGTCCTTCCCCGTGCGCGGCGTCGCCGGCCACGAGAAGACGGAGCTGCTGGCCTACACCACCACGCCCTGGACCCTGCCCTCGAACCTGCTCATCGCCGCCCACCCCGACTTTGAGTACCTGCTCATCGCCGACGAGGCCAGCGGCCGCCACTACGTCACCCAGGAGAGCGGCCTGGCCCTGCTGTACAAGAACCCCAAGAAGGCCAAGTACGCCGTGCTGCAGAAGCTGCGCGGCCGCGACCTGCTCGGCTGGAAGTACGAGCCGCTGTTCCCCTACTTTGCCGACCGCTACGCCGACTGCTTCCAGGTCATCCCCGCCGACTACGTCGAGGCCGGCGAGGGCACCGGGCTCGTGCACCAGGCGCCCGCCTTTGGCCAGGAGGACTACGACGCCGCCGTCGCCGCCGGCTTCATCACGCCCCAGCGCCTGCCCCCCTGCCCCGTCGACGACAAGGGCTGCCTGACGGCCGAGGTCCCCGAGTACGCCGGCCAGCACGTCAAGACGGCCGACAAGGCCATCCTGCGCGACCTGCGGCCCACCGGCCGCCTGCTGGTCGAGAGCCAGATCATGCACACGGACAAGTTCTGCTGGCGCTCCGACACGCAGCTGATCCGCAAGGCCGTGTCCTCGTGGTTCGTGCGCGTCACCGACGTCATCCCGCAGATGCTCGACAACCTCGACAAGACCACCTGGGTGCCCGCCGCCGTCAAGGAGAAGCGCTTTGCCAACTGGGTCGCCAACGCCCACGACTGGAACGTGTCGCGCAACCGCTACTGGGGCACCCCCATCCCCCTGTGGGTCAGCGACGACTTTGAGGAGGTCGTGTGCGTCGGCAGCCGCGACGAGCTGCGCCGCCTCAGCGGCTACGACGGCCCGCTCGACGACATCCACCGCGACAAGGTCGACGACATCACCATCCCCTCGCGCCAGGGCAAGGGCGTGCTGCGCCGCGTCAACGAGATCTTTGACTGCTGGTTCGAGTCGGGGTCCATGCCCTATGCCTCGACGCACTTTCCCTTTATGGAGGCCGCGCGCCGGGACGGCTCCGCCGACAGCGCAATGGACGCGCCCCCCGCCCTGTTCCCCGCCGACTTCATCGCCGAGGGCCTGGACCAGACGCGCGGCTGGTTCTACACGCTGACGGTGCTGGGCAACCGGCTGTTCGGCGTGTCGCCGTTCCGCAACGTCATCGTCAACGGCATCGTGCTGGCCGAGGACGGCAAGAAGATGTCCAAGCGGCTGCAGAACTACCCGGACCCGGGCCTGATCCTGTCGCAGTACGGCGCCGACGCGCTGCGCCTGTACATGATCAACTCGCCCGTGGTGCGCGCCGAGTCGCTGCGCTTCAAGGAGGCCGGCGTCAAGGAGATGGTGTCGCGCGTGCTGCTGGCCCTGTGGAACAGCTACCGCTTCTTCTCCGAGCAGGCGCAGCTGTACGAGAAGACGACGGGCGCCGCCTTCGTGGCCGACCCCTCGGTCATCCGCGACGGCGCGCGCCTCAGCAACGTCATGGACCGCTGGATCCTGGCCGAGACGCAGAGCCTGCTCAAGTTTGTCGAGGCCGAGATGCTGGCCTACCGCCTCTACACCGTGGTGCCGCGCCTGCTGTCGTCCATCGAGGACCTGACCAACTGGTACATCCGCTTCAACCGGCGGCGGCTCAAGGGCAGCGCCGGGCTGGGCCTGGCCGACACCACCGCCGCCATGAACACGCTGTTCGAGGTGCTGTTCACGCTGACGCGCGCGCTGGCGCCCTTCACGCCCTTTATCACGGAGCACATCTACGGCCTGCTGAAGCCGCACCTGAGCGCGGCCGTGCGCGCGAGCTTCCCCGACGACCGCAGCGTGCATTTCCTGCCCTTCCCGACGGTGCAGGCGGCGCTGTTCGACGAGGTCATTGAGCGCAAGGTGGCGGCGATGCAAAAGGTGATCCAGCTGGCGCGCACGGCGCGCGAGCGGTGCAACGTGTCGCTCAAGACGCCGCTGCTGTCGGTGGTGGTCATTGCCGACGCGGCCGTGCTGGAGGACGTGGCGTCGCTGAGCGCGTACGTGCGCGAGGAGCTCAACGTGCGCGACGTCGTGCTGACGAGCGACGAGGAGACGTACGGCATCCAGCTGGAGGCGCGCGTCGACTGGCCCACGCTCGGCAAGAAGCTCAAGAAGGACGTGCAGATGGTCAAGAAGAACCTGCCCAACCTGACCCAGGCCGAGCTGCGCCGCTTCCTGGCCGACAAGACGGTCACCGTCGGCGGCATCCAGCTGACCGACGCCGACATCAGCATCGTGCGCGTCCTGGGGGCGGAGCACGCCGTGGCGGGCAAGAAGGGGGACAAGGGGGACAAGGGCGCCAAGGGCGAGGCTGCCGCCGCCGACGGCCCCAAGTGGGAGCCCGGCTTCGCCGAGGACATGATCGTCCTGCTGGACACGACGCCGCACCCGGAGCTGGCCGTCGAGGGCCTGGCGCGCGAGATCATCAACCGCGTGCAGCGCCTGCGCAAGAAGGCCGGCCTCGTGCCCGCCGATGACGTCCGCATGCGCTACCACGTCGTCGCCAACCCCGAGGCCGTCGACCTCGGCGCCGTCGTCGCCGCCCACGAGCCGCTGTTCCAGACGGCGCTGCGCGGCACGCTGGCGCCCGCGCCCGCGGACGCGCCCGATGCCCAGGCGCTCATTGCCGAGGAGGAGCAGGCCATTGGCGACCTGTCGTTTGTGTTGCAGCTGCTGCGCCTTGAGGGATAGTCAGGGGCCTGGGTGAAATAAAAATGTCCGTCACGTGCTTGTGTGCTCCGTATAAGTGATCCGTAAAAGATACAAAGCATTCGTACCGTAATACTCGACCCGGCACTCCGTCATATCACGTGACACGACATGGCGTCAGCTTCGCGGCGGGTTGCGCTGCTGGTTCCGGCGATCGGGTTCGCACGCGGCGCCGACAGCCGCGGGGCTAGTGAATAAGACCTGGGCGGTGATTGGCTGGGGAAAGAAAAAAAAAAAAGAATAAGAAAAAGAAAGAGAAAAAAAGATGACCTACATCAGGACAGCGCCTCCTCTCCTTCCAGACTGTGACTCCCATTTCTGGCGACGAGGAGGAGAGCAACAGAGGGACAAGCCAAACAGACACAATGACGTCCCTGCTGACAGCGGTCGACTGCCGCGGGCACGTGCATCTGGTGGTCGGCGCAGAGAGCCCGCTGGCGGCCGTGCGGTGCAGCCAGAGCCTGGCGGCGGGCGCGCAGCCGGTGCTGGTGGCGCCGGAGCCGGCAGCAGCGGCGACGACGGGCGGCACCGGGGGTCTGCCGGCGGCGCTGCAGGCGCGCATCGACGCGGGCGAGGTGCGGTGGGTGCGGACGGCGCTGGACGTGGAGACGCACCTCTCGACGCTGGGGCGGCCCGAAGTCGACGGCGTGCCGGACGCCGTGTTTGTGGTGCCGGGGAAGCAGGGCGGCGGCGGCAGTGGCGACCAGGAGGAGGAGGACAAGGCTGTGGCTGCCATCTCGGCCGCCTGCCGCCGCCGCCGCATCCCCGTCAACGTCGTCGACCGGCCGGACCTGTGCTCGTTTGCGCTGCTCTCGACGCACGTCGACGGCCCGCTGCAGATCGGCGTCACCACCAACGGCTGCGGCTGCAAGCTGGCCGCCCGCGTCCGCCGCGAGGTCGCCGCCGCCCTGCCGCCGGGGCTGGGCGCCGCCTGCGCGCGCCTCGGGGCCCTGCGCCGGCGCATCCAGGCCGAGGACCGGCTGGCCGAGGACCAGCGGCCGGCCGATGACACCACCCCGACGACGGCGACGACGACGACGACGACGACGAACAACGACGGCGCCCGCACGCTGCTGCCCCCCGGCGACCTTGACGACTCGTACGACCAGCCGGCGGCGTTCAACCAGCTGGTGCGGGCCGACGACGACGCCGACGCCGCCGCCGCCGCCGCCGCCGCCAAGACGCGCCGCATGCGCTGGCTGGCGCAGATGTGCGAGTACTGGCCGCTCAAGCGCCTGGCCAGCGTGACCGACGCCGACGTCGACGCCCTGCTGCAGGCGCACGCCGCGGGGCAGGCTCCGGTGGTGCCGGACCGTGCGCTGCCCGCCGCCCACGCAGACTCCGCAGACTCCGCAGACTGCCCCCCCACCACCCACTCTTCTCCCACGACCGGCCGCATCATCCTGGCGGGTGCCGGCCCCGGCCGCCCCGACCTGCTGACGCGCGCCGTGCACGAGGCCATCCTGGCCGCCGACGTGGTGCTGGCCGACAAGCTGGTGCCCCAGGGCGTGCTGGACCTGGTGCCGCGGCGCGCGACCGTGGCCATTGCGCGCAAGTTCCCCGGCAACGCCGAGGCCGCGCAGGACGAGCTGATCGCGCAGGCGACGGCGGCGGCGCGCGCGGGCCAGACCGTCGTGCGCCTCAAGCAGGGCGACCCCTTCCTGTACGGCCGCGGCGGCGAGGAGGTGCTGCGCCTGCGCGCCGCCGGCTTCGAGGACGGCCGCTCGCTCTTCGTCCTGCCCGGCATCACCTCCGCCCTCGCCGCGCCCCTCTTCGCCGCCATCCCGCCCACCCACCGCGACGCCGCCGACCAGGTCCTCATCTGCACCGGCACCGGCAAGCGCGGCCAGCCGCCCCCGCCCCCCGGCTACCGGCCCGCCCGTACCGCCGTCTTCCTCATGGCCCTGCACCGCATCGGCGCCCTCGTCGCCGAGCTCACCGGCTACCTCGACGGCGAGGACGGCAAGGACGGCGAGGACGGCGAGGCGCTTGAGGATGCGGACCGCCGCCGCCACCGCCGCATCCTCTGGCCCCCCGCCACCCCCTGCGCCGTCATCGAGCGCGCCAGCTGCCCCGACCAGCGCGTCCTTCGCACCACCCTGCAGCACGTCGCCGCCGCCGTCGAGCAGGAGGGCAGCCGGCCCCCGGGCCTGCTCGTCGTCGGCCGCGCCTGCGACGTGCTGCGCGACGGCGCCAGCCAGGCCGCCGACCCGGCAAAACCCTGGACCGTCGAGGAGGGCTGTGCTGGCCTCGACCTCGGCCTCGGCGGCCTCGCCGGTTTGTAGGTAGACAGCAGTGTAGACGTGTGCATGTGCATGGAATCTTGGGTCATAGTCATACGCATCGTCATAGCATGGTCGGCGTTTCATGGGGAAATTTAAAATGTTTTGCTGCACACACCTCGTCGCTATGCCTCCTCGGCCTCCCCGGCCTCGGCCTCCTCAAACAGGACCAGCACCGTGCCCGCCTTGCAGATGTCGCCCTCCTGGTGCGCCAGCTTCTTGACCACGCCGGCCTGCGGCGACCGGATCACCGTCTCCATCTTCATGGACTCGATTCTGTGACTGTTAGCAGGACATCAGAGAAAGAGAGGGGGGGTGATGAGCTGGCAAAAGAGAACATACACCACCAGAGGATCCCCAGCCGCCACGGCGTCGCCCACGCGCACCTCGTTGCGCAGGATCTTGCACGGCATCGGCGCCACCACCGACGCCGCCGCCGACGCCCCGCTGCTGCCCAGCACCTTGGCCTGCCACGCCGGCGGCACCAGCGCCAGCTCCGTCTTGCCGCCGCCCTGGAAGACCGTCACCAGCAGCGCCGTCGCCCCGTCCGCCCCGCCGTCCGCCGCCGGCTGCTGCACCACCGTCGTCGTCACGCGCTGCGCCGGAAACAGCGACGTCAGCCGCGTCGTCGTCGCCTCCGCTGTGGGCTGCCGCGCCGTCGCCTCGTCGAGCACAATGCCCGCAAACTCGCAAACGCCCTCCTCGTTCCCCTCGTTCCCCTTGTTCCCCCCGCTCCACGACACCCGTGCGTCGTACCGCCGCCGCCCCGTCTGCGTCAGCACCACCTCCACGACGTCGCCGGCCCGGTCGCTGTAGGCGTCCCGCACCTCAAAGGCAAAGCGGCGCACCGACGTGCCGCTGCCGCCCGCGTCGCCGAACCCGAGCGGCACGCCGTCGTCCGGCTGCCCCAGCCGCCCCGGCCCGTCTCCCACCAGCAAGCCCAGCGCCGCCTGCACGTACGTCTCCTCGGCCACGGGCGCCGGCGCAAACAGCGTGTCGCGCCACTTGTCCACGAAGCCCGTCTCGACGTCGCCGGCGCAAAAGGCCTCGGCCCGGCACAGCCGCTTGAGGAACTCAATGTTGGTGTGCAGGCCGGCCACCTCGTACGCCTCGAGCGCCAGCGCCAGCTTGCGGATCGCCTGTGCGCGGTCCGCGCCGCGCACAATCAGCTTCGCCAGCATGCCGTCGTAGGCCTCGGACACGGTGTCGCCTTCCACAAAGCCGGCGTCGATGCGCACGTCCGACGCCTCGTCGTTGGCGCCCGTCGGCGCGGGCGTCGCCAGGTGCACCAGCCGGCCCGAGTCCGGCACGAACCCGCGCTCCGGGTTCTCCGCGTAGATCCGCGCCTCGATGGCGTGCCCGCGCTCCGCCATGCGCGCCTCGATCGCCTCCTGCGTCAGCGGCAGCCGCTCGCCCGCCGCGATGCGCAGCTGCCACTCCACCAGGTCCGTCCCCGTCACCAGCTCCGTCACCGGGTGCTCCACCTGCAGCCGCGTGTTCATCTCCATGAAGAAAAACTCGCCCGTGTCGCGGTCCAGGATGAACTCCACCGTGCCCGCACCCACGTAGCCAACCGCCAGCGCCGCCGTGCGCGCCTTGGCCCACAGGTCGCGCCGCAGCGCCGCGTCCAGGTCCGGCGCGGGCGACTCCTCCAGGATCTTCTGGTGCCGCCGCTGCACGCTGCAGTCGCGCTCCCCCAGCGCCACGCAACCCCCGTGCGCGTCCGCAAACACCTGCACCTCCACGTGCCGCGGCCGCACAATGTACCGCTCCACCAGCATCACCTCGCCGCCCGGCCCGAAGCTCGCCCGCGCCTCCGCACGCGCGCTGCGCAGCTGCGCCGCAAACTCGTCCGGCTCCCGCACGATGCGCATGCCCTTGCCGCCCCCGCCGCGCACGCTCTTGAGCAGCACCGGGTATCCCACGGCCGCCGCGTGCGCCGCCAGCTGCTCCGGCGCCTGGTCTTCCCCGTGGTACCCCGGCACGCACGGCACGCCCGCCGCGCCCATGATGGCCTTGCTGCGTGCCTTGTCACCCATGTCGTTCATGGCCTGCGGTGGCGGGCCCACAAACGTGATGCCTGCCGCTGCGCACCGCTCCGCAAACGCCGCGTTCTCCGACAGGAACCCGTAGCCCGGGTGCAGCGCCCGGATGTTGTGCTTCTGCGCCAGCGCCAGGATTCCCTCGCCGTCCAGGTACGACCCCAGCGCCAGACTGCGGCCCGACGTCCGCGCGTGCTGCGCCCCGGCGTCCACCGCCGTGTATAGCGTCGTCGTCGGGATCCCCATGCGCGTCGCCGTGCGGTGGATGCGCAGCGCAATCTCGCCGCGGTTGGCAATGAGAAGGGATGGCAGCGGTGCAGTGCTCGATGACGCAGACGGTGCGGGCGGTGCGGACGTGGTCGTCGTCGTCGCCGCCGAAGACGACCGCGCAGTCGACGGCAGCAGTGGCCGCAGAGGCAGCCGCGCGTGGGCGGCGCGCTTGAGAGGGCGCATCGCAGTGGTGTGGTCGCGGTTGTGGATGGACGGGAGGTAAAGATGGAAGCTCAGTATACAGAGTTGAAAAGACACGATAACCGTTTGCTGTTTGTCCCTTCCTCGCTCCCTCCCCGTTGTCTCATTCCTTCCCCTCACGCGTGCCTGCCAGCCCTTTTGGCTGCGCTTTTCCGCCAGCCGAAGCTAGCCGCAGCTGCCCATTGCCGCGAGCCAGGGCCTGGCCTCTCGGACGTCAGTGCATGGCTGGGCTGGACCCCGGCGAATGCCGCAGCAGGAACCAAGATAATCGTGAACGCGCTCACATCCGAAAAAACCTGCCAGGGGACCTTCAAACGACCACCGTGGCTGCTGGCCACCGTCGCTCTTTCCTGCACGCAGGAGGGAGCGCGGCCAGCCGTGGCGCGGCCGGGCAGAAACCTTGCCCCGCTCCTTCCTGCAAAGCCGTACATCACGTGACGGCATATCGGCCCACGTCGTCATGATTGCCCGATACGGCTTCGGAGCTTTGAGCCCTTTGGTGCCCCTCGGGGAGCTTCACTTTTTCGAGGCCAGCCTGCTTGCTCTCGACACACCCAAACCCCCTCCACACCACCCAACGGCACCGCCGCTTCACCCTCCACCCACCACACGTTTCCGCCATGGAGCAGATCCCGCTGAACCACGAGGCCTCGGACGGCGACACCAACAAGCAGACGACGGCCTCGCTGCCGACGGAGGTCGTCCAGTGTCTGGAGAATGCTCGGTTTGTACGTCGATCGTCGTCGTCGTCGTCGTCGTCGTCGTCCTTGTCTGTTTCTTGCGGGAAGGTCCGCTGACCGCAGACCAGCTCCACCTCGCGACGTGCGTGGACAACCAGCCGCACGTCTCGCTGATGAACTACACGTACCTGCCGGGCAACGGAACGACGGGGACGGGGCCCGTTGTCGTCATGACCACGAACCCGGCCAGCAAGAAGACGCACAACATCGTGGCGAACCCCAACGTGTCGCTGCTCGTGCACGACTGGGTCTCGCACCGCCCGCTGCACCGCCGGCTGTCGGCCGGCAGCCGGTCGGACGACGACGGAAGCGCCTCCTCTCCCTCGGCCGCCGCCGCCGTCGAGCAGCCCGCCTCGTCCCTCGCTGCCCTCCTCCTCAACCTCAACACGGCCGCCGTCAGCTCCATCTCCGCCACCATCAACGGCACCGCGCGCCTGCTCGCCCAGGGGTCCCCCGAGGAGGCCTACTACCGCCAGCAGCACCTGGCCCACAACACCTTTGACGCCGACCCCGTCGGCCCCAGCGAGTCGCGCATCCACCAGCAGATCGCCCGCGCCACGGCGGCCGCCGGCCGCGACGCGCCCGCCGACCCCCGCCCCCAGGACGGCCGCGACCGCTTCGTCGCCGGCGAGGAGGTGCGGGTTATCGTGGTGACGATCCGCGACGTGCGCATCAGCGACTGGAAAGGCCACGTGCGCGACTGGGTGCTGGAGCCGCCGGCCAGCAGCACGCCGACAACGAACGGCGTGCCGGGGAATTAAAGGCAGGCAGGCAGGCAGGCTGGCTGGCTGGCAGGCAGGCTGGCTGGCAGGTGGTCGAGGAAGAGCCTCCGGTTGGACAGGACTATTGTATTCTAGAAAGTATGCAGAGTCGACAGGCTGCGAGAGGGATCATGACGCCGGGATATGTACATGCCATGTAAAACAAAACAAAACCATACAGAAACCAATGAGAGACCCTCTACTTCGCCCACTCGACGACTTCGAGCGCACACACGACCAGGAACAGCGTCGAGGGCATGATCCAGATGACGTAGCTCTGGAAGAGGATCTTAGACATGGTGCGCTCAAAGACGCCGTTGATCTGGCAGATCTGCGCCAGCTGCAGCGCGCTGGGCGCGCCCGTCAGCAAGAAGCACACAATGACAAAGATGGGGTCGTCGAGGATGGACACGGGCACGTATTTGGCAAACAGCGCCAGGATCGGCGCCATGACCAGCGTCGGCAGCACCATGCGGCACAGCAGCGCCGCCACCAGCAGCCGCGTGCCAATCTGCGCCTCCTCCGCATCGTGGCTGTCGTGGTTCTGCGTGTTGCGCGCCAGGTTGGCGCCCAGCACCACCAAAATGAGGGGCACCGCCACGCCGCCCGTCTGCGTCACGGCGCTCGTCACGCTGTTGTTGATAAACGTCCCCTCCTCGAAGAACACCTGCTTCAGCGCCGGCCACGACGCCACCACCACCGCAATCAGCATCGCCCACAGCGGCGGGTTCATAAAGTCCCACACGAACCCGCTCACGCTGCGCCACACGCGCCCCAGGCCGACCAGCACGCACTGCGCCGCCGACGGCAGCGCCTCGTACACGCCTGCCGCCGCCGCCGCCAGCCACCGGTGGCTGCGCGCCCGGTACACCTCGGCGCGCACGCGCACACCCTCCAGCCCGCCCGGGATGTACTCGGGCTCGTGCACGCTGCGGATGCTCGGGAACGACAGGATGCGGTCGTCCACGTCGACCTCGACCGGCACCCCGGTGAAGTCGTCGGCCCCATGCGGCGTGCGCGTGTGCTGCCGCGGGGTGCGCGCGCCCGTGCTGTCGGCGTGCTTCTTCCTGGGCGTGCGCGGACCGTGGCTGCGGCCGCCTTGGCTGCGGCCGCCCTGGCTTGCGCCATCGTCGTCGGCGTCCGAGTCGTTGGGCGAGCCGCGCGACCGCGGCGCCACGGGGGTGCGACCAGACGGGACGAACACGTCCGAGTACTCGGTGACAGGGCTATGCGCCGTGCGCTCGGAGCCGTTGGGCCCGCCCTCGTCGTCGGACGGCGAGGACGCACCGCCGACGCCGTCGGCGCTATCGCGCGCGCCGGAAAGAAGCGGCCGGTCGTCCCCGTTGTCGCCGCCGTTGTTCTCATGGTCCTCGTCGGCTTCGCTTCCGTCCGGGTCGTCGCGGTACCGGCCCTGCTCGGCCGCGTCCTGGTTGTACTCCTCATACTTGGACTTGGGGGCCAGCAAGACGTGGTAGCCCCAGCTCCAGCGCACGGCCTGGCCCAGCTGCTGGAAGATCATGAGGTACAGGATGCCGCGCGCGGCCACCTCGTCGTCGTTGTCGCCGGGGATCTTGCTCCAGTGCAGGCCCTTGAGGGTCTGGGAGAGGGAGATGACAAGGGAGATGGGGAGGGAGTTGGAGTTGCCGAAAACCTGCGAGAGGAGTTAGCGACGCCTGCTCGGGACCGCATCGACACCCGCGACAAAGCCTACCCCCATGGCGGTCACAAAGTTGGACGCGCGCCTGTTGAAGCGGAACAGCCGGGTCACGACGAGCGACACGCCGTACGACACGGCGGTCATGACGACAAAGATGACAGGGATGATGCCGAGCTCGGCAAACTTGTCGGCGTCGAGCTGGGAGGCGAGCTTGGTGAAGACTACCGGGTCAGCACGCAAAGCACGCAACGGGGAAGATGGCAGGCGAAGAGAAGGACGGGCGGGCCATGGGACCTACTCAGACACGGCGTGAACAGCATGACGTTGAGGTTGGCGAGAAACTTTTGCTTGTCGGCATCAAAGTGGCCGAGGCGCGCAATGACATAGCCCGGCAGGCTGACGCAGACAACCTCCATGACGGCCTCGAAGACGAGGGCCACCAGGTGGCCAAACGACGGGTGCGAGTCGTGCGACTTCATCGCGCCAAGCAGCACGTCGTCGGCGCAGGAGGCGGCCATGGCGGCAGGGGATGGATGGGTCGGTGATCCAGCCACCGATGAAGGAGGAAGAATGGAGGACGCGGAGCGTCAAAGAAGGCCGTCGACGGGGCCGTGCCGTTTTGTTGATCACAGCGGTTCGTCTGGCACCCCACGGGGTCGTCCTTGCGTCACGGCTGGCGTGCTCGCAGGTGGTGTCGATTTCGATCCAGTGCGAGAGGAGAAACGCGTGCCGGCCGGGTCCGCGGTGGACAAAGATAGGTGATGAGCGTTTTTTTTTTCTCCCGGTCTGGGGTGTTCTGTCGTCCCCTCCCCCGGATATCAGAAGGACGCTTGTGGCAGACGAGCTGAGGCGTTTCCGCAGGAGCTGAGCAAGCAGCCACTGCAGCGAACAATGAACGCGAGGCCCCAGCAAAGGTGTCTGTCTCTGATAGCGGCCGGCGCCCAGCGCTGATCCGCCTTAGCCCGGTGGCGCGGCGGCGCCCAGCGAGCCAAAAGGACGGGCGAAAACCGCGCGCCGCTAGCCAACCAACGAGACAAGCCAGCCAGCCACCGCGCAGGCGGCGATAACAGGGTGGGCGCGGCGTGCTTGTCGACAGGTTAGATTGCGTGGATTGGGCGAATGATGGCGACAAGCGTAGCCATGTGGGAGGGCGCAGATAAGAGCGAGGAGCCCGCAAAACGCGCAACACGCAACAAGCTCGTGTGCCGAGAAAAACAAGCCACAGCAGCCCGTCACAGCCACGGCCGGGGAAGCGAGCCGGGAGGGAGGAGTTGTGAGGCGCAATTGGGCTGGCTGGCCAAAGTCGCCACTATGCGTGTTTCCAATGGTGACCTGGCAGGGGGGCGAAACCGTGCTGTGGTGCGCGAATGACTCAGGCACGGGCCCGCTGCAGGCAGCAGCGTTTTGACAGTGCTGATGTTGTGGACGATGGGGATGAGGAGGTGAGGAAAGGAAGAGATGAGGTTGGATGGGACATGAAGACGATGCGATGGCGACGATACGGCCAGAAGGGGAGGAACTGCGAGTCCGCCGATCGGGAAGGGGCGCATCCGCGTCGCGTCGCAGCTGCCGCCGATGCAAGAAGGCGCTCGCACCGCGAGTGGCTGTGTGTGGCTGAGCAGCTTGGGAGGTGCCCATTGGCTCGATTGCTGAGATCCAGGCAGGCCGGCACTACTTGTAATACTCCGTATATTTACGAACGGCACGGCGACGGCACGGCGACGGCACGGCGACGACAGCAGAGCGCTGCTGGGTCCCGTCCCAGGCCGTCGCTGTGCTGCACGGGCGGACGATCGAGGGCGTTCGTAAGCTACAACGGCATCGGATACGCCCTTTCCGGATGATGCATAGTGAAGTGCCGACATAAGACGTCCGGCCGTTGCCAGCGTACTATTCCAAGTCGCACTCGGCAGCGACAGCACGTCTAGGCAACAGCCTGAACGGAGGCCTCATCTGCTGAGGACTCCGTACGCAACAGACGAACGGCCCGACCGAATCACCTCGCCGCTCGTATGATCCAGGTGGTGGCTCGAACGGTACAAGTACAGCTACAGGTACAAGTACAACCATGCTTGTCAAATACAGACTGTTGCACAACGGTGGGACTTTTGGAGTCGGCCGAGTTGGGCTCATGTGGAGCAGACGCCCGACGCCGTAAGAGCCTTGCGGGCAAGAGGTGATCTGCCCGTCTCGGTGAGCTCGGACCCTGGCGATCGGCTGGTGCGTGCCTGGCAGCGAGGTTGAAACGCCGGCGGCCAAGATCAGGCGAGGGCCCAACAGGTATTTGTACAACTTGGCGGAGCGCTGTTGCGGTTCGTCTTTGCAGATCGGGCTTGTTGGCCGGACAGACTGGCGTGTCTTGGACCGCGGCACGCCACGACAAGGAGAACCCAAAGATTGGACGGAGACGGCAGGCGGCACGGTCAGCCAGCCAGCCACGCCGAAAGCAGACGGCAGATAGCAGACAGCAAACGGCAGACAGCGGACGGCAAGCACTGCCGTTGGCGGCCGTCCGACGGCCGCCGCCGTCGACGTACGCGGTCGTACGTCATGGCGCCTGCGCCTCGCGGCAACGTCGCACGCAGCACGCTCGCGTGCCCTGGCCCAGCCCCTGTCCGCTCCTGCGCATCCGGCGTATATGTGCATATGCATATGCTTAATCTGGCTTGCTGGCAGAGTGGCCGGGCATCTAGCCGGGCGACCTCTCCGCGAACGAGGCGGGCGCGGCCGCGGATTGGGCCACAGCCGGCCGCCACCAGCGCCTTCTAGGCAAGGGCCCGACCAGGCTTTGCCCAGGCTTGCCCAGGCTTTGCCCATCGTCTGCGCCCAAGGATGGTGGTGGCCAAAAGCTTGTCCAAGTCGGGTGGCAGAGCCGCGTCTCGCTTCCTTGTTTCTTGTTTCTTGTTTTGCTCGCGAAACAACCGTGGCATGCTGGCGGGCCCGACGCTGACAGTCCGACAGTCCAGCGGCGCGGGCCAGCCACGGCTGGGAAATCACCCAGGAGCGGGCGAGAAATCCAGAACCCTGGCCCGGCGCCGTTGGGCGGCCGGCGGCGTTGGGTTCGGAGGCGAAAGACAAAGTACTCGTCTGATGCTATGGCGCACGTTAATTACTCCGAAACAAAATTACCTTAGACGTCCAGGGCCCTACGGCGTACGGAAGAGTGGGGCGTCGGGGCGAAATGCACGACACGGCGCCGGCAGCCACGCCTGGGCAGGAACGCAGTGAGGCAAAAGCTCGCCTGGCTGCCTGCGCCGCGGCTGCCCCCACCGCCCGGTCTCGTTCGTTCTTTCCCTCGGGCAGACTGGCACAGCTCGATCTGGCAGCAGACGCGCCTGCGCCTGCCCTGGTTGGACCAGCACCGGCACCAGCAGCAGCAGCCCGCCAGGCCAGGCCAACGGCAGTCGCCAATTGCTTGCTGGCTGGCCGCCAGCTACCACCGCTCTTGCCCCCCTTGCTTCTTTCCTCGTCTGCTCGCTTTCGCAAAGCCAACCGGGCTCCATAAAGCCAGAGCCGCTCCTGCCTTTTTTCAAGTCGTTTTTTTTTCAATTTATTTTGGGCCATCGCTTTCTCACGATCTTTTTTTCCCTTTCGTATTTTTGCTTTTTCTTCACGTCTGCGGTCCTTTGTCGCCCACCGCGCCACCCAGCATTCTTCCTTTCTGCATTTCTGCCGTGATCCGCCGCCGTCGCTACCCCTCTGTCAGAGACGCCACTGCCGATCGCTGCCATACCGAACAGCCTTCTTTTACGTCCAGCCAGCCAGAGAAAGAGAAAAGGACAAAAAAGACAAAAAATTGAAGCATAAGAGCCGCTCATTTCTACCGTTTTCCTTCGAAGAAAGGCATTTTTGCCCGTCAGCCCATCCGCCGCCACCTGCTTCGTCGACCCCGCCGACCCCAACAAGCTCGGAGCCGCACCAACAAGCTGAAGCGCAAACTGCATCGACTCCCATAACGGCAACCCCTCACTCACACGCAGTTTCGCCCGGGCGTCTGCCGCCTTCAACATCCTCCAGGCCCCCCCCCCCCCCCCCCTCCCCCCCGACACATGCCCACACCAAGCCGCTCCCCCCGCGCGCTCTCTCTCCTCGTCGTCTTCTCCGCCACACCGCCGACCCCGCCGTCCGTCCGCCCCGGCTCGCCGTCATGCCAAATCCGGAGGCTCCCGGAGCGGCTCCGCCGGACGACGCCCCCGGCCCTGGCCCGGCGTCGCCCGCCTCCGTTCACATGACGTCTGTCCCATCCACCCCGCGGGAGCCTGCCGGCCAGGCATCCGCTTCCCCGGCATCGGAATCGGTGGCGTCTCCAGCCCGTCCGCCGCCGCCGCCCCAGCCGCTCGAGCACTCGCCACGGCGCGTGACCTCCCATCGTGCCGTCTCCGATCCCCAGCCGTCAGCTGTCTCCCCCGCGACCGTCCTCGCCGCCTCCTCCGCCTCGTCGTCCTTCATGAACGCGTCTTCGACCGTCTCCGGCACCCTCCACGAAGCCCGCCGCCCGCCGCCGTCTGCGAGCAATCTACCGGCAGACCTGATGCAAAAGGCCCGCGCCCTTCAGCAAAAGCGCATGGCCATGTCGCCCCACCACCCGGGCCTGGGGCCCCAGCAGGGTGTGGGCGGCCCGGCCATGGGCGGCTCGCCGGGCGGCATGGGCGGCCCCTTGGCTGGCGGCATGTCGTCGCGCATGAACCCAGCCATGAACCTCGGCGGTCTCGTGCGGCCCGCGCCACCCGGCTTCCACCAGTCGGCGCCCGCCGTACCCAGCCTTGCCGGCCGGCCGGGCGGACCGAGCCTCAGCGAACGCCGCGCCATGAAGATGGGCCAGTTGCCCGGCAGCGCCGGCGGTCTGGCCGGCGGCGGCCGCCCGCCCAAGCTCTCGGACCTGGGCGGCAGTGGCGGCGGTGGACCCGGTAGTGGCGGCCCTGCTGGCGGGGGCGCCCCCGGGGGGATGCCTGGCCGGCCGCAGTTCAAGTCGGGCGGCCGCCACGACTCGCGCATCAACGACTTCCGGCACTACATTGACGCCGAGCGGGGCTGGATCACGTTCGAGGGGGCGGCCACAATCACGCGCACGGGCGTCAACTTTGCCGGGGGACACACGTTCAAGATCTCGCTCGACGAGATCCAGGTGCTCGAGGAGCTGGGCAAGGGCAACTACGGCACCGTCTTCAAGGTGCGCCACGCCCGCCCGGCCGTGCCGCGGTTCGGCCCCGGCCTCAGCGGTATCAAGGTGCCGCCCTACGGCTCCGCCACCGCCGCGTCGCAGCTGCCCACGCTGTCTAACGGGAGCAGCGGCACTGCGTCGACGACGACAGGGGCGGCAGCAGCAGCAGCAGCAACGTCGTCATCAGCAGCATCAGCAGCAGCAGCAGCAGCAGGGGGTGGTGGTGTTGGCGGTGGTGGTGCTGCTGGTGACGGAGGCAGTGCCAGCGGCAACAAGTCCCTGGCGACGGGCACAACAGGCAAGGTGATGGCGATGAAGGAAATCCGGCTGGAGCTGGACGAGGCCAAGTTTTCGACGATCCTCAAGGAGCTGGTCATCCTGCACGAGTGCGTGTCGCCGTACATTATCGACTTTTACGGGGCTTTTTTCCAGGAGGGCGCGGTGTACATGTGCATCGAGTTTATGGACGGCGGGTCCATCGACAAGCTGTACGCGGGTGGGATTCCCGAGGCGGTGCTACGCAAGATCACGTACTCGACGGTGATGGGGCTCAAGACGCTCAAGGACGACCACAACATCATCCACCGCGACGTCAAGCCGACCAACATCTTGGCCAACTCGGCCGGCCAGGTCAAGATCTGCGACTTTGGCGTCAGCGGCAACCTGGTGGCCTCCATTGCCAAGACCAACATCGGCTGCCAGAGCTACATGGCGCCCGAGCGCATCTCCGGCGGCGGCGGCATGGCCCAGGGCGCCAACGCCGAGGGAACCTACAGCGTGCAGAGCGACATCTGGAGCCTGGGCCTGACCATCATCGAGTGCGCCATGGGGCGCTATCCCTACCCGCCCGAGGTGTCGTCGACCATCTTTAGCCAGCTGAGTGTGCGTTTCTCCGTTGCCTCTTTCTTGTCTCTCTGCTAACCCAGGGCCCAGGCCATTGTGAATGGCGAGCCGCCAGACATGCCGGACGGGTACTCGGCGACGGCGCGGGACTTTGTGCGCTCGTGCCTGAACAAGAACCCCATGAAGCGGTCGACGTACTCGATGCTGCTCAACCACGCGTGGCTGAAGCCGCTGGTGCAGGCGGCAACCATGATCGAAGAAGAGGACGAGGCCACCGACTCCGACTCGGACTCGGACGCGGACGCGGACGCGGGCGCGGAGGCCGGGGCTGGGCCCGCGGCCGGCGACGCCGAGGTGGCCGCGTGGGTCACGGAGGTGCTCATGCAGAAGCAGAGCGGCCATGTCGAGGCAGCCCATGCCGGCACGAGGCCCGCCTTGCACGCCGCGCCGCTGGCTGCATGAAGGCTGTCTTTTTCTTTTCTTTTCTTTCTTCTTTTTTTCCCTTCTTTTTTCTTCTTTTTAGTTCTGTTCTTGTTCTTTCTTTCTACCCCTTTCTCGGACGATGCGAGGCGGTTAGAGGCTGTTGCACGATGCATGGGCGTGGCATTGTCTTTTTGTAATACTTTTCTATTGCCATACGTTTCTTGTGGCGGCGTTGCGACGGGACTGTCGGCCTTGTTCTTTTTCGTTGCGGATCTGCTTTCTTTCGTATAGACCTGGGGCGCGGTTCGGGACATTCAACGTATACGATCAAGAATACTCTAGCACACGCATTCCATTTCATATCCAAGTTCCTTGTCTGGTTCCCGTTACAGCTGTGGCCGCTGGCCGACCGGCGGCCTGTCTCGCTCGGCGGGCGGCTCGGCCGCCGCCGACTCTCTGGGTGTCGTGGTCTGCTCCGTCTTGGTTTCTGGGGACGGCCGGGCGGGTTCTGGCTCGGTCTCTGTCTGTGCCGGCGACGAGTCTGCGGCGCCGGCGCCGGCGCCGGAGTCCAGCTTGAGGACGGCCTCGATCTCGTTGGCAATCTCGTTGACCTCGGCCTCGGCCGAAGAGATGGCGCCGCCGATCTCGGGCGGCTGGTCATTTGCATCTCCGACACCGTCCTTGTCGTCGTCGTCGTCGTCGTCATCGCCCCCGTCTTCCTCGCTGCTGCTGCTGCTGCTGTCCGAGTGGTGCACGACGGGCAGCTGGGCCAGGATGGCGTCCTGGCGGATCTGGCGCTCGGCCTCGGCGTCGCCGACGAGGCCGCGCCAGAGGGCCTCGAGCTCGTCGCGCCAGCCGAGGGCGTCGGCGAGGCGGCGGACGCCGGCGTCGCAGCTGCCGAGGGCGACGACGTCGTCGGGGCGGGAGCCGAGCTCGCCGGCGGGCTCGCGGTTGAGGAGGACGCGGGGCACGCCGGGGGGCGCGAGGCGCGGCAGGCCGGCAAAGGGGAAGACGGACAGCGAGGTGCCCAGGACGAGCACGAGGTCGGCGTCGGTGGCGGGCAGCAGGCGCAGGTCGTGGAAGCGCGCCGGCAGGTTCTCGCCGAAAAAGACAATGTCGGGCTTCACGAGGCCGGTGCCGCAGCCGCCGCCGCCGGCGCCGTCGGCCGCCGGCGGCGGGCAGCGCGGCACGCGGGCGTCGCGCACGTGGGCGCGCATGGCGGCGTCGTCGGTGTAGGGGCGGCCGCAGTCGATGCAGCGCTGGGAGGCAAAGGAGCCGTGGGCCTCGACGATGCGGTCGGCGGGCACGCCGGCGGCGCGCTCGAGGCAGTCGATGTTCTGGGTGAAGAGCATGCGCAGCAGGCCGCGGCGGGCGAGCAGCGCCAGGAAGGCGTGCGACACCGTGGGCTGGAACTGGCCCGGGTACAGCTCGCGCGCCAGCACGTAAAAGGGCTCGGGGTGCTCGCGGAAGTAGTCGATGCTGAAGACGGCCTCGGCGTACGGCAGGTTGAGCCGCTGCAGGTTGGCGTACAGGCCCGTGCCGGGCGAGCGGAAGTCGGGGACTGTCTGTCAGAAGACACGCCAGGACAGGACAGCACCGAGTCTGCAGACCACAAAGGGAGGCACCCACTCCCCGCCGACGTCGAGATGCCGGCGCCGGTCAGCGCCACGATGCGCTGCGCCTTGCCGTCGCGGATCAGCTCGGCCACGGCCTCGAGGCTGCGCTCGCGCAGCGTCTGCGGCGGCACGCTGGCGTCCACCTCGCTCGAAGCGTCCTGGCCCATGGCTGCTGGTCGGTGGTCGGTCGGTCCGGTCGTGCGCGCGGCAGAGATCCCGATCCCGATGACGTTGGCGAGCGAGGGGAAGGCTGCCGTCGGAGGCGGAGTGGGGCCTGCCTGCATTTCCTGCGCCCGCCCAATCGGCGACACGTGCTACACACGGCCCTTGCATGCGCCAACGCCAAGACGAGGTGTTGAGCCTTGTGTGGACTTCTATGGACGTATACTCCGTAGGATACATATGACACATATGGCTGGCTGGCTGGCTGGCTGGCTTGTGCACAGCACGCTCTGCTGCGCAGCATGGACACCGTCGGCTCGTAAAGTCTCTCAGTGACCAGTGATGTGGCCGGAGGACGTCGGGGGGAAGGCATGGCAGCGGCGGCGCCACAGCCTTGCCTGCTCCTGGCGCTGTCACAACACGCCTTCTGTCTGAGGGGGTTCATTCACAGGGATAAAGACCACCCCCCTCAGTCCCAGTCGTCGTCGTCGTCGTCGTCGCCGCCGCCGCCGCCGCCGCGGCTGCTCTTGACCGTCTTGCCGGCGCCGGCCGTGCGGCGCTCCTCCTCGGCGTCCTCGGCGGCGCGCCGGCGCTTGAGGATGCGCAGGTCGGTCTCGGGGACGGCGCCGACCTCGACGAGCAGGGCGTCGATGTCGAGCATGCTCGTCTTGGGCCCGCGCAGGGGCGCCAGCGTGACCACCTGCTTGACGATGTCGCCGTTGCGGTAGACGAGGATGGTCGGGCAGTTGCGGTCCGGGTAGCCCTCGATGGCCTGGTCGGCGCGCATCTCGCAGAACTTGACCTCGCCGTACTCGGCCGCCGCCTGGCGCCACAGCTGCGACAGCACGCGCGACTCGACGCCGCTGCTGGCGCCGCCGCCCGGCGCCGCCGTCAGGTTCACCAGCACCGGCGTGCCCCCGGCCTCGGCGTTCTGCTCCGACGCCTCCGTCACCTCCCGCCGGTACTCGGGCTTGGTCAGCGGGTACACGCTGCCGTGCACCGCCGCCTTCTGCAGCGCCCGCAGCTCCTGCATCCGCTGCTGCCGGTACGCGTCCAGAAACGCCTCGTCCTCCAGGTCCTCCAGCTCGTCCAGCTCGTCCACGTCCTTGCCCTCCAGCCGGTTCTCGTGCGCCAGCCGCCGGCCCTCCGCCAGCGCCTCCTCGATCATCGGCGTCGGGCTCGGCGGCTTCTCCGGAATCACCCCATGCTTGCGCAGAATGTCGTTCCTGGGGAGGGGGAGGGAGGTCAGGGGTCAGCTGGGTCCAGCAGACAACACTTCACAACCAAAGACGCACCACTCCGTATCCGCGTTCGGATCGTCCACCGGCACCGCAATTCTCTGGTCAACTGGGGCGGCCATGGCGTTCAAGACAGTAGACAGCGTGCGGCGACCTGGCGGCAGGCAGCCTGCAGCTCCAGAGCTGTCACGAGATCGCGGGGTGCTGCTGCTGCCGCCGCCGCCGCCGCTGCCTAAATAATGACTAATCAGAAATAAACATCACGTGATCGACACCCGCAAAACCCTAATGCGCTAAACCCTAACAAGACCAGCGCATGAGCCCCAGCTCCAGCACAATTTTTTTCGTCTCGCCGTCCCTCCGCGCCGGGCGGCGTCTGGTTGGCTCTCGCTCCGCCCGCCATAATTTTTTTTTCTACCCTTCCTGCTTTCCCCCCTCTGACCTTTTTCTCCCAACCCATCTCCAATCCATCCACACACCGATTCTATCACCATCCACCACCTCGCGAGCCGACTGAATCTGTTTGTCTTTGACAAATCGATTCCTTCCTGACCAGCCGACCTCGCCCCCTTTTTTTCGCCCACTCTCGATCCCGTTTCGCTCGCCCACGCGACCACTTTCAATCCGTCAAGATGGTGCGTTTTTTGCTGGATGACGACGACCAGGCCTCTCGGACGGCAATGGACGGCGGCAACGGCGGCGGACCTGTTCCGGATGAGGAGGAGGGGACCATGTCGGCCGTCGTCTGTCTGCTGGGTGCCGAGGAGGGCTGGGCTGGGCTGGGCTGGGAGCAACGATGGGATGCAAGAGGAAAGTGCTGACTTTTTTCCAGGTTTTGGCTGTTGATCTGCTGAACCCCAGCGCTGCTGCGGAGGCCAAGAAGCACAAGCTCAAGGTATGATGCTCTCTGCTGTCCGTGGGTAGACGTGCCCCGTGAAGGCAACGCGCTGACCAGCCGCCAGACGCTCGTGCCCGGCCCGCGGTCCTTCTTCATGGACGTCAAGTGCCCCGGCTGCTTCACCATCACCACCGTCTTCTCGCACGCACAGACCGTTGTCATCTGCCAAGGCTGCACGACCGTGCTGTGCCAACCGACCGGCGGCAAGGCGCGGCTGACGGAGGGCTGCTCGTTCCGGAGAAAGTAGACGGCACGGGTGCTCGTTGTTTTGCTGCCGTTTTTGCTTTTCCCGTATTTCTCTCTTGTCTTTTTTTTTTTCCCGCGCGCATCTTCGCCCCGAGAACCGCCACACACAATAAACCTCGTTCGTGCTGGACGCCACGCTCGCGCCTTTGGTTGGACGGCCCATGTCGCGGATCTTGACTTCCTGATCCTTTTTGTTTCGTCGGGGGCGCGACCGGCATTGCCCGACCCGATCTCGCCACACGACCTCTCTTGCGCTTCTCTTCCTCTTGGACACGGCGGACCACGGACTCGGCTGGACAGACGACGGAACGGGCGGCGGAAACGACAGACGCGGGGAACCGGCTGCGTCTTCGCCGACCTGCGTGTTTCTGTTCCGGCGCTGAGCCGCGCCTCTTTGCCTGCGACCAGGGGACGGGAAAACGAGACGCCTTCTCTACGACGACAGACAGCACGACCAGCACTCAAAACGCAGATAGAAGATGGAGCCGGCAAGCATTTCCCACAGAAAAAAAGTACAATAGGCGGCCAGAAGGAGAAAAGTCAAAAGCACCAGTTTCTGAGCAAACTGGCGGGGGCGTTTTCGGATCCGGATATCTTGCACCAAATAAAAAGTTAACATAAGACGGTCGTGAAGGTGTTGCCTAGTATTGTCGCTACTCCATATGTTGAAGCATAAGCATATGCAGGGACTGTATTCCGTAGCAGCTGGCTGCCTAGAAGGCCGCTAAGAGCTCCACCCAAGCTTTTCAGTCTTTTTGCTGCGGCCGCCCAACGACCAACGTCCAACACCTACGTCCACCCACGTCCACGCGCGACCACCACCTCCTTCACCACCACCGCGCCATGGCTTTTGCGGCGTCGGCCGCGGCCGCCTCCGTCGACCAGACCTACGGGCAGCGCAGCGTCTTTGGCGGCGGCGGCCAGGCGACGGCGCCCGACGAGGCCGGCCTCGACTGCGAGGACGAGCACGAGGCCCTGGCGTACCTGCAGCGCGTGCGCGACGAGGCCCGCGGCATCCCGCACGTCCTGGTGGCCCCGCGGCCGGGGCCCCAGGCCTTTCCGCCGGGGTTTCGGGCGGCGGCGGGGACGGGGGCGGCCGCAGGCGGCAAGAACAAGCGGCGGCGGTGGCACTGGGACGACGCCGGGGGGGCAGGCGGTGAGGACGACGGCGGCGCTGCAGGAGACGACGCAGGCGCCAGCATAGCCAAGAAGAAGCGGCGCGTGTCGCGGCAGCAGGCCGTGGCGCTGTCGTACGACGAGGAGCCCGCAGAGCCTGAGGAGGCGGACGAGGCGGACGAGCCCGACGAGGCGGACGGGGACGATGCCAACGACGCCGACGACGCCGAGGCCGCCTACGACACGCAGACCCGCTACCTCTACGAGAACGGTGGGGGCGACGCGCGCGGGTTTTACGAAGACGGGGCATACGTGGCGGTGGCGGCGGGGGCGACGGCAGCAGGAGGGGCCACGACGACGGACGAGGGAGAGGGCGGGGGCGAGGGCGAGGCGGCGGCGTCTGCGGCGGACGAGGCCGGCCGCTTCAGCGCGGCCTTCCGCGCGCGCCTGCTGCGCACCCACTTTGCCGCGCTGCGGACGCTGCTGCGGGGGGAGGGGAGGGACGGATGGCCGGGCCCCGCGGCGGGCGGCGTGGCGGGCGTGGCGGGCGTGGCGGGCGTGGCGGGCGAGGCGGGCGTGGCCGGCCTCCCCCCGGACCACGACACGGTCGTGGGTCCGCTGAGCACGCGGGCGGGCACGTTCCGGCGGTGGCTGTACCTGCTGCGGACGACGGACCCGCTGCCGGCGCAGGTGGCGGCCATGGACAAGGTCAGCGTGCTGCGGCTGCTGCGCGTGCTGCTGCGCGGGCTGCTGACGGGCGCGTCCACGGCGTCGCGGTCGTCGCGCGCCGGGCGGTTTGCGCGGGCGCTGGAGGGCCGCAGCGGCAGCGGCAGCGGCAGCGGCAGCGGCCACGGTGTGGGCGGCGCTGCCGTCGGCCTCGGCGTGACGCCGCGCACGAGCCGGTGGCTGTGGGCGCTGTTTGCGCGGCTGCCCGACGCCGGCGAGCTGGACCACCGGGAGATTGGCTACATCCGGGACGTGGCCAAGCAGGCGGTGCTGCGGCTGGCGCATCTGAGTTACGATGTGGGGGAGGTCCGGGGGGAGGAGGGCCAGCAAGGAGAAGGCGAGGAAGACGAGGAGGGCCAGGAGGGCCAGGAGGGGCAGGAGGGCCAGGATGGCCAGGAGGGCCAGCAAGGAGAAGGCGGGGAAGCCGTACTAGAGGCCCTTGCCGAGTATGCTGGCAGCGAAGAGGGCGACCTCGACGGCGAGGCCGACGGCGATGCCGACGGCGAGGTTGAGGGCGAGGTCGAGGGCGAGGTCGACGGCCACCAAGAGGCGCCCGACGCCCAGCCGGACCAAGAGGCGCCCGACGACATGCACCAGCGGGCGACGCTGGAGATGGTGCTGGCCGTCGCCGGCGAGCTCTACGGGCAGCGGGACCTGCTGGCCTTTCGGGGGCCGTGGCCGGCCTGAGGAACACTAAGATACATGTATTTAGAAGCACTTAACGCGAACACGACGGCGACGCGTCTGGCAGATGGCGCTAGTCCCCATTCGGCCTCACGTGGTTAGTCCGCGCCCAGCCTCTTTCTTCTTTTCCATCCCTTCATTTCGTTTCGTTCTTTCCCTCCGTTTCCATTTCCTCCTCCGCTTCTGCGCTCCTCCTCCTCCCCTCCTCCTCTCCTGCACCCCACCATGGCCACCCCCCGCGTGAAGCGCCCCTTTGCGGGTGCCGCCCGCGACCCGGCACAGCGCCAGATCACGACCTTTTTTGCGCGCGACGACGAAATCGGCGAGACCGGCGAGACCGGCGGGGCCGATGCCCCAGGCCACGCGCGCAGCCACCGCAGCACCCCCTCCTCCGCGACGCCGGCGCTGCCGCCGAGCGTGCAGGCGAACCTGCTGTCCGTCGGCATGCGCGTGCGCAAGTCCGTGCCCGAGGGCTACAAGACCGGCCTGCCCGAGGCCGACGGCGGCCGGGGGCCGGCCACCAGACGACCAGACGCACCGGCACCACCGGCACCACCACCACCGGCACCCGTCGCAGCTGTCCGCGAGCTGCTCCCCTTCTGCGGCATCCACAAGACGGGCGGCCTCGGCCTGCAGTCGTACGGCGCCGGCCACGACGACGAGCGCCCGCTGTTTGCGGCGTCGCTGTTTGGGGGGGCCGACGGCGGCGGCGGCGACGACGACTGCGGCGGCGACGAGCCGCCGAGCCTCACCAGCAGCCAGGAGACCGTGTCGTCGGCGGGAGGAGCACCCGCCGCGTGGTGGTCGGCGCCGCCGGCGACGCGGTTTGGCTCCGCGCGCAAGCGCGGGCTGGGCGGCGACGAGGACCCGTCGTCGGCGTCGTCTGTCCACAGCTGGCTCGTCGACACGCCATCTTCGCCTGCACCCGCCCCCGCGTTCTACCAGCGCGGCCGCCGTGTGCTAGCCGTGCCGCGGCGACGGCAGCAGGCCACGTCGCCAGCGGCGGCGGCAGCCGGCCCGCTGACCAAGCCCGAGGCGGCGGTCACCGCCACGACATACTACGACGCCCACACCGCCCACCACGTGCCGCTGGCACCCGGCGTGCGCGTCGTCGTCGACCAGGAAAACGCCGGTGTAGCGGACGACTTTGACGAGGCGGCGTTCCTCGACGCGAGCGTGCTGGCGGACGGCGGATCTGACCTGGAGATGGGGGGGTGCGAATAGCTGGGGGCAGGCATGGCGAGCACGGCAGGCATGGCGAGCACGGCAGGCACGGCAGGCATCTGGTTTGGGCGGGCGGTCTTTGGTCTTTGATACCACGTTGCATAGGATGGATGGACTGATTTTTCTACCTCTTGGGCGGTCTCTGGTCTTTGTTAAACGCAGCGGATTGATTTCTGTTCTGCCCTCTGCCTCTGCCTCTGCCTCTGCCTCTTTCCACCCCCGCCTACGGCAGCAGCCGCTTGGGCGTGCGCGGGTAGTAGGACACCAGCTGGACGCTGGGCAGGTTGAGGTAGAAGGCGACGACGCGGTCGAGCCCGATGCCGCCGCCGCCGTGGGGCGGGACGCCGGCCTGGCGGAAGACGTCGACGTACTCGCGCAGGCCCGGCGAGCGCGGGTCGAGGCCCTTGTGGCGCATGCGGGCCTCGAGCGCGGGCGCCTCGTGGATGCGCTGGCCGCCCGACAGGATCTCCTGGCCGCGCATGAAAAAGTCAAAGGCGTTGCACACGCGCGGGTCGGCCGGGTCCTCCATGGTGTAAAAGGGGCGCGCGCCCTCGGGGAACTTGTCGAGCACGTAAAAGTCCGTCTGGAAGCGCTGGCGCACCACCTCGCCCAGCGCCTTCTCCTGCGGCGTCGACATGTCCTCGTCGTCGCGCACGTCGCGGAACTCGGGCGGCCCGTGCGCGCGCAGCAGCGCCTGGCCCTCGGCAAACGTCAGCCGCACCTCGCGGCCCGGCGCCGGCAGCAGCATGTCCGCCGACGGGTACACGGCGCGCACCGTGGCAATGTCGTCGGCGCAGCGCGCCGCCAGCCCCCGGAAGATGTGCAGCAGCACGCCCTCGAGCATGTGCAGCACCTCGTGGTAGCTCTCGCGGATCTCCATCTCCATGTCCAGCCCCGTGAACTCGGTCATGTGCCGCGGCGTGTTGGAGTTCTCCGCCCGGTACACCGGGCCCACGCAGAAGACGCGCTTGCGCCCGCCCGCAATCTCATACTGCTTGTAGAACTGCGGGCTCTGCGCCAGGTACGCCGACTTGCCAAAGTAGGCCAGCTCGAACACGTTGGCCCCGCCCTCCGACGCCGCCCCGATCAGCCCCGGCGCCTGGAACCCCTTGAACCCCTGCCCGTCCAGGTACTCCCGGAACAGCTTCTCCGTCTCGTACCGCACGTTGGCGATCGCCTGCTGCACCGGCGCCCGCTTGTGCATCACAATGTTGTCCAGGTGCGTGCCCAGCGCCGCCCCGGCCACCGCGCTCTCGCCCACCGCCAGCCCGGCCACGCCCGCCGCCGCCGCGTCCACTCCCTCTTCTTTCTTCTCGGCCGCTGCCGCCGCCGCCGCCGCTTCCCCCCCCACCGTGTCGTCAAAGTTGGTCACCGCCCGGTTCGCCGACGCCAGCGTCAGGCCCAGCACCGCCGGCGCCGCCGCCACCACAAAGAACTTGGTAATGTGCAGCTCGAACCCGCTCACCTTGCAGCTCTTGATCGGCTCCGGCGCCCGCCGCACAAACGCCTCCACCACCACGCACGACTCGAGGCTGCGCGACCCCGCCCACTTGACCATCGCCCGGCTCACCACGTGCTCGCCGCCCGCCCCGGGCTTGCTCGCCGCCAGCACCCCCTGCACCGTCCACGCCGCCTGCTCCCGCAGCTCCACAAAGCACATCTTGGCCCCCTGCATCCGCGAGTTCTGCAGCCACCCGTACAGCCGCACCAGCCGGTCCACGTGCGCCTCCCCCAGCTCCGGCAGCGCCACCGGCCCCGCCCCGGCCGTGAACTGCACCCCGCCCCGCGCCGCAAACGCCGCCACGTCCCCGTAGTTGTCCGTCGCCAGGTCCTCCTCCTCGCCGCCGCCGCCGCCGCCGCCGCCACCGCCGCTGGCCTTGGCCGCCGCCTCCGCCGCTGCCCGCTCCGCCGCCCGCTGCGACTTCAGCGCCTCCTTCTTCGCCTTGGCCTCCGCCTTCTTCGCCGCCTTCTTCGACGGCGTCTCGCCGTCGCCGCCTGCCGCCGCCGCCTCCGCCGCCGCGGGCGCTGCAACAGCCTCCGCCGGCGGCGCGTCCTGAGCCGGTGCAGACATGATCAGTTGGAAAAAATCGCGTGCGAGGGTGTTCGCTTCGAGTGTCGGGAGATGGGTCGCTCGTGAACAGACGTGAACAGACGTCGTGGACAACAGGAGATTTTTTAACCTCTACGGCAGTTAGTCATGCTTGGCGGGGCAAGAGGGGCTCCTGTAGCTGCTGTACCTGCATGTCACCTGACCACGACGGCGACGACCACGATCGCTACAGCACACCTCTGTGAGCCGTCACATGCCGGCGGCTGTATTAAGCGCTCCTTGAAAGTACAGGAAGAAAGAAAACAGCAAGCGATGCCGACCCAAACAACCGTCGTCGTCTCCGCGGGACGAACAAAGTCAAAAGCCAAAAAGGTCAAAGCTGCCTTGCTCCGTGCCATGTCCTGTCCGTGCTCCTCGTCCTCGTCCTCGTCATCCCTCGTCTCCCATCCCTCGTCTCCCATCCCCGTCTCCGTCCCTCCCATCCATTACCTCCATTACCCCCTAGTCCGCCCGCTCGTCCGATGTCGAAAACAAGTTGATGTGGGCGTCGCCGCGCGCCGCACAGCCCAGCGTCATCTTGTGCGGGTGGAAGGCCGTCGCCGCAATGGGCGCGCTGCGGCTCTGCAGGAACCCCGAGTACGGCTCCACGCGCGACAGCTCGCGGCCGTCGAGGTTGAACACCTTGACCGTGCGCGCCGAGGTGCCCCTAGAAGGTCAGCGGAAATCAATGCAGAAAGGGGGGAACCTCCTCCTCCTCCACGTACACGGCAAACACGGGCAGGTGCTCGTGGGTGCTGGCGGTGCGCAGCGTGCGCGTCGTCGTGTGCACGACGTTGAGCGGGAACTCGCTGCGGATGTCCCACAGCTTGACCTTGCCGTCGCGCGCCGCCGACAGCAGCTCGCGCTGGCCGCCGCGCTGCATGTGCACGCTCTTGATCCACACGCGGTCCGCGTCGTCCTTCCACTTGCGCACCATGGCCTCCTGTGGCCGCAGCCGCGTGTCGAACACGCGCACCGCCCCGTCGCCAAAGCCCGCCACAAACAGGTTGCCCGTCATCTGGTCGCTCGTCAGCGACGTCACGCACGACCCCGACCGCGCCGGGATGTCCGCCACGCACGCCTCGTGGCCCGCGTTCCACACCCGGATCACCCGCACGTCCCCCGCCACCAGCACGTTGCCCGTCACCTGCTGCCAGTCAAACACCATGCCCGCGTGCACGTTGCTCGGCACCATGTCCGTCAGCGCCCGCCACGCCGTCGCCAGCTCCACCTGGCTGTGCGCCTCGTAGTGCCGGTACACCCGCAGCACCCCGTCCGACGACCCCGCCATCAGCAGCGCCTGGTCGTCCTCGTTGATGAACTTCATGTCGCTGATCCGCGACCCCGGCGGGTTGCCGTTCGAGAACCGGCTCAGCCGCTCCGCCCGCTTCCAGTCCCAGATCTGCACCGTGTTGCCGTCGTCCGCCACCGCCAGGTGATCCTCGAACTGGTGGAACGCCATCCGCGCCGGCTGCGACCCGTTGTTGATGATCCCCAGCTGGTTCGTCCACTTGTGCGTCCCCGCGTACTGCTTCTGCGGCTGCGTGTCCCGCAGCGTCGCCTCGTTGCGCGCCCGCCGCCACAGCCGTTCGTTGTACTCTGTGCTGCCCGGCTCCTCCGCCTCCATCAGCCGCATCTGCGGCTCCCGGAAGTACTCCGTCGACCACTCCAGGAACGTGCTGGCCAGCGGCAGCGTCGGCGGCGTGCCTGCCGCCCGCTCCACAAACCCGGGCGACACCGGCTCGCTCGCCACGTTGTACGGCGACATGGTGCTCTCGCGCTCGCTGTCCTCAGGCGGCGCCGCCGCCCGGTCCAGCGCCACGGCCCCAGCTCCGCCACGGTCGGCCGCGCCACCACCACCACCGCCGCCGCCGCCGCCGCCGATGCCGATGCCGATGCCGATGAGCCCCCGCCCGCCGCGGCCGCTGCCGCCGGCACCGCCGCTGCCGCGCTGGAACGTCGACGCCGAGCGCAGCAGGCCCGGCGAGCCCGGTGCGTCGCTGTGTGCGGTGCCTGGTGGCGTGCCGCCGGACGACGGGCCATCGCTGCCAAAGAAGGGCGAGAACAGCGTGCTCACGGTCCGCCGCAGCAGGCCGGGCGCACCGCCGCCCATCGACAGCGGCGACACGTTGCCTGCGCTCGGCAGCCCGCCACCGTTCGCGATGCTGCCACCGTAGCCGCCGCCAAAGGTGCCATTCACCGGGCCGGCCAATCCGCCGCGGAGGTGGCTGCCGCCGCCGTATGCCGGGCTGTCGCCGTGTGCACCAGCAGAACCTGCGAGACCACCACCACCGCCGCCGCCAGCCAGCCCGCCGCCAGCCGAGGCGGCCGTTGCGGACCGCGACAGGCGCAGATGCTTCTTCTGAATGTCCTCAATGACACTCTGGGCCTGGGCGCCGACGACCGAGTGCAGGAGCGCCTCGTGGACGTAGTCGACAATGGTGGTGGCATGGGCCTGGACCTCCGGGTGCGGGTCGACGGAGAGGATGAGGATGTGCTTCCAGTAGGCGGCGAAGATGGTGTTGTGGGCGAGCCCCTGGGCAGCGGCCTGGGCGGAGCCGTCGCGGTTGCGGTGCTCGGGCCGCACGTAGTGCAGGCCGCCCTTGCTGGCGGCGGCGGCGGCGACGGAGCCGCTGGTGGCGTCGGGGGGCGGGAACAGGAGGTACTCCTTCTCCTCCTGCAGGTGCTCATAGGCGGCGACGAGGAACTTGTTCTCGTAGCGCAGGACAAAGTGGGACATGAAGACGAGCAGCTCCTTGCGCACCAGGGCGCTGCCGTCGTTGGCCATGTCCAGCAGGGTCCAGGCGATGGACTCCTCGACGCGGGCGACCTCGTCGGTCAGGTCCGGGAGGCCGAGCAGCGTGGTCATGGCGTGCAGCATGGCGGCGCGCACCTCGCACACGGTGTCCTTGGCCAAGAAGGACAGGCGCGCGGGAGCGTTCTCGCGGATGCCGCGCCACTTGGCCTCGGGCAGGTCCTGCCACAGCTGGCTCAGACACAGGCAGGACCACTGGCGCAGCAGCGGGTTCTCCTCGTTGCGCAGGTGGACGAGGCACGAGGTCATGATGTCGGTCTGGTTGCAGACGGTCTGGCCCGGCTTGTAGCCCTTGCACAGCATGGCGAGGATGAAGGCGCACATGGCCTTGTGCTCGTCGGTGTTGACGACAGGCAGGCCCTCGGCGGGCTTGAGGATGGAGGCAAAGTAGTTGTAGCCGCTGTCCTTGATGAGGTCCTGCTGGCACGTGATGTCGACGGCCAGGACGCGCGTCCAGATGAAGACCATGACGGGCTTCAGCTCCGAGGTCGCCGACTGCAGCAGCTTCAGCACATAGGGGAAGATGCCGATGCTGAGGGCTAGCTGGACGGCCCAGGGCCCCAGGTCGAGGAAGCGGCCGAGCAGGATGAGGGCGCGCACGCGGTGCTGCTGGCTCAGCAGCACCTGCAGGACGACGGGCAGCTGGTCGGGGGACTTTTTCTGCATGGCGTCGCCTCGGGCCAGGTAGGCCTCAAAGGCAGACAGCTGGTCGCTGAAAAAGGAGGAGCTGCGGTACTCGTACTCGATGCCCTCGGCCTCCTTGCGCTCGAGCATGGGCAGCTGGGCGAGGGTCTGGTCGACGGCCAGGTCCCAGCTGGCCCACAGGGGGTGCTGGCGGGTGTCGGGCAGCTCCGGGTGGGACTGGGGGTGGCAGTTGTAGACGGACATGACGCGCTGGGCCAGCAAGAAGTTGCGGAAGAGGGCGGCGACGAGCAGGTCCTGGCGGAAGAACTTGCGGAAGAGGTCGCGCGGCAGGGTGGTCCAGGCGATGGTGTCGGTGATGGCGGTGAAGATCCAGTTGAGCTCGCCCAGGGGGGTGCGGCGGTCCTGCAGGCGGCCGGGCAGCTTCTTGGCGCGCGCCGGGGTCAGCGGCGTCTTGAGGGGGTTCTGGTCGACAAAGAACCAGAGGGCCATGTCCATCGGGGTGGTGAGGCAGCAGCTGAAGATGTCGGCGGGGATGCGCGGGGTGGTGGGCAGGTTCTCCTTGGCGGCGCAGGCGGCGAGGTGGATGTAGGGGCGGAAGTTGATCTTCTCGTAGGCCGGGTCGGCGGCCTCGGCGAGGCGCTCCTCCTGCTCGTGCTTCTCGACGAAGCGGTCGTAGTTGGTGAGGATGTTGCCGGCCTCGGAGCAGTCCCAGACGAAGATGGTCGGGGCCTGCAGCCACTGCTGCAGGTCGTAGAGGGAGACGGGGATGTACTGGGTGTAGTTCTTGTTGAAGACCCAGATCTCGCCCGAGGCGGTGGGCTTGGGCACGCCGTGGCCGTTGTAGTGCAGCAGGACGCGCTCGTCCTTGGCGTTGCGGCGCAGGGAGATGCAGAACTTTTTGGTCTCCTCGACGGAGGGGTCGAGGAACTGCTTGTAGCGCGGGCGCAGGGCGAGGGCCTCGTACTGGCTGACGAGGGCCTTGCCGATGTTCTCGAGCGTCTTCTGGACGGGCGGCACGGTGGTGTCCTGCCAGGCCTCGAGGCGGGCACCGGGGGTGGTGCGCAGCTGGTCGGGCGGCTCGACGCCGATGTTAAGGCAGACGGCAATGACGGCCGACACGGTCTTGAGGCGGTCGCGCATGCGCCAGTCGTCCAGCTTGAGAGCGGGCTGCTTCGGCCGGCCGTTGGACTCGTGGCGCTTGTCGGTGAAGTACATGTACCAGTTCTAGGGGGTGTGAGACGGGTGGGCGAGCGGGAGAAGAGGGAAAGCAAAACCTACACTGGCCAGCTGGCTGATAATGTCCTCCGACTGGTAGTGGTCCTCGAAGCCGTGGCGGGCGCCCCAGCGGCTCAGCTCGCCGCTGTTGTGGAGCGTGTCGGTGCTGTCCTCGAGGGGCCGCACGACGTCGCTGCGCGACCGCAGCAGCAACGGCTTGGGCGGTGCCGCGCGGGCGTTCCGGCTGCCGTTGGACCGCCGCTCGGTCTCGGTCTCGGTCTCGGGGCCGGTGCCGGTGCCGTTGCTGTCGCCCGCCGCCGCCGCCGCCGCTGCCGCCGCCGCCGCCATGCGCTGCTGCTTGGTGGTGCTGCGCATGGTCAGGCCGCCGGCGCTAAACGAGCTGCGCCGCGAGACATCGCCGCTGCTGTCTTCGGGGGGCGTCGGCAACGATGGAGCGACAGGGGCGGGGGCGGACGCTGCTGGAGCCAGCCGTGGCGGGTGTGCTTGGGCGAGGGCGCGGCGGCTGATCTGGCTGGTCGCCGACAGGGTGCTGTAGTTCATCATGGGCGGGCCGGAAACGGGAGCGGTGGGCCCGCGGACCGGCGGCTGGGTCGGCGCGGCGCCGAGGGCCTGTCCGACGGCAGAAGCGAGCCCGGACGCTGGCCGAGTGCCGGAGCCGGAGCCGGAGCCGGAGCCGGAGCCCGGAGGGGCGGCCGCGACGGTGGCGGTGTCGGTGCGCGACGGCATGGTGGCGCCGGCAAGGGACGCGTGCGCGTCCGTCGACGTAGAAGGAGGAAGAGGAGGAGGCGGCTGAGGACGAGGACGAGGACGGGGGCTGCTGGTGTTGGTGGTGTGGTTGCGGGTGCTGCTCGTGGTGGCGAGCACCGTCATGGCGCGACAACGGGAAAACGCGTCGTTGGCGTCGCCGTCGGCGAGTCCAGTGGGATGGACAACAGGGCTGGCAGACCGCCCGGCTGTCTAGATGCGGACCATCTAGCCCTCCCAGCAGAAGGACGGAGAGAGAGCGAAGCTAAGGTGTCGTCAGCAAAAGGCGGACGGCGGCAGAGAGAGGCGACAGCGCAGACACCCCCGTCTGGCCGCGCGCGAGCAGGACCGAGTCGGCAGGGCGGGCGGGCCGTCGGGGCTGGGGAGCGAGGGAGGCGCCGGGCGCTGGGGGAGCTGGGGAGCTGGGTGGCGGTGTGGTTGTCTTTGCGATCGACCTTTGTCTCGCATCGGCGTCACGAGTGCGACACGAAGGGGACCAAGCCAGACACGCGCCCGCCTGGGAAAGAAGGGGACAACAACAACAACAACAACAAGAAAAAAAAAGAAGCGCACCGGGATTTCTTACCGATCGCGGGCCGAGTTCGTCACGGTCGTCGTCGTCTGCGATGCCGCGTCGTCGTCGCCGGTCGGAGGGGAAATGAAGGCGAGCGAGCCGTGGCGGAAATTATCACGAGAAACGGGAGGCGGCGAGCGAGCGAGGAAGGGGCGGGTGGTGCAGCAGTCAGCACAAACAAAGCGGTAGGTGCCACACAGGCGGCAGGCGGCAGGCGGCCAGGCGGCCAGGCGGCCAGCCAGCCAGGGACCTTGGCCAACTGTGCAGGTCAGGCCCCACTCGTAGCACGGTACTTGTACTTGCTGGGTGGCGCGCAGCAGGCGCAGGAGTGCGGTCGCGCCCTAGCAGCGGGCAAGGACCCGTGACCTGGCGGCCGAGTGGGGGCGTTAACCACCGTACTTGTACTCCGTACAAATAGCGGCCGTGGTACGTATATCGCACTTGGTGCAACTGCTTGTCCGACGCCGTGCCGCTTCTGCCTGCATCGGTCCTACGTCTGCGCCGGCCGTCGGTTGGATCGTCCACCAGGGCCGCGCGCAAGGGCCAGCGCGCGGCGGGTTATTTATAGCCACCGATCGCGTAGCACGTAACTTTATCCTGCGACGGCGAGGACACAAGCGTCAGGACGCCTCGCGCTGTGGCACGAGAAGAGAGGCAGAAGACAGGACAGGAAAGGGGAAGCTGGAGTCTCGTGACCATGTGTACGTAAGCATAAGCGCAGTAAATATATATTTATGGTCCAAATACGACGAAGAAGGCGCATCGCAGCTGATACGATGGTGGTGCGCGCTTTGGACGACGCGGCGGACCTCGTACGGCCTGGCCCGTGTGCTGGCGGCGAAACGGGTGGCGGGCGTTGGGAAACGGCGCATCCGGCGCACAGAGGCCATTCCTACGACGCCGGATATGCAGCTAAGCATACGACGACCCGGCGCATATGCAATACGTCGTACGTTGCCACGAGGCTCGAGCACCAGCACAGACGGTTTCCGACGCGGTTCCCAGGCAGCCAATCAGTCGTTGTGTAAGCACACGGAGTACCTGCACGTCTCCAGTCGAGGACGTGCCGAGACGCAGTGTCGATCGTGTAGTTGTACATCTCTATTTACAGAGCCTTATGGATTATGCAGCACCAGCCGTACGGACTGCCGCCTAGTTGCATATAAGCATATTGACTGAAGAATCATACCGCATCGCCGCGTGCCCACCCGCCCCTTTATTTCACACAGCACCTCGTAATGCGCGCTGGCCGCGCCTGCCATACCTGCCACCAGGGGGCCGCCGCCCGGCCCCGCTAGGCCCGATATGGATGGGCTGGGTCGCGGCTGCTGTTTCTTGCGTGCGTCCCATGTCCCTGTGCCGGTGCTGCGCTGCAGGACGGCGGAAGGCGCGACGCAGCGGCTGCGCAGGGGCGGCCAGCCGGTCTGTGCCAGAACGGCAGCCAGCTGCCTCGCTCCTTCTCTGTTTTACTTTTTCCTATTGAAAAAAGACTTGCCAATATACGGAGCAAGGTGTCGTTCGCATCTTCGTCCCATCGTCACCAGCCACCCTTCCTCCTCGATTTTATGCTTCATTTTTCCCGCCTCCTTTTCTCCCTGCCTCCCACGCTATACCACCAGCCCGTCGCGCTATACAGCACAGTACGACTCCCGCGCCGCACCCGACCTCCAACGCTCCCCCTTTCTTGCTTCTCCGCTCCTATTTGCTGCTGCCGCCGCCGCCGCCGGAGCGCCCCATCCACATCGCGCGCGCGCTCGCATTCCCGCCCCTTTCTCCTCGGCCCCTGTCCTGGCGCTGGAGCATACGTTTTCTTCTTTCCATTCTTCTGTCCCATTGCCTGTCTTGCCCGCCCTGTTCCACTCCCACTGGCCCTGGCCGGCCCACTGTCCCAGCCATCTCGTCGCCCTCTGCCCGCTGAAGGCTGGCTGGCCACCCACCCACTCCTCCATCGTGGGCGCTCTGCAGGGTCGCACCGCGTATACGCTGGCGGTCGCCGTGTCCCCTTTTTTTTCTGGGGCCGCTTTTCTCTTTCGCTTCGTTGCTGTCCTCCCCCCCCCCTCCCAGCCTTTTCACCAGCACCCCATCGCTCTCGTCACGATCGACGACGAGACGACGACGACGACGGCGAAGCCGAAAACGACGACGACGTTTACGACACGACGCAACGTCGACGACACGACACCACGACGACTCCGCGTCCGAGACAGGGACATCGCCGACCCCGATCCTCGACTCCCCGCGCCGGCCCCCTTTTTCCAGTCTGCGCGCGCGCGCGCCTTTCGTCGCCGACGAGCGCTTCTTACCACTTCTGATCCCGTCTCGACGGTAACCGCTTGACCCGTTCTCGCTGCCGACCCATCGCCGCCCATCGCCGCCCATCTTCTCTCCCTTCCGCGGGTCGTGCGCCGACTCGCACCCGCTCCGGCGCGATGGCGTTCCTCTTCAAGTCCAAGAAGAACCACGACCGCGAAAAGGACCGCGGCCTCTCCAGTCGCGACGGTCCGCCGCCCGCCGCCGTCCCCAACGCAGCCGCCGTCGCCCCCATCCCCAGCACCGGCTCTCAGCCCTCCTCCATCGCCAGCACCAACGCCTCGCGCCTCGCTCGCGAGGAGAAGGCCTCGCTGCAGCGCTCCACGCCCACCGGCAGCCTCAACTCCCTCGACAACGATGGCACCGCCAGCCCCGACCAGGGCGGATACGCCCGCCGCGCAAACGAGTCGGATGTGGTGCGTTGCCGTTGCCCGTCTCTTTTTGCTGTTGGCCTCTTGCTCCTAGACTGAACCCGCTGACCTGGACCCCAGTATCGCCCCCCCGTGCTCGGCGCGCAGAACCCCAACCTCTCTCTCTACCCGTGGTCGCAGCGCCGCCTCGTCTACACGGCGTCCACCACGAGCCCCTTCCCGCGCTACGGCGCTGCCGTCAACGCCACCGGCTCCAAGGAGGGCGACATCTACGTCATGGGCGGCCTCATCAACAGCGAGACCGTCAAGGGCGACCTGTGGATGATCGAGGCCGGCGGCGCCATGTCCTGCTACCAGCTCGCCACCACCGCCGAGGGCCCCAGCCCGCGCGTTGGCCATGCCAGCCTGCTTGTCGGCAACGCCTTCATCGTCTACGGCGGCGACACCAAGATCACCGAGTACGACGTCCTCGACGAGACGTTGTATCTGCTCAACACCTGTAAGTCGGCCGTCTGCGTGTTTTCGCGTTTTCGCTTGTCCCCCTCCCTGCTCACGTCTAGCCACCCGCCAATGGTCGCGGGCCCTACCCGCAAGCCCCCGGCCCTCTGGCCGCTACGGCCACTCGCTCAATATCCTCGGCTCCAAGATCTTCATCTTCGGCGGCCAGGTCGAGGGCTACTTCATGAACGACCTCGCCGCCTTCGACCTCAACCAGCTCCAGAAGCCCAACAACCGCTGGGAGATTCTTATCCCCAACGGCCACCAGGGCAAGCTGCCCCCGGCCCGCACAAACCACACCGTCGTTTCCTACAACGACAAGATGTATCTGTAGGTCACCGTCTCCTCCTTCTCCTCCTTCTCCTCCTCCTCCTCCCCCTCCTCCTCCTTCCCATCCTTCTCTTCCTTTGTCTTCAGCCTCTTCCTTGGTCCGCTGCTAACCCACCCCCAGCTTTGGCGGCACAAACGGGTACCAGTGGTTCAACGACGTCTGGTGCTACGATCCCGCCATCAACACCTGGACCCAGCTCGACTGTATCGGCTACATCCCCGTCGAGCGCGAGGGCCACGCCGCCGCCCTCGTCGACGACGTCATGTACATCTTTGGCGGCCGCACCGAGGAGGGCTCTGACCTCGGCGACCTCGCCGCCTTCCGCATCACCTCCCGCCGCTGGTACACCTTCCAGAACATGGGGCCCTCGCCCTCGCCCCGCTCCGGCCACAGCATGACCTCGGTTGGAAAGTCCATTGTCGTTCTCGGTGGCGAGCCCAGCGCTGCCACCTCTCCCATAAACGACCTCGCCCTCGTCTACGTCCTCGACACCACCAAGATCCGGTACCCCAGCGACGCTCAGATCTCCGCCGGCGCACAGAAGAGCCTCACCCAAGGCACACAGGGTGCGCAAGGCCCCCGTCGCCCCAGCCAGAGCGACGGTTCCCGCGACCCCAAGCGCGCTGTCGCCCCCGGTGCGACCAACAGTTCCACCAACGGCTTCCGCTCCCCCAGCGGCAGCGACGGCAACACACCGTCTCCGGTCAACGGCGGTCCCGGCTCCAAGCTCCCAAGAGCCGCCCCCGGGTCCTCTCCGCCGGTGGGACCTCCACCGCAAGGCCAGCCGCCCAAGCCATCCCAGCCGTCTCAGACCTCCCAGGCCTCGGCCGCCGCACGCGTCCGCAATGCCTCGTCGGAGCGGGGCGACTACGCGAGCTCCCCCATCTTGAGCAGTGCCACCCCCACCGAATCGCCCGTGTCGCGCGAGCCGCCCAAGGATTTCGACAGCCCCGTCATCAAGGCCGGCAGCCGGACAGCAGCTGCCGGCCCAACAGCACCAGGGGCACCGCCACAAGCGGCTGCGGCCCAGCAGGCTGCCCGGTCCGTTTCCAAGAATGAGCCCCCCGCTGCGTCATTAGGGGCGGCTCCTTCGACCGCTGCGCCAGCGGAGGCGCTGGCCGCAGGCGCCGCTGCCGGGCTGGGGGCCGCGGCAGCAGCGGCATCGGCCGCCGGCCCGCCAGCGACGCCGCGATCAAAGCAGAGCCGGCAGCGTGGCCCCGGCTCAATCGACAGCACAGCCGAACGGCTGCCCGGCAGCGGCGGCATGGGCAATGGTGTGGGCGGTGTCTCGTCAACTGGCCGGCCCACCTCGCCACCGCCGCCGTCCACACGGCAAGGAGGCGGCAACCCGCTGTCGCGGCGGTCGTCAGGCCGCAACTCGCAGACCGTCGCGCTTCTCAAGGAGCTCGATGCGGCGCGGAACCGGAACGCGTGGTATGCTTCAGAGCTCGAGCTGGCCCGCCGGTCTGGCTACACCCCGCAGGCCGCGCTCAGCCCTGTACTCGACGGCCGCGCCACCGAGACCTTTGACGACGAGGACCGCCCTCTGATCGAGGCGTTGCTGGCCATGCGCACCGAGCTCGCCAACGTCCAAAGCTCCGTCGACAAGCAGGCCGTGCTTGCCGCCAAGCAGATTGCCGAAGCCGAAAAGCAGCGCGACGCCGCCATCCAGGAGGCAGTGTACGCCAAGGCGAAGCTGGCCGCGCTCCTCGGCAACGGCAGCGCCAGCAGCACGCCGCGCCTTGACGGCGAGCGTGACCGCGACGCCGAGGACCGCGCCGAGGAGATCAGCCGCAAGCTTGCCTCGGCCCTGAGCGTGCAGAAGGACTTGCAGGCCCACCTGGAGCGGGTGTCCGTCGAGGCCGATGCGGAGAAGCGCGCCCGCCAGTTGGCCGACGACACCCTCAACGCGGCCCAGCGGCGCATGGCCGACCTCGAGACCTACAAGCAGCAAACGTCGTACGAGCTGGAGCGCCTCAAGGCCGAGCTGCACAGCGCTCAGCGCGACGCGCGCGAACAGGCCGTAGTCGCTGCCGAAGCCGCGTCCGCCGCGCAGCTGCTGCGCGTCGACAAGGAGGACCTGGAGCGCAAATACGCCGACGCCGTGGGCTCCGCCAAGGACAACGGCACGTCCTTTGAGTCGCTGCGCGCGGCCGTGGCGGCATCCGACGAGATGAAGACGCTGCTCGAGGAGAAGCTGGACCAGGAGCGGGGCCTGCGCGAGACGGCCGAGGCCAAGCTGGCGGCCGTCAAGGCGGAGCTGGAAGCGCGGACGACGGAGGTGCTGACGCTGACGCAGCGGCTGCGCGACACCGAGGAGCTGGCGCAGAAGCACGCCAACGAGGCGCGCACGCACCGGCAAGCTGTGCTACAGGGCCTCGACACGATCACAGCGCGCAGCGTGGGTGGCCGCGGGCAGCCAAGCCGGGCGGATACGGAGCGGCTGGCAGCGCTGCAGGCGCAGCTGGAGGCGGCCAACGCGCTGGTGCGGAAGCACCAGCAAGACGCAGACATGGCCGCAGACCGGCTGCGCAGCGCAGAGGAGCGCATTGCCGGGCTGGAGGCGTACCAGGAGCAGTCGAGCCGGGAGGGCGTGTCCATCCGGCGGCAGCTGCAGGCGGCGCTGCGCGACACGCAGACGCTGCAGGCGCTCAACACGGACCTCAAGAACGAGCTGTCCAAGCAGCAGCTGGAGACCAACGCGGTGACGGTTCAGCACAACACGCTCAAGGACATTCTGAGCGAGCGCGGCATAAGCCCGACCAGCAGTGCTGCAGCGGCGGCCGCGGTCGCCGCCAGCGGCTCATCGCGCTCGCGCGGCGGACGCGAGGGCTCGCCGGAGCAGGAAGCGCGGGTGCGCAGTCTGGAGGGGCAGCTGGCGGCGGCGGTGGCGGCGCACGAGGACACGCGGCGGACGCTCGCGGCGCAGGCGGCAGACTCGGAGGCGGCGTACCGGGACAAGCTGACGCAGCTGGAGAACGACTATCAGTCGGCGGTGCACTACGTCAAGGGCACGGAGAAGATGCTCAAGCAGCTCAAGGAGCAGCTGTCGCGGTACAAGGCGGAGAACACGCGGCTCAAGGCGGAGGTGGAGGAGCTGGAGACGAGCAAGGCCAGCGGCTCCAGCGGGACGGGCCAGCCGGCGCAGCCGCCGGCCGAGTGGGAGGCGGAGCGCAGCGCGCTGGCGCACAAGGTGGAGGCGCTGCAGGGAGATCTGGCGGCGTCGCGGGCGCAGCTGGAGGCGCAGATTGCAGCAGTGCGGCAGGAGCTGGAGCAGGCGCAGCGGGACCGCGACGCGGTGCAGAAGACGAACAAGGAGGTGCTGGCGCGGCTGTCGGCGTCGCGGCGGGACCTGGAGGAGGTGCAGCAGGAGAACGCGCTGCTGGAGCGGCGGGCGCAGGACGCGGAGCAGAAGGTGGGCCTGTTGCTGGACCAGGTGGAGTCGTCGGTGGGCAACTACCGACGGCGCAGCCGGCAGGTGGCGAGCATCAACTCGGACCAGCTGCGCGAGGCGGCGGCGAACGGGCCGGGCAACCACCACGGCGGCCCCAACGGGCACGGGAACGGCAACGGCAATCTCGGCGCTGGCCTGCACAACGGCAACGGCAACGGCAACGGCAGCCGGGCCGTGCCGAGCGGGGCGCACCACGAGCGGCACGACAGCTCGGAGACGGGCAGCGCGTACGGCGAGAGCAGCGTGGGAGACGCGCGCAACAGCGCGGCGCTGGACAGCCTGGCGAATGAGCTGGAGACGCTGCGCAGCCACTGGGAGGCGACGAACAAGAACTACCGGCTCAGCAACGCGTTTGACTTTGAGACGACGGGAGCGGCGGCGGCGGCGGCGGCGGCGGCGGGAGCGGGCGCGGACGGCAGCAACGGCGTGGCGTCGTCAGGGCGGGCGGACGGCAAAGACGAGAGCGGCGGCGGGCTGGGGCTCAGCGAGAGCTTGGCGGACTGGCGGAAGCGGCTGGACAGCTAGGTGAGAGGTGATCTGGGGGGATCTTTTTCTCTTTTGGTTCTTTGGTCTTTCTGGCCTCGGTTTCTGCATCCTTCCGGAGCGGAGGGACTTTTCGTTCATTACTTTGTTTTGTTCTCTTGTTCCTAGTATGGCTTGCGGCACGCCGGGCGTTTCTGATCTTTTTGAATTCTTGTTTTGGGGATTTCTTTTGCTGTATTCTAGGCTTGTACGAATGCACATCTGACTCCTGATCGTTATACAATGCAATATTATGGAACAATAATTTCAGAAAAATGAAACAAAAAATAAATAAAAAATAAATAAAGAGAAAAGCCTCATTAGACCACTAATCCTCCAGCAGCGCCGTCGCAGTCTCGCGCAGCTTGAACTTTTGGATCTTGCCGCTGGCGGTCTTGGGGTAGGCGGCGGTCCAGTAGACGTGCTTGGGCACGAGATGGGGGCTGAGGCGGTCGCGGACCCAGGCGCGGACGGCGTCGGGGGTGAGGGGGTCGTCGTCGCCGGCGGTGGTGGGCTCCGGGAGCTCGCCGTAGTCGCCGCCGCGGACGGTGCGGCCGCCGGCGACGGGGACGCCGGCATGGGGCACGACAAAGGCGGCGACGGCCTCGCCGTGGCGGGGGTCGGGGACGCCGACGACGGAGGCCTCGGCGACGCGGGGGTGCTGGAAGAGGCAGTTCTCGATCTCGAGGGGGTGGATGTTCTCGCCGCCGCGGATGACGAGGTCCTTGAGGCGGCCGGTGACGGCGACGTAGCCGTCGGCGTCCATGACGGCCTCGTCGCCGGAGTGCATCCAGGGGAGGCCGGTGGCCGGGTCCGTTACGAGGACGGCGGCCGTCTGGGCCTCGTCCCCCCAGTAGCCGCGCATGACCAGGTAGCCGCTGGCGGCGAGCTCGCCGGGCTGGCCGCGGGGCAGGACGCGGGCGCGGTCGGCCGGGTCGACGATCTTGACGGCGGTGTGCGGCAGGGGGCGGCCGACGGTGGCGGTGCGCTTGGGCAGGGGGTCGGCGGGCGCGGTCATGCAGCTGACGGGGGCGGTCTCGGTCATGCCGTAGCAGATGACGAGGCCGCGCAGGCCCAGCGACGCAAACAGGCGGCGCATCAGCGACTCGGGCACGGACGAGCCGGCGGCGATGCCGGTGCGCAGGTGCGTGGGCAGGGCGGCGGCGGCGGCGGGGGTGAGGTGGCGGGGCCGGCGGCCGGCGTGCCCGTGGCTGGGTTGCGGCTGGCGGCCGACCTGCTCCAGGACCTCGAGCATGGACACGAACATGGTGGCGACGCCGTAGAGCCCCGAGGCGCGGTGGTCGGCGGCCATGAGCAGGGCGGCGGCGGGGTCAAAGGCGGGCGAGGGCAGCAGCAGGGCGGCGCCGGACGTGGCGGTGGCCATGTAGCCGAGGACGGCGCCGAAGCAGTGGAAGAGGGGCGGGGGGCAGACGATGCGGTCGTCCGGGGCGAGGCCCATGCGCTGGCCGACGAGGTAGCCGTTGTTGAGGATGGCCGTGTGCGACAGCATGGCGGCCTTGGGCTGCGACGTGGTGCCCGAGGTGAACTGGATGCTGATGGCGTCGCCGGGCCGCAGGGGCTCGGGGAGGGGGGCGGGCCGGGGGCGGGCCGGGTCGCGGGCGAGGGCGGCGAGCACGGCGGGGTCCTCGAGGTCGGCGCCGCCGGTGAGGGCGGCCCAGGGGGTGAGGGCGCGCAGGCGGACGGCCGGGTCGGCAAAGTCGGCGGCGGCGGCGGCGACGGCAGGGTGGTCCGGGGTGTTGTCGACGAGGACGATGCGGCGCAGGGAGGGCACGTCGGGGCAGACGAGGCGGGCCGGGTCGGCGGCGGCCAGGGCGGCGGCGCCGCCGGCGAGGGCCTGCAGCAGGGGCAGGTTGCTGCGGCCGCGGCCGGGCTTGTAGGCGAGGTCGGTGACGGCGCCGACGACGAGGACCTCGACGGCGAGGTGCTGCAGGGCGGCGGCGACCTGGGCGGCGGTGAAGGCCGGGTTGAGGGGCACGAGCACGGCGCCCAGCTTGTACAGGGCGTAGGTCAGGGCGGCAAAGGCGGGCCCGTTGCCGAGGCTGACGGCCACGCGGTCGCCCTTGCGCACGCCGAGGCCGCCGGCAGGGCCGTCCTGCTGCTGCAGCGCGCGCGCCAGCAGGTCCGACACGCGGTCGAGGTCGCCGTAGGTGTAGACGGTCTCGCGGGCGGCGGGGGCGGCGGCGTCCTCGGAGACGGGCGCGCGGCACACGACGGCCGGGCGGTCGGGGAAGCGGGCCACGATGGAGGCAAAGTGCGCGGGGATGGTCTGGGTGAGCAGCGGCGGATCGGAGGGGCCGTAGCTGAGGGAGGGAGGAGGAGGGGAAGGAGGAGGAGGAGGAGGAAAAGAAGCCGTAGTGGACGTGAAGCGAGGCCGGCGGACCCTCGAGATCGACGGCGAGATCGACGGCGGCGGGCGGCGGATGGCCGAGACGGACGGCCGCCCGGCCGCAGCCGACCACGCAGAGAGCGCCTGGCAGACGGGCGGCGCGCGGACGACGAGCGCAGGTCTCATGGCGGCGGCGGACGAAACGACAAGAGGCGGGTGGTCGCCAGGGAGGACGGACGGACGGACGGACGGACGGACGGACGGACGATCGATCGATCGCACGCACGGCTTATACGCTTCCCCGCAAACGGGACGGGATGCGGGGAAGCGGCTGACGTTCTCCAGCGGCAGGAGCAGCCCAACACGCGCCGAGGTCTATTTTGGTATATTACCAGTTCGATTCCGAGAAAGAAAAAAGAAAATGCCAGCAAGGTGCGCCAGACCTCGCACACAAACATGTCCTCTATATCCGTGTCCTTCCAGCGGCCCGTACAGAAAACAACAGACCCAACGCCGTGCCATGCAAACCAGGTGCGTGTCTCTGCTGCCGGCTGCGGCCAGCTACGCCTGCTCGCCAATGTGGCGCTCGCTCTCGGGCTTCCAGGTGCCCTCAAAGTCGTGCTTGACAAAGGCCATGGGGTCGTCGTAGTCCTTGGCGCCCATCTGCTCGACGCCGGGCGAGAAGGAGGTGATGGGCAGGACGATGACGTCGCCGACGCGCTTGGGGGCGTCCATGCCGGTGAAGTTGCGCCAGTCGATGGGGCCCTGCGAGTCGGTCATGTCAAAGAAGCGCGCGTCGTTGAAGTAGGCAAAGATGGTGTCGGTCCACAGCGCGGGCCCCGTCAGCTCGACGACGTTGTTGCGGTCGGCGAGGGCCGCCAGCTGGCCGGCGGCGCGGCGGCGCAGCGTCTCCTGGGTGATGGCGGCGACGACCTGGCGCAGCACGGGGTGGCCCGGCTTGGCCTGGATGGTCCACTGGCAGAACTGGATGCGGCGGCTGTACCAGTCGTGCCAGTCCGGGCGGTCGGGGTCGGCCTCGATGCCGACGACGAGGCCGACGGCCTCGCGGGGCACGCTGTCGGGGATCCACTCGAGGGCGCTGCGGATGGCGTACGTGTCAATGTCCGAGTAGATGCCGCCGCGGGCCAGCAGGATGAGGTAGCGGAAGAAGTCGGCCTTGAGCACCGGCAGCGGCAGCGCGTCGTAGGCCGCCAGCACCTCGGGCACGGCCGCGTACAGCAGCCGCAGCAGCTTGACCGCCACCGCGTCCGTGATGACCTCGTGCACGAAGCCCGGGTGCTGCTCCGTCCACGTCGCCTCCTGCTCGCGGAAGGTGAACTCGCCGTTGGCCGGCGTGTACTTCCACGTCTGCCAGATGTAGGCCGGGAACTTTTGGTCCACGTCGTACGGGTACTGGTAGGCCAGCTTGTCGTAGAGCGAGAGCTTGGACAGGTCTGGCGGCTGCAGCGGCCGCTGGGCAGGGGGGTGCTGCAGCTGTTGTTGTTGTTGTTGTTGTTGTTGTTGTTGTTGTTGCTGCTGTTGTTGTGATGGTGGCGTGGCCGGGACGCCGGCGCCGGTGGCTGCGGCGGCCGGCGCGTGCGGGTGGCGCAGGGCGGCGCCGGAGGCCGGGTGCGTGCGGGTGGTGAGGTAGAAGACGGTGAGGAAGAAGGCGGCCGCGAGGAGGGCCCGCTTGAAGGTGAGCATGGTGAGGGGAGGAGGTCGGTGGGAGGCGGAGAAGGAGGTCAAGAGGAGGCGTCGAGGGCGGTTGAACGACGTCGCGTCAGCGGACGAGCGAGCGTCGTGGGCATGCGCGGGAGGTCATAGACGGGGGAGAGGAGGACGGGGCCGGGGACCAGACCGGGGACCAGAGGATGAGACCGGACGACGACGGGCGACAGGACGAGACGAGGTCGATGAGGCCAGACGAAAAAGGGGCGAGCTCGTATTGGCGGTCGGCTGACGTCGGCGAGCTCGTGTTGGACTCGTGGACTCGCGGGCTCGTGCCGGACTCGTGCCGGACTCGTGTCTCTTTGTGCGATGCAACGGTGCAGCGGCCGCGGATACGACTGCGAAGACGAGCGAAAAGCGAAGACGGCTTCGAGGACGCAAGCGAGGAGGACGACGAAGGGCGGCTCTTTGTAAGCGAACGCGCAAGCGCAAGCGCAAGCGGTGGTGGCCAACCGTGGTGGGCGGTGGAGGCGGCAGGCGCGTGGAATGGCGCTAAGGCCTGCCAGCTGTGGCAAGCCGAAGAACGTGGGCGGGCTGCGGGCTGCGCGGCGCTGCGGCGTGCGTTGCTCGCTGCGTTGCTCGCTGCGTTTCGTTTGCGGCGAGGTGGAACGCGCGGAAGCCGGATGGCGGCGGAAGAGGGCAGCAAAAAGCAAAGGCGAAACACCCGAGCGTTGACCGAGACAGTGTACATGTGGACGAAAACAGCGCTACAGCGCTACAGCACAGCACTACAAGTACTTGTAAAATATACAAAATCAGCACTACAGCGCTACAGCACTCAGTAATGTACCTGACCAACCTGTATACTCCGTACAGCTACTCCGTAATTCAGCCGACGCTGCAGCCTCCACCGTTTTTCCTCTTTGTCCCTTGCGTGCCTTGATTCGACAAATTGTGCTCGGCGTGCTCCGTTCTCCTATGGAGAGAGCAGCAAACAAGTATACGGAGTACGGAGTACAGCGCACGCCCCGCCGCTGTGCTCAGGCTCTGACAGATCGACAGGAATGGCGCGTCCCGGGTCCGGCGCACCTGAAACGCTGACGCATGCTGTTTCCGTTTTCGGTGTCTGTCGGCCGCCGGACAGGGACTGCCTATTTCTGTGCTAAAAGCGGATGCTGCATTCCAATTGGATAAGAGGACTCTTGGTCTAGTGGTATGATTCTCGCTTAGGGTTCACCCTGAGTTGCCTGCGAGAGGTCCCGTGTTCGATCCACGGAGAGTCCCTTCTTTTTGGAGGTATTTTACAAATATCCCCCTTCTTTTTGGAGGTAATTTTTAATACACAAATATCCTTTAGGAGTCCCTTCTTTTTTGAGTTTCCTATGCAAAAAGACAAATCTACACAGATATACACAAATATCCTAATGATCAATCTTGAGCGAAAAGTCGACGTGCGGCACGCCCTGGTGGATGTAGCTCGTCGAGATGATGTCAATGTCTGCGGGTCAGCCGCCAGCCTCGCCAACCTCGTCCGTCCACAGCACCCACCGTTGCACGCATAGGCGGCCATGTTGTCGGCGGTCAGGCCGCCCGAGACCTCGATGAGAAAGTGGCTGCGGCCGCGCGCGGCCCAGCGGTGGCGCAGGCTGGCGGCGGCGGCGCGCACGCCGTCGCCCGAGAAGTTGTCGAGCATGACCACGTCGGCGCCGGCGGCCAGCGCCTCGTCGGCCTCGGCCTCGGACTGCACCTCGACCTCGATCTTGAGCGCGAACCCGGCCACGGCCTGCGCCGCCGCCACGGCCTCCGTGATGCTGCCCCGGCTCCACACGTGGTTGTCCTTGAGCATCACCATGCTGCTCAGGTCCACCCGGTGCATGTCCGCCCCGCCCACCAGCATCCCGTACTTCTCCACCAGCCGGAACCCGGGCGTCGTCTTGCGCGTGCCCGCCAGCCGGCCCCGGAACCCGGCCGCCCGCAGCGCCGCCAGCGTCTCCCGCGTCCGCGTCGCCACCCCGGCGCACCGCGCCAGCACGTTGAGCGCCACCCGCTCCCCCAGCAGCAGGCCCCGCGCCGGCCCGCTCACCGTCGCGCACGCCGTCTTGCCGTCGCCGCCCACGGCATCGCCCTCCCGCACCCGCCACGCCACCGTGCACCCGCACCGCGCAAAGATCTCGTCCACAAACGGCACCCCCGCCACCACCCCGGGGCTCTTGGCCCACAGCGTCGCCGTCCGCGGCGCGTCGCCCACCACGAAGCCCCCGTAGTCAAACGACGGCGTGTCCTCGGCCAGCCAGGCCGCCACCTGCTCTTTCCACGACGGCGGCAGCAGCGCCGACAGCGCGCCGTGGTCCAGGGGGGTGGAGGTCGTCATGTTGGTTGTTGGTGCCGTATGCTTACTGCGGTATCGGCACAAGTCGGGGGGCGGAGCGAGCAGGAGATTTTCGGTCCGGCGTGGTCTGCTGACTCATCAGGCGTTTTGGACGGCGGGGACGGCGGGCGGTGAGCGGGCGGTGAGTGGGCGGTGACGGCGGTGATGGGCGGTGACGGGCGGTGACGGGCGGTGACGGCAGACGGCGGACGGCGGTGACGGCGGTGAGCGAGGCGAGGCACGGCGACGGCGACGACATGGCGGTGATCGGATCCTGTGCTGCGTGCGGCTGTACCGCTGGCAAAGGGATCGCTGCTGTGGTGGTTGTGGTTGTGTTATCACGTATAGACGACTAGACGACACGTAGACGACACGTAGACGACACGTTTCAATCTTGCGGTGACGCCCAAACTGTGGAAACATCAAAACACGAGAAACGCGGTCGTGGCCCGACCGAGACATTCCCGCCGTTTTGTGGCTTCCCGGCGGCAGCGGCGAGAATACACGGAAGAACGACAAACTAGAACGAGACGAGACGAGGACGAGAACGAACGAGGACGAACGACACGAACGACACGAACGACACGAACGACACGAACGACACGAACGACACGAACGACACGAACGACACGAACGACACGAACGACACGAACGACACGAACGACACGAACGACAACAACGAGAACAAACGACAACAACGCGAACCGAAATATGAGCCCACACCGCGAGGACGACACGTCGCCACACGACATGGCCGCTGTCCAGGCCGCTGTCCAGGCCACCGTCCAGACTGCGGACAAGGCCGCCGACCGCGCCGTCCAGCTGCCTGCCGACTTCGCCGACAAGGCCCTCGCTCAGTTCGACCGCCTGCGCGCCGAAGGCCGCCTCTTCTACTCCCCGACGGCCGGCGAGGTCGTTGAGCACGACGGTTTCTGGGTACGCCTCCTCTGGCCTCCTCTGGCCTCCTCTCTCGTCCCCTCCCCCCTTTCCCCCCCCGCTCACCCTCAGTTCGAATTCCGCGCCTCGCCGTCCATTGCGCGCAAGCCCGTGCTGGCGGTGGACGCGCCGGAGCGCCGCGGCGTCGGCGGCCCCTTTGTCGACCCGGACCCGGCCTTTGTCGTCGGCCGCCCGGGCCCCGACCACGTCGTCGAGCTCAGCATGCACGCCATGATGCGCCCGCACTACGTCCTGCACACGCGCCTCTTTGCGCCCCAGACCGACGACCTCGACCGCGCCGACTGGGCCGCCACCTGGGCCCTCATGCGCGCGCTGCCCGCCGCCCAGACGCCGATGATGATCTACAACTGCGGCTACGAGGGCGGCGCCTCCCAGGGCCACAAGCACGTCCAGGTCTTTGCCGCCCCGGACCCGGGCTTCCCCCTGTTTCCCCAGGTCGCCCTGGACCGCGCCGGCTGCGCGGCGTCCGACGACCCCGTCCAGCACCCCGGCGTGCCCTTCCAGCACTTTGTCCTGCCCCTGCCCCCCGACGCCGGCCCGGACGCCCTGCTCGCCGTCTACCGCCGCCTGCTGGCCGCCGTGCGCCGCGCCCACCGCGAGCACGCCGCCGCGCGCATGGCGCGCGCGATGAAGAGCAACGGGGCCAAGGAGGCCGACATCGACGGCATGGACGGCACCGACGGCCACGCCACGCCGTGCGCCGACGACCACAGCCCGTCCACGACGGCCAACAACGTCATCGCCACGCCCACCTGGATGTGCATGATCCCGCGCCGCCGCGGCGGCAAGGACGGCACCGGCGCCGGCTCCCTCGGCATGCTTGGCCTGCTGTGGCTCAAGGGCCCCGCCGAGCGCGCCCACTGGAACGAGCTGGGCATGACCAAGCACCTGGTGTGGATGGGGCTGCCGCGGTAGGATCGACGGCGACAGAGGGCAGGCAGACAGACGGCAGACAGACGGCAGACAGACGGCAGACAGACGGCAGACAGGCAGACAGACGGCAGACAGGCACGATAATAGACATGCATTTCTAGACAAACTACAGCGGCGCCCGCCACCGCAGGTTGATCTGCTTCTGGGCGACCTGGACGGTTAGCACGGCACGCCAGACGGAAAAAGGGGGCCACTCACCAGCGGCCGCAGCACGGCCACGCCGACGGCCAGCGCCGCCACGGTGCCCAGCATGGACAGCTTGTTGAAGCCCTTGTCGAGCAGGTCAAAGGCCAGGCTGGGCGCCACGCGCGTGCCGAACACGTCCACGGCGCCCACCGCCAGCACCAGGCTCGTCGACTCCACGTGCGTCGGCGCCGCCACCAGCCGCCGCACCCCGAGCACCGCCCGCGCGTGCGTCACCACTGCCCGCGGGTCCACCTCCAGCCCGGCCACGTACCGCACCAGGCCCTCCTCCGCCTCGGCCGGCGTCGCATCCCGCCCGACCGGCCGCCGCCCGTCCAGCACCCCGCCCACCCGCGGCAGGCCCACGATGCCCTGCAGCTCCGGCACGTACGCCAGCACCTGCCGCACCGTCACGCCCTGCCGCGTCTGCGTCACCGCCAGCGGGCCCAGCTTGGCTCCCACCACCCACGTCCGCGTCGCCACCGCCGGCGCCAGCGGGAAGCCCCCGTCGGCGGATGAGGAAGAAGAAGAAGAGGAGGAGGAGGAAGAGCCGTCGTCCGCCGCCACCACGCCCGCCAGCGGCGCCAGCGCCGACGCGTTGCCGCCCGGCAGCACGCCGGCGCCGTGCCCGCGGCGGTTCGGCTCGAGCGACTCGTACAGGTCCGTCACCGTCAGGTGGTAGCCCTTGACCGTCGGCGCCGTGCCGTCGGCCGCGGCCGCCACGCGGTACTCGCCGAAAAAGGTGCACACGAACGTGTTCTCAAACAGCAGGCACTCCACCGGCTTGGCCCCGTCCACGCCCGCGTACGTCGCCGACGACAGCACCGCCCCCGACACCGTGTCCACCAGCAGCGTCAGCAGCTCGCCGCCGTGGGCCTCCCCGCGCACCGCCGCCACCACCGCCAGGTTCGGGTTGAGGTACTTGTACAGCACGCGCCGGTCGCCCAGCACGCGCCCAATCGACGCCACCGGGTCGTGCGCTGGCCGCGTCGCCACGTCCACGATGCGGAACCCCGCCGGCGCCGCCAGCGTCCACGTCGTCTCCTCCACGCACCGGTCCCCGCGCACCACGAACCGCACGCCGTACAGGCTGTCGCCGCTGCCGCCGCTGCCGCCGCTGCCGCCGCTGCCGTCGCCCGCGGACGGCCGCCGCCGCCGCCGCCGCCGCACCAGGTGCTCCCGCGGGCACCGCGCCGGCGTCAGGCCCCCCACCGGCCCGTCCTCCGGCACCACCAGCAGCCACGGCTCTGCGGAGGCAGCGGCGCCGCCGCTGCTCACCACCACCGCGCTCGCCACCGGGCCGCCGCCCGGCACCGCCGCCTCCACCAGCGCCGCCGCCGGCGCCACCGCGCCCGTCGCCAGCTCCACCTCCACCGTCTGCGCCGCCGTCGCGCCCACCACCGTGGCCACGCCGCGCGCCTCGTCCACGTGGATGTGCTTGACGTCCCAGCGCCGCGGCCCGCCGGCTGCTGCCGCCGAAACATGCACGGCCTCGGCCGTCCACAGCACCGCGCCCGGACTGGCCGCGTCCAGGCCGTACAGCCGGCCGCGGCGCGTGGCCACGATGGCCAGCTTGTGGAAGCCAAAGGCGTCGACCTCGGCGTCGGCGTCGGCGTCGGCGTCGGCGTTGGAGCCGGCCGCCCTGGTGGGCCGTCCCGCCAGGCTGCGCAGCAGCCGCCCCGGCAGCGTCTGCAGGTAGGCGGGCAGGCGGGCGAGGTCGTCGAGGTGGCGCTGGACGCGGTGGCGGTAGGCGGCCAGCGGGCTCTGCGCGGCCTCGGCCGTCTCCTCGGCGAGCGCGCGCACCAGCTGGGCCGCGGCCGCCGGCCGGTCCGCCAGCGCCGCCGCAACCGCGCCCGTCAGGCCCTCGGGCCGCGCCCACACGCGCTGGCCGTTGCGCACCAGCACCCAGTCCTCGTCCGCGGTCAGCACCGCCGCCCGCACCGCATAGCCGCCGCCGCCGCCCGGCTTGGCCACGACTTCCGCAGCCGCAGCGCCCGCCGCGTGCACGCGCGCGCGGGGCAGCGGCCACCGGCCCAGGATGCCGTGCGACGCCGAGTCGGTCAGGACGATCTCGTCGTCGGTGATGCGCGTGACAAAAAAGGCGGCGGCGGCGGCGGCGCTATCGCTGTCGCCGCTACCACCAGCGGCGCTCACGGCAAACGCGCCGGCCCCCGGCGCCGGCGGCAGGTCGTAGGCCTTGTGCACGGCGCCCGTCTTGGCGTCCACGTGGTAGACCTGGCCGCGGTGGGCAGCGTCGTGGGCGGTGCGGGTGTGCACGAGAAAGGGCAGCAGGCGCGGCTGGGCCGTCTGCGACGACGCCGGCTGGCGCAGGGCGTGCACACGCACGGCGGCGGTGCCGTCGGGCAGCGGCAGGTCGTGCTGCTTCTTGGCGTGCTTCGTGCCGAGCAGGTGCACGTGGAGCGTGGGGGCGTTCTTGGACTTGTTGGTGGTCCAGAGCACGAGGCCGCCGCCGCCGACAAACAGGAGGTCCGCGGGCGCCGCCAGGTCGCTGGCCAGGACATGCTCCTCGACGCGGCGGCCGGTGCGCAGGTCGAGCGCCCGCACCTTGAGCGGGCCCCCCGACACGGCGCTCACGACGTAAGCCTGGCCGGCCACCACCGTGGCCTGGAGGGCGGCAGCAGGAGCGGCGGCGGCGGCGGGCAGGGCCTCGCGGTGCTCCCACACGACGCGGCCGTCGACGCCGCGCAGGCGCCGCAGCACCAGCGCGCCGCCGCCGCTCGCAGAGGCGTCGGTGGGCTCGTCGGCGGCGGTGCCGGCGGGCACGTGGAAGAGCGCCAGCACGTCTCTCCGGGCCGGCACGGCCGTCGTCGCGTCCACATCGGCTGGCGCCTCGGCGGGGGGGACGACGACGACGTCGGCCACCTCGCCGGCAAAGTCAGCCCACCACACGCTGCGGCCGGACACGGCGTTCCACGCGTGCACGGAGCGGCCGCGGCCCGCAGCCAGCCAGCCCTCGCCGTCGACGGCCTGCAGATGGCCGACCACGTCGCCGACCACGTCGTCTTTGCTCTCCTCGTCCTCGTTCTCCAGCAGGTGCCGCCACACGACGGCGCCGCTGCTCGGGTGGACGGCGCCCAGGACGCCGGCATCGCTCAGGGTGTACAGCAGGGTGGCCTTGTCGTCGCGGCGCGGGCGGTGGAAGACGGTGGCGTGGGCCAGGGGCAGGCCGACGAGCTCGTGGTGGAAGTCGATCTGGCCGACCTGGTCGGGGAACACGAGCGCGTCGACGGCGCCGCCGCCGGCGAGCAGCAGCGCCAGCGGCACGAGCGCCGCGCGGAAGGAGCGCATGCGCATCGCGTGTGTCGGGGGTCGGAGATGGCGGAGATCGGATAAAAAGGGTGGTGTTCTGTTGTGTCGTCCGTCTCCTTGTTTTTGTGGCTTTTCTGTCGCAGTGGCGCTTTCAGGAGTGGCTGGCCTGCGGGCCACAGCCAAGGAGCTAGTCCGTAACTCCCTAGCGCCTCATATCCGAGGCTCTCGTCGCTGGTTACGACGCTATCTCGACGCCTCTCACCTGTCTCTTCCACACTCGTAGCCAGAGTACTTTGCAGTCCATCGATAGTTTGGCCTCCTATACTAAGCAACGAGCGGTGAATTGCCCACAGGTGTCCTTACGCGACACGATCTACGGAATTACGGAGTAAAGGACCGCCCGGGGCGAAACTGCGTTCTCTGCCCGACAAGGCTGGCTTGGCCTAGAAAATGATTTGTCTGTCCAATGGCGGGGTTCGGTGTGCAGAGCCGCTGCGGACCATTGCGGACTGGTCCGCATTTTACTAGGGTCCACACGGCGCTCCTGGTGCTCTTCTTTATAAAAGTTGAAAGTTCAGTCTTCCAACATCTCATGCCAGCAACATTCTGTTTGAAAGTTCAGTCCTCAGTCTTCCAACATCTCATGCCAGCAACATTCTGTTTTGTGTATTCCCTGGTGCCCCCTGGTGCCTTAGGCACGACTGTCGTCTGCCCATTCTGCAGTGCCCAGCGAAAATAATGTCACCTATTATGAGCACCAAAACCAATGGCTCTGTCGATTCTTCTCGGAAACAACGAGGTGCGCGAGCAGCACCACGGGAAACCGTCCGCCAGGCCAATGGCACGGCCGGCACGGTGAAGAGGTGCGTGCTGATTTTTGTCTTGCGAGATCCTTGGCGGCGCGTCCGCCCAACTAATAGAGGCCGCTGTGGAATTGAAACAGAAAACGAAAAGCGGACAACATGTCGAATGTCGGATCTGAATATGACAGCGACACGCAGCCTTCGTCGCGGTCGTCGGTGCCTTCGGCTGGGCACTCCTCCGCCGGCTCGCCGAGGCTGCTCTCTCCTCCACAGTTTTCGGCGGCGGTGGCGGCAGCATCTCCCACGTCCGACTGCTGCGCGTCGCATCGGGAAGACGGGGGTTCGCCACGGCCGGCCGGGCGATCAATGCTCCAGATGCGTGGTCATGGCACGCCCTTTCAGGACAGGCGGCCCTGTCGGAACTCCACCGGATCCCCGGTGGACGAGGAGGCTATGCCGCAGACTCGTCTACCGCAGCCTCGACCGCTCCAGCCACAATCCCCCACATCGCCACGGTCAAGACTGCGTCCTGAGCCGAAGCAGCCGGAGCAGCCGCAGCAGCTGCAGCAGCCGCAGGCACAGCAGCCGCAGCAGCCCACAGCCCCACCCGAGCTGGCCGCCAGGCACCTGATGCACCCCCCATCAGGCAGCGGTCCGCCGTCTTATTTCGTCTCCGCACCACCACCACCACCACCACCACCACCACCACCACAGACCGCACTCGTCTCAGCCCCGCTTCCGTCCTCCCCCGGTCCCGCGACACCATCCCATGCACTCCCCGATGCGGCCTCGTCCGCTGCCAGGGGCGGGTCTGGGGCCCAATTCAGGTTCACCGAAACCCATACAGGGCGGAGCAACCCGCCGGGAGGCAGACCGCCCGGCGGCCCAGGCGTCCCAGGCGTCCCAGGCGGCTCGTCCTCGCAGAACGCCAACAAGACGACGTCTGGCCATGCACCGGGACACGAACCGATTTCCATCGCCGCAGAGGGAGGGGGGCCGGGACTAGCCCCGGCACCGGGACCAGCACCGGCACCAGCACCGGCACCGGGACCTTCACCGGCACCAGCAACGGCACCGGCACCGGCACCGGCACCGAGAACGGGGCCGGGGCCGGGGTCGGCCGATGCACTGTGGAATCCGCTATACCCGGACATTGTGCTTCAGCCGCGGACGCGGCCCATATCGCTGGTGCAGCTAGTCAACGAGGTCAAGGGCATCTATGCTGGGCTCGCAATGGTGGAGAGCAAGTGCATTGAGATCGTCAATGAGCAGACGGCCAACAAGGACCAGCCGCTGGACAACGAGCAGTGGCAAGCGCTGCTGGCGCTGCACCGCACGCTGCTGCAGGAGCACCACGACTTTATGCTGGCGTCGCACCACCCGTCGGCGTCGCCGGCGCTGCGGCGCGTGGCGCAAAAGTACGCGATGCCGGCGCGCATGTGGCGCCACGGCATCCACAGCTTCCTGGAGCTGCTGCGGCACCGGCTGCCGGACTCGCGGGAGCACATGGTGACCTTTATCTACATGGCCTACTCCATCATCGCGCTGCTCTACGAGACGGTGCCCGCCTTTGAGGACACGTGGGTCGAGTGCCTGGGCGACCTGAGCCGCTACCGCATGGCCATCGAGGACGACAACCAGCGCCTGCGCGAGACCTGGACCGGCGTCTCGCGTCACTGGTACAAGGTCGCTTCGGACCGCGCGCCCACCACCGGCCGCCTGCACCACCACCTGGCCATCCTCGCCCGCCCCCACATAGTCACCCAGCTCTACTACTACGTCAAAAGCCTTTGCGTGCCCATCCCCTTTACGTCTACACGCGAGTCCATCATGACCCTGTTGGACCCCGTCCTCGGCGGCGTGCCCCCGCGCGTCCTGCACCCCATCGAGCTCGACTTTACCCACGCCCACGCCATCCTCTTCACCGGCCACGCGTCCCAGGCCCTGCCCGGCACCGTCGCCCGCTTCTGCGCCGCCCTCGACGCCTACATCACCCAAGCCGGCGGCGCCTGGATCGAGACCGGCGCCCAGATGGCCATTGTGAACAGCTGCGCCCTGCTCGGCTACGGCAGCGACGACGACAACAGCAGCGCTCTCATGGCCGTCTTGCGCGCCGCCCTCAACCGCGTCGGCGGCGACAACGACGCCGACGTCAAGGGCGCCCCCGAGGACGAAGCCGAAGCCGCCGAAGCCGCCGAAGCCGCCGAAGCCGCCGCCGCCGCCGCCGACCCGCAGCGCCTGGAAGCGCTGCGGCCGGCGCTGGACCTGGCGGCGCAGACGGACCGGGCGGTGCTGGCGCGGCCTCTCGACCCCAACTGCTACGGCTACCTGCACGCGCGGCTGGTGTTCTTGCTGTGCCTGGCGCAGCACCCGGCGGCCATGGCCTGCGTGGCGGGCGCGTTCCCGTGGGCGGAGCTGGTGGTGTCGCTCAACCACATGCTGCTGTCCTGCACCGACTACGCGCGCATCGAGCAGCCGGCGCTGCTGCAGCCGCAGGTCGACCTGCGGGAGGAGGAGGCGGCGCAGCTGTGCGCGCTGCAGCAGCGCCAGCTGGAGCGCGCCGCTGCCATGGCCACGGACCGGACGCTGCGCCCGCTGGCCGAGGATCCGGTGGTCGTGCCGCCGCCGCCGCCCGCGCGCAGCCCCGACCGCCGCCCGCTGCCCGAGGACTGGGCCCTGCGCGGGCTCGTGTGGACCGAGGACTACTTCCCGCGGGGCTGGTTCGCCAACATGGACGCCATGGACGACGAGGAGAAGCTCGTGGAAACCGGATCCATGACCCCGGCCCGCCGCGAGCGCATCCTCTGGGTCGCCTGCCGCCTGGCCCAGGGCGGCGACTGGATCCGCTACGACGCCGCAAAACACTTGTTTACTGTGGCTCCGAGCGTCCGCAACACGGCCCGTATGACAGACACAATAACGACTTCAAACCCCACCGCCATCACAACGACGACGACAGACGCGGACACCGCCTCTGCCACCGATGCCAACATTGACATTGACGCCGACACCGACAGCAGCCACACCGTCGATATGGATGGCTGTGAGTTTGGCAGACCCGCGCACAATGAAACCTCGTAAATACGGGCCCCGTGTTCACCATTCTTTCCTTTTCTTTCTTTTTCTTTTCCCTTCCTTCTCTCCTTTTTGGCTTTATCGGGGATAGACAGCTACAGGGTGTTTAGGTTTCCATCAGAACTGCATACGGGAATGTAAGATGGGCTTACGAGCGAAGAAATAGATCAGGTAGTAATACGGCATCTCGCCGAACTAATACTCTGTAAGCATAAGCATACGGAAGATGGCTGAGCTCGAGGCTGGCGGTCGGCCTTTCTGCGGGAGAAATCCAGGCATCCGCTAACCCTAATCTGGTAAAGCGTAGGCAGCCCACCAGGCAGTATACGACCTGAGTTGCCTTTTTTTGCATATTCGGATTGGCGCATGGCATCTGTTCGGCGTTTGCACTGCCAGCCCCTTTCATTTCTCTTTACTCCGTATTGCTTGTAAATACTCCGTAGGAACTCTTTGAGTAGTGGACTGTTTCCATTCGTATTGGTAGTGGTTTTTTTTGTTTTTCTTATTTTATTCACGTTTTATTTATTTTTATTTATTTTATTTTATTTTATTTTATTTTTTTTTTTTTTTCAAATGTAGCATATTACTGGATCACCGACACGCAGAACACGAGCCGAGAGTCAGGTAAACCGGACGAAAACGTATCGGATGATCAGGGACCGATCGGGCAGCGAGGGACGGCACCCCATGCGTGTCAGGCGGCAGCGCAGACACGACGTCGGCCTGGTCCATGGCGGCCTGGCCAGGGTCGGCGTACGCCCGTCAAAGAGAGCATGCTGCCGAACTACGGAGCTGCGTTGCATCATTACTCCGCAATTCGAACAGCCCACGTGGGCCCCGAGGCGAGACATGCGACGGACAGGGGCCAGGGCTGCGGGAGCATGTAGTTGTACAACTATGCTTAAGTCAAGACAACCTGCAGCTGTCAATCGCGACGGAACCTAGCTCGATAAAGGACAGCCTCGCATCCGGGCTGCACAGTCTGCACAGGCGAACCACCCAGCTGCCCTGACTGGAGCCCAAGGGAACGCGTGTTCTGCGGGACGGTGACCACAGCCACGGAGCAGCTTGCCATTAGAACGCCAAATATACACCCTGCGCTCAACGCGGCGCACCTCGGCGCCGCGTGACGCTGGAGAGTGCGGACGGAAACGGCCATTCGTGCGGGCTGAAGCGGACTGAATTTGCCTGCTGACAGAAGCTTGGTAGGGGCCTGCAGGATAAGAGACGCTTGGGTCGCTCGATCCGCAACCGCGCTACCATGTCATAGCGCCTAAGCATACTCCGTACAGCCAGGGCGATCATACTACGTAGTTTACAAAGTAATACCCCTATGGCGAGGACGAAGGCGAGGACGACGAGAATGAGGAGAGGGCGAGGACGACGAGGACGAGGAGAGGGCGAGGACGACGAGAACGAGGAGAGGGGACATGCAGAACGAGCCGAGAGTCAGGCAAACCGGACGAAAACTTAGCAGATGATCAGCGACCGAGGCAGGTCAATCCTTGCCCAGCTGGCTATTGCGTAACCAACTGCCTGCGGCGTAGGCGCGAGCTATATCCCGCAACGCGCAGCGACCGCCCGAGGGGCCGTCCCTCTTTTGCTTTCTCTTCTCCCCTCTTTTTGCCTTCGCTCTCTTCCTCCCTCTCTCTTCATAGCCCTCGTCGCGTTTCCCAACGAACAACCTTCCGCCTGCCCCGCTCGCTGCAGAACTCGCCTCATTTTCTTCCATCATGGGTCACCGGTCTGCCTGCTGCACTCACGTCCCATCTGCACATCACCCCCTCCCAGGAGGCTAGGCCCGACGCGCAGAAAAGCACACCTCGACAGCCTTTCTTTCCTCCCGATCTCTCGACCGGCTTCGGCCTCTCTGCCCCCTTTCTCGCACGTCACGGCGATGGCGCCACTTCCGACAACAGCAGGCAGGCAACGACCGGCCAGGAGAGCCTGGCGAACCCGACGATGGCTTTGGTGCGTTGCTTATGTATCCCGTGCCCGGCATGCCTACCCGATAATAGTCAGCCCCCCCCCTTCCCCCTTGTCTGAAGACGCTGCCCGTTTCACACTGACTGGTTCTCGTTGTGCGCCTGTTTTCTTACAAGTATTCGGGCTGGGATGCCTTGCTGACGTGTCCATCCTAGGCTGGCAGGCAGACGCGTTCGCCTTGAGGCCTACAGCAAGGCAAACCAAGCAGCCGAGTCCATCCATACCTGCGGTCCACTGCTCTCGTGCAACAGAGGCGCAGGTATAAATAGCCCGCGCCCCCCTTTGTTCTTTCCACACACAACGTCGGCGTCGGCAATTTCGTCATTCACCCCATCAACACTGTTGCCCTCATCATCCATCCATCCCCAATAAATCTTCTTTTCCATCCACAAAATGACGCCAACGACCAGACAACATCGCCAGTGCGGCTCGGACGTCCACTTGGACGTCCACTCGGATATCCACTCGTCTGCCGGCGAGCCGGCTTCGCCTCATGGCACGGAGGGATACGACCCCTCTCCTCCGGAGGAAGTGACCGACCCTCCTCGGATGGACAAGGGCGACCCAGCCGGCGTCCATGTCGGCCTAGCCGGCGTCCATGCCAGCCACTGGCAGCCCACAGCTTGGCCGGAAATTCTGATGGAAGTGCAAAGGGTCGAGTACAACGCCCTGACCCAACAAGGCACCCAAGATGACACGGAGCTCAGCTCGACGTGTGCCAACGCAAGGTGGGTTGTCATTTCATTTTGTCAACAACCGGGGGCGAGGCGAACAAAGAGACAAGTGCGGATGGGGTGGGGGAGACAAGCGATTCAACGACACGTCGACAGGATAGCACAACACGATGGCACGAGAGCATGACCACACGAACGACACGACGACATGACGACATGACGACACGGGCGAGACGGGGAAAAGACTCAAGGAAATCAACAATGTCACTTTGTGTTTGGTGTTCTGGGTTCTGGGTTCAGGGGATCAAAGTGGGCAGGACAGAGCGCTGTTTGCTAATGCTTTTGTTTCAAGCCTTGTTTCAAGCGATATCAACGGTGCCACCGGAACTAAATCCTTTGGCATCATCGCCGACATCGCCGACAGGCCCTGGAACTCCGTGCAGCTCGAGTACAATCAGCATCGCCGGGCCAACACCCGTTCCGAGGTGCTCCGTAACTTCGGAATACGGTTCGACGGCCATCGCCGCAACAACCGCGATCGCCGACGTGCCCAGGCCCCGGAGCCGTAGGGCGAGGCTCGCTCCTTTTTCCGGGCAGACCAAACCATGGGCGGATCTCTCTCGATCGGCACTAGCCGAGCCGTACGCAAAACCACTCGGCCGGGACGATCTTTGTGCAGGGGTATGGTTCGTCTGTTGTGTCCGGCCTTGCCTGGCACTGGCCTGCACTGGTCTTGCTGTCTAGGGGTGGCGGGTGGCAAATCTGTCAACGAAGATGGGGGAAGGGGGGAGGGAGGGGGGAGGATTGGTCTTGGCTTGGGGCAACGTGGGATGTGGATGTATCAACGGTCCTGGGGAAGCCAATGTCTGTTTTTCGCGACGGCCTTTCCTTGTCCTGTCAGAAACGCTTCCGAAACCTCTCTGCTCTCTCCATTGTACTTTACCGTTTGGCCTTTGCGATGTCGTTTGTCTCACACAGTCCCTCACGGGAACCGTATCCTTCCAACTGCGAGGGGCTCCCATGCAGTGAAGCATGCCCCGTACTTGTACATGGCCCCCTCTTGTGTCGCATATCTCGTGCTTTTAGGGCGGGGTGCTCCGTCCTGTTCCCTGCCTTTTCTCGCTCTGAAAAACCCACACCTAGCCTGTATTATTACTCATAAGTTTTTAAAACCCATAGCAAAGTGGACCGACCTGCTCGCGCATCTTGAGTACTCCGTACGCTGTTGCATTAGGCATCAAGTGCCTAACGTCGACCTGCCATGGTTGCCGTTTGTACTTGTATGTGCCGAAGCGACTAGACGGTCAGATGCTGCCTCAAAAACCGGGCCGTGCCGCCTCGCCAGACTTGTTTGGCTGACGACGCGCAATCGACCCCACGACACACCAGGCAGCCGCAACACATCCGGCTTCCACGCGCGGCAACGGCTCGTCTGGACAGCGCCTGGGGCCCCGACTGGAGTGAGGCCTTGGCTGTCGCTTGTGTAGAAGGGCGCACCACAGATGCTCGGCGAGGGAGGAGAAAAGCAGGCGCGCCGCGCGAGAAGGGCCGCCGCCGCCGTGAGAGATCTGCAGCATTCGCTGGTCGATGCCAGGCATGCCACATGCCGCCCACCTCAGTGCTTCCCGTCGTCCGAGGGCCCATACGGAGTTGACGGATGCTGGACACGCGTACGCCACAATAGAGCAGGTACTCGCCGCAGAAGACCCCTCTCAAGGTATAAAAAATGTGTCGTCTTGCAATAGGTTAGTTGTCTGGCTGAGCCCAACCAATTGTGAATCACACCCAGCCACGTCAGGAATCAGGTAATGACCAAAGAGGTGCGAGGACAAGAAGACCAATGCTTGTATCAAGACCCTTGTGCTTGTTATGGAGCAAGCATATATGGTAAGCTCTGACCAAGAACGAGGCTTATAATCGACGGGACCTCAGTAAGCATAACGCATGACAATCAAAGTTGTTTCAGAGCCACCCGGGTCTCGATAGAGTCCCCGAAGACGCTCACCCCTGACTTACTCTGTACTTGTCCTCTGTATGCCTTTGTATCCATTAACACAGGGGCCGACCCCTGTCAGAGCAAGGCTGCGAATCATTGCTTGGGTGGTGCCGTTCCGTGTCTGCCTGCCAGGCATCTAGGCGTCCGAAGGCGCCTGTACGGAGTATATATTTTCTTCCACCCAATTTGCCACGAAATGCCTGATCTATTCCGTAAGGAGTAGCGGTTTCCGTCTTAAGAGAGACGAGTCTTATGACTGCGGAGTATGCTTGGGCAGCCACGAGACTTCCTCGTCTTCGCGTGCCACGGGATTGGCCAGATCTCGGCAATGCGGTCCAGGTTGCGGTGGATGTCGGTTGTGGTCTGCAGGTCGGCCATGAAGCCCTTGAAGGAAAAGGCCTCGAGGGGCGGCAGCTTGGCCTCGTCGTTCTGCAGCAGGTCGTCGGAGCCGATCGACCAGGGCCAGGAGATGAGGCTGCCCTTCTTGCCCTTGGACCGCGGGCGGCGGCGGCCGCTGCGGCGCGTTCGGTCCTCCGTACTGCTCCGGGCGGCCCCGTTGCCCCTGGTGGCCTTTCGCTGCCGCCGCCACCCGCCCCAAGACGTACTTGTACTTGTACTCCTGGCTCTGCGGGTCCTTGACCGGCTGGCCCGTCTACTCCGTAGGTCGTCAGCTGTGGCGGTGGCCAATTTTCCGAACGGAGTATACTGTGCCCACCTCTGTATCGTCGCCCTTCCTGACGTGATCTCCGATCACACCACGAGTGAGCTTATACGTACCAGCGAAAGTGGCTGTAAATCATATGCTTATAGGCAGATGCGTGCTGTAAGCATATATCATTTATGTTTAAGCATAGACAGAAAAAATAGTCGCCCCTGAACGCCCCCATATAAAGGAAATATAAGGGGTGATTCCATCCAGGGTCTTGTGTCTAAACCATGCAGCAGGGGCCAAAAATGCGGCGAGAGGCGTCAGTCTCGCTAATAAACGTATGCCTACAAGGCTGTAAGCATATCAACGACTGACCATAGTAAAATCGCGCGTGGGGGGGATGAAAATGGTCTATACGTAAAATCCACGAAAAACGATGAGCAACAAAAACAATCCCGGCCACCGCTCGTTGCCGCATGTGGCTGCGCACAGGGCACCTTTAGGTTTCTGGACTTATATATCGATACGGTTCACTGTTGCATAACAGCAAGGCAAGATGGCCGAGCGGTCTAAGGCGCTAGCTTCAGGATTCTGGAATATGCTAGTGTGGCAACACGCGTGGGTTCGAATCCCACTCTTGTCATTCTTTTTTGTCTTTCGCCTCCCAATGCGATGGCAAAATATCTCCCCTGTTTGGGTTTCCTCGTCATTTATCTTGCCTCATTCTGCGTTTTCTTACTTTTTTTTGCCTCTATTTTGTGACCTCGAAGATCTCGAAGATCGGGCAGGCCGACCTGACCGATGAACCGATGAAGCAGGTAGACGCACGGCACGAGTGTCGAGTGTGTAACCGCAAAGTCTATTCGCTTCCGTATTGCTGGCGCCGTCTACTAAACCTAAAAGAAAAAAAAAGCGCAAGGTATCATCACAGCGTTCCGAAATCCGGTCCGGTTCCCGTGGCAAAGATGGTCTGGAACCACGCATCAAAGTCCTCCAGAGTCGGCGGCGCCATCGTCGGCGGGTAGCCCATGTCGTAGCCGCCGTAGCTATCGGCCGCATATGCCTCTGCGTAGTCGTCGCCGCCCGGCTGTTGCAGGAGGACGTTTGGCGGCGGCGGCGGCGGCGGCGGCGGCGGCGCCATTTGTGGCGGAGGCATATGATGTAGCTGTGGCGGCGGCGGCGGCGGCGGCGGCGGCGGCGGCGGCGGCTGCATACGGAGAGGAGGTGGCGGCTCGGACAAAAAGCCGGGGGGTGGCGAGAGCGTCGGCAGCGCCCCGTAGGCAGCGGCGTACTTGGCGTAACTCGGCCCGCTGCCGGGGCTGGGCCCGAGAGCACTGGGGCTGGGCCCGCCGCCGCCGGGGCTCGGCCCGCCGGTGCTGGGTCCGCTGGGACTGAGGCCGCCGCCGGGGGTGGCGCGCGGGCCGCCGTGACCGAGGAAGTCGGCGCGCAGGCCCATCTCGGCCCAGCTGGCGGCGAACTTGGTGACGATTTCGTCGAAGCGGAGGGCGCTGACGGACGAGGGCGCCTTGCCGGCGCGTACGCCGCTGCCGGCAGATGCGCCGCTGGTGTACGGGTAGAGGGCACCAATAAGCAGGACGCCGCGCTGGGCGAGGACGTCGTGCGAGCGGCTGGCGAGGTAGGTGCGGGCGTAGTCGATGGCGCTGCGGTAGGCGGCCTGCTGGTCCTCGCTGCTGAGGCCGGCGCCGTCGTCGTCGGGGGGCGGGCGGTCGTGCTCGAGCTCGTGGCTCCCGTCCGGCTCGCCGCCGCCGCCCTCGTCGTGGCTGCAGAGGACCTCAAAGGACAGCAGCAGGGCGGCGGTGATGCAGAAGGCGGTGTGGGTCCAGAGGGAGACCTCGCCGGCGTCGGTGATGTTGCGGTGCTCGCGCAGGATGGTCATGGCGGCGGAGACGCAGGTGCGGCGGGTGTGCTGGTAGAGGCCGCGGCCGCGAGCGGCGGGCTGGAAGGAGCGGAACAGAAAGGGCCGGTGGACCATGATGATCTTCTCGGCGGCGGTGATGGCCATGCTCTGGCGGGCGATGCGCAGCCAGGGGGCCTGGGCCTCGAGGGCCGGGTCCGGGCGCAGGAAAAAGGGCGGGATGCGGCGCACGACCTGGCGCATCTTGTGGTCCATGTGCAGAATGTGCTCGTACTGGGCCTGCAGCGGCTTGCGCGCGCGCAGCGGGCCCAGTCCGCCGGCCAGCTCGGGCACCAGCGCCGCCAGCAGGCCCAGCGCGCGCGTGTAGCTGCTCATGGTGGGCAGGTGGTCGGGCTGCTCGACGAGGCGGAAGCCGTCGGCGTCGTCGGCGTTGCGCGGCATGCCCGTGGCGTACTGCTGCGGGTGGATGCCGTAGGCGTCGGTAAAGGGCATGGCAAAGTGGTCCTGGATGACCATCTGCAGCCACACGCGCCGGCCCACCTCGCGCTCGATGCGCTCCTCGGGCGTGATGGCGGCGGCGGCAGCCGATGCTTGGGACGAGGCAGAGGAGGCTTGTGAGGAGGCCGGCGACATGGCCTCTTCGTCCTCGTCGTCCTCGATCTTGTGCACGCCCAGACACTCGGAGATGCGCACGGCCGTGGCCAGCAGTGTGGCGTTGAGCTGGCTGAGGCCGAGGTTGTGGGCGATCTCGGTGGAGACGACGGCAGCCTGGACGGCGTAGAAGGTGACGTTCTGCAGGTACTGGCTCTCGTGCAGGACGTCCATCATGGCCTGGAACAGCGAGCGGGCCGACTGGGGGTGGCCCGGGTCGGCGGACAGGGCCAGCGCGGCAAAGGGCCCGGCGGCAGCGTCGCCGTCATCGCTGTAGTAGTAGTACCGGCGGCTGTGCAGGACGCAGAACTGGGTGGTCGACAGCACCGCCAGGTACAGGGCCAGCCACTGGGGGTGGTCGTAGCCGCCGGTGGCCCAGAAGCGGCGGCACTGCGCGCGGAACGTCGGCAGGTGCAGCGAGTTGTGGTGCCAGGCCATGTGCGCCAGGTGGAACTCGACGAGCGCCTCGGACAGCGCGCGGCCGGGCAGCGCCTCGGCCACGACGCGCGCCGCCACGGGCGCCAGGGCAAACGTCGGCGGCAGCGTCAGGGACATGGGCGCCGGGCTCCCGTGCAGCAGCGCCTGCTGCCGCCGGCTGTACTGGCACGTGCAGCGGCGGTGCGGATAGCAGCTGCCCGAGTTGCGGCCCCAGGCCGTGTGCTCGAGCGCCGTCACGATGAGCGCGTCGTGCGCGTCCTGCGACGGCCGCCGCTGCGTCCCCGGGTGGTAGTCGGCCGGGGGATCGTCGGCAGATAGGTGGGTGGACGGCAGTCCGCCGCCGGCGCCGGCGCCGGCGCCGCTGCCGCTGGCTCCCGGTGAGATGACGCCCAGCGGGCTGCCGCTGGACGACGTCGTCGCCGCCGCCGCCGCCGCTGCCGCTGCCGCCGCCGCCGCCGCCGCTGCCGCCGCCGCCGCCCCCGCATCCGCGGGCACCTGGCCCTGCTGCAGGGCGTGCACGCGGTCGGTCAGGCGCTGCAGGGCGCGGGCGACGCGCGGGTCGGTCTCTGCGCCGGCGAGCTCGCCGCGCAGGGTCTCGAGAAAGGCCATCTCGCGGCCGTTCTGGTTGACGACGCGCCGCAGCAGCACCACCTCACGGCTGCACTCGAGCCCCAGGCGCTTGCATCGCGTGCAGGGGATGCCCTTGCTGCACTTGCGCTTCTTTCGTGTGCATTCTGGGATGAGCAGGGGTCAAGAGAAACCGCGAACCGCGGACAGGAGAGACTCACCAACACAGGCCAGCGACTGGCGCTGGGAGATCCGGGGCGGCATCGTGGACGCGGCGCGGCGGCATGGCCTCGATGGTTGTCCTGGACGGCGCGCCCTGGAGCAGCCGCGGCGGCGCCTTTATAACGAAAAAAGGACCGTCGTCGGGCCCAAGAGCCGCTGGGCTGGCGGACTGCGCCGGCCGCCGTAAAGTGGGCCCTATACGCCGCGGTGCCCGTGAGACACACGTGCAGACCTGCAGCCACGTGACCACAACCCCCCAGGGTGGTGGCGAACCCCGTCCGTGCAGCGCCCGTTTGGCGCCGTTGGTTCCGCTGATTTGGCGCCGCTGTGGCTCCCCCGCCCGCCTCGGGGACGCCGTGAGACAGCGGCTGCCGGCCTCGCCGCGGGACGAATTGTGCAGAAGCGGAAAAGAGCATCAACATGATCCACAGACAGACGGCAATAAAGGCATATCGTGCGGCTGTCCGGTCCCATTGCTGCGGTCTCATCCTGCGATCTCATCCCGCGGTCCCATTCCTCCCCTTCCTGCGCCCATTTCCCCTTCCCCCCCCTCCCCTCCCCCCCCTTTCCTCTCTGTCCCCCACCCTCTCGTCGCCCGCCGCCCTCACGGACCCTGCGGCGGCTGGCTGGCGGCCAGGTTGCACTGGCGGAAGAGGCGGACCTCGCCGTCGGCAAAAGCGCCGACGATGGAGTGCATGACGCCGTGGTTGTGGAAGAGGACGAGGTCGCCCTCGTCCCAGTCGTGGGGGTAGACGTACTGGGGGGAGATGGCCGGGCGCTGCAGGCGGTAGACGGCCTCGCGGACGGCGGCGAGGTCGTCGAGGACGGTGCCGTCGTCGCGGTTGATGATGCGGCGCATGGGCGTGGGGTAGACCATGAGGGCGAGGCGGCCGGTGACGGGGTTCTTCCAGACCATGGGGTAGCGGCGGATCTGTGCCGGGTCGATGGGGGGCAGGGCGTCGTCGGGCAGCTCGCGGCCCTCGGAGAAGACGCCGAGGCCGTTGGAGCGGCCGCGCGCGTGCCGCATCCAGATGTAGGGGTGCGGCGCGTACTCGACGTCGCAAGCGCGCGCCCACTGCTGGTCGGCCGGTGACAGCAGCTCGTACATGCGGTAACCGCTGATGAAGGCGGTCGTGCCCAGCGGCACATCGAGCGTCTCGCCCGAGCCGTCGTCGTAGCGGCACAGCTGCCGGCGGCCCCGCGGCACGCGCGCCGCGAACAGCGTCGTCACCCGCGGCGGGTCCAGCGCGTACATGGCCGAGTCAATGTGCCAGCGGTAAAAGTGCGTCACGTCGCGGTCCTCGGCCTCCGGCACCGGGTCCTTGTGGAACGTGCGGTGGTGCGGGTGCGTCAGCTGCAGGTCCTTCAGGCCCTCGTACGCCGCCACCCGCCCGTGCCCAATGATCTGCACCTGCGGCAGCCCCGGCACCGTCGTGAGGTCGCTGTGCAGCACGCTGCGCTTGTCGATACCGCGCCCGTGGCTGTATTCCTGCGCCTCCGGGTCAAACCGCCGCGTCAGCGCCAGCTGCGCCGCCGCCGACAGGCCCCCCTGGCCCTTGAACACCACCACGCTGTGCTCGTACAGCGCCGTGCGCACCACCTCAAAGGCGGCGTCTGGACGTTAGTGCTGCCGCGCTGTGTTGTGCCTGCTGGTCTTGTCTGCCGGACGCACCCGTCAGGTTCTCCACGTCGACGCCCGTGATCTCGGCGCCAAAGTCAATCTGAGAGCCGGCAAACGGCTTCGCCAACGGCGTCACTTGAATGCCCATGGAGCCCATGGTGAGGGATGGGATGATGCTGGCTCTGCGTGTTCGTAGATGTTGTGGGCGGTGTTGTGAGTGTTGCGGCGGATGGAGGCTCGAGAGATGCGTCGGCAGGTGCACGACACACCGCAACAGAGAGCGGCCATATTTATAGATGAGAACAAGGAAGCCGGAAGCCTGAAGGCCTCTGCCACGCAAAAAGTCTTCTTCGTCTGTCTGTCGTGGATGTCTTGCAGGGCGGGCCAGCGCGTCCTGCTAGTCCGCACAGAAAACGTGCGGGCGACCTGGTCCAGCCCGCCCGCCCGCACGTATTACGGGCGTATAAGCACAGTGATGATAGCACTCGCCCGCACGACGATGCAGCAGCCGCTGTGCCATGCCTGTATACGCAATATGCTTATGCTTCTTCCGAGCGGAGAGCAATCGGACGCAATCGACGTGCGGGGATGCGTGCTTGCGGGCAAGCGTGTAAGTCTCACCCGCGCGGCATCAACAGACGACACGCTCGCCTACGGAGTATATAGAGCGCCAGTTCTCTCTTCAAATCCAACTCACAGCTGCATCGAGCCCAACTCCCAATCCTCTCAGCACCTCCTACTCATCATGCCGAGCCGCGAACATTCTGGCCTCTGGTTTGAGCCGCTGCCGGCGGACGTGCGCCGGACGTCGGCCATCGGCGCCGAGGTGCACCTGCCGGCGGACATGCCGGTGCTGGACGTGGCCCGGCTGAGCGAGGCGGACTGCACGGCGCTGCGCGAGGCGCTGTTTGCGCACCAGGTGGTGGTGCTGCGCAACCAGGGCGGCCTCGACCCGCGTGCGCTGCCGCAGCTGGCCCGCGTCTTCGACCCCACGGCCTCGGACGTGCACTCGGCCGGCGCCAAGGCCGTCAGCGACCCGCGCAACATCCTGTCCGCGTACCGCGCCGGCCGCCTGCCGCGCGCGCCCCAGGTTGGCATTATCGGCAGCGGCACCTTTCGCGACTACGAGGGCATCGACGAGCTCGAGGTCGTGCATCTGGTGGGTCTCTTTGTGGAGGAGGCGCGGAGGCCGATTCCTTGCCCGCTGACAGTCAGGACCACACGACCTTCCACGAGGACCCCCTCCCGCAGGCGGACCTCGACGCCGGCTACACGCGCCCGTACCGCTGGCACATGGACACGCCGCTGTACGAGCGCCTGCCCGGCGAGGTCACCCTGCTGCACGCCGTGCAGGTGCCCCAGCTGCCGGACCAGAAGTTGCGCTTCCCAGACGGCGCCGAGGAAGAGATTGCCGCCGGTGCCACAGCCTGTAAGTCTGCCGTGTGGTGAAGTTGGTGAACAAGACTAACCGCCAGTCTTCTCCGGCGCCCGCGCGTTCGAGCTGCTCACGCCCGAGGAGCAGGACTTTGCGCTCAACACGACGGTGACGTACGCGCCCCAGGCCTACGAGTACATCCGGCACTGCAAGGCGTCGGCGGACGGGCTGACGCTGCCGGCCGTGGGCCGCGAGACGCCCGTGGACGAGCTGTCGCCCTGGTCGTGGGACCGCGTGGCCGAGCACCCCATGGTGTGGCGCAACCCGCTGAACCCGGACCGCCCCTTTTTGCAGGTGCACGGCTGCTGCGTCTACAAGCTGACGACGCGCGACCCCAAGACCGGCGCCGTTGTGGCCGTCGTCGACGACGTCGCCGCCGCCCGCGCCGCCGTCTATGCGCTGCAGCGCAAGGTCTGGGCCGCCGGCAACGTCTACGCGCACCGCTGGCAGCCCGGCGACCTCGTCGTCTTCCACAACCGTGGTGTCATGCACAGCATCACCGGCCAGCTTGCCCAGCACCGCGACGACCCCGAAAAGAAGCGCCTGCTCTGGCAGTGCACCATGACCAGCGGCACCGCCCCCAAGGCCTTCCGTTCGTGCCCGGGCCTCAACGAGACGGGCTTTGTGGTGGCATGATCCATAGTTGAGCTATTCAGGCAAAGAAGTTAAATGCACAGACAATAAAAATCAAAGGCACGCAGCAGTAAAAGGAACAAAAGGACAAGTGCAGCAGGAAAGCATGTCCGCGGACGCGCAGACGACGACGACACAACGACCGTAGACGGACGGGCCGGGGACGAGGCGGCTGTGGTTGGGGTCCCGGCTCGTGGGCCCGACGTCAGCAACGGGGTCTCTGTCGTGCAAGGCTTTGTGGTTGCTGTGCACGGTGTTGAGGCTATGCACGGCGTCGTGGTTGAACAAGGTGTCGTGGTTGTACAAGGCGTCGTGGTTGTACAAGGCGTCGTGGTTGTAAGATACAAGGCGTCGTGGTTGCACAAGGCGTCGTGGTTGTACAAGGCGTCGTGGTTGTTGCGCATGACTTCGTCGTCGTCGTCTGCCTTGCGGAGGAACACGAGGTGGCTGTGCATGTTGTGGTTCCGTAGAGAGTTGCCGTTTCTGTGCGTGTTCTGTCGAGCTGTGCTGTGGATGAAGGTCCTGTGCGTCTTATGGACGACCCGGCCCAGGTCGCATTGGATCTCAACAAGGACGAAGCGGCGGGCGAGGGGTTACCTGCAGAGTGCTGGGATGCGGCGACAGACGATAGGGAGAGGGCTGTCGTGCTCCAGGAGTACGCTGTGCTGGAAGAGTTTGCGGCGGAGCGAGAAGGCGTCACGGTAGAGAGGGTGAGAACAGACGAGGCTGTGGACGAAGACGACACGACAGAGGGGGTGAGAGCAGACGAGGTTGTGGACATCGACGTCAGCACCGAGGGCGTGGACATCGACACGGACGACTCTGTGGATTCTAATGATGCCGATGAAGCCGAGGTCGGCGGTGCTGATGGTGGAGCAGATGACGGCGTCCCCGAAGCCGACGGCTTTGAAGTCGACGGCCCCGATGTTGACGACACCGACGACGATGACGACGACGCAGCTGCAAAACAATCCGACTGTTGGCCGACGGTGTTGGAGTCGAGGGTCACGGCGCCGTTGAGGGCGTAGGCGGCGCCGTCGAGGACGGCGGCGCTGACAAGGGTGACGGACTGCTGGGCGGCGACGCGGCCGACAAACTGGGTGCCGGAGCCGACCGTGGCCGAGGCGCCAATCTGCCAGAAGACGTTGCAGGCAACGGCGCCGTTGACCAGCTGCACCGCGGCAGACGTGGCCGTGGTCAGCGAGGCGGCAATCTGGAAGACCCAGGCACTGCCCGGGTCGCCCTGCGCGTCGAGCACGAGCGCGCCCGTCAGCTGGGCGCTCGCCGAAAAGACGTAGACGCCCGCCGTGAGCGTGCGGCCGCCCAAGTCTTCACCGCTCAGGTCCATGTCCGGGGCCAGCGCCGCCGCCGCGTCGTAGGCCGTGAGCGCGTCCGCCTGCGCCTGCTGGGCCACGGCGTCCGTCTGGTGCGTGGACCCGTCGACGCCGCCTGGGGGGAAGCCGCTGATGGACGTGCCGGGCCACAGGCCCAGGTCGCCCGTAATGTCTGTCGGCCCCGTGTTGGTCACCGTCGAGGCGCCGAGCACCCCAAACGCCGCGGCCGTGCCGAGGTCGACCTGCGCGAGGACGACTGGCGCGGCTGCCAGGAGGACCTGAATAAGCATGACGGGTATGGCAGGCATGGTAGGCAAGGTGGCAATGCTATGTTGCTGTCCAAGGCCTACGAACGCCATTGACCGCGCTTCGACTGGATCTATATACAAAGTCCATGGCCTGCTGGAGACAGTCCGCATTCGGACTGCCGCCGGAATGAAGGCCGTTTGTAAACACAGAAAAGGGAGGTAAGTGGGTCACTTGATCGAGGTCAGAAAATCAAAAGTTCATGGTTGTTTGCTCCATAAAACGCCCTCTAGGGACTGAGTCGTTTTTGCAAGGCTCTGCCGGACTGTGGCGAGTGCGTGCGCGGCGGCGCAAGGAGTCGAGTGGGCGTCTGTAGAAGGAAACAGCAGTCGGTTTTTCTCTGTAGAGAGGCTTGTTATTCATCCTTTACCATCCAATTCTCACCACTTCCTAACCGTTTCGACAGCAGACGGCTCTTTGATTGATTTAGTAGTCATCCGTATGCCGGCTTACGGCCGTCAATTGTTGTGTCTGGTTCGTTTGGAGACGCGAGACGAAACCAGGGCCCCTGTGTCCTGCAGCCTGTCTCGCAGGACCAGACGACCCTTGCCCGGCAGGACAAGGAGGACGCGACCCTGCATTCTTGCCGCAGAATGCTGCCTCTGGACGCTCGCCTCGATGCGGCCAGGCTCCGCGGCAAGAATGCAGAAGCTGCTACTCTCATACACCCTGGCATCACAAAGTCGCCTACTCTCTACAAGCGGCCATTCCACGTGTTGGCAATGGCAACCTGATGGACCCCATGGAGGGCATCAGAGGGGGCGAGACTGTCGATAGAGTGGACTGAAAAGATTGAGGTAAAGAAGACACAAGGACGACGCAGCATTCAGGCGTGTCTCTAATTGGCTGGTTGTTGAAAGTCACATGACTCTCAGCACCACGCGATCTATCACGAGACCCATCACGGGACCCATCACGGGACACAGACAGTGTTGTGTGCCCTGTGGGTTCGCTTCGCTGGCGAGAGAGAATCTCTTTTGCCGGCCAGTTGGTTCCGCAAACAGACGGACAGAGGGCGCCATCGGACTGACAGATGGACAACAAATGGACTACGGGGTACAGCCTGCTCATGGACGCTAAAATCGCACCATGCGGCCACGACAGAGCCTAGCTCGTCGTCGCTGCACGTCACTTGGCTCGCGCTGCTGTGACGGCAGACATCGGTCATGTCGTGCGGAGGCGTATACACGTCGTCCGCATCGGCACCGATGTCGTGTATAAGAGAAGCGCGGTCAGAGTGGTGTGTCCCTGATGCAAGAGGTACCCAAGCACTGTCCTCCCAACCACCATGTCTCCGTCTGCTGAACCGCTGGCGGCGCCGTCCGCCGTGCCCCAGGCCGCGCCCGAGACTGCTCCCAAGACCGCTCCCAAGACCGAGACGACCCAGCTCCGCCTCAACGACGGCAGCAACCCCTACGCGCCGCTGCCCAAGCTCGAGACCGGCCACCGCGAGCCGCTGCGGCTGAGCGGCGCGCTGGACGGCGTGACGCAATTTGACGTGACGCCGGTGATTGGAACCGAGTTTGCCGACGTCGACCTGGCTGCGTGGCTGCGCGCGCCCAACGCGGACGCGCTGCTGCGGGACCTGGCCATCACGGGTGGGTGCCGGTGTGCCGGTGTGCCGGTGTGCCGGTGTGCCGGTGTGCAGGTGTGGACAGGCGTTGGGTTCCGTTGGCTAATGGCAGTCTCCCAACGCGGCGTCGTCTTCTTCCGCAAGCAGGACAACCTGACGGACGCGCTGCAAAAGGAGCTGGTGCAGCGGCTGGGCGAGCTGACGGGCAAGCCGGCGTCGTCCAAGCTGCACATCCACCCCGTCAACAACGCGGCGCGGCAGCAGACGACAGACGACGAGATCAGCGTCATCTCGTCGGCGCAGGCCAAGCAGCTGTACCGCGACCGCGAGTCGGGCGACCTGGGCTTCGCCGGGCAGCCGCTGCGCCAGAGCGGCAAGAACCAGTGGCACTCGGACATCACCTTTGAGCCGGTGCCCAGCGACTACGCGCTGCTGCGGCTGACCCAGCTGCCGCGCACCGGCGGCGACACGCTGTGGGCCTCGGGCTACGAGCTCTACGACCGCATCTCGCCGACGCTGCGGCGCTTCCTGGACACGCTGACGGCCTACTACGCGCAGCCCGGGTTTGCTGCCGCGGCCGCGCGCAACGGCTTTCCCCTCTACACGGCGGCGCGCGGCAGCCCGGCCAACGCCGGCGCCGTGCTCGAGGCCGTGCACCCCGTCGTGCGCACCAACCCCGTCACCGGCTGGAAGAGCGTCTTCGCCGTGGGCCACCACGTGCAGCGCATCCACGGGCTCGCCGAGGCCGAGAGCCGGCGCCTGCTCGACTGGTTCGTGCAGCTGATTGTGGAGAACCACGACCTCCAGGTCCGCTTCCGCTGGCAGCAGCCCAACGACGTCGCTCTCTGGGACAACCGCAGCGTCTACCACGCCGCCACCCCAGACTACGCCGACGAGCCCGGCCTCGGCGAGCGCACCGGCTCCCGCGCCGTCAGCCTCGGCGAGACGCCTTACTTTGATCCGGCCAGCACGAGCCGCCGGGAGGCCTTGCACGCAGCAGCTGCTACGTAGCAGCCAGGCAGCAGCACCAGGTAGCGAGGTAGGAGGTAGGGAGCAGAACAGGAAGCATAAACATGTATTGTGCCATGCCGCATGCCTCACTGCGGCACGCAGCCCCACGAGCAGCCGCGCCACATGAACGGCAGCTCCGCGACCTCGGCATCCCCGCCCTCCGCCGCCCCCGGCGTCGCCGCATACGACGCATTGAGGTCCGCCGGCGCAAACGCCCACCACTCCAGCCACTCCGTCATGGGCGCCACCAGCGGCGCCGCGCGCCCGCACACCGAGCAGGCGCGCCCGCCCGCGTCCCGCAGGGCCTGCACCCCGGCCAGCATGCGGCCCAGGTGCGCGGGCGCGTCGCTGGGCAGCAGCGCCGGCAGCTGCGCCAGCCGCGGTGCCCGGTAGCACGCCTCCAGCGCCAGCTCCACCAGCGTCGGCACGCGCGAGGCTGTCGGGGGGGTCGTGGCCCGAGACAGCGACCCCGGCGGCACCGGCGGGGTGCATTCGACGGGGATGGCGTCGGCGTCGGCTTCTGTGTCTGCGTCTGTCGCCGCCGCCGCCGCGGGCACCGGCACCATGGCAAAGTTCGACCACGTGTTACCCGTGCTGTCCATGTAGCGCACGGGCGAGCGTGCCACACGCACGGGGCGGCGCACCGCATCTGTGGTGGTAGTGGTGGTGGCGGTGGTGGTGGTGGTGGTGGTGGTGGTGGTAGCGGTCGCTGCCGCTGCCGCTGCCGCTGCCGCCACTGCCGCCGCCGCCTCCTGCCGCGCGTAGTACGGGTTCGGGTGGGCGAGGAGCTCGACGAGGCGGCCACCGCGGCCGGTGGCGCGTAGCAGAGGCAGCAGCTCGGCGGGCAGGCAGCGCAAGGCGTTGAGGGAGACGTTGAGGGAGCGCAGGGCGCGGAGGCGGCCGAGGGCCGGCGGCAGCTCAGCCAGCGCGTTGCCGCGCAGGCTCAACACGGTGAGGTGGCTGAGGTCGAAGAGCGCGCCGGGCAGCCGCGTCAGCTGGTTGCTCGACAGGAACAGCTTGAGCTCGGGATCCTTCTGCTCAAAGGCCACGCCCGGCGCCACGACGGGGATGGGCACCAGCCCCGACAGCGGCTCCACCGTCGCGCTCGACAGGGCCCCCAGCCCCAGGCCCATCAGCGACACCTCCTCCTCGCCGGCCTCGATGCACGCCTGCACCACGGCCCGCGCCTTGGCCTCTGCCGCGTCCACTGCCAGGCTGGGCACCCGCTGGAACACGCGCCGCTGCCGCTGCGGCGGGGGGAGCGGCGGCGGCGCGGTGTGGGCCGGTGCGCATAGCGCCGAAGGGGGCGGCGCCGGCGGCGAGGATGGAGATGACGACGACGACGACGACGACGCCACCCGCTCCAGAGGATCCTCTTCCTCCATCCCCTCCCCCCCGCTGTTCCCCGCCTCACTCTCCTTGTCCATCCACACGCCGCTGTCAAACTGCCGCGCCAGCGTGCGCTTCCGCGGCCGCGGCGGGTCCGTGTCGACCGCGGCCGCGTCCGGCCTCGCCGTCCGCACCGCCACCGGTCGTGGCGGCGACGACGACATCATCGACCCTGCTGCTGCCGGCTGCTGCGCAAACCACGCGCCCACGTAGCGCCGCTTTGTACGCCGGCCGCCACCGCCGCCGCCCTCGGCCGCCGCGTGGTCTGGGCGCTCGTAGTTGTCGAGCGTGGGGTCGTCGTCGCTGGAGAAGACGGCCGGGTCACTCGAGTTGAGCAGCAGCTGCGCGCTCGACAGGCCCGGCAGCCCGGCCAGGCCGGCACCGGCCCCCCCGAAGCCGGCCAGGCGCACGCGCTTGCGCGCCGGACCCAGCAGCGCTGCGGCGGCGTCGTCGTTGTCGTTGCCGGCGCCTGCGGCCGTGGCCGTGGCCGTGGCCGTGGCCAGCGGCGGTGGCGGCGGCATTCGCGGGAGGGACGGCTCGTCGGACATGGTGAAGCAAGACACGGTGGAGTGCCGGCGAGACAAAAAAAAAACGGCCGTCACCCGTCCCGAGACACGCGACGACGAAGGTTGGTGCAAGGGCCAGAGACGCGTTGTTTCGGCCCACACGCGCCGCCGGACCAGGGTGCGCCGTTATCGGATAAGGCGGAGTACTAAGCTCACCGCACGCAATTCTGCCAGCCTTATCAGAAAGCGGTGAGATGGGCTTTTTTGAGACTGGAGGGCTTAAGCATATTTGAGACTGGAGAATTCTTGCAGCATTGACAACGAAGCCTACAACTACACTTTACACGGGTTGAAACACAACAACCGTGGCGGACGACAGTGGACCGGCTTGTGACTGTCCTGATAGAGCTGTGCCTGGCTACGACAAGACCGGAACCGACCACTGTAGTGTCCAGCCGGCCGCCTCCGGCGCAGCGAGTTGAGAAGCGAAGCCTGCTACGCGCCATTAACGTAGCTATGCACTGTGCTAAGGCCAGCAGACTGTGGCATCGTCTCGTCTTTCGGATATTCGCACTGTTCTGGATTTGTCCGCACGACTTGTTTCTCTCGCCCAGGTCTCTTCAACCCGCCATGCTAATGTATCAGACCAGACAACCAACGACAACAGTAAACGAGAAGCAACACTAATCACACCCTTTTGTCGCTTTTCTTCACTGATCCTGCGCAATATGAGGGCCGATGCAATCGACTCGAAGAGTCTTCCGGCGAACCCCATTGCAGGGAAAATCTTGGGATAGGATCCAGAGATTTCAACAGCAACGACCGACACCATGCCGTCCACCACACAGCAAGACAGGGCACATGCACCAGACATTCTTTTTACGAATGTGAGCGAACTTTTTCGTGCTGTCACAGACGCCTACAAAGAAAACCTCGACTGCGTCGTCTTCCGGCACGTGTCGCAAGAGGATTTCGAGTCTGTGCAAGCGGCCAGAGACAGCGATGCCGAGCACCACATCCGGCTGTTTTTCTTTGGAGACAGCGGCTGTCTGATTGTTACGACGCCTATAGCAGCCCACGAATATGGCCACGCCGTGCTCTTCGACACCATCAAGACACAGATCGTCGAAATGGGGCGCGGGAGAGAGTGGTTTCCCAAGGCCTCCACGACGATGGTCTCTGCCGCGCCGGGCGGTGGATCGGGGGAAGGCGACTCGTCTGGGATACCATTGACGCGAGACGGGAACGATTGGCCTATCCTCGTCATCGAAGCAGGAGTATCTCAATCGATGGAATCGTTGCGCGCTCGGGCGCGGTGGTGGATCTCAGCATCAAGAAATGCCGTTAAGGTTGTCCTTCTCCTCAAGATCTTTGTGTCTCAACAGGAGATGTACATTGAGAAGTGGACGGCGGCAAGCGACTTCCCCCCCCACCACACCCGTATAGCAGCACGGCGCGCGCTACAGCCAGCATGCCAGCAGAGAATCGCCATAACCTTCACCCCGCCGCAGGGCGCTTTAGTCCCTGGCGATTTCGTCGTCGACAATTTCCCACTAATCATCAGTTTTGATAAGCTGTTTGACCATCCGCCAGTCGTCGGCAGCGGCGACCGCGATGTGTCAATCTCTGAGCAAGAGTTGCAGCAGCTCGCGTGGATGGTTTGGCGCACGCTCTAGGTGGTACTGCCGGGGGAGAGGGCGCCGGCGGCGAGGAGTTACTTGCGATTGAGTACTTGAGTAGACAAGCTGTTTTTGTTGGTCCACTGCACCTTTGATGATTGCCTCGTTTAACCGTTCCATGTAATTGAGTCTAACGAGAATGGAGCGGCGTCAAAGTGTTTATTTTTTTTTTTGTTTTTATTTGTTTTAAGTTTTGCCGAGAAAAAGAGAGTCAACTTCCAAGCGTAGCTGTTTCAACGAAAAAAATACGCGTTATCCTGTTCGTACAACGCATATCCGTGTAGGTGACTGTCCTCTACTACCTGCTTAACAGTCTGTGACGGACATGGCTGGTCTATTGACTGGTCCATTAACTGGTTCAATCAATAGCCAAGCAAGCAGGATTCTCAGACAAAGCGGCTTGGCGATACGATATACCGATCGCCGACGAGCTTCGCCGCGTCGACCATAAACAGGTACGAACGAGCACGGATACCCGTCTTTAGTTGGTCGAGAAGAGGAGTAGTGAAGGGTAAACGGTGTGCCCGTCTAGCAGGTAGCGGGTAGCGGCGTGATACGTTGTGCGGCGATGAGACAGTGATGTATATTTGCCTCAAACACAGTTGAATTTTCCTGTCTTTCATCGTCCTCGTCGCTACGGTCACAGCTAGCTTATGTCGCGTAATAAGTCGTCATTAACAACGTCGTAGTCAGTCAGATGATAGACTGAGAGCCAAAAAATTTGCGTCGGCCGGGAATCGAACCCGGGGCCTGTCGATGGCAACGACAGATTTTACCACTAAACCACCGACGCTTGTTGGTTGTTGGAGGACCCACCGTGAAAATGGTGTTATATATACCCGATGTATACAAAGTACAATCTAAACGGACCACCGTTTCGCTGTGAAAAAACGGTCCGTTGGTGAAACACCGTGCGCGCCTCCTTACCTCTGCGCCACCATATCCGTCCGTCGTCCGGCGTCCGTCATCGTCTCGTCCTTTGTCGTCCTTTGTCGCCGCGTCCGCCGTTGTTCACCATCGTCTCGTCCCCCTCGTCATCGGCGACAGTCGTCCCAGTCGTCCCAATCGTCCTTGTCGCCGACCGCTGTCCATCGTCACGTCCGCCGCGTCCCCGTCGCCGTCTGTCGTCGTCACCGTCGTCCTTATTGCCGTCTTCCCCTTCGTCCGCCGTTGTACCCGTCGAATGCCATCGTGGCATCCGCCGTCGTCGCGTCCGCCATCTGTCGTCCGCCATCCGCCGTTGCGTCTCCCGTCCCCGACCGTCTTCACGTCCCTGTCAGTCGTCACGTCGCCTTTGGTCGTCTATCGTCCGCGTCGCCGTGACACCGTCCTTCGTCATATCCGCCGTCTGTCGCATCCGTCGTCTGTCGCATCCGTCGCCTGCCGCGTCCGTCGCCGTCGTCATATCCGTCGTCTGTCGCCGTCGTCTGTCGCGTCCGTCGCCGTCATCACGGCCGTCGTCCGCCGTCCGTCCTCGTCGTCGTCGTCTGTCGCTTCCGTCGTGTGTCGCGTCCGTCGCCCGTCGTCACGTCCCCGACCGTTGTCACGTCCGTCGTAAGCCGTCGCCGTCGTCGCGTCCCTCGTCCGTAATCGCGTTTAACACGTGATTTAACGCAGGCGATCACGTGTTTAAAAAAGACATGTTTACGTAATCAATACGGTGTCGGTCACGTGCCTAGTATCATATCGAAAAGTAAGGGTAAGGTTAAAGTGGTAAAAAGTAGGTATATCGAAAGGATAATAAATAATAAAAAATAATAAAAAAGTGTAAAAAAATATAAAAATGGTATAAAGATAAAGATATAAATAAGATAGTGTAAAAAACGTAGCCCGGATCCGTAAAGCCGTAAAAACGGCGAGGGTAGGGTAAAAAGGCGAAAAGAACGGTAAAAGGGTGGGGTGGGGTAAAAGGTCGAGAAGGGTGGGGTGGAAGGTCGAGGAACGTGGTGAAGGCGCCGAGCGAAGCGACCCACAGCGGTTAGGTTGGTGTAGCGTAGTGTTAGTGTTAGTGTTAGTGTTAGTGTTAGTGTTAGTGTTAGTGTTAGTGTTAGTGTTAGTGTTAGTGTTAGTGTTAGTGTTAGTGTTAGTGTTAGTGTTAGTGTTA